>OX244037.2:11546957-12746957 GCA_945859785.2 Tridacna gigas | reverse complement strand
ATCAAATTTAAAATTGTCATCTGTAAACTCTTTCAATTTGGACCAGTCCAAAATTTGTCGTTTGGGAAAGGGTTAATTGGTGAGTCCTTAACCTCTCTTACTAGTCAAAAGGTTTGATCCTTACCTGAGGCACTGAGAGTTTTGTGGAACTGTCCTTGGACAAGACACTCTAGAGCCCCAGTTTAGTACTGATGAAAGTCAGGACAAACATACAAACATAACTCTCTCCTAGAAATGATTTAAATAATATAATAAATGCATAAAACTCTAGTTAAACAAATTACCAGTCACTTTGCATATAAGTTTGTTAATAAAGCTTCTTTTCTCACAGGGCTTTCCATACCAGTCTAAAAATACATAAGTTTTCCCTTCAAGTATTTCTAACAACTGGAACACCTGTCTTACAATTTTAGACTTGTCCAAATTAATTGCATTTGAAGACAGCAAACTAAATGTTGTGCAAATATTGCCTTTTGTCTTTGATTGTTTTGTTTTCTTTTTTTGTAGCTTTACAAAAATAATTTACTCTAATTTTCTGTTTTTTATACTTGTAGGATGAGGGTGACACACTGTCTCAGACCAAAGTGCATTTCATTCTCCAGGGACATTTATCAGGAGTGATATCTTTGGCATTTAGTCCTAATGGACTCCTATTGGCCTCAGGCTGTATGAAGGGATGGCTGAAAATATGGTCCTTACTGGTAAATACCTTTAACCATGTAGCAGTTATTGCAATTCTGTGTTTTAATGACCCAGAGTAAGGCTGGCAACCAGCACTTTCTTCTTTTTCCACAATGTTTTCTACCCTTGCAAAGACAAGCCAATCATATAAGCAGCTGTGGAAAGCCTCATACTTGCGGTTTGTTGACCTACATAGATGAAAATTTTATGTGTTCTAGATATGTGGTTTTGCAAATTACTTTTAATGCAAATTAGATCATCTGTATATATCCAATATCTTATTGTATTTTTCGACAACAGTTTTTTCCAGTTCCTTTGTTTTCATCATGACTAGCATCCATGATACTGTGCAATTTAACCCTTTACCACACAATACTGAGTTTCAACGATCCTGGTAGAGGTAGAGGGCTTTTGAAAACATTGTGGGAAAAGGAGAAAATGTTGATTTTTTTTGTTTCAAAAGCTTTGTACTGCAGGGATGTAAAGATTCATATTTGTGTGATGATAGGCTAAGACTTAATCTGAGTCTGTTTTTATTAGCTCGGCTGTTTTTGAAGAAAACTTAGAGGTATTGTTGTAGCCCTGCCATCAGCGTTGCTCAAAAACTTTGACTTTTGTAATATCTCTCATATTACTGAAGATATTTGCTTCAAACTTGGACAAGTTGTTTAGTATCAAAAGGGGAACCTATATAATAAGGGCAGGTAACCATCCAAGTATTTTTGACACAATTATGCCCCCTTTTTGACTGAATTTTCTCTGAAAGTCGAGCAACTGCAGCCAAGTGTTTGCACCCACATGTGGTGCTCTTGTTTAATTCAGGATGGAAGCTTACTACAGACCTACATAGGTAGTGGTGTATTGCGGAGTCTATGCTGGTATGCTGATCATGGTCTAGCTGCCTGCTTCAACAGGTCAAAGGTACGTGCCTCATTAACAGATGTTGTTATTATCAGATACTTTTGAGTGTTTACCTTGCTTCTTTGAAAGCAGAATGCAGTTAAGCATCACTTCTGCACTTTCTTTAATTGATAAAAGAAATCATTTATATAAATAACAACTACGGAGCTTGTGAAAATGTGTATTTTCAACTGTATCATTGATACATATAGAAGTTTCTAATGATTTCTTAATGAAAATACACTGGCAAATAGAATCATTTGGTTCTGCTTGAATTACCAAGAATACCTATTTTTACAGACTATCAGTTTACTGACATTAAAGTTAAATTGTTTTAAGAGAATCGATAAAGTTAAAAGAAAGAAAAGTGTCCTTTGAAATGAGTCATGAATGTCCAAGGCCCAGCTCACTTCATAATTCAGTCGGATGTTAGACAAAATGGATTTTATGGTTCCATGATCATGTGATGACTTGCTTGGTATCATGTATCATAGAGATGCATTAACCCTTTACCAAACAATCCCGGGTTTTCACGACCCTGAGAAAGAAGCCTTTTGAAAACATTGTGGGAAAAGGAGAAAATGCTGTTAACCAGCATTTTCTCCTTTTCCCACAATGTTTTCTACCCTTTCCAAAACAAATTTCAATATTTGAGTCACAATAATTTTGTCGTCTCCAAATGCTTTCAATTTGGACAAGTCTAAAATTTTGTCGTGTGGTAAAGAGTTAAAGCCCCCTTTTGCCAGAGTATGATTCATCTATAACCTCTGCTAAAGTTTTCTCCCACTACATTTAAAAAATTTCTGCATGTGATTATGTCTGATAGGCATGGTATAATTTACATAAACTATAATATGGGCATGTAGTTGTGTAGTAATCATAATTAATTTTTCATTTGCAGGATGTGATAGTTTTACACTATCCAAATGATGTTCACATGAAACAACAAGCTTTGGCCACAGCAAGAAATTCTCTACAAAAAATGGGGCTGACCTTGCTGCAGGCTCCATGTTTGAAGACTTTCCTACAAAATTTTCCAACTATGCTACTTGAACAGTATCTGTATGAAAAGGTAACCTGTGTGCTCTTGATTTAACACTTAACCCAATGATTAAATACTAGACTGGTCCAAATTGAAACCATTTGCAGATGATAAACTGAATTTTGAACAGATTAGGAAATTTCTCTTTGAATGGGTAGAAAACATTTGTGGCAAAAGGAGAAAATGCTGGTTACCAGCATTTCTTCGTTTCCCACAATGTTTTCAAAAGTCCTTATCCATGGGACTTTTAGGATTGTGTGGTAAAGGATTAACTTATGAAATACGTGACACTTTATGCTGCTGCAGTGTACACATTCAAGTTACAGCTTTGGAAAAACATAACAGAAAAAGTAGCCATTGCCTGTAGCAAAAGTTGTCAAATTGCTTCTCTCTCAGGGTCTTTAAATAAACTTACAATTGTTTGATCAACAGTTTACCCTTAACCAAACCAGTTAATGCTTTACCAAACAACAAAAAATTTTACTTGTCCAAATCCAAAGCAATTGCAGATGACTAATTAAACAAATAATTATACATGGCTCAAACAGAGGGATTTGCGTTTTGAAAGAGTAGAAAGTACTGTAGGATAAGGAGCAAATGCTGGATAATGTTTTCAAAAGTCTTCTTCCTCAGGGTTGTCAACACTTGTGATTGTGTGGAAAAGGGTCAATAGATACATTACACCCTGAATTGGGTTTGTAGAAAACAAAATTGAAAAGGTTCTTGTGAAATTTGGATAGCTAAAATGCTTTCTGTATTAACTCTTTACCACACAATCCCGAATTTTAACAACCCTGAAAAAGAAGTCTTTTGAAAACAATGTGGGAAAGGGAGAAAATGCTGGTAACCAGCATTTTCTCCTTTTTCCACAGTGTTTTCCAACCTTCCCAAAACAAATTTCAGTTTTTGAGTAACATTTATTTTGTTGTCTGCAAATGATTTCAATTTGGACTAGTCTAAAAATTGGTTGTTTGGTAAAGAGTTAATACATATGAGAAAATAATACAAAAGTAAAAAATTGCCAGCCATAAACAAGGTCTCTTTTTGTCAAAGTGTTCACTAAACTTATCTTATACAAAAGCAAAAACATTTATGTACAGTACAGCCAAATGTAAGGAATAGTTTGTCCAGATGAGAGAATTGCATTCTTTGTGTGTATTTCAGCCTGTCGTTATGTGTGGAGAGCAGTTGATGCACAGTGAATACCTTCAGTCTTTGTGTTCCTTAGCTGTAGCAGTTCAGCTTGACAGAATTCTGTGTTATCTTCCTAATGCTCCACATCACTTAAGTGATAGACCAGGTGATTGTTTAACTCTTTACCAAATAACAAAACTGAAAGCATGTGCATGAGACAAATGGAATGTAGCTCAAATGATGTGATATGTCTTCTTTTAAAGGGTAGAAAACATTGTAGGGAAAAGAGAAAATGCTGATTACCAGCATTTTCTCTCTTTCCCACAGTATTTTCAAGAGCCTTCTTCCTCAGGGTTGTTAACATGGGGGATTGTTTGGTAAAGGGTTAAATTTATTACTGTATTTGCACTACTGTATACTTATAGCTGAGCCTTGATAGCTAATTGGTTATGTGCAGGTCTAATGATGTAGGGGCTTTTTGCCAAAGAATATATTTCTTTCTTACTACTAAAATTATTCTGACTGTTAATTTTGAAAGTAGTCACTGGCTTGTTAGAAGTGTTGTCCGAAGTACATGCCTTTGGTATAAGTAACTCTTGGAATACATTGAAAGATGCACTGGCTGCAATGTTAAAGCTGATATACTGGTGAAAGCTTAATTTTAAAATAAACAGGTTACTTGCATATATATAATATTAGAAAGGGCTGCTCAAACAAAGAAAGAATGAAATTTGTACTTGTTTTGGCATGTCTGACACTAGCTTATACAAAAACAGGAAAACCATTGAAAGACAATAATAGCAATTCTTGAATTCTTTTGTAAGAATATTTTTGTAGAGATATTTCATTCCAAAATTTTAGGAAGAGTATTTAAGACTTAACTCTTTTACTGCCATTGTGGCCTTGGATACCTGTTGTAGATGATGTAGATCAAGATCAGACTGCACAAAACATGCTATCTGAACTTTGATCTACATTGTCGGCCATCTTATACTAATCTTTGATAAAAATCAGCTTTAAATACAGAGAAAATATACTTATAGGCCTCGAGAAAAGTTGAATCCATTTAGTTGGCAGTGTATGACTCAGACATGGTTAACTGCATCTTTTGTAGAACCAGGCCAGAATCTGGTATCTGAATGGCAATGGCTGATGGCTTATGCAGCTGCAATGAGGACTTCCATGAGCCTTATTTCACAGACAGTGTGCCCGAAATCCTTTCTTGTACTTAGTACAGACATGTGTCAAGAGGGAATAGATGATCAGATTTTTGTAAGAAAACTACATTTTAAGCCATGCTCTGAAAAGGGGGCTTAACCCTTTCCCAAACAAGCCCTGGTTTTCATGTGTCTGCAGTAAAAGTCTTTTGAAAACACTGTGGGAAAAGGAGAAATTGCTCGTAATGAGCAATTTCTCCTTTTCCCACAGTGTTTTCTACCCTTTGTGAGACCTTTCTGCCATTTTCATCAAATTTAAAATTGTCGTCTGCAAACTCTTTGAATTTGGACCAGTCCAAAATTTGTCGTTTGGGAAAGGGTTAATGCATCTGCAAAAAGTGTCAACCCATGTCAGCCTGTGCAGTCAGTGCAGGCTGATCTGGGCCAAAACTTTTTGCTATTGGTCAATTTTCTGTGTGTCAAAGGACCAGTTTACCTCATGATTCTGTTGGTTGTTAGACAAAATGGACTTTATGGATCCATGATCATGATTATTGTGATGACTTGCTTTATATAATGCATCATGCATGGCTCTTTTTTGAATACTCCCTCTTCCCTCAGAATGAAGTTGGGGAGTGGTATATTGGAATCAGGTTGTCCGTCTGTCCATAGATACAAATTTGCATCTCCACCTTCAGTTTTTAAGCATTTTGGCTGAAATCCATGGAAGCCCTCCAATTACGGGAATTTTTACCAAGCCCCTGGTAGCTCAGTCGGTAATGTGCAGGACTCGGGAACAGGGGGTCGATCCCCGGCTCGGCAAATTTCTTTCCAAGGATTGCTGATAGTCATTGCAACAGGATTCATTCCTCTCTCACTGCTGACCATTGTTTTGATGATGGTTATGTGGGAAAGCAGCCAGTGGCTTGGAAAGAATATTGTGCGGAGTACTGGTAAAAAGAAACTCCAGGAAAGCATGGATGGGAGCACTGGCCGCCACGATATAACTGAAATATGTTGAAAATGGCGTTGAGCACCATACAACCAACCAACCATCATGGGAATTTGTTCAGTTGCACTTTTTGTTATGATTGGTAGACTATTACAGGGGTTGTAGCCCTTTTAAATACTTTCCGAGCTAAATGACAAGCAACTGGTGTGCAACTGGTGTGCTGGGAGGGGGGGGATATTGCTCAACCTTTATACAGTACTAGCTTTTCACTCTGTGGTAGAAAACAAAACTGTAGACCATTTTGATAGGAACTGCACATGACAAAGTGGTTGTGGTACAAATGATGGGATTTTTCTTGAAATGGAAGACAGCATATATGTATTTGGAGGAGAAACTGCTGGTTCGACTGGATTAATTTGGAAACATTTACAGATTACAAACTTGACATATCACATATGAATAGATTAATTTTGTTTCTAAAAAGGGTAGAAGATATGGGAAAATGAAAAAGTGTGTGTAGATTTTGCTCCTTTTCCCACTGTGTTTTCTATAGGCACCTTCCTAAGAGTATTCAAGTATTCAAAACAGATTGTTTGGTACAGAGTTAAAAAAATGAAAACCTAGTTCAGTTTTTTTAACATTGCTGCATGTAGAGATGTTTATATGAGTAATATTATTTGTAATATTTTTTTCTGTTGCCTAATTTTCTACCACACATAGTCCTGTTATTTTATACAGGACAACAGTAAATGGGGTCACAGTGTAGATGCAGAGATAATGAATTGGGCAACACAAAAACCTGAGGACTGGCAGATTGGGGGTAAATGTGAAGCGTATATGTGGGGTTATGAGAGGCACGGACAACTGTGTGAAGGGGGTAGGGTTGTTCTCACCCCTGTATGTGTACCATCCTATACTCTGGCCCAACAGGTAGGCATTATGTGAATTTTGTCTTATCTCCCAAGTAAGAAAAGTAAGTCATAAATTTCCTTTTGTTACTCTATCATTGAATTTGAGCCATGCCTTGGCAAAAGGGGGATAAATGCAATTCAGTGATGCATTTTAGCAAGCAAGACATCACATAATTAGGGATCCATAAAATCCACTTTGTCTAACAACTGAGTGAGTCATGAGGGAGACTGGTCCTTTGACATACAGAAAATGGACCAGCAGCAAAAAGTTTCGGCCTAGGTCAGCCTGTGTGGGCTGACCTGGGTCAATATTTTTTTTACAGATGCATTAAGCCCCCCTTTTCACAGAGCATGGCTCATTTTGTTTTATCACTTTGAAGTATTTGAAAGCCATAGACACATATACAACACAAATGGAAAAGGTTTAACTCTTACAAAACATTCCCAAGTTTTAACCCTTTCCCAAACGACAAATTTCGGACTGGTCCAAATTGAAAGAGTTTGCAGACAACAATTTTAAATTAGATGAAAATGGCGGAAAGGTCTCAAAAAGGGTAGAAAACGCTGTGAGAAAAGGAGAAATTGCTCATTACGAGCAATTTCTCCTTTTCACACAGTGTTTTCAAAAGACTTGTACTGCAGACATGTGAAAACCAGGGCTTGTTTGGGAAAGGGTTAACAACCCTGAAGAGGCAGACTTTTGAAAACATTGTGGGAAAAGGTGAAAATGCTGGAAACCAGCATTTTCTCCTTTTCTCACAATGTTTTCTACCTTTCCAAAGGTAAATCTTAGCTTTTGAGTCTCATGTAATTTGTCATCTCAAAATGCTTTGAATTTGGACAGGTCCAAAATTTTATTGTGTGGTAAAGAGTTAATAGCAAATCGATTGAACCTACATAATTATACTTTTATTATTGTGAGAAAGTTTCTTTAACTCTTTCCCAAACAAGCCCTGGTTTTCACGTGTCTGCAGTACAAGTCTTTTGAAAACACTGTGGGAAAAGGAGAAATTGCTCATAATAAGCAATTTCTCCTTTTCCCACAGTGTTTTCTACCCTTTTTAGCTCACCTGAGCACGAAGTGCTCATGGTGAGCTATTGTGATCGTGCTGTGTCCGTCGTGCGACGTGCGTCGTCCGTCGTCAACTTTTTACCTTGTGTACGCTCTAGAGGCCACATTTTCAGTCCAATCCTCATGAAACTTGGTCAGAATGTTTGTCTTGATAAAATCTCGGACGAGTTCGAAATTGGGTCATGTGGGGGTCAAAAACTAGGTCACTAGGTCATATCTTAGAAAAACCTTGTGTACGCTCTAGAGGCCACATTTTCAGTCAGATGCTTGTGAAATTTGGTCAGAAAGTTTGTCTTGATAAAATATCGGACGAGTTTGAAATTGGGTCATGCGGGATCAAAAACTAGGTCACTAGGTCAAATCTTTGAAAAACCTTGTGTACGCTCTAGAGGCCACCTTTTCTGTCAGATACTTGTAAAATTTGGTCAGAATGTTTGTCTTGATAAAATCTTGGACAAGTTCGAAATTGGGTCATGTGGGGTCAAAAACTAGGTCACTAGTCAAATCTTCGAAAAACCTTGTGTATGCTCTAGAGGCCACCTTTTCAGTCAGATACTTGTGAAATTTAGTCAGAATGTTTGTCTTGATAAAATCTCGCACGAGTTCGAAATTGGGTCATGTAGGATCAAAAACTAGGTCACTAGGTAAAATCTTAGAAAAACCTTGTGTACGCTCTAGAGGCCACATTTTCAGTCCAATCCTCATGAAACTTGGTCAGAATGTTTGTCTTGATAAAATATCGGACAAGTTCGAAATTGGGTCATTTGGGGTCAAAAACTAGGTCACTAGGTCAAATCTTAGAAAAACCTTGTGTGCGCTCTAGAGGCCACATTTTCAGTCAGATACTTGTGAAATTAGGTCAGAATGTTTGTTTTGATAAAATCTGAGACGAGTTCGAAATTGGGTCATGTTGGGTCATGTCAGGTCAAAAACTGGGTCACTAGGTCAAATCTTAGAAAAACCTTGTGTGCACTCTAGAGGCCACATTTTCAGTCAGATACTTGTGAAATTAGGTCAGAATGTTTGTCTTAATAAAATCTTGGACAAGTTTGAAATTTTTTGTCTTGATGATATCTTGGATGAGTTCAAAACTGGGTCACATAGGGTCATAATGTCATTGGGTCACATTGAAGAAATACCTTTTGGGCACTCTAGAGGCCACAATTCTAGCTAGATTGACCTGAAAATTGGTCTACATATTTGGCTTGATGATATCTCGGATCAATTAGAAAGTGGATCTCATAGGGTCATAAATAAATAATACATTTTCAGCTCAACGGACCTGACAATTGGTCAGAATGTTTGTCTTAATAGTATCTCAGATGAGTTTTAAATTGGGTCATTATGACCCTGGAGCGAAATTTGGCCTATTGACTCAGGTGAGCGATCCAGGGCCATCATGGCCCTCTTGTTGATAACTTTCTGCCATTTTCATCAAATTTAAGATTGTCGTCTGCAGACTCTTTGAATTTGGACCAGTCCAAAATTTGTCGTTTGGGAAAGGGTTAAGGTTTACCAATGTTTTTGTTAGTTGTTGAGGCATGTGCCTAAGGAGCTGAAGGTGCGTTTTAATCCTTGTGGCAGAGAGGTTTATTCTGACTTGACCATTTTGGAGGTGCCAGCTAGTTAAAGAATATGTACCACATGCTTACCTACCTGTTTTCATGGTTTAAAAGGTTAAGATTCAAGAAGTAACTTGAAGTACCACAAAAAAGGTGTCTCATAAATCAGGTAATGGTTGTTCTCTTTCAGTACAGGTTGCATTTCTACTCTTTACCATGACAAAATTTTAGACCTGTCTTTTTTGAAAGCAGTTTCTGAGGACAAAGTAAATAAAGTTAAAATGGTAGGATTTGTCATTGAGAGAATAGCAAAAATTGTGGGAAAAGGAGAAAATGCTGGTAACCAGCATTTTCTCCTTTTCCCACAATGCTTCCAAAAGGATTTTTCTCAAAGGATTGTTAGCAAGCAATACTTAGTTTACTTTGTTTTTATTTTCTAGATAATCTGTGGTCAGAACTGCACCTTTGTATTACAAGCCAATGGTACTGTGCTTGCATGTGGAGAGGGAAGCTATGGCCGTCTGGGTCAAGGAAACTCGGATGATCTGAAAACTTTGACTATAATATCAGCTCTTCAAGGTGAGATATACTCTTCCATACTTCCTGTGTTTATACCCTGAGACATTAGATGATGAAATGATAGCAAATAAATGCAGTGGATGTGTGATCTTGGATCTACACAGGGGTCCTGTGTGGCTCAGTGGTAAAGTGTAGGACTCATAACCTGGAGGCCCCAGTTTCAAGCCTCACTGGATGCGCTGGGTTTTTTTCTTGAGATTGTCCTTGAGTAAAACATTTCAGAGCTGTAGACTAGCTTAGTACTGGTGAATTCCATGATATACATAAATATGAGAGCAATATCTGTGATATGACCGAAATAATTTTGAAAGTTGCTTAAAACACCATTCAGTGAATCAATCATAGGGTCTGCACTGTCCAATATTTTGCAAAAAAATTTTTCCCCTGTTCAAACACTTATACTGTAATTGTTAACTGCAGGTTTTGTGGTGACCCAGCTGTCCACATCTGTTGGCTCAGATGGACATAGTATTGCTGTCACAGAGAGTGGAGAGGTGTTCAGTTGGGGGGACGGAGACTATGGAAAGTTGGGACATGGTAACAGTGACAGACAGAGGCGACCCAGACAGATTGAAAGTCTTCAGGGAGAAGAAGTGACCCAGGTAGGGCCCTTTTCTCCATTTGTGCAATTATTTATGACATTAATCTTTTAGTGGTTAGTAAATCAAGTGGATCTTTTTTCGATCTGGAGGGCTGAGCTTAATAGCTTAGACTGTAATGTAGAGGGTTTGAAACCCAGGAGTCACTGGTTTTATTTTCCAATCCTTTCTGAGGATTGACGATAATCTTTGTGGCAGGATTTATGCCTCACTCAACAGTATTTTAGTTAGGTCACAGTGGTCTCTGGATATAGCCTTGCATTCATTCCTAGAGTTTGAATACCAGCAGTACACACAGCTTATGCTCCAAGCTACTTTCTGCTTTTGTACATGAAATAAGCTACAAGAATGTCTACTTGTGGAAGAGGAATGAATATTGTAGCAATAGCTTTTATCAGTGCTCGTAATACTAGAAAAATCTCAATGTAAGTGAGAGTTAGTTTTCAAGATCAGGGTTCATATTCACCAACCATTCTTAAGAATATTCTTAGTCTAGTGCTGAAGAATTTTCTAAATTTAAAGTAATGCAGCTTCTAATTGGCTAAACCATTTTGTTTAGCCAATCAGACAATTTGTTACTTTCAAATCTAGAAAATTCTTTAGAATTAGACAAAGAGTATTCTTAATATGAATGGTTGCTGAATATGGACCCTGATTCCATATTCTATGCAATCTGATTGTGATCCACACTTTATGATAAACCACTTTATGTTTTGCAGCCCAAGGGTTAAAGAGTTTTGGCAAAGCTGGAACATGAAAGTACAATCCCCTGAATTGATAGTGCGTCACATTACCTAAAAGTTATAGGTGCTCTGCTCTGTCTGTCACCCCTGAATAAACCAAAAAATACTGAGAAAAAGAGGAAATGCTGATGACAGGACCCCCAAAAAAGAAGACTTTTGAAAACATAGTAGGAAAGGAAAAAAAGATGCTGATAACAGGACTCTAAGACAGATGTATTTTTTAAACATAGTGGGAAAAGGATGAAATGCTTGTAACATGACCAGAGAAAGAAGGCTTTTGAAAACATAGTGGGAAAAGGAGAAAGTGCTGGTAACCAGCACTTTCTCCTGTTCCCACAATGTTTTCTGCCCTTAGACAAATCCCATCATTTTAGCCACATTTGATTCTTCATCTGCAAATGCAATTAATTTTGACTTGTTGAAAATTATGTTGTTTGGAAGATAGTCAAAGAAGGAAAAGACTGTCAAGCTAGATGAATTCCTTTGCAGGCATCTTGTGGCTTCAAACATAGTGCTGTTGTCACCTCAGATGGGAAATTGTTTACTTTTGGGAATGGTGATTATGGACGACTTGGTTTGGGAACTACTACAAACATGAAGATACCCACTAGGGTGATGGCATTAGACAGTTGTCAGATTGGCCTTGTAAGTTTTTATTCTTTTGTGTTGCTGTTATACATGTATGCCTGTACCCCATTCCTCTGATAAGATGTTTTATGTGATTGCCCCTGGCTTATGCTATGAACTGTGTACCCTTCACTGTGCTCTATGGGCTTGGACTTATCAGCTCTTCTCCTTTTAAACCCCCCTGTGATGTGGACAAAATGTTATAGGAATCATAGGTATAACATGTATTTGCGTTTAGTTTCCACATGACTCTTTACAATGAATGCTAGCTGAGTAATGATATTAAGCTTGAGTACCCTTGAAAATGTTGTAGATCACTGCAAAATTGCTTAAGCTTTTACCACAGTCCCAAATTTCAATGACGCTGCACAAGACAGCTTAAAATATTATGGGTAAAGAAGAAAATGCTGGTAACCAGCATTTTCTCCTTTTCCCACAATGTTTTCTACTCTGTCTAATAAAAGTCCCATCCCGTGTGCCACATTGAATTTTTTGTCTTTAAATGCTTTCAGTGTGGACAAGTCTAAAATATAGTTGGTTGGCAAAGAGTTAAGAGCAATTTCTTTATTGAACAAGCAATTGCTTCATTTGCAAGTATTTTGACAAACTTTGAAAAGTTTTCTACTGCTGGATAGATAAATCTACAGTAGTTATTGAGATATTTTACATAGATGAACCATGCTCTGTAAAAAGGGGCTTAATGCATTTGCGAAAAGTATCGACCCATGTCAGCCTGCGCAGTCCGAGCAGGCTGACATGGACCAACACTTTTCGCTGTCTTTATATTTTCTGCATCTCAAGGGATAATTCTCCCTCATCATTCAGTTGGCTGTTGGACAAGATGAATTTTATGGATTCATAATTGGGTCATGTCTTGCTTTCTTGCTTGGCATAATGCATTACGGAGATGCACTAAGCCTTCTTTTGCCAGAGCATGACTCAAATGTTTCTAATTAATAGGTTTCGTGTGGTCTAAATCACACACTGTGTATGTCATCTGATGGAGCCTCTGTGTGGTCATTTGGAGATGGAGATTACGGTAAACTTGGACACGGTAACACCAACAGGATCCTTGTACCACAGAAAATAGAATCTCTACAGGGGGTAACTGTCAGAAAGGTACTCTGTGGTGCACAGTTTTCAGTCATTCTGACAAAAAGTGGAGTGGTCTATACTTGTGGACAGGGTATGTTGACACTTTATTCATTTGTTTTGATTCTTTGTCAGACAACAAAATGTTAGACCTATTTAAATACTTATTAGCACCTGTCCAATGGCATTATTACTCTGAGTACCCTGTTGCATATTTTGGAAGACAATGAAAAAGTCTTGAGAGACAGCGCAATATGGCCCGCAACATGCAAAATGAGACCTTTGGACATTTGCATGAAGTGTCGTCCCGGATTCGCCTGCGCAGTCAGCACAGGCTAATCTGAGACGGCACTTTACAACTACATAAGATTTTTTCATACAGTAGACTTTCATGAAACAGAAAATCGCACAAAAATGGGAAGTGTTGTCTCGGATTAGTCACAGACTGCACAGGCTGATCTAGAATGACACCCTGTAACGCATATGTCCGAAGGTCCCTTTTCGTGTGTTGCACGCCATATTATTACATACACAGCAGTTCATAAAGTAAACAGAATAAATGTTAACCTACCCATTTCAGTAGTTAGTCTAAATGCGCCTTTAATTTGCAGTGTTCCACTAATGGACATAGATTGCATTTAAAGCATTTGCAGACAACAATTAAACTGTGGATCAAATGATGATTTTTGTCTTTTGAATGGTAGAAAACATTGTTGGAAAAGGAGAAAATACTGGTTACTAGAAAAAAAAGTGACCTGAGAATGTCTTTATTTGGGAAAAGATTTTTTTAAACTGTTTTCAAAGAATATTTGAACTTGCTGAAATGACTTAATTCTGTACAATATTATTCATTTTACAGATCGTTTGATTGGCCAGCCGGATACTAGAGTAAGAAATCACATGAAGATGCAGACTGTCCCAGCGTTAAGCAGTTTCTTTGTCGATGATATTGATGTGGGAGTAGATCACAGTCTAGCCCTCACCAGCTCGGGCGATATATTTGCCTGGGGAAATAATGCTGATGGCCAGCTAGGCCTAGGACACACCAGTTCACCTGTTAGAGAGCCCCAAATGGTTCTAGGGCTAGAGGGAAAAGATATACGTCAGGTGAATGATTCTATCTTTGTATTTATGGTTTTTTTTTGTATTTTAAAATGATTAATACAAGACCCTCTTTGAGTTGGTTGCCTTCTTTGATTTTTTTGTTTTACTTCAGTTTACCAATTTTTCTAATCAGGAATGTACCAAAGGACATTGAGCCTTTACCACACATTCCTGAGTTTTGACAACCATGAGGAGGAAGGCTTTTTGAAACATTTTGGGAAAAGGAGAAAATGCTGGTAAACAGTATTTACCCCTCTATCTACGATGTTTTCTATTCTGTCAACAAATTTCTTCATTTTTATCCGCGTTAAATTTGCCGTCTGCCATTGCTATCAATTTGGACTTGTAAAAATACTTGTCATCTAGTAAAGAATTGAAAATAAATTATAGCTAAGCAGACCTCCAGATAAAGGGAGTGATAGTATTCTAAATCCATTATTTCTCTTCCAACCCTATGTTGTGGGTACTCTTTAGAATCGTCTCAATGAGACGATTCTAATGAGTACCCATAACATAAAGTTTAGTGGAGAGTGATTAGTATTTTCAATTTTGAAATCAAAATCACTCCCTCTATCTTGAGCACTGGCTAAGGTTTGTCTGTCATACAGTATTGTATTATACCATGTTTACCCACAGATATCTGCCGGGAAAAGTCACTCAGCAGCCTGGACCTGCCCATTACCACCACAGAGGGTACCTGGTATTCCTGCCACGCTGTTGCTGGGTACTCCACAGTCAATCCCTAAACAATACTCAGGACTGACTAAATACTCAATACAAGATGTCCGAAGCAGATTAAAACTGTTACACCACTACACAGATTTGATCTATTCCTCTTGGAGATTACTACCGCTAAATACGTCAAAGGTCAGTTGCTTTATGGGCTAGGCCCATTTGTTTTATTTCTGACAACAGAATCTAAGATTTTGTCATCTGGTAAAGAGTTGAGACATTACCCCCTGCAGAAATTTTTTTTTTTATCCCGCTCCTAAAGGCAGAGGGATATGAGCCATACTATGGCAAATAGGGACTTAATGCATCCCTGTGATGCATGATACGAAGGAAATCATCACATGATCATGGATCACAAAAGTCCATTTTGTCAAACAACCAACTGAATCATGAGGTAGAATGGTCCTTTGACATACAGAACATTGACTGGTAGCAAAAAGTTTTGGCCCAGGTCAGCCGGCATGGACTGCGCAGGTGAACTGGGTAGATACTCTTCACAGATGCATTAAGCCCCCTTTAAACAGAGTATGGCTTATGTTTTTTTGACATAATCCATCTATCTGTCTGTTCTTCCTGTTGTCTATCCATCTGTCTTTCCTGTCCGTCTGTGATTTTTTTCCTGTACAAAAATATGCCTTTGTAAAGCACAAAAAAAAAGGCCATGCTGTAAGAAAAAGGAGGTTTAACCCTTTACCACACAATCCCGACTTTTAACGACCCTGAGGAAGAAGCCTTTAGAAAACATTGTGGGAAAAGGAGAACATGCTGGGAACCAGCATTTTCTCTTTTTCCCACAATGTTTTTAACTCTATAAAAGACAAATTTCATTTATTGAGTCACATTTACTTTGTCATCTGCAAATGCTTTAAATTTGGACAAATCTAAAATTTTGTTGTTTTGTAAAGGGTTAATGCATCTCGGTGATGTATTATATCAAGCAAGTCATCACATAATTATGGATCCATAAAATCTATTTAGTACAACAACTGTCTTAATTGCTAGTTAAATGGTCTGCAAAAAGTATCAACTGATACCAGCCTGCACAATCCATACAGGCTGACCTGGGTCGAAACTTTTTTGTTTACTCTTTTGCCATAGGTAAATTTTTACTTTTTCGTTTACTCTTTTGCCATAGGTAAATTTTTACCTATAGCAAAAGAGTAAACAAAAAAGTTTCGACTCATGTCAGCCTGTATGGATTGTACAGGATGGTATCAGTTAATACTTTTTGCAGATGCCTCCCTTTTCACAGAGCATGCCTTACATAAAATTGACTCTATCAAAAACTCACAGATATACATACAAGTTGATACAACACTGTCAGTGAAGTGTGATCTTGATGTAAAAAGGTCTGCAAAAGTGATGTTAATTGTGCTTGTTAACTCGTTTGAAGTGCTGAGCATGGATTTAATTGCTTATACTGGCAGCGTAGATCATGCTCAGACTACACAGAACTACAGTCTGGTCTTGGATATCCTTTGTCTGCTACTTCCTCAGATATTCTAACAAAAGTAGCTTTGAAATAAAATGATCCTGCATTTTCAGATACTTTGATAAGAGCTTTGAAATTAGATGGTTCTTCATCTTTAATAGTGATTGAGAATGTCCATTTCATTTTTTTAGCGCAATAAGGTTAATATAGGGGCTAGAAGTGTTTCTTTTCTCTGCATTTAGGATGAGTTGTCTCCCTTTGAAGCAGACTTTGCAGGACTGTTTGATGGTCGGCTTAGACCAGTACTGGCTCCCCGTGTCTACACTTTGCCTCTAGTCAGATCTATTGGTAAAACAATGGTGCAGGGTAAAAACTTTGGGCCACAGATTACAGTCAAGAGAATAGCAACAAGGTGCACATATTATATCATAATGATTTTTGTATTTCACTTAAATTTTATGAACTGATTTTGCAAATAGTGATTCTATAACCATTTTTTCTACAGATAAAATCAATAAGATTCAGTTCTGTTGAAATAATACACATGAAAACATTGTGGCAACAGCAGTGTCTCTATTTATCAGAATGTTTTTAAGATTGGTCTACTGCTAAACAAAAAAATAAAAAAGACTACAGGCGACAGCTAATTTATTCATTTCTTTCCTTGGTTTTGCCAGTTACCAATATACTGTTGTATATGACCAGTGCTGTAAGCAAGGTCAAAATCCAGAGTTGCAAGATTACAAATCGACAATATTCACTGTGTCACAAAAAATCCTCAAGGCCAAAGGAAAATACAGTATATACCTGTCATAACCCTTTACCACACAATCCCAAGTTTCAAAAGAAAGATGGCTTATGAAAATATTGTGGGAAATGGAGAAAATGCTGGGACTGTATTCACCAACCATTCTTAAGAATATTCTTAGTCTTATTCTCCAACATTTTGTACATTTGAAAGTAACACAACTCCTGATTGGCTAAACCAGCCAAATGGTTTAGCCAATCAGGAGTTATGTTTCTTTCAGATGTAGAAAATTCTGAAGAACAAGACAAAAAACGTTCTTAAGAATGGTTGGTGAATACAGACCCTGGTAACCAGCATTTTCACCTTTTCCCACAGTATTTTCTATTTATTTATGGACAAATGCTACCATTTAGATTACATTTGTATGGCTGTCTGTAAATTCCTTCAATATGGATGAGTCTAAAATTTTTGCCGTGTGGTCAAGAATTAAGCAACACACTTCTGTAACCCTTTACACACAATTTCAAGTTTAACTCTTTAACAAACAGTCTCATGTAACAGAGAATAGCTTTTGAGAACAACTGGATAAGGAGGAAATGCCCGTCAGGTCACTCAGGTCACCAGCATTTTCTCCCTTTCCCACCATGTTTTCTGCTTTTCAAAAAAAAAGATTGCAGCATGTAAGCCACATTTGATTTGTAGTGTGAAAATACTTTGATTATTGAATCTGAAATTTTATCTTCTTGTAAACAGTTAAACAACCAACTGCTTTAAGAGTCCAATGGTTTGATTGAAGATATGAGTATGTCCTTAAATCTGCCTGATGAAATTTACATTGACTCTTTACCAAACGAAAAAATTGTACACTTGTCCAAATTGAAAGCATTTGCAGACGACAAATTAAATGTGACTTAAAATTGAAATTTGTTTTGGGATGGGCAGAAAACAATGTGGGAAAAGGAGAAAATGCTGATTACCAACATTTCCTTCTTTTCCCACAATGTTTTTAAAAGCTTTCCTCCTCAGGGTCGTTAAAAATCAGGATTGTGTGGTAAAGAGTTAAGAAGATACTTTGCAGTAAGAGATGAATTTTACTTCCCTCGGGTAGTGTGTAAATACAGGTTTGACTACCGGTATATATTAGCATCCATATATGATTAAACTGACAGTACATATATCACCTAATTCCTTTCTTGTTTCAGAGGAAAGAAATGTCGACCTGTCTTCACGCAAATATCACAGCAAGTTGTAAAACTGAAACCTGAGGAGTTGCGTCTGCCGGCTCGTGCCTGGAAGGTAAAACTTCTAGGTGAAGGGGCAGATGATGCTGGCGGAGTGTTTGATGATACGATCACAGAAATGTGCATGGTAAAATATTTGTTTTAACTCTTTGCCATACAACAAAATTTTAGACTTGTCCAGATTGAAAATATTTGCATAGGACCCATCAAGTGTGAGTGAAAATTTGCAATTTGTTTTTAGAAGTGTAGAAAACATTGTGGGAAAAGGAGAAAATGCTGGTTACCAGCATTTTCTCCTTTTCCCTCAGTGCTTTCAAAAGGTTTCTTTTTCAGGGTCGTTAAAAGTCGGGATTGTGTGTTAAAGGGCTTTACTCTATACCAGACAACAAAATTATAGACTTACCTAAATTGAACTCAGTTGTAGACAAATCAGAACAGGCTGAACTATTGGTATTTGTATTTGAGAAGGTAGAAAACACAGAGGTGACCAGGATTTTCTCTCCCTTTCACAATTTTCTCAAGAGCCCTCAGCCTCAGGGTCTTAACAAACAGGCTTTTTGGGTAATGGGTTAAGCAGGGAGCTGCATTTAGCAGCCTGTTTAAGAAAACATGTAAAGCTCTTTAATCAGACTTGGGCTTGAGCTTGTTATCTTTTGCAGACCATGCAAATTAAGCTCTGTGTTAATGAGAGTGTCCTTGGGCAAGGTACTGCAGAGCTGCACCCAGTACACAGCAAGCACAGATAAGCGAGCTGTGGCTGCGATGAGAGTAAAATAATGTTAACAATATGTTAAGCAAAACACTATTCAATCATTCAATCTACAGACAGAGCTTCCAAGCTAAGAACAAAATCTCTCAGATACATGCATGTGAGTTCCAAATGTGACATGTTTTACTTACAGGAGTTAGAGTCCAGAGTTATACCTCTGTTACTTACAACACCAAACAGTCAGACAGAGACAGGAAATAACAGAGATAGGTCAGTATTGCATGTTATTTGGTATATGTACAAGGTTTACTATGCCCGCCTTCTCTTTTTGTGTGCTCTTTCCCATACAGACAGCCATGAGATTCCTCTTTATTATGAGACATTTGAAAACATTGTGATAACTGAAGATGTTGCTTATTTTGAGCAATGCCATTATTTGTCTTGATGTTTTTTTCTACTCTCTTATACTATCTCTAAATATAGGTTTTACTTTTATAAACTTTCGATCTCACTTTCTTTCAAAGGCTTTTCTTACCAATGTTTTCCAGTCATCATTGACCTTTTTCTGCGTGATAAAATCTTTCGGTTGCCTAAATTGAGCGCATCTATGAATTAATTATAGCCCTAGTGATGGGTTCTGCTTTTGAAAGGGTCACACTTTGTCTTTAAGATGGAAAAAACTTTGTGGGTATCAGCATTTTCTCTTTTTCCCCACAATATTTTCAAAATTTTTTTGTCAGTGTCATTAAAACACAGGTTTATGGTAAAGGGTTAAAAGCCTTCCTTTCTTTCAAATGCTTTCCCTTCATCTGAAGATATCATATATGAAATGGGTTAAATTTCTTGTAGGTACATTTTGAATCCAGGTGTCAACTCAGAAGAGCATGTGACCATGTTGAAGTTTTTAGGCATACTGTTTGGTGTTGCCATCAGAACAAAGAAACCTCTAGACCTTCATCTGGCCCCCTGTGTGTGGAAACTTCTGGTGGCTGAACCCTTGAGAGTAGAGGACATTGAGGAGGTAGAGATTTTGAATTTAAACCTTTTAATTTTACATCACCCTAATTTGGAATAGAGGCTCTTACATTTGTGTTCATGTAATTTTATTTTTATCAAACGAGTTGACTAAAATTATATGACTCCAGCCTTGGCGAGTGTCATATACATTTTAGTAAACGAGTTTGATAAAAATGATAATACATAAACACGAATGTGAGATTCTACTTATCACATAAAATGAATGACAAACAAGTATCCTGCATCATCACCTTAGCCTATATATTGTCCAGGCACCATGTTTACAGATGAAGTTAGCTTAAAATATGTACATACACAAGAAGATAGTTCTGTGACATTTACATAGAAAGTAAAATAAAACAGTTTTTAGAGGGAGTAAATCAAAATATTTCCTCAATTTGTTTATTTTAAATAACTTATGCTGCATTTATCACATAAAACCTCCTCTGGCAGTGTATTAAACACATGACTTATTTTTGATAATACACTAGTGTATTATCATTTTTTGGGTCCCTGTTCTGATCAGTTTTAGTCATTAGCACGTGAAGCCGGAGATACCAGCCACAGCATGTGCCAGAATTTGTATGAATACGCCCTTTCGCGGAAAAATGACGTCATTGTTGCTAAGATGTATACTCGTGGAAAGTTTCTGATTTTCATGTTTAATAAAAACCAAGAAATGCAGCCAACGTCTTTTAAATCAACAAAACTGTGGAAACAGGTGGACCTACCCCCTCTAGAAATTGTTCCATCCTACTTTTGGTGTACATGTCAAAGAACTATCTACTTTTGTATGTACACATTTGAAACCGACCTACAACTTTAAACATTGATCCATGAAGGGTGTATAGGCTAAAGGTGATGATGAAGGAAATTTTTTGCCTGTCATTCGTTTTATGTGATAAATAGAATCTCACATTCGTGTTTATGTATTATAATTTTTATCAAACTTGTTGACTTAAAATGTATTTGACGCTTGCCAAGGCTCACGTCATACATTTGTAGTCAACTTGTTTGATAAAAAATGGTAATACATAAACACTCATGTAAGATCCTCTATTTCTCCTTGTTATCAAACATGAAAACCATCACATTTTCAGTACGTATAAGTCTTAGCAACAACAATGTCATTTTCCCACAAAGTGCTGAAGTTGTACAAATTGTGGCACATGCTATGGTTGATTTTGCCGGCTTCTCTCGTTTATGACTACAATCATAACCAGAACCAGGACCCAAAAACGATAAAATACTAGTGTATTATCAAAAATAAGACATGGGTTTAATACACTGCTGGAGGTGGTTTTACGTGATGAAATAAGTTGTACAACTGATACTAACCCTTTACCAAACAATCCCATGTTTTAACATAAATGGAGGAGAAGGCTTTTGAAAAGATTATAGGAAAAGGAGAAATTGCTGGTGACCAGCATTTTCTCCTTTTCCCACAATGTTTTCAAAAGCCTCCTCAAAGTTTGCTTTGTCTCCTTTTCCCACACTGTTTTATATCGTTTCTAAGACAAAGTCCATCATTTGAGTACATTTGTCTTTGACAAATGCTCTCAAAATGGACGAGAATTTGTTGTCTGGTAAAGAGTAATCACTCCCAATAATTTCTTCCTGGAAAGCCTAACCAGCACCTGTGCTCTAATGTGAATAGTTTAAAAAGTTGACCCAGTTCTTTAATCGTTTACCACACAATCTCGACTTTTAATGACCCTGAAGGAAAGGGACTTTTGAAAACATTGTAGGAAAGGAGAAAATGCTGGTAACCAGCATTTTCTCCTTTTCCCACAATGTTTTCTAACCTTTCAAGGACAGATTTCATAATTTGTGCAACTTTTAATTTGTCATTTGCAAATGCTTTCAATTTGGATCCATTTATAATTTTGTCATTTGGTAAAGAGTTAAAGGATTCAAAACCAAGAGCTTCTGTTGTGAGAGCCAGACACATAAACCCTACATTAATGTTCCCAGGTTGGAACTTTAGTGTCTGGTTCTCACAGTTTTTCAAATGATTTTGTTTGTCATTTTAGATAGATCTGATGTATGTCCAAAGTCTGAAGGGCATCTTAGAAATCCATGAGAAAGGAGTGAATGAAACAAACTTTCATGAGGTAACCAGCATTTTCTTCTTTTCTGATTTTCCCCCATTGTTTTCATAATCCTCTTTTCTAGGATTGTTTTGGCGATGGAGAGCCACTGGCTTTGGTAGAATATTTTGCATAGCACTGGTAAAAGAAACTCCAGGAAAGCATGAATAGGCACACTGGCCGCCACGATATAACTGAAATAATGTTGGAAAAAGCATTAAACACTATACAACCAACCAACCAACCTCTTTCCCAGGGGTAGCTGAAATATGGAACTACCTGGTGAAGGGTCAAGCAATTAGAAAAGGCTCAAAGACGTTGAATTTGCAGTCTGGAGTTTGAGGTCCATACTGCTGGTGGCACTGATACATGGGAGTGGTCTGCCAGCCCTATCTTAGTAATGGTGACAACAAAGAGACAGATGAATAAGTATGTTGTCACAGTGATGTAGCCAAAGTACAATTGAAAATTACAAATAACTGCCTTTCCAACCAAGAAATAAACATTATTTAGTCTACATGTATTTTGGCTTGACTATTATCAAAAAAAAAAAAGATTAAAATATTTTCATAGCTCTGTGGTTATCTCTGTCTTGGGAAAACATGAAATATTTTCTGATATCTCTATCATTACTAAAGATACTTGTTTTAAACCATAGGCCACTGAAACTCCATTGGTCTATTATGGGAAAAGAAATTTCCTTATCGGACACCATTACTATAGATAGCAGATTGGCAACTGTCTATATATCATATACATGTATTGAAGAACAAGGTGTGCAATGAAATTAAGGGAATTTTTACCCCTGTTCCTTTTCAGAGATAATATTTAACTAAAGAGGGAAAAATAAACATAGTAACCGATGCAGATGGGTTCACAAATGATTTTTCTTGTGTGCCTTTACTTTCAGAAGTTCCAAAAGTCTCGTGCGATCAAGCAATAGCTCTGATCTAAAAAATTTTAAAAAGCTTCCACATTTTCCGGATCGCCATGAGCTGACATCATAAAATTTATTATCCCGCATTGAAAACAAAGATCTAAAATTTTTTCGTTGATATATTGATGAAATTATTAAATTAATATTTTGTCTAGTATAGTTCATCTCTTCATCTAACCCAGTATCACGACTTTCTTCTTCCATCTTGCATATTTTCAAAGGTGCATTTACTGTTTGTAGGTCAAAAACTTTGGTGGGTCTTTTGATAGTGTATTCATTTGAGTTAAGATTCGCTGCATCATGAATTATGTGACGTCAGCGCATGGCAATCCGGTAAATGTAGAAGTTTTTTAATTCTTTATAGATCAGAGCTATAGCTTGGTCACAAGAGCTGTTTTGAACTTTCAAAGGTCAGGGTACACAAGATCAATTATCTTTGAACCCATCTGCAACGATAACTAGGTTTATTTTTTCCGTATTTGGTTAAGTATTATCTCTGAAAGGGGACAGGGGTAAAATTTTCTTCGATTTCATTGCACACCTTGTCTTATTATAGACAATAGAGGCAGTCACCAATGTGCTATGTATAGTATAGATGTAAATGAAAATTTGAGTATTTCATGATATACAGGCGATGTACCAATGTGCAAAAGTGTTCTATGATCAATTAAGGAAAATTTCAGTGTTCTGTGATAGACCAATGCAGCTTCAAAGGCCTGTGGTTAAACTCAGGCTAATAATTTACTATCAAAAGTGAACCCATATCAGAAGGGCATGTGACCTTCAAATGCTTTGGTCTCAGTTGTATTCCTTTTTGCACTCAAAATTTTCACTGAACAAGCAACTTCAGTTGAACTTTAGCATCTGCATGTGGTGCTGTTTTCAGACATGCTACCAAGTGGTAAAAGTGACACAAAGGAAAAATATGAAAGGAAAGGAACATGATTTTTTTTTTTTTTCATGATATTGAACACATCATGGGAAAAGGAGCAATTAGTTGATCAAGTTGTTCCCAAAAGTGTTTTCAAGACCTCTTTACTGCAGAGACTAAAACTGTCGTAATGGTATGGCAAAAGGTGAAAAACTTGATTGACTCAGTCTTTGCCACAGGTGACACAATAAGCCTTTGTGGACAGTGTAGACAAAGATCATTCTGCACATTCTATGAAGTCTGATCTTGATTTACATCGTCCAGTAGTCTATTCTAGACTTACTTTTAGCCAATGAAAAAGTTTTATTCATTCATCTAGTAGTGAAAGAGTTAAATGTACATTTATTCTGTAGTTTATACCCCTGGATTGTTTTGAGGGCCAGTCCCTAGATGGTAGAATGGTGCCAGTCATCCCTGGAGGCAGGAGTATACCTCTAACCTTTCATAACAGACAGGACTATGTGGAGAGTGTTCTACAGTATAAACTACATGAGATGGACAAACAGGTAATAACAGGGAGATAATAGTAGAGCAACACTGGGAAAAGGGAGTTTAGTGCATCTCTCTGATGCATAATACCAAGTAACCCTTTACCACACAATCCCGACTTTTAATGACCCTGAGAAAGAAAGCCTTTTGAAAACATTGTGGGAAAAGGAGAAAATGCTAGTGACCAGCATTTTCTTCTTTTCTCACAATGTTTTCTAACCTATCAATGACCAATTTCATCATTTTGGCTACCTTTAATTTGTCGTCTGCAAATGCTCTCAATTTGGACCAGTCTAAAATTTTGTCATTTGGTAAAGAGGTAATTCATCACATAATTATGGATCCATAATATACCTTTTTGTCTAACAGCCACTGAATCATAATGTAGGCTGGTTCTTTAACTCTTTCCCAAACAAGCCCTGGTTTTCACGTGTCTGCAGTACAAGTCTTTTGAAAACACTGTGGGAAAAGGAGAAATTGCTCGTAATGAGCAATTTCTCCTTTTACCACAGTGTTTTCTACCCTTTTTGAGACCTTTCTGCCATTTTCATCAAATTTAAAATTGTCGTATGCAAACTCTTTCAATTTGGACCAGTCCAAAATTTGTCGTTTGGGAAAGGGTTAACCCTTTACCACACAATCCTGACTTTTAACGACCCCAAGAAAGAAAGCTTTTGAAAACATTGTGGGTAAAGGAGAAAATGCTGGTAACCAGCATTTTCTCCTTTTCCCACACTGTTTTCTACCCTTCTTATATCAAATTTTAATTTTTGAGTCACATTTATTTTGTTGTCTGCAAATGCTTTCAATTTGGACTAGTCTAAAATTTTGTCGTTTGGTAAAGAGTTAAAATACAGAAAACTTACCAATAGAAAAAAGTATTGACACAGACTCTACGGGCTGACCAGGGTTGATACTTTTTGCAGATACATTATCACAGAGCATAGATCAGTATTATTTGACTGACTGTGGATCATTTTTATCACAACTGTTACAATAAACAAAGGTATTTTCATAGCTCTGTTATTTGATGCATCATCATTGTTTGAAAAATTACATTTTTTTTATATTGTATTTCTGTCATTACTTAAGATATATACTTCAAAGTTGGACTACTTGTTGACTGTCATTTGGAAACACATACTAGAAGGGCAGGTAAATCTTAAAATATTTTAGACAGATATGCCCAATTTTTGACTTGGAATTTTCCCTGAAAAAGCAACTGCAGCAGAGCTTTGGTACTAGGGTGCAGGGCTGTAATTAGATCTTTATTTTTTTTTTTCCAGATATGTTCCCTTTTTTTCAGTCAGACTTCTTTTTCTTTGTTAGAACAATGTTATTTTGTTGATGTAATATATGTATACTTCTGGATTATGCCTAAGGTCAACAATGTCAGTGGTCAAGGCCACTGAGCATGCTGGGCATGTGGGATAGGGGGGCTGGCATCAGGAGGTGTATTTTGTAGTACTTTGGAATTTCATGTTTTTCTTATTGGTTGGGGTGATTGGGTATTCATTTAGGTTGATTTAAGGAAAATTCTGCCATACTTCAAGGAAACTTATTTGTACAAGTATAACTTTTTCAGGCCTCCATTATAAGAGAAGGAATGTCATGGATTATACCAGTTCCCTTGCTGTCCCTGTTAACAGCAGGTGCCCTGGAACAGTTGGTGTGTGGCATGGAGCATATAGATGTAGATATGTTACAGAAAGTGGTTAGGTAAGACTACATATGCCTTATGTTACTTAGAGAAACTTTTATCTATACTCATCTTCAATGAAAGATATAAAAGGCCCTATATTGACAAACCATCTTAAAAAGCTTGTTTAGTTAAATTCCAAACTTAAAAAGGTAAAACATTTCTGATTGGCCGAACTGAATTCTGAAAAAACTTAACCATATCATTTTTTAGCTAATTAGAAATTTAGTTACTTTGAAATTTAGAAAATTTCTTGGGAATCAGAATGCATTTTAGAATGGTTGTTGAAAGACTTGAGATGGGCCTTAAATATACCATTATGTATCTGAAATAATTTTGTAAACAGTGGTAAAGGTCATACAAACAGTCATCAACTGTGCCACATTTGTCTTACATAACAGCTTTGAAGTCAGACTGTTTGAAATTTTGACGTTTGGTAAAGAGTTGACCAATTGCCACACAATACCAAGTTTTAAGAACCCTTGGAAATGAGACTTCTGAAAACATTGTGGGAAAGGAGAAAATGCTGGTAACCAGCATTTCCTCCTTTTCCCACAATGTTTTCTAGCCTTTCAGAAACAAATACATGTACAATCATATGAGGCACACATAATTTGTAATCTGCAAATGCTTCCAATTTGGACCAGTCTAAAATTTTGTCATTTGGTAAAGTGTTCAAGGTATAATGTATCTGTCTGGTTTTGTTACAGGTATAGGGGAATTGATGAAAACAACAAGATGGTTGTTTGGCTGTGGAAAGTACTTGAAACATTCACCAATGACGAGAGGATTCAGTTCCTACGATTCGTGTCGGGTAGGACAAGAATGCCAGCCAACCCTGCAGACATCTCACAGCGCTTCCAGATCATTAGTTCTGGCAGGGTAAGCTGAACTGATCTTTTTCTTTATACGTAGTCCATTTGTTTATTATATATTTGGATCATGCTCTGTGAAAATGGGGTTTAATGCATCTGCAAAAAGTATTAACTCTTTACCAAACGACAAAATTTTAGACTGGTCCAAATTCAAAGCATTTGCAGACAACAATTTTAAATTTGATGAAAATGGCAGAAAGTCTCCAAAAGGGTAGAAAACACTGTGGGAAAAGGAGAAATTGCTTGTTACGAGCAATTTCTCCATTTCCCACAGTGTTTTCAAAAGACTTGTACTGCAGACACGTGAAAACCAGGGCTTGTTTTGGAAAGGGTTAACCCAGTTTAGCCTGCGCAGTCTGCACAGACTGACCTGGGCTGAAACTTTTTGCTATTTGTTAATTTTCTGTTTGTAAAAGGACCAGTTTACCTCATGATTCAGTCGGCTGTGTGACAAAATGAATTTTATGGATACATAATTATGTGATGACTTGCCTGTTATCTTGCAGTCCTGATATAACTGAAATACTGTTCAGATCATGTCATCTCTTTACTAGACAACAAAATTGTAGATTCATACTTAATGAAAAGTATGAGTGGCTCAAATGATTGGATTTGTCTTTGATAGGATAAAAAAACATTGTAGGAAACTGAGAAAATGCTGGTAACCAGCATTTTCTCCTATTCTGACTTTGATTTTAAAAAAAAGCCTTTTTCCTTAGGGTCGTAAAATCATTTGATTGTTTGGTAGAGGGTTGAATACCAAACAGTTTAATAATATATGGCTAATAGCCTATCAACATGAGACAGCAAACCTTTTAAAGATACATCTATATTCATTTTCAGCCAGTTTATTACTCATTTCATCGTTATGAAACTATAATTTTTTCTTGTACCTCCATGCCAAATGTTGCCTCTGACAACTGCAAAGTTGCACAGATTATGATGGATAGAAAATGCTTTTCATTTTTTGGCAGCCTTCAAAGAAAACAGTTTGCGTTTCCATTTTCATATGAAGACCCATCCCTTGATTTCCTCTATCCCTTACACCATACATATTGGTAAACTATCTATGTTTACACAGCTGACCTAATTCTGAGCCATTCTATACATATTCAAGTTTTAACAGTGTTTTTTCTTTCAGGCAGTAAGGATGTATCTTAAAACTGTGTTCACATATTTTTGTTTTTGCAGGGAGAAGACAGTTTGCCAACTTCCCAGACCTGTTTTTTCCAGCTTCGACTTCCAATATATTCCAGTATTGATATACTTGCAGAGAAATTACGCTACGCCATCAACCACTGTAAAACAATCGACATGGATAACTATATGTTGAACAGAAATGAAGACGATATGGGGGAAATGTTTGAAAACATTTTTACTGAAGATGAGATTGAAGATGCGGAAGAAGCGTGATTTGTTGAAGGAAAACTATGAACCCCCAGAGCACATGAAAAATAATATATCAGAATGAAATCTTTTTAGTCAGAAAAAAAACCCAAACAATGCATTTTCAAGTCTGTTGATAAGAAAAGGAGAAAATGGTGGTAATTCTTCCCAAAACAAGTTTCAATTTTTTAGTTACATTTATTTTGTTGTCTGCAAATGCTTTCAATTTGGACTGGTCTAAAATTTTGTCATTTGGTAATAAGTTAAGGTTCAAAGCTAAACCTTTTATGAAATTATGGGCGACAATTTTTTTAATGGGACAGACTGAAGATTTCAAAATTTGTTTGCCGGACATGTCTGTCCACAGCTAAATTACGAAATTAATTCCTTACTAGATGACAGAATTTTAGATTTGTGCAAAAGCGCAGCATTACTAGCACTTTACTCCCTTTTCTAGAATGTTTTCTGTCCTATCAAAGACAATACCCTGTGTTTGAGACACATATAACTCTACCAAATTGCAACATTTTGGAGTGGACCACATTGAAAGCAATTGCAGATTACAAATGTAGCTTAAATGATGATTTCTGTCTTTGATAGGGTACAAAACACTGTATGTAAAGGAGAAAATGCTGATTACCAGCATTTTCTCTGTTTCCCACAATGTTTCAAAAGTCTTCTCTACCAGGTTGTTTAAACTAGCGATTGTTTGGTAAAGGGTGGATTTGTACTCTGCAAATGCTTTAAATGTTGGCTAGGTGAAAATGTTGTCTAGTGCAAATTTACTTTATTTGTCTTTGAAATTTCTTTGTCAAACAAAGACTATTGATGCTGTTTATGTTTTGTTTGCTCACATGCTCACCTTTTTCTTCCAGACATCCAAAGGTGTATAATGTAGATCTTTATTATTTGAACCATGCTCTGGCAGAAGGGGTCTTATTGTGTCTCCAGGATGCATTGTTCCAAACAAGTTATCACATAATTATAGATCCATTAATCCATTCTGTCTAACAACCAACAGAATCATGAAGTAGAATGGTCCTTGCACATGCAGAAAATTGACCCATAGCAAAAAGTTTCTACCCATGTCAAACTGCGCAGGCTGACAAGGGTCATTACTTTTTGCAGGTGCATTAAGCCCCCTTTTCACAGAGCATGGCTCATTTCTTTGTTTCTTTTCTATTTTAACTGGAACATGTTGTCTAAAAATACTAGAACCTTACCATTTTCAAGATTGTTTTTGATTATTTTGTCCTGACAGGAAAGTTTTTTTGTATTGTTGAATTACTATGTTATTTTTTTTTTTTTTTTTTTTTTTTTTTTGCTTGAAAGTGCTACTTTTGATTCTTATTTTCATTGAGATCTTGCCCTCTGTGTGTTTGTGTTTTGAATTTGTCAGATACCTATAAGAACACATTTTTAGCATGGCTGGTTTTGCAGAAAACATCATGGTGTCGTCCTATACCTGGGCCTGTATTCAACTACCACTTTTAATAACATTTTTGGGCTTATTTTCAAGTTTTTTTTCCAAATTTGAAAGTAACACAATTTCTGATCGGCTAAACCAAATGAGCCATGCTCTGTGAAAAGGGGCTTAATACATTTGCAAAAAGTATCTATACAGGTCAGCCTGCACAGTCTGCGCAGGCTGACCTGGGCCGAAACTTTTTGCTTTTGGTCAATTTTCTGCATGTCAAACAACCAATTTATCTCATTATTCAGTAGGTTGTTATACAAAACAGATGTTAGGTGTGTATAATACTGTGATGACTTGCTTGGTATCATGGATCAGGGAGATGCATTAAAACCCCTTTTGTCAGATCATGGTTCAAATGGTTTAAGTGTAGACAACTGCATCTGATGCTCTTTTTAAGCATGTTATGGACAGTGTCTCTCCCCACCACCTGTCCTTCTGGCAAAGCAGTCAAACTTGGACCAATTGACAAGGAAACAAAATTGTGAAAAAAGGAAAATTCAGGTTAACCCTTTACCAGACAACAGCAATTTTAGCCTTGTCCAAATTGAAAGGATTTGCAGACGACAATTTCTGTGTGGCTCAAATGGTGCAATTTTTCTTTAAGAAGGTGGAAAACATTGTGGGAAAAGGAGAAAATGCTGGTTACCAGCATTTTCTCCTTTTCCCACAATGTTTTCAAAAGGCTTCTTTTCCAGGGTCGTTGAAAGGCATCATTGTGCAGTAAATGGTTAAGGCTGCATTTTCTGTGCTGCAAAGCACATGATAATTATTATCAATCATAGGGTGAAATCTTTTTCCTGGTGAACGCTTTTAGGATTTAGCCAAATCTGAGATAACTGGTATAAAAGATAACTGAAAACATAGTGGAAAAAGCAGAAATGCTGGTAGACTGCATTTTCTTCATTTTCCGTAATGTTTTCTACCCTTTCCAAGGAAAAATCTTTTACTTTCTACCATTTATTTTGTCTTCAAATGCTTTCAGTATTTATGAGTCTAAAACTTTGTTGTCTTGGAAACAGTTAAAGGAAATTATTCATTCCAATAAATAAATTCCTGATTATTTGCAAACTTTCCTATTGAACAGGGGTCTTATGTGGCTCAGTGGTAATGTATGAGATTGATAACCTTGGAGCCCTGGGTTGAAGCATAACTGGGGGCACTGGGTTTTACGTTGGAGTGTCCTTGGACAAAACACTTCAGAACCCTAGCTTAGTACTGGTGAAGCTCTGGACATACATGAATATGTGAGCTGTTGCTATAATATTACCGAAATAATGTTGAAAGTGGTGTAAACACCATTCCATTGATCAATCTTGTTGAACAGCAATGATTTCCGATGGTTTTTGTTGCATTTTTGGGAATGTTTCGGTGGAGGGGGGTGCATGATATGAAAACCTTGTAGCAAAAGGAGAAATTGCAGTTTATGAGCAATTTCACCTTTTGCCACTATGTTTTCTGAAAGTTTTCTGCCAAGACAAGACAAAATTCCAGTCCTCTATAAGAGATATTTTGTCATTTTTTGGTTGACATTTTTGTTGTTAGTTTTTTTTCTATGATTCCCTTTGCTTGCTGTGATAATTGATTAAAAGCAAAATTTTTCAGTCAACGATAAATGCGTGTGTTTTAGTTGTTACTTTCCTGCTTACAGTTTGTGCAACAGTTGTTCCAGATCTAAACCGTTGTATACGTGTATTTTATTTAACTCTGTGCTAAACAAAATAATAGACTTGTCCAAATTGAAAGCATTTGCAAACAAAAAAAAAAAGTATTGCTCTTCAAATTATGGGATAAAGTCAAAAGTCTTCGAAAAAGTGGAAAACATCGTGGAAAGGAGAGAAATTCTGCTTGAAATGAGAAAATATTTGTTACCAGCGTTTTCTCCTTTTCCGAATACATTTCCAAAAGACTTTGTCTCCAGGATTGTGTAAACACGGATTATATGTGGTGAAGGGGTAATAGAATTCAGGGTGAGTGTATGCATACATTTGAAAACATTGATGCAAAAGGAGAAATTGCTCTTGATGAGCAATTTGTCCTTGTGCCACAAAGCCTTCAAAAGTGAACTTGCAAGTGGGAAATAGATCGTCTGAAAGAGTCAGTGTGTTAGAGAAGAAAGCGGTCTTCTTACTTCAAATAGATATGAGCCGTGCTCTGTGAAAAGGGGGCTTAATGCATCTGCGAAAAGTATCGACTCAGGTCAGCCTGCGCAATTCGCGCAGGCTGACCTGGGCCGAAACTTCTCGCATTTGGTCAATTTTCTATATGTCCAAGGACCAATCTATCTCCATTGATAGATTGTTAGACAAAATAGATTTTATGTATCTATAGTTATGTGATGTCTTGCTTGGTATGATGCATCACGGAGATGCATTAAGCTCCTTTTTGCCAGAGTATGGTTCAATTATAATTGTAGCCTCTTGCTGAAAGTAATTGAACCTACAGGAAATTGACCAGGGATCCTTGAGAAAATAGCCGTGTATGGAGCCTGTAATATGTCTTCGAACTGATTGGGAGAAAAGACCATAAGTGAACTATTTGTTTCCCATTTTGCCTGGCCGAGCCAGATAACTCGGTTGTCACCTGCAAGGCATGTAACCCAGTGAGAGTTGGGAGTTAGAATCTCTCCCTGGCCAGAACGCTTCAACGAGATCCATGACGATGTGTGCAACAAGGCTTTTTCTTCTTTCACGACTGAATATACCTCCCACTCCGTGGTCACAGAAAAGCACCCATTAGCTTGGATAGTGCTATAAAGTAGTACTTGCGATAGAAAACCCCAGGAATACATGGATAGATGCACTCTCTTCTGTTGAAAACAACGAACTAAACAGCACAGTTTTAAGTGTTTTGCCCGAAACTCTTTTACAGGCACTAATTAAAGTTGCCTCAATAAACGTTTCTCACGAAATGTCTGACAGTAGATATAAGGTGTATGTGCACCTCTTGTGCAGACGGAGTTTTTAAGCCCTTTACCAAACGACAAAATTTGAGATTAGTCAAAATTGAAAGCAGTGCCAGACGACGAAATAAATGTGACTGAAAAAATAAAACTCGTTCTGGGAAGGCTAGAAAACATTGTGGGAAAAGGAGAAAATGCTGGAACCAGCATTTTCTCCTTTTCCCTCAATGTTTTCAAAAGGCTTCTTTCTCTAGGTCGTTAAAATTCGGGATTTGTGTGGTAATGTCTTAAGGGGTTTAGGCTTCGTTTCAGCTTTATTTCAGTCATATCACAGCGCCAAGTGCACCTATCTATGCGTTCCTTAAATTCGTTTTAATAGAAGTGCGCACATTACTTTCAAGCCACTGAATGCCTTTCTACATAAACATCGCAAAAAAAAAAAATGCTCAGCGGTGAGAGAGGAATAAATCCTGTCGCAATATTATCATCAGTTCTCCAAAATATTTTTTCCGAGCTGGAATGCCAGCTCGCGACGCTTGTCTTACAAGCTCTGTACGTAACAGACTGAGCCACAGGGTTCGACTTCTTTCACACGACCTGAAAGAAGAAAGCTTTCGAAAACATCGTGGAAAAAGGATAATATGCTGGGAACCAACATTTTCTCCTTTTTTCCCAAAATATTTTCTATACAGTTATAGAAATACTCATAATCTGAGACATTTAATTTGATCATAATCTACAGGATCTACACCTCACAAGGTAGTGCAGTCGGTAGTGTACAGGATTTGAGAACAGGGAGTCGCTGCTTCGAATCCTCGGCTCGGCCAATTTCTTTCCGAGGATTAATGGTAGTTATTACGACAGGATTTACTCCCCATTTCTCTTTTCGTGGGAGTGTCCTTGGGCAAGACACTTTAGAGCCCTAGCCTAGTACTGCTGGAACCAAGGAAATATATTGAACATGTGAGTTGTCGCCGTGATATGACTGAAATAATGGTGAAAGCGGCGTAAAACGCCATTCTATCAATCAATCAATTATTCCTCTCTCTCCACTGATCATTGTTTCGACAATGGTTGTGGTTAACCCTTTCCCAAACGACAAATTTTGGACTGGTCCAAATTGAAAGAGTTTGCAGACGACAATTTTGAATTTGATGAAAATGGCAGAAAGTTATCAAAAAGGGTAGAAAACGCTGGGAAAAGGAGAAATTGCTCGTTACGAGCAATTTCTCCTTTTCCCACAGTGTTTTCAAAAGACTTGTACTGCAGACACGTGAAAACCAGGGCTTGTTTGGGAAAGGGTTAAGCAGCTAGTGGTTTGGGAAGAATATTGTGCGACATACAGACTCAGAAAAGCATGGTCAGGTGCACTAGCCGCTGCGGCACAACTGAAATTATTTTGAAAACGGCGTTAACCCTTATCCTGCTGAATAAAATAAATGAAACTTTATAGTAGATAGTAGAAGCCAAACACTTTCTTGTTTCAAAGATATTTTTGGAGGAAAGATATCTCCTTATCGGACAGTGTAGATCAAAGATCAGACTGCACGTTCTGTGCAGTCTGATCTTGATCTACGCTGTCCGCAAAAGGTCGGTGGGTCGCGATAAGCAGCCTAAGGGTTAAACACCATACAATCCAACATCAGGCTAAGAGATAATGAAGACAGGAAAGATGCTCTCACTCGGAGGTTTCCAACTAAAAATCGTGGTTCTCATTATAAAACAGATGAATTTTCATTTACAAATGCATTTACCCCGAGACTACAGCGGGTAACTACTGTATGTTATGGGTTTTAAATTGGCTCCCCGTATACAAAACGTTCCTATGGTAAGGCCTATTAATGAACAAACGAGCCATGATCCGGCAAAAGGGGGTTTAATGCATCTCTATGATCCATGAGACGAAGCAAGTCATCACATGATTATGGATCTTTAAAATCTATTTTCTCTAACAGCCGACTTAGTCACGAGGTACACTGGTCCTTTGACATGCAGAAAATTCGCGAATAGCAAAAAGTTTCGGCCCAGGTCAGCCTGCGCGGAGTGCGCAGGCTGACCTGGGTCGATAATTTTTTGCAGATACATTAAGCCCCCTTTTCACAGAGCATGGCTCATTAATATTTTTGATCATATATCTATACCAGTCGACATTTTATAGGCTTGTCAAACTTGAAAGCATTTGCAGACGACATATTTACCCTTTTCCACACAATCTCGAGTTTTGACAACCCTGAGGGAGAGGCCTTTTGAAAACATGGCGGGAAAACGAGAAAATACTGGAAACCAGCATTTTCTCCTTTTCCCACAATACTCTGTCAAAGACGGAAATCATCGTTTGAGCTACATTTAATTTTGTCGTCTGCAAATGCTTTCATTTTGGACCCGTCTACAATTTTGTCGTTTGGTACGGAGTTCAATGTGGTTCATATGATGGGATTTCGAAATGGTAAAAAATATTGTGGGAAAAGGAGAAAATGTTTGTTACCCTTTAGCAAACAACCCTATGGAAAAACGATCCCGAGGAAGAACTATTTTGAAAACATTGTGGGAAAAGGAGAAAATGTTGGTAACCAGCATTTTGTCCTTTTCCGACAATGTTTTCTACCTTTTCAAAGACAAATCGATCAATTGAACCACATTCAATTTGTCGTCTGCAATTTCTTTCACTTCGAACCGAGTCAAAGAATTTTTCAATCTGGTTAATTCTTTACTACACGACAAAATTTTAGACCTGTCCAAAACCAAAGCATATGCAGACGCAAAATTAAATGTGGCCAAAATTGTGGAAGTTGTCTTTGACAGGGTAGAAAACATTGTGGGAAAAGGATAAAATGCTGGTAACCAGCATTTTATCCTTTTCCCACAATGTTTTCAAAAGTCTCCTTTCTTAGGGTAGTTAAAATTGGCATTGTGTAGTTACAGGTTAAGTGTTTATACAAAGTTAAGCCTGCCAACCTAATAAAATGGACTGAATGATTTTTAAAGAGCCTTGTGCAAACTCTGACGCGGGATCATTGAAATATCCAAACGACAAAATGACCATAACTTGATAAAAGTGGACACACATTTTGTTTAAATAGTTTTGTTTGCCAAGCCCTCGAAAACGGCGTGAGACGCAAAACAAAGTCTATTTATTTATAAACAAACGCTAACAGAGTTGACAAGGCGGGAAACCACTTCAAACACAGTGACCTCAACCTAGCTTCCGTCCCAGTTAGTTTTCGTTACAATTACATTGTGGCAAATATTTGACCATGTTTTCGATCGATGTACGGCTCGGCTTAAGTCTTTCTTACAACAGAATTTTAAACTGGTTCATAATGAAATATTTATTGACGACGAATAGAATGTGGCTCATAAGATGAGATTTTTCTTTGAAAGGGTTGAGAACATTGTGGGAAAAGGAGAAAATGCTGTTTACCAGCATTTTCTCCTTTTCCCACGATGTTTTCAAAAGCCATGTTGTTAGGATCGTCAAAACGCGGGATTCTTTCGAGAATGGTTGAATCGAAGACGTTTTGAATCGTAGAAGTTTGTGTATTAGATCTAGGAGCGAGTGTAGATTTTTTGTCACATCTTTTTATATCTCCGCCCCCCCCCCCCATCCGTTTTTATGCACGTTCGAAAACATATTTGCTGTTTTTAGAATATTCTTTTACTCAATAAATTTATTGCCCAAGTGAAACGTTGTTAGAGTCTGAAATTAAAGTAAATAAAGGATAGTCTGAATGAACGTTAAAGGCCCAATAACGGCCAAAAATCAATGCACATGTTAACTTTCATTTAATTTTAATTCATATCATTTAAAAGTATGCAAAATATTGTGAAGATGACAATCTGTTCTTGTGTGGTCGGTCAAAGTGTTAGTCGCTGACAAAAAAAAAAAATGAATTTTAAAATCAGGCAAAAAGTAAACAAAAGATAGAGTGACCTGGCAACTTAGTTTTGATATTAATTTCTCTGCCAGCGACTAACATTTGCACCGATTGTACTATAACAGATTAAGTTATCATCTTCACAATAATTTCCATACTTTTAAAGGTATGATTGAAATTAAAATGCATTTTAACATCCGCTTTGTTTACTTTTGGCAGCTATTGTTACTTTAACATTTATATCTAGAAGTCGATATTAATATTTACTCGAGTCAAAGCTTAAACTAATAACATATAGACACTAAGCCGAGTCAAGCCTTCCTTTATTCCTCGGAGCTTAGCCAGGATCATCGCTTATGCAACATTTTTGGTGTTCAGTGCAGCTGAACGTGAAATTTTAGATATACATGTATATGAGTCACGCTCTGGCACAGGGAGGTTTAATGCATCTCTATAATGCATTATACCCAGCAAGTCATCACATAATTATGGATCTATAAAACCCATTTTGTCCAACAACCGACTGAATTCCGAGGTAGAATGGTCCTTGGACATGCAGAAACTTGACCAAAAGCAAAATGTTTTGACAGAGGTCAGCCTGCGCGGACTTCGCAGTCTGACCTGGGTCGATACGTTATGCAGATACATGAAACCCCTTTTCCCAGAACATTGCTCGTATCAATTGTAAGTTAAAGCTATTGTAAATTGTAAGCGAAACAGTTACGCCAGTGATTTTTTTGCTTTATCAACTTTCTCTTTTTTGTCATGTTCTTTTTTTTTTAAGTTGTATGATCTCTAAGCCCACCCCTCTCTCCCTCTCCCTCTCCCTCTCTCTCTCTCTCTCTCTCTCTCTCTAAAAGCATCTTTTTAATGTTTCAAGGGTAGATATGAAAGAAATTTAAAAAATCCTCCTCATATTTAACCTTGACGCAGCGATCATGATATAATGTTGTAATTTAGATCTCTTACAGATAGAATATCTGTAATGTTATGTAGTTATATAAAACGTGACGGCATTCTGTAACCCACTCTCTCACGATCCTGGGTCCTGCATGGCTCGGTGGTTAAATGTAGGTATCGTAACCAGTGGGCCCCGGGTTCGGACATCACTAGAAGTGCTTGGTTTTCGTTGGGAGTGTTCTAGGGCAAAACACTTAAAAGCCATTGCCAGGTACATGTTAAACTAAGAACATACTTGAATATGTGAGCTGTCGCCATGATGTGATTGAAATAATGTTGAAAGCGGTGCGAAACATCATACAATAACTTGATCTCTCACGATCTGCTCCGCACCTGAACTTTCTACCAAAGAGCTAGATGTTCACCTCGTCCTTGTTCGTACTGGTTACCATCATTTTCTTCTTTTACCACCATGTTTTCAAAGGCCCTCCTTCAGGGTCGTTAACCCTTTCCCAAGCGACAAATTCTGGACAGGTCCAAATTGAAAGAGTTTGCAGACGACAATTTTAAATTTGATGAAAATGGCTGAAAGGTCCCAAAAAGGGTAGAAAACACTGCGGGAAAAGGAGAAATTGCTCGTTACGAGCAATTTCTCCTTTTCCCACAGTGTTTTCAAAAGACTTGTACTGCAGACACGTGAAAACCAGGGCTTGTTTGGGAAAGGGTTAAATTTCTGGATATTTCAGTAAAGGGTAAAGCTACACGCAAGCGGCAGTCTTGCATCCGCTTTCATGCTTGTAAACTTACTCTCGGAAACAAATTCCGTCGACAAGTACTTTGAGAAAAAATCTTGTAAAATAGGATAGTCAGCTTAAACAAAGGTTTATTACTTGCGTATATATGAAAGCATTGTAGCAAATGGAGAAATTTCTCGTTTGCGAGCAATTTCTCCTTTTGCCACGATGTTTTCAAAAAGAAGTTTGCTGCAAGATTTAACGCTTTCAGCGCAGATTTTCTAAACTCAGCCTGTTTCGACGGCTAAAAAATTAAACCTACAGACTCTCCAGACTTATCCTTATCTTATAGGCTTGACTAAACAAGCGGAAGGTATGGATCAATGATCAGGCTGCACGTTCTGTGCAACCTGATCTTGATCTATACCGTCCACAAAAGCCAAGTCCCTGTTTTCGCTCCAATGGCGCTGTAAGGGGTAAAGAAAAAGCGTTCGCAGGTTGATAGCATGAGAATTTCAACAATGTTGAAGAAATGTGTAGATACTGATCGCCCTGAAATTATTAGACACGCCTCTCTCTCTCCTCCCTCCCCCTCTCTCTTTTACTCTCTCAGTCTGTCTCTCTCTCTCTCTCCCCATCTGTCTCTCCCTCTCTTTTTCTTTCTCTCTTTTCCTGTTTCTCTCTATATGTCACTATCCTCCCTGCTTCTCTCTGTATGTCTCTCTGTCTGTCTGTCTCTATCCTCATCTGTCTGTCAGTGTGTCTGTCTGTCTGTCTTTCGCTCTCTCTCTCTCTCTTTCAGTTTCCACCGCTCAAGAAACATACAAAATTAAACTTTTAGTCTGAATGAAAACTTTTCTATTTTGACAAGTCTAAAATTCTGTCATACGGCGCAGAGTTAAAAGCAAGTCGATTCCCTCTTTCCCTACAAATCATTCTTATCTATTTAGAAAGCATCAATAAATTTCCTATTCTGTTGAAATAAACTAATGTATCGTAAACCACCTTAATGTATTTAAATGTTACACTGTTCAACAAATTCAGCGAATTGTCTAGCAGGGAAAATCCGACCAAAAATCGCAATTTTTTAGAGTGGGTCGGGAAAGATTTACGTTTTACAAGCGGATTCATCTACCTTGATTGTTCAAAACCCTTGTATAATAACGGGAATGTGTGGTTACCGGAATGTGGTAACAGGATTGTGTGGTTTAGGGAATGTGGGGTATTGATAATGTGGTGACTGGCCTGTATGAAAATGTGTGTTGTTTGGTAATGGGGATGTGTGGTTAGTGAATCTGTGATAATAGAATTGCGTGGTAGCTGCAATGTGTGGTAACAGTACAGTAATGTGTGGTTGTGTGAATTAGTAACGAAAATGCGTAGTGACTACTCACAGAATGTGTGATGACGGTAATAAATGGTGTAACAAGAATGTGTGGTAATCCAGATGTACTGAAATGTGCGGTACTAATGGGGAATGTGTAATAACAAAAATGTGTGGTAATCGGCATGTGTATTAACGGGTATGTGTGGTACCGTGAATTTGTGGTAAAGGGTATGTGATACAAGGCTGAAACGTGTGAGAACGGGAATGTGTGGTGTAACAGGCTGTTGCGGTTACAGGTATGTGCGATAACGGTAGAGGAATGTGACTGTTTTAACGTGTATATAGTCACTCGTCACAACTCGGCCGATTCCGTACCTACATCTAACCTCGTCTGTATAAGGGAGGCTTCCATTTTGAACTACCAATCACATGATCTTAAACATGGCGACGCACCTGTAGATCGCTTAGCAACGACATTGAACAACCACTGTGAAGTTATTCACTTCTGTCGATCTGTCGATGAAAGCTCCGAACGGAATTGATAAACCGCGTCAAAAATTGAATGTACAAACTGTTTGCCGACTGAAATACTCTTAGAAAGATAACGATAGAAAATATTTACTCATGCGTTCTTTCTAAAGAGGAGCCTTACAATTTCAGTAACGGTAAAGCGGTGTGCTTCCGGAGATGTGCGAAATGTACCGTGTAGGTACATATCAAGCTACGTGATACAGCCGAGGGATTTGATCACCGGATCACCCGAGGTATGCCGAATGGTATGTAGTGTAACGTGAAATATGTGGTAACATGGACATGTCAAAACAGGACAGGCTTATATGCTGCCTTTTTCACACTTCAGTGCCTATCGATGCCTCACTTGAGTTTGAAACCAATACTACACACAATAATTCTAAGCCACTGGCTGCTTTTTCTGTTAAACTATTTACCAAACGACAAAATTTTGGACTGGACCAAATTGAAAGTATTTGCAGACGACAAATTTAATGTTGCTAAAATGATGATTTCTCTTTTTGACTGGGTAGAAAACATTGTGGGAAAAGGAGAAAATGCTGGTTACCAGCATTTTCTCCTTTTCCCAAAATGTTTTCAAAAGGCATCTTTCTCAGGGTCGTTTAAAAGTCGGGATTGTGTGGTAAAGGGTTAAACAAATTCCAGATAATGACTATAACGAAGAGAGAGCAACGAACCGTGTCGGTATACCTTCATCAATCCAAAGAACGCATTTGGTCTCGCTGGGTTTCGAGCTGGCAACCCTTAACTAAAAAACCCTTTATGCTACCCATACAACTGAGTCACAGTGGATCGCCTCATTGTAAATGAGCCATGCTCTGTGAAAAGGGGGCTTAATGCATCTGCGCAAAAAAAAAAAAAAAAAAAAAAAAAAAAAGTATCGACCCAGGTCAGTCTGCGCAGTCCGCGCAGGCTGACCTAGGTCGAAACATTTTGCTATTGGTAAATTTTCTGCATGTCAAAGGACCAGTGTACCCCATGGTTCAGTCTGTTTTTTAGACACAATGGTTTTTTTATGGATCCATAATTACATGTATGTGATGACTTGCTTGGTATGATGCACCACGGAGATGCATTAATCCCCCTTTTGTCAGAGCAAATGAAACCGGCCCAGAAATTATCCAGTGCGAATTACATGGGAAAAAAAGTGGAGCAAGGCAAATGAGATATTACCACCGAACAATCTTATCTCACCTGGAACGAAATTATTTCATAGGAAAAAATAAAGAAAGAAAAACGTTAAGAAAATAGCGAAAAAAAAGGTATTTTTACTTTAAACTATTTACACTTTATGCTCCCTGAAACAGATTTGCAAGATATGGCCTTGAAAACATCCTTGTAAACTATGAATAATCAAAATAAATGAGCCATACTCTGTGAAAAGGGGGGCTTCATGCATCTGCGAAAAGTATCGACCCAGGTCAGCCTGCGCAGTCCGCGCAGGCTGACCTGGGTCGACACCTTTCGCTGTTGGTCGATATTCTATACGCCAAGGGACCATTCTACCTCACGATTGAATTGGTTGTTAGAAAAAGTGGCTATTGTGGATCCATAATTATGTGATGGCTTAATTGGTATCATGGATCACGGAGATGCATTAAGCCCCCTTTTGCCAGAGCATGGGTCAAACTGAGTTTACAAAGTATATCAGTATGGTAAAAGACATTATGACAGAAAGAGAAATTGCTGGCTGTGGTCAATTTCTTCTTTTCCCACATTTTTTTTTTCAACGAATGTCTGTTTCAAAGCAAAAAAAGAAGTCGTTTGCAATCTGTAATGAATTAGCCAAGTTATCTTTGTACAATATGGAACTTCAGAATGATTTCGAGTTTCAAAGTACCCGTACATTGATACGGGTAAAAATCAAAGCGTTGGAAACACTGGTGTGGCATTTGTCAAGGGAACCATTGTGTGGGATTAAAAACCTGAAAAATAAACAACAGAAATAGCCATGCAAAATCCGATAGAGAAGGGTGCAATCTTGTGGGACGAACAAGTCCGGGCGAACATGCCCTGGACGAATAAGCCCAGGAACGAACTGGTTTTGGGACGAACAAGCACGGTATGTGTGTATCATTATGCCACTATAGAAGGCCATAGCGGATCAAGCTATTTTCGATGAAAAGGAAGTATTTCCACGATCGATGGCCTAATCCAATTTATTGTAATACGCAATTTTCAATTTCATATCTTAGTGCAATCGAAACACTTGTTTGTCTCAGAAAAATAGATTTTAATTGGGTTTACTTCCTTCGGTTTTGCACAAACTACGATACATGATTTTCAAAATGTATTGAACTCATAGCGGCATTGTCTTCGACAAATGCCACAAAAACCATTTTCCTCCTTGTCTCTTAATGGTTTCTGCCCTCTCAAACCGTTTGATCTTAACCCTTAAGCTGCTAAGCGCGACTCACTGAACTCTTGCAGACAGTGTAGATCAAGATCAGACCGCACCGAACGTTCAGTTTGATCTTAGATCTACGCTGTCCGATAAGGGGATATTTTTCTTCCAGAAATACCTTTGAAATACGAAAATATGAGTTTTTACTTTTTGTTTAAAATTTTCATTTCTTATATTTAGCATGATAAGGGTTAACCGGACCAGTCTAAATTTTTATCTGCCGGTAAAAAGTAAAGAACCGATAGCTTAATCTTTAGCCCTTTGAGCGCCATAGGCGAAAACAGGGACTTTGGCGGACGGCATAGATTAAGATCAGACTGCACAGAACGTGCAGTCTGATCATTGATCTATGCCGTCCGCTTGTTTTGTCAAACCTATCGGGCAAAAATATTTCTCTGTTTCATTGGGTGGTATTTTAAGCCGTCGGAGGTCTTCAAGTTTATATATATTCGGCGCTGAAAGAGTTAGATGTGTGTGTATCGTTAGTTTACGACAAGGGCTGAAATGCAAACTAACTGGGGGTAATAGCTCACCCATGTCCGGCCAAATTTAACCCTCTCAGAACAGTCCTGGTTTTTTTTTTTTTTTTGCGACCTGGGGACCACGCCCCATTAATCCTTAGGCTGCTAAGCTCGACTCGGAGCATTTTTTCGGACAGTGTAGATCAAGATCAGACTGCACAGAACGTGCAGTCTGATCTTTGATCTACACTGTCCGATACGGTATTTTCTTTCCGGTGAAATCAACGTTGTAATGGCAATATTTGGGTTTTTACTATCGAGTGGAAATTTTCGTTTCAATTATTTAGCAGTTTAGGGGTTAAGCTTTTGGGACCATATCGGGGAAATAAGAAAACGGTGGCGTTTTCTCCTTTGCTCACAATGTTTTCCGGTCATTCAAAGACAAATCACATTTTTTGAACCATAAACTTATTTATCGTCTAGACTTTCAATTTGGACTAGTCTAACACTTAGTCCACTTGTAAAAAGTTCATGGGTAGAACGCTAAAAAAAAAAAATAAAATCAGGATGGGGGAAAAAAAAATAACATACCAAGGCTCTTTGTCGCGGAAACATCTCACAAAATAGCTGTCATTGAAAATCTAAGATCAGACAGCATGTTTATTGCAGGCTGATTATTGATACGCACACTAAAGATGTCCAAGCCACGCTAAGGATTGATATGAAGGTATTTTCGCTATCTCGGAATTCACGCAAAGAACTATACTTAACCTGCAAAATATAACAGAAGTATATCTAACAATGATTGTAAAAAGTTGGTTGGACTTTTCCTCCATGTCTTTTTCGTGAGTGTTTCTATTTTGGGATAACTTCACCAGACTACACATTGAAGCATTCGCAGACGACAAATTAATTATGGCTCAAAATGGTGGGATTTGTCTTTGGAATGGAAGTAAACATTGTGTGAGAAGGAGAAAATGATGGTACTAACATTTCTTCTTTTTCCCCACGGTGTTTTCAAAATCTTCTTCAGGGTCGTTTAAACTCCGAATTGCTCAGTGAAGTGATAAATATCAATGAGTTTACATACACGTACATCGGAGCATGTTTTGGATTTAAGAAATTTCCGATTACACGTGAGTAGGCCTATTGCTCTGTTTAACTCTTTACCGAACTACAAAATTTTAGACTAGTCCAAACTGAGAGCATTTGCAGACGACAAATTAAATGTGACTTAAAAATTGAAATTTGCTATGGGACGGGTAGAAAACACTGTGGGAAAAGGAGAAAATGCTGGTTACCGACATTTTCTCCTTTTCCACATGCTATGGGACGGGTAGAAAACATTGTGGGAAAAGAAGAAAACGCTGGTTACCGACATTTTCTCTTTTTCCCCACATTGTTTTCAAAAGGCTCCCTTTTTAGGGTCGTTAAAGTCGGGATTGTGTAGTTAAGAGTTAAACAATTTGAACCATGCTCTGGCTAAAGGGGGCTTAATGCATCGCCGTGATGCATCTTACCAAACAAGACATAACATAGTCAAGAATCCTTAAAAATTCGTGATGTCTAACGACCGACTCTTTCATAAGGTAGAATGGTCCTTTGATGTACAGGAAATTGAACCAAAGCGAAAAGTTTCGGCCTAGGTCAGCCTGCGCTGACTGCGCAGGCTGACCTGGGTCGACACTTTTCCCAGATGCATTAACCCCCCCCCCCCCATTTTTACAGAGCATGGCTCATTTTTAATAAGAGGACCGTATTTTCTATTTTTGTAATTCTTGTTAACTTATTGGGATCCTAAGAAGGACCATTGTTAGGAATTTGTAGTATTATCCATGTGCATTTATATGCTCTGGCAAAAGGGGGCTTAATGCATCTCCGTGATGCATAATACCAAGCAAGTCGGTCATGGATCAGTAAAACCCATTTTGTCCAACAACCGACTGAATCATGAGGTACACTGGTCCTCGGACCAGTAGCAAAGTGTCGGACCAGGGTCCGTATTCACCCCACATTCTTAAGAACATTCTTAGTCTTATCCTCCGACATTTGCTGGATTTGAAAGTAACACAACTTCTGATTGGCTAAACCAAATGGTTTAGCCAATCAGAAGTTGTGTTACTTTCAAAACTTGAAGATTTTGGAGAATAAGACTAAGAATATTCTCAAGAATGGTTGGTGAATACGGGCCCAGGTCAACCTGCGCGGACTGCGCTGGCTGATCTGGGTCGAAACCTTTTTGCAGATGCATCAAACCCCCTTTTCATAGAGCATGGTTCATATACTAATAGGAGGGGTTGGAAGCTATCAGGGGAAAAGAACGTTTGCTTCTTTTTTCCTTCCTTATTTTCAACAAAAACGAGCCTATAGGCTAGTTATCTCCCCGATGCCCGTTTGAGAATCGGAAATCATTAACCCTTTACCACACAACAAATTTTACACCCACCCAAATTCAAGGTCCGCCCTGGTAGCTCCGTGGCTAGCGTACCTGACTCATGACCTGGTGGTTGCGAGTTCGATACCCGGTTGAGGCAAACTTTCTTTCCGGAGATCCTTCGCCTCCCACCTCTGATGCATTGGGAAAAGTGGTCGGTGACTTGGAAAGTTGTGTAAGTACTGGTGTGAGAAAGCCGAGAAGCACATTCGTAGATGCACGGACCGCCGTGATATGTCCTAAGCCGTTAAAACGGTGTTAAACTCCAATTCAGTTAACCAAATTGAAAGCAATGGCAGACGCCAGTTTCAATGTGGCTCAAATGATGCGGTTTCTTTTTTGTATATAGGGTAGAAAAAAAAACATCGTGAGAAAAGAAGAAAATGCTGGTTACCAGCATTTTCTCCTTTTTTCCACAATGTTTTCAAAAGGCTTCTTCCTCAGTGTCATAAAATGACGGCATTGTGCAGTATAGGATTAAAGTAAGAAATAAGTCTCAAATCGCAACATTTCGGTAAAAGGGTAGCTGGCGGCAGATAGCACACATTATTGATTTGACGTGTATATGAGTTCCTTGTCAAGCCTTGAACCCTTGGCCTGCTCAGCGCCACTCATTGAACTTTGGCGTACAGTGTAGATTAAGATGAGACTGTGCAGAACCTGCAGTCTGATGCTGCATCTACACAGTCCGATACCGTGAGACATTTCCAGCAAAGAAGAACTTTGAAACCGCAATATATATTTTTTCGATCGGCTGGAAAAATCGGTGAAATGAATTTAGCTGTTTAACCCCAGTGCCAAATAAGGCCTTATTACGTTAAAAATCACGGTCAAGTTAAAAATCACAATCGCAACATTTCGGTCATGTATCACACTAGTTTGTATAATCTCGATAATCTCCGCTATCATGATCAGCCGTCGCTGTCTGAAATCAAAATAGATCTTACAGGCATATCTCTTCACCAGACAATTGCAGACTAGAAATTAAGCATGCATATAGTGATGGGATTTGTCTTTAATGGGGTAGAAAACATTGTTGGGAAACTGAAAAATGCACTTTCTCATTTTTGAGGTGGGATGCGAAGCATCCCAGCTCAAATTTACCGTGTAGGAAATTGAACCTAAAAAATCTGATTCTGAGGTACCTAACATTGAAAAATCATTACCTGCAAAATTAGTACTTTTAAAGCATTTTATTCACTCTAACATCAAGGCATGACTAAAACGTTAACAATAGGGGAACTTACACGTTTTGGAGGATAAGTATGTAAACAAATATACCGTTATCATAACACAATTTAAAAAAAAAAAGAGTGTTAGAACAGACTACCATGAGGCATGCGTAGGTATACACATTTATGCATCAGTTCTAACGAATAGCGTCAAGAAGCGTCAACAAGTGCCATGGAAAGCTTAGAAGCGTCGTGAGAGCTCTTGTGGTAATTTCTTTGAATGGAATTGCCTCATTTTCTAGATATTGCTTAATAATACTCCTCTTGTCGTTTCATTTTGACATTCTATTGAACCCCTCCCCTCACACACACAAAAAAACGAGAAATTCGTTAGTTTGCTCTGAGATTTATAGGAGAGATAACTCTAATCTCTTTAAATTGTCTGTTTGCTTTCACTAACTTCTTTCTGGTAGCACTACGTGCTTAAATTATTTGGCACTACAGTCAGATTTCAATTTGAGCAGGACTAAACGCATCCCATCTCAGCGGCGCTTTCACCGCTTTGATTTCATAATGTTTTCCAAACCATCTTCATCAGGGTCGTTAAAACACGGGTTCGTTCTGTAAAGAATGTAAATATCCAAGACATTGCAGTTTGTTATTAAATTTGTGACACTTCAGTAATGCAATTAATTCCAAGATCAAACGGTATCTTGCATTGCAGAATTCCATAATTAAATGTAGAGAGAGAGATAGAGATTGAGAAAGAAGGAATTGTAGAGAAAGAGAATGGTAAGGAGAGAGAGAAATAGAGAAAGTGAAGAGGGGAGAGAGAGGGGGGAGGGAGAGAGAGAGAGAGAGAGTGTGGGAAGAAAAGGGATTTAAAGAGAAATAGAGAGTGAGAAAGAAGGAATCGTAGAGAAAGAGAATGGTAAAGAGAGAGAGAGAGAAATAGAGAGAGTGAAGAGAGAGAGAGAGAGAAATAGAGAGAGTGAAGAGAGAGAGAGAGAGAGAGAGAGAGAGAGAGAGAGAGTTCCTAAATGAAATAAAAAAAACCCGCTTCTAAGCCACAATTGCTTACTTCATGTTCCGCTGACCTTACACATGATGCATTTGGAACATCGTTTTTCTTTTTTCAGAACTCTTTACCCATATACTGCTGTTGATACTATCTCTTTGGATCCTTTAACCCTTAAAGCGCCAAATAAACCTATCAGACTGTTTCAAACTAGAAATACCACCCAAATAATTACAATTTCACGGTTGCTTTTGTCTACATTGTTTCAACAAAGCGGACAATGTAGATCAAAGATCAGGCTGCACGTTTTGTGCAGCCGGATCTTGATCTACACTGGCCGCAAAAGCAACTATTGTCGTGAAAGGCGCTTTAAGGGTTAAGCCATTGCGATAAACAGAGTTAAAGCTTAAATGTAGTTATATTTCCATTCGTTGCAATATTGTCTTACCAGCAGTATCATGAGATCGCTTATTCATGCACATACTTCGTTTTCACCCCTGTTTTAAGCGGCGGATTGTGGTAGTCCTGAAATACGGCAAAGAAATCGTACATGAAGTAAACAGTTAAACATGCTGTTTCAGACATAGAACAGGTCTGTTTCATTGGAAATGTCAAACCATACAATACCGTGATAATATATGTTTGTTATCCAAAATGTTCTCTCCCCTGAGATTTTCAAATATACAAGTATTTACACAGAGGGAGAATTCCATTATCTTTTGCATTGCACTCGGGTACCATTTATTATAATGACATATGTATTCTATTTTGCCTTTTTCTATCACCAGGTCCCGGGCAATATTGTACATTATTTCAGCTGGCTATGGCTAGATATTCAAAATGTTCCCCCTCCCCAGAGATTTTCAAATGTACAAATATTTACATAGGGGAAGAATTTCATTATCTTTTGCATAGCTTCCAGATATGTTTTATTATATAGCCAAGCTCGGTTGCTCAGTCGGTAAAGTACATGACTTAAAACCAGAAGGGTGGCTGGTCTGATTCCTGAGCTCGGCCAAAATTTTTTTTTTCCAGTGGTTGATGATAGTTATCGCGCAAGGATTCATTCCCCTCTAACCGCTGATCATTGTTTCGACAATGTTTATGTAGGAAAGCAACAACCGTGGCTTTGGGAAGAATATTGTGAGAAGTAAGGGTAAAAGAAACTCCAGGAAAACATAGATAGGTATACTGGCCGCCGAGACAAAGTTGAAATAATGCTGATAATGGAGATAAATATCACGCAAACAATATATTGACAGTTGTGTTGTTTTCTCTTTTTTTCTCTCACCGATTCCAGGCAACATTGTGTATGAGCCGTGCTCTGGCAAAAAAAAAAGGGTTATTGCATCTCCGTAATGCATTATACCAAGGAAGACACCGTAAAATCTATTTTGTCTAACAACCAACTGAATCATGAGGTACACTGGTCCTTTGACATGCGGAAAATTGACCAAAAGCAAAAAGTTTCGGCCTAGGTCAGCCTGCGCGAACTGCGCAGGCTGATCTAGGTCGATACTTTTTTGCAGATGCATTAAGTCCCCTTTTCACAGAGCACTGCTAATGTCATTCCAAAGGCTCCAGATTGCAGTTGGCACTTACTAAAATGATTTTGACACATTCCTGGACGCCGTCTGAATAACAGAGAATAAAACATATTTCTGGGTGTCAAACCTATTACCAAACAATCCCATGTTTTAACGACCTTTGAGGGAAAAAAAGTGTTTTTTTTTTTGTTTGAGTTGCGGAGTAAAAAGATTTAAAATGCTTTGCATGGTGTCTCATGAAGAAGAAAAAGAAAAAAAACGAAACTCTCAGTTTGCTTATTTATACTTCGGCTGCTGTAGAAAAGAAACCCCTCGTCGCCACATAACAAATGAGCCATGCTCTCTGAAAAGGGGGCTTAATGCATCTCCGTGATGCATTGTACCAATCAAGCCATCACATAATTAGGGATCCAAAATAGCCACTTTTTTTTTTTTACACAACTAAATCATTAGGTAGACTGGTCCCTGAACATACAGAAAATTGACTAATAGCGAAAAGTTTCGGCCCAGGTCAGCCTGCGCGGTCTGCGCAGGCTGACCTGGATCGATACTTTTCGCAGATGCATTAAGCCCCCTTTTCACAGAGCGTGGCTCAAATATGAAACGTTGGTAATTTTCATATATCTTTTGTTGTAAAGATTTGAGCTTAATAGTATTTTGAATGAAATTGAATTGAATTAAAAAACATAATGGGAAAAGGAGCAAATACTGGTAACCTGCATTTTTTCCTTTTCCCACAATGTTTCCTACCCTTTCACAGACAAATCCTATCATTTGAGCCACATTTATTATGTTGTCTGCAAATGCTGTCAATCTCGACAAGTCTAAAAGTTTTGTCGTCTGGTGTGAAGGTAACTTACGGACATTTTTAAGTTTCGCTGGTTTGTTACCTACTGGTCTGTTCTTCACGCCATTTGGACAATACATGTCAGTAAGTTATTTCGCCCTGCGCATCTTTGCATCACTCGTCACAACTCGGCCGATTCCGTATCTACATCTAACCTCGTCCGTATAAAGGAGGCTTCCATTTTGAACTACCAATCACATGATCTTAACATGGCGGCGCCCCTGTAGATCGCTTAGCAACGACATGAACAACCACGGTGAAGTTATTCACTTCTATCGATCTGTCGATGAAAGCTCCCAACGGAATTGATAAACCACGCTAAAAATTGAATGTACAAACTGTTTGCCGACTGAAATAGTCTTAGAAAGATAACGATAGAAAATTTACTCATGTCTTCTTTTTTAAGAGGAGCCTTACATTCAATAAAGGTAAAGTGGCGTGCTTCCGGAGATGTGCGAAATGTACCGTGTAGGTGCATATCAAGCTACGTGATACAGCCGAGGGATTTGATCACCGGATCACCCGAGGTATGCCGAATGATCTTTACATGTGATCGCTCTGTTATTCTACCAGTACTACACCAGTGCACTTTCCAGGTCAATGGCTGGTTTCCTTTGGACAGGTGCACTGGCCACTGCCAAGCCCGGTAGCTCAGTCGGTAGCGTACAGGACTTGAGAACAGGAGGTCGCTGGTTCGATCCCCTGCTTGGCCAATTTCTTTCCGAGGATTGATGATAATCATCGCGACAGGATTCATTCCTCTCTCACCGCTGAGCATTGTTTCGACGATGGTTATGTGGGAAGGCAGCCAGTGGCTTGGAAAGAATATTTTGCGTAGTACTGGTAAAAGAAACTCCAGGAAAGCATGGATAGGTGCACTGGCCGCCGCGATATAACTGAAATAATGTTGAAAACGGCGTCAAACACCATACAATCAGTCAAAGCACTGGCCACTGCGATAAAGCTGAAATATTGTTGAAACCGGAGCAACAAACAAACCTTAAATCGGATGGGGTTGTCTAAAGAACGGATTTGCGGATGAACAACTATATATTATGTTGTTCAGCAGACATGTACCTTTGAAAGAATAGAAGAGATTGGAGTGTTGGTGGGCGAGGAGGACATAATGTTTGCCTGCATTTTCTCCTTTCTCCACATTGTTTTCATGTAAATTTTTCAATGGCGTCGTGAAACATAGGACCGTTTGGTAAAGGATTGAGCAAAAGATGTTACATTTTAATTCTTTGTCACACAATCCAGACTTTTTACGATCGTGGGAAAAAAGCGTTTTGAAAATATTGTGGGAAAAGGAGAAAATGCTGGTAACCAGCATTTTCTCCTTTTCCCACAATGTTTTCTACCCTTACAAAAAAAAAAAAAATCAGTTTTTGAGTCACATTTATTTTGTTGTCTGCAAATGCTTTCAATTTGGACTAGTACTAAATAAAATTTGTCGTTTGGTAAAGAGTTAAACATCAATGCTTCTTTGTTCTGTATCTTCAAGACCACCACGCCGAGCTGGCTATCTCCATGGTAACGTACACGGCTTGAAACTAGGGGGTCGCAGGTTCGAATTCTCAGCTCGGAAAGTTTCTCTCCGAGGATTGACGATAGTCTTTGTGACAGGATTCATTTCTCTCTCCATCCACTGATCATTTTTTCGACGATGGTTCTCGGGAAAGAAGGTAATGGCTTGGGAAGACTACTGTGCGAACTACTGGTGAACTCTTAACATGCTAAATAAGTGAAATGAAACTTTCAAGCCGTTAGTAAAAACCTAAATTTTGCTATTTCAAAAGTATTTTTTTTTTCTTTTTTTGGAGGGGGGTATCTCCTTATCGGACAGTGTAGATCTAAGATCAGACTGCATGTTCTGTGCAGTCTTATTTTGACCTACACAGTCCACAAAAGGTCCTTTAGTTGCGCTTAGCAGACAAACGGTAAAGAAATTGCAGGAAAGCATTGATAGACGCACTTGCCGCCGCGATATAACCAAAGTTATCTTGGAAACGACGTTAAATAGAGGATCTTACATGCGTGTTTATGTATTATCATTTTTATCAAATGAGTTGACTAAAAATGTATGACGCAAGCCTTGGCGAGCGTCAGATTCATTTTAGTCAACGAGTCAGTGCGAGATTCTATTTATCACATAAAACAAATGAAATGCAAAAAATATCCTACATCATTACCCTTAGCCTATACAGCATTCACGGGTCCATGTTTACAGTTCTAGTTCGGTTTCAAATGTGTACATACACAAGTAGACAGATCTTTGATATTTACTCCGAAAGTAGAATGAAACAGGTTCTAGATGGGTTTAGTCTACCTATTTCCGGAATTTTGTTGTTTTAAAAGACTTTGGCCGCATTTTTTTGGAATTTTTCTGAAAATCAAACACTTTCCACGCGTATACGTCTTAGCAACAATGACGTCATTTTTCCGAGAAACGGCGTAGTCGTACAAATTTCGGCACGTGCTGTGGTTGGTTTCTCTGGCCTTACGCGCTCATGACTAAAAACTGATCAGAACAGGCACCCAAAAAACGATAATACACTAGTGTATTATGAGAAATAAGTCATGGGTTTAATACACTGCCGGAGGAGGTTTTATGTGATAAAGTACATTATTACAAAAAAAAATTTAGACTACCACAAAATATTATATCGGCTTTATCACGGAGCTTTTATCTGAAGTCAAGTTTTGCGTTACCATGTTGCCAAATCTATTAATTTCCCATGATTATTTTATATGTGCCATGCTCTGTGAAAAGGGGGCTAAATGCATCTGCAAAAAAAATATCGACCCAGCTCAGCCTGCGCAGTGAGCGCAGGCTGACCTGGGCCGAAACTATTTTTTGTTGTTGGTCAATTTTCTGCAGCTCAAAGGACCAGTTTACCTCATACGAGTAATTCAGTTGGTTGTTATACAAAATGGACTTTATGAATTCATGATCATGGGATGACTTGCTTCTTATGATGCATCACGGATATGCATTAAGCCCCCCTTTTTCCAGAGTATGGCTCATATCGAAATGCCAGTATCTGCTACATAACACCCGAGAAAAAATTATCTGTGATATTTCAGCACCTTATGTTTCGCAATGCTTACGCTTTTGAACAATTTACAAAACATACCGGTAATCGCGTTTTTTTTTTTTTAAATGTTGACCAAGAATACTTAAACACATTTTAGAAAAAGGAGGAAATTGCTGGTAACCAACATTTTTTTCCTCCCTCTTTTTTTTCATTTTTTCTTTTTTTTCTCTACTCTTTCAAAGAAAGAACCATGCTGAATTTATCGTCTGCAAATGCTTTCGATTTGCTCCAGTCTGAAATCTGCACGTGTGGTACAGAGTTAACTCTTTACCAGATGACAAAATTTTAGACATGGCCGATTTGAAAGCAGTTGCAGAGGGAAAATTGAATGACGCTGAAATGCCGAGATTTGTCTTTAGAAAGACAGAAAACATTGTGGGAAAAGGGGCAATGCTGGTTAGCAGCATTTTCTACTTTTTCAACTATGTTTTCAAAAGTCTTTTACCTCAAGGTCATTATATGTTCTTTAACTCTTTACCACACGACAAAATTTTAGACATGTCCAAATTGATAGCAATTGCAGACGACAAGGTAAAGGTGACTCAAATGATTGGATTCGCTTTTGGTATTGGAGAAAATATTGTGGGAAAAGAAGAAAATGCTGGTTATCAGCATTTTCTTCTTTTCCCACAATGTTTTCAAACGGAGTTTTCCTCAGGGTCGTTAAAACTCAGGAGTGTGTGGTAAAGAGTTAGATTAACCAGAAGTTTTATAAAGTTTAATCAAAACTACACGAGGTATTACCATTCGGCAAATCTCGAGCGATCAATCGCTCAAACTCAAACCCCTCGGCTGTATTACAATAGGTGATATGCACCTACACGGCACATTTCTTCGCCGGATATAGACCGCTTTACCGTCCTGAAAATTGTAAGGCTCCACTTAAAAAAGAGAGGAAGCGCGAACTGCAATATACCATCATAATCTTTCTGAATACATTTCTGTCGACAAACAATTTGTAAATTCATTTTTAACATTGTTTATTAATTCCTTTTGCAGTTGTCATCGACATATTGATAGATGTAAATAACTTCATTGTGGTTGTTGTTGTCTTTGATAATATCGATTTTCAAGGGGGCGCCATGTTTAAGATCATGTGACCGGTAATATTTCAAAATGGGAACCTCCGCGATGCGGACGTAAACCGGTAAATTAGATCTAGTTACGGAATCGGCCGAGTTGTGACGAGTGGGCTTATTACCGTAAAAAAAGTATTTTCGCGATAAAAAGTAATCAGTTTTGCGATTTAAGGAATTAAAGTTAAAAAAATGGAAGTTAAGTTTGTCACGAAATCGGCATCTTTGGATGGTGCTTTATCTCCACCTTACTAATTCGAATTTTAAATTTCAAGACTAGCCCTCTGACTGGCTGACACTTTTAGTCAGTTCACTAGTCTTAAAACTTAGATTTACGGGAATATTAGATTTTTCACTAAACGAATGCGTTTCTTTCATTCACATGTTTTTGACACTATTAAAGCATCGTTATCTCACCGCTAAATACTGTATCGTTAAGGCAGAGCCCCGGTAGCTCAGTCAGTAGCTCAGTCGGGTCCCTGGTTCGATCCCCGGCTCGGCCAATTTCTTTCAGAGGATTGATGATAGTCATTGCGACATGATTCATCCCTCTCTCATTGCTGACCATTGTGTCGACGATGGCTATATGGGAAAGCAGCCAGTGGCTTGGAAAGAATATTGTGTCACGATGATTGTACTGGTAAATGAAACTCCAGGAAAGCATGGATAGGTGCACTGGCGGCCGCGATATAACCGAAATAATGTTGAAAACGGTGTTAAACACCATACAACCAGTAAATCAGTTAACTGTATCGTTAAGACAGTGTCAATGTGGGAAAGCAGCCATTGGTTCGGAAAGAATGTTGCACCAAGCATCGGTAAAAATAACCTCCATGTACAGCACGTGCATGTGCACTGACTGGGCGATGTAAGTTAAATATAGAGAATAGATGGTTGGTGTCTTGGATGGGTTAATGACGTCATGAATAATATTGACTACGTCATAAACGTGACGTAAACCCTCAGAAGAATGTTGTGGCGAAGAATTCTAATTTATTTTAAATAATAAGAAAAATCAACATGTGCATAGAATTTTAAGCGATAATTTTACTTTGAAATATTGATTTCGTGTACCGGCACATAAAAAAGGAGTTCCGGCTGGTCACATGACCAACTAGCCTAATAAACTTTGATCACGTGACCAAATGACATAATAAACCTAGTCACGTGGTCAAGTGACCGTATATCACCAAGTTTATATGACCCCCCTGTTATACGACGGAATTTATAGGAGGTGACAGGATAAAATGCTGAAAACGGCGTTAAGCCTTCAACAAACCAACTAACAAACTTACACAACAAATTTGACGCTCAAAGAGCGAATTCATTGAAACTTTCCAAAAGAAGGAACCAAATCAATTAGAATTCAACAGAAAAGGAAAATAAAGCGCCAAAAAACCGTGAAAACACATTTTTCTTCAAAGACATTAATCCAGACAAAATGGTTCATTAACAACTTTTATTTCAGAGAAAAAAATATTATTTAGGACTGCAGTGCTTTTTATAAATGATACTTGCCACGAAATATTCGTTTTGTCACTTTCAAGTCGTTTTAGGAACACATTTATCTTGGAAAAAGGTTTGTTCCTTTAAATTCATTGATAACTCGACAAAAAAACTCAATTGCGTGTAAAGTACAGTTCTAATGTACTTCACTCGAGAAAGATACTGAGCGTGATCTTAACTTTTTACCACACGGTGCCGAGTTTTAACGACCCAGAGGAAAGGCTTTGAAAACATTGTGGTAAAAGGAGAAAATGCTGGTAACTAGCACTTTCTCTTACAGTGTTTTTTACTCTGTTATAGACAGATCTCACCATGTTCGCGATATTTAGAACTGTAGTCTGCAATTTCCTACCGTTTAAATGAGATTTAGATTTTGAGAATTTTGTTTGACTCGTAAAGACTGGTCATGGCGTAAAAATCTATTCTACAGGTTAAAATTTATAGTTTCTTTTCCGAAAGTCTTTGAAGTCGTGGAAATATTCTTTCTTTCTTTCTTTCTTTCTCTCTCACTCTCTCTCTCTCTCTTTTTCTTTCTTTCTCTCTTTCTTTCTTTCCTTCTTTCTTTCTTTCTTTCCTTCTTTCTCCCTCTTTCTTTCTCTCTTCCTCTCTCTCTCTCTCTCTTTTTTCTCTCGCTCTCTCTCTCTCTTTCTTTCTTTATCTCTCTCTCACTCTCTCTCTTTCTTTCTTTCTTTCTGTATTTTAATTTTTTGTCTGTTTCCCTCTCCCCTGAGCAAGATGCTTGGTTACATATATTATATCGAATCAAATGGTGTTTGACTTGAAAGCTTTCGCTTCAAGCTAGCAGATTTGATTTTCCTGAGGTCTTCAGGTAGATTTTATTGCGTATGATTCGGTTGAGTACATAGTATCTAGTAGCGGACAGTGTAGATCCAAGATCAGACTGCACGTTCCGTGCAGTCTGATCTTGATCTACACTGCCCGCAAAAAGCTATATAAGTCGTCAGTGGCAACGAAGAAATTAAAATTAATGTAACTGGGATGTAATTCGTGCTCCGTCGATTTTTATCAAGCCTGGAAAAATTCAGCAAGTTGATCAGGAAAAATCCATTTAGATAAAAATTAATGCTATCTTCAGCTTACTTTGCAGCGAACACCAAAACTCTCAAATTTTTTATCGAAGCCATTTCCCCCCCTTTGTTTAGCAATTTACCTTACAGTCCGGAATTTTATCAGCCCTGAAGAAGAAGGCGTTTAATAAAAACATCGTGGGAAAAGGAGAAAGTACAAGTTACACCCTGATCTTGATCTAAACTGGTCCAAAAGGCAAATACATTTGTGATTGGCACTTTACATCTAGACTCGTTTTCAGCCAATTTTTAGGCCGTTTCATCCTTATTTTATCAAACTATAATGATTCTTGTATCTTCATGCCAACTGTTGGTCCCCGACGGTTGCAAGGTTGCATAGATTACGACCAGTAGAAAATGCATTTCATTTTCTGGAGGCCATCAAAGAAATCACTTTTGTGACATTTCCGGTTTTAAATCGAAGATTTCCTATTGATGTATATATCCCCTAAGCTATATATCTATCTATGCACAGCTGACTGAATTCTGAGCCATTCTGCAGTCTATCAAATTTTTTCATCGATTTTTCTCTCTGGCTGTAAGGATGTATCTTTAACACTTTATCAATCAATCGCCATGTTTTAACCAACCCGAGGAGGAAGGTTTTTTAAGACATTGCGGGAAAAGGAAAAAAAAGTGTGGCTTCTCACAATACTAGAAAGAAGCAGTTGTCCCTTTCTCTACAACGTTTTCTGCCATACAGAAAAAAGTTTCCATCATTTGAGCCAAATTTAATATGTCGTCTGCAAATACTTTCAATTTGAACTAGTTTAAAAAATTCATTGTCCGGTAAAGAGATCTGGGTTAACCCTTAGGCTGCTAAACGCGACTCACTGACCCTTGTCGGACAGTGTAGATCAAGAGATATCTCTCCTCCTAAAATACCTTTGAAATATTTTTTTTTTCGATCGGCTTGAAAGTTTCATTTCTTTTATTTAGTAGGATAAGGGCGAAAAGAGATAACGTGCCCAGTCCATTAACCCTTTCCCAAACGACAAATTTTGGACTGGTCCAAATTGAAAGAGTTTGCAGACGACAATTTCAAATTTGATGAAAATGGCAGAAAGTTCTCAAAAAGGGTAGAAAACACTGTGGGAAAAGAAGAAATTGCTCGTTACGAGCAATTTCTCCTTTTCCCACAGTGTTTTCAAAAGACTTGTACTGCAGACACGTGAAAACCAGGGCTTGTTTGGGAAAGGGATAATTTAGTGATTTATGTTTGAACGTACAAACTTGTGGAGATTGTAGTGATAATTACGACGTAACGTTTCAAGATACATGGCTTTACAATTTAAACAATAGCCAAAATCTGTAATTTACCTCTTTACCACCATTTGGATTTTAATGGGTAGATCAAGATCAGACTGTGCTGCATATTTAGTCTGATCTTTGATCTACACTACTCGCTACGAACATTCACTGTGATTTTGAAATCTACAGTGTCCGATACGATGAGATTTTTTTTTCAGCGATAAGAACTTTTAAATCGCAACGTTTCGGTTTTTACTATTATATGTACTTGGAAAAAAAAAGATTAACTATTATCAGTTTAACGGTTGACTCGCTATCAAATGATAAAATCTAAGACTGAACCAAACCCAAAGCATTTATAGGCGACAAATTGATTGTTGCTCAGATGATGGCATATCTCTTAATAGGGAACAAAACATCGTTGGAAAAGGAGAAAATGCTGGCAAACAGCATTTTCTCCTTTTCCCACGATGCTTTCAAAAGCCTTTTCCTCACTTGAGGTCGTTTAGTCCTTTACCGTACAATCCTGACTTTTAACGATCCTGTAGAAAAAGCCTTTTGAAAACATTGTGGGAAAAGGAGAAAATGCTGGTAACCAGCATTTTCTCCTTTTCCCACAATGTTTTCTACCATTCCCAAATCAAATTTCAAGTTTTGAGCCATATTTGATTTTGTCGTCTGCAAATGCCGTCAATTTCGACCAGTCTAAAATTCTGTCGTTTGGTTAAGTCTAAAACAGCGGATTGTTTGGTACAGGGTTGAAGGAATGAAAGTACAGTTTCTAACTCTTTTGTTAGAATTTTTATTCTCTCTGATGGTTTATAACATTTTTCAATTCAGTGCATGCTATGAGAAGTGAGATTTTACCAGACAAGATTCTACTTACAATTTTAAAATTCGCCTGATTTCTCGAATAGATATCGTTCGTCTGCAATCCATCTAGCACCTGGTTAACTGTCCGCCCTGTTTCATTTAACTATTCGGAGATTTCGTAACATACCGCAACTTACATATTTTTTTATTTTTGTATTTTTCTAAATGTAGATTTTTTTTATATTGCAACAGATGGAAGTTTATTTTATTGTACTGTAGAATTCTCATACCGATGCAAGACTTAATTAACCATACATGCAATTACTGTGAAACCAGTAATATTCGTCTAGTAGACCAGTAAAATTCGTGGAGTACTAATTTTCGTTGATTTCGTGGGTAAAATAATCTGCGAATTCAAGATATCGCCCAGGAGAAAATTTGATTCATAACCAGCCGAACAGACTAGTGCAGATAAATGTCCCCGAAGGCGATTTTAGTTTTTGATTGGTCGTCTCCGGGTACAGAGACGATCGCGAAACAAAAAAGTTGAAAACTGCGCGCAGATTTTGTGCGCACTTTGAAACTCTCTTATTTTCACAAATAGAACTCAACATTAGAATTTGAACATACCTGTTGTTTAAGTATTCAATAATCCTTTGTTTCAAATACAAGTATTTTCGATTTAAACGCAAAACATACGAAAAAAAAAAAAGTTTTAATTCATATGTTACTTGAGCTGTTTACGTTCTCCAAAATACACACAAAATGGCCGCCAAACACGATAAGTCTCGTTCGTTCTTTTCGAGATTTATATGTGATAAAAAGACTTCTACGAGCGCTTGAAGTAATGACACGTTTAATAATTTGTCCTTTGTCATGTGTGTCACTAAAAATTAAATGTATTTCGCTGCAATACAGATGAAACCGACAAAATAGAAAGTCAGTACAGCACTGTAGCTTTGCTACTGGAAAATTCACGACGGACTTGAGACAGTGCGGTGGAGAGTAAATGTCCAAAAAGGAAAAGAAGGACTGCCAATATCTCATTACTGAGACTACCTAACAGACTAACTTAATTTCAGCATCTGTTGTTTTGAATAAGCCGACGTTACATTGTACATTTATGTTGAACTTTTTTTTTTTCACGAGCGTCTGTTTTGTAAAATTCATACCGACGATTTTACGTGAAACCACAGTATTTTGTTCAATATGGCGGGCAGCACACGAAAAGGGGCTTTCGGACATATGCGTGAAAGTGTATCGTCCAAGATCAGCCGGTGCAGTCTGTGACTAATCCGTGATGACACATCCCGTTGTTGTGCGATTTTCTGTTTCACGAAAGTCTACTGTATGAAAAAATGTTATGTAGTAGTAAAGTGCCGTCTCGGATTAGCCTGCGCGGACTCCGCAGGCTGATCCGGGACGACACTTTACGCAAATGTCCTAAAATCTCATTTCGCATGTTGCGTGCCATATAGCCATGCCTTTTCTATTATAATGTTTTGGCCATTGGGCACATATATATTATGGTTATCCGTTTCATAAATTTTCTGTTCTTTTTTGTAATTTGCTCTATGTCCCATTTTTGTCCCACCTCCATTACAAAGAAAGAAAGATAATTTCCGAAGCTTTAATTAATGATGTTGCGAAGACCAGTAGGTTGCGAGTAATTGTATATCTTCTCACATAGGTTATAAATCTGTGAGATCTAGTGGCGAAATTTAGCACTGAAAGTTAATGTTGTGACTATATGCCGTCGTGTTAAGCAATCCTGTGCTTTAACGACGTGGAGGAAAAGGCTTTTTTGAAAACACTGTGGGAAAGTGAGAAAATGCTGATTTCCAGCATTTTCTTCTTTTCCCACAATGTTTTCTACCTATCCAAAGACAAACGCCACCATTTCAGTAAGAATTATCGTCTGCAAATGCTTTCAATGTGGACAAGTCTTAAATTTTGTCGCTTTGTAAAGCGAAAGAGTTAGCTTATAGACCTAATCAATCCTTTACTTCTCAAGTACACATTTTTGATGAAGCTATAATAGGCAGCTTTTGAAAACATTATGCAAAAAGGACAAACATTTGCTCCTTTTTCCAAATGTGTAAACTGAAGGACATCAGCATCCCGTAAAGGTTTCGTTTGGTTGATTGTTTCATTATTGCTTATTGCCGTTGTCAATAGCATTTTAGTCATGTCATTGGGGCCAGTGTGCCTAACCGTGCCTACCCGAAGTTTTAATGAGTGAACGATTCCTGTCCCAATACCAACCAACCAACCAACCAACCAACCAACCGACCGACCGACCGACCGACCAACCAACCAACCAACCAATCAATCAGCCAGCCAGCCAGCCAGCCAGTCAGCCAGCCAACCAACCAACCAACCAATCAATCAATCAGCCAATCAGCCAGCCCGCCCGCCCGCCCGCCCGCCTATCCATCCATCCATCAATCAACCGACCGACTGACCAATCGACCAACCAACGATTGAATGATTGATTAATGGTGTTTTTCAACTTTCAACATTATTTCAGTCATATGACGGCGACAGCTCACAAATTCATGTATTTCCTGGGTTTCACCAACCAACCAACGAACTCATCATTATTATTAATATGTAAAGTTAAAACTGTTAAATATTTTCTTAAATTATATTCTGTTAAAATTAATAATTGCATGATGTACACAGTTGTCGAAAATATGAAGTACAGATGCGAAACACGAAATGAAATAAATTGGCTAAGTAAAGCAAGGAATCTTTTACAGCAAAGTGGTTTTAACGACGTTTGGCATTTTCCACGTTCAGCAAATATTAAACAAATTACGGTTCTCGTTTGATAGATAAGTATATAAACGAATGGCACAGGGACATTGCTAATAGATCATCCTTAGTTCCTTACCGAAATATTAACCCTTTCCCAAACAATCCCTGGTTTTCACGACCCTGGGAAAGAATACTTTTGAAAACATTGTGGGAAAAGGAGAAAATGCTGGTAACCAGCATTTTCTCCTTTTCCCACAATGTTTTCCACCCAATCAGAGAGCTTTAGCTCTTTTGTTCCAACTTCGAATTTGTCGTTTGCAGATGTTTAGAATTTGAAAGACTGTAAAATTGGTCGTTTGTAAAAGGGTTAAAAGTTTGTTTACACGCTCCAGTTACCTCGACATTATGAAAATACCTAAATTTCGAAACGTATTGGCAAAATTCAGACTGTCGTCACATGAACTTAATGTCGAACAAGGAAGATACAGAAATATTCAGCGCAAAGAGAGAAAATGTTCATTTTGTAATTTACACGAACTTGAAGACGAATATCATCTCAGTTTAGTATGCCTATTATATAATAATTTGAGGAAAACTTACCTTAAAAAATATTTTTATATAAGACCAAGTGTATACAAACTCACAAAACTTCTAAATAGTATTAATCTTAGAATATTGAATAATCTATCTCTGTTTTGTATCAAAGCTTTAAATGTAAGAAAAGAAAAATTAAATGTACACAAATTTTAATACCGATAAAAGCATTTACTCCAGAAAAGACGTTTGTTTAGGTAGACTCTTCCGCTTACTTGATTATTTTCTAATGTATTACTTTTGATAGTTATAATTTTCATGTATTGTTTTTCCATTATTACCGTTTGTTTTTGTTTGTTTGTTTGTTTGTTTCTGTCTACGTCTATCTTTCCGCATTTATTTGTACTTGAAATTGACGAGGAACCTCATGGTTCAAGTCAAAGAATAAAACTGTTGAACTATTGAACCATTATCGGAAAAGATTTGGCCGAACAGGGGTTCGATCTCACGCTGGATCAGTTGCTGAGCTTGATATCTCGGCATACAGACAATGATAATCTGACTAAAATTTTGCCCAATAACGAGGAATTACATGTACATGTATTGTGTAACAGGAAAAACTGAGAACATGAAATTCAAAGTTGCTTTTTCTCAGAACACGTTTAGTGCAGTCTGATCTTGAACTATATGTACAGGCAAGTTATACACAAACGCATCTATGTTGAATAAAAATTTCGGTCTGAACTGAAAAATGAATCTTTTTACACACAAGCGCTGATTCAAAATCTCTTAATCACTTAACAAACAGTTTTGGAATTTTTGTTAACGCATTCCTGTTAGCGGGGCTTTTTAACAGATTAGCAAAGAATGGCAAGACACATTAACAGATATTTTACATTCCTTGTCTATTATTCCGTTACTTTGATACGCTCGCACCGGGATCACTGGTCGATCATTCGATCGGCGATAACAAAAATCCGTGTATCGAACAGTTTGTTTGTTCAACGCCAATTATAACATTTTTTTTCAGTTATATAGCAGAGACCAGTGCAGCTATCCATAGTTTCCTGGAGTTTACTTTTACCGGTACTATACACAAGTTTTTTTTCCAAGCTACATGGACCAAATCTGCACAATGTTCAGCAGTGGCAGAGAGGGATGAATTTTGTCGAAAAGACTATCATCGATCCTCGGAAAGAATTTGGCCACGCTGGGAATCGAGCCAGCGACCCCCTGGGTTACAAGCTATATACATACATGTATGTTACCGAGCTACCGTGAGCTGGGGGTCATGCGTGGCTCAGTGGTAAAGTGTAGGGCTCGTAACCTGGAGGCCTCAGGTTCGAACCTCTCTGGATCCTCATTGTTTTTCGTGGGAATGTCCTTGGGCAGGACACTTTAGAGCCCTAGCCTAGTAGTGGTCAAACCCAGGAAATACATTACAATGAGAGATGTCGCCGTAATATGACTGAAATTATCTTTAAAGCGGCTTAAAACGTCATTCAATCAATCAATTATGTGATCTACCAGGCCCGATTCAAAATACCTAACCTTTGATGCACAAATTCCTCCAGTAGACCCATATCTGACCTTTTCAGTGCCATAGTATCAGACTACACAGAACGTGCAGTCTGATCTTAGCTCTATGCTGTCTGATTGATTTATCAAGGTAAAAAAAGTTTGGGGGTTTAAGTGGGTTGTGTTTTCAGCTGTCGAAAGAGGTCGTGTTAATACTTTACCAAACGACAACATCTTAGACTGGTCTAAATTGAAAGCATTTGCAGATGACAAATTTAATGGGGCTCAAATAATTGGATTTGTATTTAAAACGTTAGAAAACATTGTGGGAAAAGGAGAAAATGCTGGTTACCAGCATTTTCTCCTTTTCCCACAATGTTTTCAAAAGGCTTCTCCTTTGGGGGGGTCGTTAACACTCGTGATTTCGTGGTGATGTGTAGATGTATTTGGGGCTGAAAGAGTCGACAAGTAGTATAAAGTGAAGGGTTGAAAGTTTTTTAAAAGTGCCGTAATCTTTATTGCATAATTTATTATCTCTGTAAATATTTTATACATGTTTAAACAGGGAAACTGTAAGTAGAAGTCAAATAGAGTCCGTGTTTATTTTTTATTCTTTTTCAATCTGTATTGATTTGCAAGATTTTACAGAGAGAGAGAGAGAGAGAGAGAGAGAGAGAGAGCTTTAAAATATTAAAATATTAAAAAGGGAAAATTGATAAAAGCAGCATTCCGATCTTTCCGCTGACAGTGTATAAAAGCTGTTTATTTTAGCATTTATGGTTTTTTGTGACATTTCCTGTTTTATTTATTCCTTAATCAGGCACGTGCTTCTGTTAGGCTATCTCATGCTCGTTGTATGAAAGAAAAATGCATTTTATTAATCCCAACCACCAAAACTTGGCTCGCAATAAAGTCTCTCCGAGGACTGGTGAAAGTCTGCATAGCGACAAAATTCTTGTGTTTTTCCCCTCCATCCAAACATCGACTAACTGATCTGTTGATCTACACTGTACAGTATGGCAACGCATTACGTAAAGACCAAATGATCGAATAAGTCTTCGAAAGGCTAGACAGCATTCTGGGAAAGAAGGCAGTGCTGGTTACCGGCATTTTCTCCTTTTCCCACTATGTTCTTTCAAGCCTTTTTCCTCAGGGCAGTAAAACACAGGATTGTTTGATACAGATCTAATCTATCTGCGGTTTTAGATGAAAGGCACGTTGAAGCTTGGCCTGGATTTCGATGATCCGAATTCCCCGTTTATCCGAATTCTCCGATATTTCGAACTAATTTACAGATTTCACGCTGAATTCGAATTTACTAGATTTTCCGTGACTTGTGAAAAATTATAGTCTCGTCATTGTAAGGGCTCTTTATATCATCGATACTGTGACATTTATAGTTGTGAAACATGACAGTTTTGATATACGACATTAACCCTTCCCCAAACAAGCCCTGGTTTTCACGTGTCTGCAGTACAAGTCTTTTGAAAACACTGTGGGAAAAGGAGGAATTGCTCGTAACGAGCAATTTCTCCTTTTCCCACAGTGTTTTCTACCCTTTTTGAGACCTTTCTGCCATTTTCCTCAAATTTAAAATTGTCGTCTGCAAACTCTTTCAATTTGGACCAGTTCCAAAATTTGTCGTTTGGGAAAGGGTTAACAATGTTTCTCCATGCAGGAGCCAACTGAAATTCCTGCAGTAGAAGTCTGTTCGAAAAAAAAAAGGAAATGATATTCTCAAACGATTTTTTTCTTTCGTACGAAGTTGTATTTCTGCAAAAAATAATTATAGGCTCTGATCTCCTTTCGTTTGAAGTCAGGCTTGTTACGCTGTAATAAAACATATGAGAATTTAAAAGAAAAAAATAATTCTTTACCAGACTACAAATTGTCTACACTCATCAACTTTGAAAGCATTTGCAAATGAAGGATTAATGAGATGAAGTCCCAATGATTGCATTTATCATTGAAAGAATAGAAAACATTGTGAGAAAAGGAGAAAATGCTGGTAACCAGCATTTTCTCCTTTTCTCACAATGCCTTCAAAAGCCCTCCTTCTCAGGGCCGTAAAATGGGAGTGTTTGGTCGTCAAGTCATCAATTTTATTCCGATGTCCTTTCACAGAGAGCTTTTTTTTTGCCGTTTGACAGTATGACAAATTAACGATTGTGACAAATAAAGAATAAAATGTTTATTTCGTTGAGTATTACATGCAAAAATATTGAAGATTCAAGGTAAAATTTGTAAGAAATCTAGAAAAAAACGAGACAATACAAATCCAAGATCAGACAATGCAGACCTTACAGCCTGATCTGTGTCCAAGCAGCACACAAAAGCTCCTTTGCTAACCACAGTAAAGATTGTAGTTGTATGTTTGATTTCAATACCATGAAATGTCACGTTCACCGAATGCCGGACAATGTAGATCCAAAATCAGACTTCACTTCTGGGGAAGACTAATTTTAGTTTTCAATACACCGAATATGCCCAGTAAGCTAAAATATCGGATAATGTAGACTCAAGATCAAACTGTACGATTTGTGCAGTCTGGTCTTGGTTCTATCCTGTCCGCGAAATCAACTAAAGTATACATGCTAAGTGTTAAACAATATGACGCATGCTCTGTGAAAAGGAGATTTAACGTAATTGCAAAAAGTATCGAAACAGGTCAGCCTGCTCAAACTGCGCAGGCTGACCTGAGTCGATACTTTTCGCTATTGGTCATTTGTCTGCGTGACAAAGGACCAGTCTACCTCATGGTTCAATCGATTGTTAACCCTTTCCCAAACAAGCCCTGGTTTTCACGTGTCTGCAGTACAAGTCTTTTGAAAACACTGTGGGAAAAGGAGAAATTGCTCGTAACGAGCAATTTTTCCTTTTCCCACAGTGTTTTCTACCCTTTTTGAGACCTTTCTGTCATTTTCATCAAATTTAAAAATTGTCGTCTGCAAACTCTTTCAATTTGGACCAGTCCAAAATTTGTCGTTTGGGAAATGGTTAAACAAAACGGTTTTTATGGATTCGTGATCATATGACGCTTTGCCTGGTACAAGGCATTACGGAGATGCATTAAACACCCTTTCGCCAGAGCATGGTTCATAAGTTTTATACGAGCCATACAATAATCGAAGCTGTACGTTTTTGTGCAGTTTGATCATGGATATACCGTCTACAAAAAAAACAGTGAAGTAAATTAACTGAAATATCAGTCAGTTTTGATCCAGGATCAGACTGCACATTTTGTGCGTTTTATGCAGTCTTATCTTCGATGTAACCTTTCCGCACGATCACCGAAATTTTCCTGAACAAGTATGTTAAGTGTTGACAATATAGACAATATAGCTGAGCTATACTCTGGCAAAAAAGGGGGCTTAATGCATCTCCTTGATTTATGATACCAAGCAAGTCATTACATAGCTATGGATCCACAAAATCCAGATTGTTCAACAACCCATTGAATCATGAGGTAAACTGGTCCTTGGAACTGCAGAAAATTGACCAATAGCAAAAAGTTTCGGTCCAGGTCAGCCTGCACGCACTGCGCAGGCTGACCTGAATCGATACTTTTTGCAAATACATTAAGCCCACTTTTCACAGAGCATGGCTCAATAATTTATACAAGCGATGTGATGATTGAAGATCAAACAATTTATCATGAAAATATTTTCTCCACAAATTTAATAATATTTACACGATCTATTGTCTTAAGCCTATTGTACCATGACCTTGTTCAGGGATTTTATATGCCAAGGTTCACTGACAGTCGTAAATCAGAGTATGTAAGAGTTTGTTATTTACCTTCAGTGAAACTCTTCAAAATGGTTTGTTTGGATTTATTGTTCGACGTATTCTCAAATAGGTAGACAGAGGGGAGGGTCAGAGAGAGAGAGAGAGAGAGAGAGAGAGAGAGAGAGAGATCCAGGAAAAATCATCATAAACAATGATACTACTTACATATAAATTTAAGACCATACCTAGTTTTGTACAAGAGACAGGCGAATTATTAGTTATCACGGCATTAAGTGAACCTATCTAGGTAGCAGTCCACGTGGATACATGATCAGACAGCTTGTTTTGTGCAGTCTGATCTTGATCTACACATCCTTTACAAGCAACATAAGTTTTGCTTAGCGCAACAAGGGTTAGGTCTTACTGAACGAAAATCTGAAAGGATTTCCTATTCTCCGCCATATTTGGTATAACTACGCGGTGATTTCTGTTTGTCAGATAAAAAATAGTCCATCAAATTAGGGAATGAGATGAATCTGAAGTAAAAAGAGATTATTTGAACACGACCTCTCACGTTCTAATAAAGTTTAAATGAATTATACTCGTATAGTCTGAAATTAGATTAAGGTTCTAAAAAACATGACAAGGCTTATGAAATTAGCAACCTCTCGAAACAGACTGATGATTCAAATGAGTTCCAGGATTTAATTAACTTCAAATAAATGTCTAATGAGTGAGAGAGAGAGAGAGAGAGAGAGAAAGAAAGAGAGGGGAGGGGAGGTTCTTCCCATTTACAACTGTTATATAAAACTTTCTCTCCAACTTTCCAAGCCACTGGTACCACTACGTTATCGGGTCAGGCAAAGCGCAATAATGAAGGCCTCCTAGGTGTTCTCAAGCGTACCCCTACACGCTTCCCCGTTTTCCCCAATTTCATGTGATCCAGTTTAATCAGTTAATAAAATGAGATCAATTTTGTACAAAAAATACATTACCGAATCTAAAACGTGCTGTTGGGATACGATTTAAATATAAATTCGACTATGAATCATTTTAAAAGTAGCCCTGTTTTCGGACGTTATATAGGTCCATTGACATTTCGGATACTTAAAGCATTTCTTATATGTAGTTCTTCTCGCTAAATAAAAACGACATGTAGAAAAACTCACTGCCATGACTTTATGGCAAGCGATCTGTTTTGAATTCAGCGTATGATCCGATTTGATCATGGGAAATAACAATATCGCGTCTCCTCTGCATATTACCAACGGGGCCGCCTTTATTGCGCTTTGCCCGACGTACTCTTGTAGTACGGCGGGGTACCAGACTAAGTCACTGGTTTCTTCCATATTTGAACAGAACCAGAAAGAACAATGAACTGGCAAGATGGCACACCGACCATCAGCAACCACACACTGGAAAGTTTTTTTGGTCCGAGACTTGAATTGGCAACACCCATTTATTTCATGCTTTCCGGTAGGATATCGAGAAATAGAGGTGAAAATATTTTTCGATATTACAAGGGTACGACCAGTGAGAATACCGACCACGGGGAGTTTGTACTGATTTTTATGGAAGTCTCGACAAAAAAAGGCGTTAGAAGCATGAAATAAATAGAATATTTGTTTTTTTCGGTGAAAGATCGAAATTTATTTCATCTCGTGAACATCATCGGTAATATTTTCACTCTTGGCAGCGCCACTCGTGAAAATATTACCGATGATGTTCACTCGATGAAATAAATTTCGATCTTTCACCGAAAAAAACAAATATCCTCTATTTATTCGGCTGATGAAATTTCTCTCGTCATTTTCTACTAACAGGATAGGGGTTGATATCCAGTGCGACTGTGCTAGCTTCGGTATAGTTCAGACATTCTACTCTAGTACACAATCAACGATAACATATTGAACATCGAGACAAGGTCAGACAGGGCTGAAATAAAACGAATCTTCAGAATAAACCTTTTGTAATCTAATGTAATCTAATTTGGATGAAAAAATAAATCAGAGGATTTTCTTCCCTTAATTAAGTTTGGAATAAAAAGGACCACTGATTTTGTAGGCTGAGACGGTTCTGATGGTCGAAGATAAACGGGGACGAAATAAATGACATTTTACAGGCGAACGTGCGTTTAGCGGTCAGATACGAGACAAGGCGGATTGGCCACATAATAATAATAATAATAATAATAGTAAATTTATTTATAGAAGGTAGCATGTTAAGACAATCATATATATCTTATGTTCTACATGGCCCTCTAATAAAAAGTATAAAAAGCACACCTGAGCAGCCACACATGCCCCCTCTCTCTCTCTCTTTCTCTCTCTCTTACTCACACTCACTCCCTTATTCAAGCATTACGCCCTCACAGCTACCCCCCCCAAAAGCACTAAATAAATGAGCCATGCTCTGTGAAAAGGGGGCTTAATGCATCAGCGAAAAGTATCGACATATTGGTCACACATTCAACTTCAATCTTTATTTTTTTCTTTTGTAAAATAAGGTCGGAAATATGGAATACATGTATATGCACAGATTTGGAGGAATAATGTTTTCGGTCCGGTTTTAATTAAATCATTATTAATTTCATGTTAAAGTTTCGCCTCGTTGGGACTTTCCATATTCTGGCTAAGTTGCGATAGATCATATTCTTATTATATTATTGAAGTATGGTCGCTTTGGTAAGCCTTAAGGTTGCTCTCTCTCTGTAACAGATAAAAAAAAAGATTCATGATTTGTTTGCCCATCTCTTCAAAAGATACTTCAAGTGCTAATAAAAGACATAATTTAGATCGCAGATGTTTGCAGTGCAGTTGAACAGCCTCTTCATAAATGTTAATTTTCTTGCCCACGCAAAAATGTTTCATGAAATTGTTTTAAACAGTAATTTCAAATACCCAGCAAAAAGTTCCCGAATAAAATTCTAGAATTTTATTCAAATTCTAAATCCCAAGCCAGTCATTTGATTGGCCGGGACAGAATGTCCCGGCCAATCAAATGACTTGTCTTGGAATTCGATTTATAATGGTAGATGATAACTGCATTATCTCTGGGTTTAGTCTGACTAGTCTGGACTCTTCCTAATACTACAGTAGCGTGGAATTTTTTTCTAGACTGACGCAAGAGGTAAACCGCAGGAAATTAAAAATCTAAAAGAGGGAAGCCAAAGGTAAAATTACTCACACAGTTTGAAAGAAAATAAAGCGCGCGAGGGGGGGGGGGGGGTTAAGGAGGCTGAAGAAAGATATATTTCATTTATTAAAACGAATGAAAATAGAGCAAATGTATCTTTTATTACATTCAACCTCTGATTCTTTTTTTTTTTAATCAATTTAAGTTCTTGTTGTTTTATTGTTATGCAGATTTTGTAAATTTTTATTGAAAGGAGGTAATTCCTTGCCTCCTTTGTAATGGAAATGGTGGCTTTTCAACTCTTTCACAGTCAATGGCGACTTAAGCAGCTTTTGCAGGCAGCGTAGATCAAGATCAGACTGGTAAAAAAATGATCTTTCATCCACACCGTTGGTTACTTGGTGCTAAGATTTGACAAGAAATAATTTTCATTTGCAGCAAAACTCTACCTGTAAAACCGAAGCAAGCCCGACAATACTTAATTGGCCGCGAAAAAATGAATTAATAAACTACAATTTAATGAAAGCCGAACTCAAAATTGTGGCTCGGTTAAGTTCGTGTCCCTATTTTAACCCTTTCCCAAACGACAAATTTTAGACCCTTCCAAACTGAAAGACTTTGCAGACGACAATTTTCAATTTGGTGAAAATGGCGGAAAGTTCTCCAAAAGGGTAGAAAACACTGTGGGAAAAGGAGAAATTGCTCTTAACGAGAAAAGGGAAAATGCTGATTACCACCATTTTCTGCTTTCCCACTATGTTTTCAAAAGGCCTCTTGAAAGCCGAACTCAAAATTGTAGATCCAAGATCAGACTGTATAGAACCTCTAACCCTTTACCACACAGTCCCGAATTTTAACGACCCTGAGAAGGGTCGTTAAAATTCGGGACTGTGTAGTAAAGGATTAGACAAGGACATAAGTACTTTCATTTAATTTAAAAAAAAAACCAAACTGACTTCTCACAATTCAAACAATTGTTTTGGCTGAAATATATAATAAAAATTCGGACAGTGAAGATCCAAGATCAGACTGCACGTTCTCTACAGTCTGATCTTGGATCTACACTGTCCGCAAAAGGCACCATGAATTTGTCCTCAGTATCCGAAAGGATAAAAAGTAATTATTGTTTCTGCGATGTTTACTTTGAGATTGAACTGATATCCAAACACTAGAACACAGACGCCAGCTTCTTGAGTTCTTCTATTTTTGTCAACCTTGACCTTGACCCAGTGACCTAGTGAAGATCTCGAACGTCACGTGATTTGCTTTTTACGGATGACACTCGTCACAATTCGGCCGATTCCCTACCTACATCTAACCTCGTCTGTATAAGGGAGGCTTCCATTTTGAACTACCAATCACATGATCTTAAACATGGCGGCGCCCCTGTAGATCGCTTAGCAACGAAATGAACAACCACTGTGAAGTTATTCACTTCTATCGATCTGTCGATGAAAGCTCCTAACGGAATTGATAAACCACGCTAAAAAATGAATGTACAAACTGTTTGCCGACTGAAATAGTCTTAGAAAGATAACGATAGAAAATTTACTCATGCGTTCTTTCTAAAGAGGAGCCTTACAATTTCAATAATGGTAAAGAGTTGTGCTTCCGGAGATGTGCGAAATGTACCGTGTAGGTGCATATCAAGCTACGTGATACAGCCGAGGGATTTGATCACCGGGTCACCCCAGGTATGCTGAATGTACGAATGAATGAATGAATGAATTTATTTGACTTAAACAAAGTTTTTCGTCATACAACATAACAATACAAAGAATGTAAATGACACGTGACACACTCACAATCTCTTACGTACATCTTACAAAAAATAACCTATCACATTATCAGTTGGATATAAGAATAGTTCAACCCTTTATCGGTATAGTTAATGTAAATTTTTAAATTTTTTATCAAACGAATCTGACATTTAAGGTAACGTATGCAGTTGGGGAGAAATACTGAAATTAAATATTGCATGAAAAATTGAAATTAAAACGTTAGACAGAAGTTAGACAGTTAGAGGATGGGTAAAATATTAACGGCTTAATTTACGATAGCGTAAGTAACTAAAGCTAACAACTTTCGTTTACACCGCTGAGATTGATGCTCTTCTGTGGAAAGCCTCTTTTAAAAATAGAGACAGATTGAACAATGTTCTATAGTTAGTCGATTGCAGTAGGGAAATTAGCTTAAACATACTTGGTTTTTGATGTCTATAGACTAGCTTCGCTAGTCTATAGGCATCAAGATTGACCTAGAGTCAAAGTAAACAAAAAACCCCACAGTTGCCAAATACTGCCTCACAGAAAAATACTTCTTTCTGTTAGAAATCTTAATTCTGTTACATATGACAATTTTGACAAAAACCACTAAATCTCTACCACTCCAATTTGAACATGTCATCTTACAAAGTAATAAACTGAACAAGATGTCATTTACAAGGTACAAGATCTTTGCTTATATGTAAATTAAGTGACCTATGCAAAGCAGAGAATCACTTTTTCCTACACAACTGTAACATTATGAATGAATCTATTAATAGATACACCTAGGTAACTTGTAGCAAATCCCAGTTACATTAACCCTCACTGGACAGCGAACCCTTGTCATTCCTTCAGTCATTCATTATTTAGATCATTGTGTACAGTTAGACTGTTATGTTAAACTGTTATTCTAGTCTTGAATATTAACCCTTTACCAAACAATCCCAAGTTTTAACAATACTGGGGAAAAATCCCTTGGAAAACATTGCGGGAAAAGGAGAAAATGCTGGTAACCGTCATTTTCTCCTTTTCCCACATTGTTTTCTACCCTTTTGGAATCAGCCACTTTTAATTTATGGTCTGCAACAGCTTTGAATTTGGACTGGCGTAAAATTTTTCGTTTTGTAAAGAGAGTTATATAGTTAACTACATCTTGTGCTATTAGATATTGACTAATTGATTGCATGGTGTTTAACGCTGTTTTCAACATTATTTCAGTGATATTGTGGCGGCCAGAGCACCTATCCATGCTTTCCTTGAGTTTCTTTTACTTGCACTACCGCGACTCAATGACGTTTTGCGGACAGTGTGGATTAAGATCAGACTTCGCAGAGCATGCAGTCTGATCTTGGATCTACACTATCCGATAAGAGGATATATTATTTTCTCCAGAATGTAACTTTGAAATAGCAATATGTAGGTGTTTACCATCGGCTTGAAAGTTTCGTTTAACATTTTTAGCAGGTTAAGGGTTAAACTTAAACTGGATTACAGTTAACCAGTAGCACGCATAGCCCCAGCAGCTCAGTCGGTAGTGTACAGGACTTTGGAACAGGAGGTCGCTGGTTCGATCCCCGACTCGGCAAATTTCTTTCCGAGGATTGATGGTAGTCATTGTGACAGGATTCATTTCTCTCTCACGTTTCGACGATGGTTATAATATAAATGTCGGAAAGCAGCCAGTGGCTTGGAAAGAATATTGTGCGGAGTACTGGTAAAAGAAACTCCAGGAAAGCATGGATATGTGCACTGTCCACTGCTACATAACTGAAATAATGTTGAAGATAGGGTTAAACACCATACAAACAATCAATCAATCAAATTCGCTAGTCTGTCAGTACTTTCAGTACTTTGATTTATAGTAAAATTGCTTGATATATTTAACCCGTATGTCCAAATCGAGGGGTGAATGCGAAGCTATTCCATTTTGGAAAATATTACAGGAGAGGGGAAAAAACTAAATTCCGTGAAAAGCGTTGTTAGATCGTCTTGTTTGATTATGTTGTGCTGAATTCATGCTCTCAACTCAACACAACATATCTAAACAAGATGATCTGACTATTCTTTTCACAGAAATGAGAAGCGTTTTTCCCTGTCCTGTAAAACTGTTCAAAATGCAGATGGAATAGTTTCGTATTCACCCCTCGAAATACTGGTTACAGATAAGGATAAAATGGTACGCGTCCTCAATATCTCCGGAGTTACAAATTTGACATGTACGTAAAGATCTATCAAGACGGTTTCTTTCGTATCTACCAGATTCGATTCTCAAAGAGTGAGAAGATAAACGTATTTTGGCCAGCTGTATCCTTAACCCTTTACCACACAATCCCGACTTTTAACGACCCTGAAAAAGAAGCCTTTTGAAAACATCGTGGGAAAAGGAGAAAATGCTGGTAACCAGCATTTTCTCCTTTTTCCACAATGTTTTCTGCTCTTCCCAAAATGAATTTCAATTTTCCAGTCACATTTATTTTGTCGTCTGCAACTGCTTTCCATTTGGACTAGTCTAAAATTTTGTCGTTTAGTAGAGAGTTAAACACTTACTGCGTATACGGTCAAGATACGGTGTGTAACCAGCTTAATTACCTTATAAAGTGTCAATACTCTGTTACCCTCCAAATCTGAAAGTACGCACTGTGCAAAAGTATCTATAAGTCTTTGTTTAAAATGCATTGGAAACAAAGGTCGCGGCGATCGCCTTTGGAGCACCAACAGAGCGCATATGATCGCAATTGACTCGCCTCGCTAACGGTGCGAAAACAGGTCGTATAAGGTCGCAACTCCTAGCGAGGCCACGATAGTGACCATGTACAGTTCAATCGCTATCGGATCTCAATGGTCGTTACTTGATCGCCGGCGGAGCGTCATCTGGTTGTTATCTGAGCGGGAGTGTCCTCATAATCACCAATCCGGCAGCGATCTGAGGCGATCTACCGCGCTCTGTATGAGCGCACAGAGCGCCGTAGATCGCGGCCTAGTGGAATGGGGGTATTATCTTGATCTACACTCCATGGATTTTCCCACACAAAGAGGTAGCCATTGTTGTATAAAATATCTTTAAGTTGCTTTAACCAGTTTCCCACACCTTTGCTGCAGTCATCTAACAGCTGACTGTAAATATGTCTTAAAATAATATTGCTTGTAGACAATAATTTAAACCAGTATTTAATTATAGCTACATATCTGTTAATGTAAAGTGGATATCTTCCAAGTTCAATATAAACACCCACGTTACTCGTAGATACTTTAACTCCGAGGAGACTTTTAAGAAATTTCAAATGCAGTCGTTCAAGTTCCTTAGGCTTGGTGAAGCCCCAGATCGGACTTCCATAGTTTAATAATGAAGAGATAAAAGTGTCAAAAAGGTGTAATGGGTCTTTGGGCTTTAAATCAAATTTCAAAAGACGAATACGAAGTACGTTCATGGCCTTTAAAGCTTTCCCACTCTGGTATTGTTGATTGGCTGTAAAAGAACCCATGTGATTAAATGCAGATGTAATTGAAATCGTTTACGACAGAAAGGCGTATTCCGTTATAGAACCATATCTCATTATCTCGTAATCTTCCCCTCTTTCTAAAAACAACAATTTGGGTTTTTTCTGTATTAACCGATAGCCCCCATGTATCGCAATAATCATAAAGCCAGTTTAAAGAATTTTGCAGATCCTCAGGGGATGAACCGAATATGACCATGTCGTCTGCAAACATTAACAATATCGATGTAATATCATCAAGAGTAAGTCCGCTGTCAATTTTATTCTGTAAATAAAGTTCTAAGTCTTCGATGAAGAGCGAGAACAAAATAATTGACTTAGAATCTCCTTGTTTTAAACCCACTGTAATGTCGAAATAATCTGTTAATTTTCCTTTGAACTTAACGCAAGCTTTTACAGTTGCATACACTGAACGAATGATCCTGAGCATTTTGCCATTTAAACCCAATTTGAACAGTTTTAACCATAGCGCATTGCGATAAACCGAGTCAGAAGCCTTTTTAAGGTCTATAAATGCACAATACAGCCTTTCCTTCGAGTTTATTATTTTATCAATGATACATTTTAAGATAAATACGGCGTCAATGGTGGACCTTCCCTTCCTAAAACCAAACTGTGCGTCTGTCTGAATCTCATTTGTTTCACACCATTTTGTTAATCGCCGAGTTAAAATATTGGTAAACAGTTTACTCAAACAGCTTATTAGTGTTATACCCCGATAGTTTTCAGCAGAATTAATGTCTCCTTTTTTAAAATCTGGAACAATTACGCCTTTGGACCAGCTCTCAGGGAAGTTCCTGAATCTAAAATGATGTTAAAAATATCGCCTAAGTGTGAAGATAAAATATCAGCGCTAGCTTTAAAATACTCGTTTAGCAGATTATCGTGAGATGAAACTTTATTATTGTTTAGAGCTTTTATCGCTATTTCGACTTCATTTACTGAGATATATTGATCCAGCTCTGGAAATAAACTATCATTTTCATCAAAATCATGATTTCTATTAAAATTCTCCGCTTCCTCAAAAAAAGAAGAGTTAATGTTTGAAAATAAACATTGAAAATGTACTTTAAAATCATTCGGAAGAATGTTTGGCTCCACACGTAGCTCCGTTTTAAAATGCTTCCAGGATTCCCTTGGTTTGGCATTGCGTGAGGCTAGTAATTTTTGTGTTTCCTTGTATTTATATTGCCTCTTTTTCTTACTAATTGTCTTTTTGTAAATTGATTTACAATCCACAAGTGCTACCCTATGTTTAAAAGTTTTCGATTCATTATAGACTCTAAACGCTTGTTTTTATTTCATGCTTTCCGGTAGGATATCGAGAAATAGCGGTGAAAATATTTTTCGATATTACACGGGTACGACCAGTGAGAATACCGATTTCATTTTTTTTTTGTGGAAGTCTCGACAAAAAAAAAAAAGGCGTTAGAAGCATGACATAAATAGAATATTTGTTTTTTTTCGGTGAAAGATCGAAATTTAGTTCATCTCGTGAACATCATCGGTAATATTTTCACGAGTGGCTGCGCCACTCGTGAAAATATCACCGATGATGTTCAGTCGATGAAATAAATTTCGATCTTTCACCGAAAAAAACAAATATCCTCTATATATTTGCTTTTTGCTGTATAGCATTCTTCATCAAACCATTTATTTTTGCATCTATCTTCCAAAGACGTAGATTGAACAACGCATATTTCAAGGGATCAGCAACCTGACACAATGTTTCTGTGAAATGCGAAATCAACTCATCAATAGAACGTGGACTACTTCGATCCGTATTTGCAATTAAACTGTTAAAAAACGGTAGTTTTCCAATAATCCCTCTTCTGTAAACATCGCGCAACTGATCGTTCCATTGAATGGACTCAAAATTATATGAACTGTCAACAATAGACTAAAAGCTATTTTCAGAGCTCAAGGTGAACGTTAAAGGTACGTGATCACTGTATACATTGACCGGGTTGACACAAAATTATCTACAGATACAAAATCCCGCTTCCTTACTAATAAATAATCGACCACACTACTTCCCATTCTACTCACAAAAGTCTCAGCACCTTAACCACAATATTTACTATTTACTAAATTCATACATTTATTCAGTTAAGTGAATCTTGTTTTCAGACTAGATGGTTGCTTACCTAAACTGCGTACGTAAATTTCGTGCGTACGCAGTTTGGTGAAAAGCAGCCCTGGACTGTTTCATTCAGTAACAAGGTGATAACGGAGTAAATGTTTTGCAACCGGGATTTCCGCCTACGTTTACGATACCAGATATGACGTCACCATACAAAGCAACCATGCTCTGTGAAAAGGGGCTTCAATGCATTTGCCAAGAAGTATCGACTGATATCAGCATCTGCGGTCCACGTAGGCTGACATCGGTCGAACCTTGTTCCTTTTTTATTATTTTTTTTTCACATGTCAAAGGACCATACAACCTCATGACGCGGTCGGTTTTTGGACGTAATGGATTTTATGGATCCATAATTAAGTGATGACTTACCAGGTATAATGGATCATTGAGATGCATTAAATCCCCTTTTCCCGGCATATGGCTCAGTTATTAGAATACAATTCGACATAATCGAGGCATGTTATTCATGTTACATTTGCAATGGCTTTTACGGAGTACTATCTTTCAAACAGGTTATATGGTAGGAATATCCGACTTCCTGGTAAACTGACTGAAATTTGTCTTCGAAAGGGTTGAAAATATTGTGGGAAAAAAAGGAGACAATGCTCGTTACAAGCATTTCCTCCTTTTCCCACAATGTCTTCATTTCGAAAGCCCTCCTCCACATTGTCGATAAAACTGGGGAATGTTTGGTAAGGTTTAGGTATGAATGAAGACCAATAATGATATATAGCCGTTCCGTTGAACTGACTTTGTACTTATAAATATGAAACATGCTCTGACAAAGATTTAATACGTCTCCGTGATACATTATACTGGGCAAGTCATCCCATGAATAGAGGATCTTACATTCGTGTTTATGTATTATCATTTTTATCGAACGAGTTGACTAAAATGTATGACGCGAGCCTTGGCGAGCGTCAAATACATTTTAGTCAACGAGTTTGATAAAAATGATAATACATAAACACGAATGTGAGATTCTATTTATCACATAAAACAAATGACAGGCAAAAAATATCCTACATCATCACCTTTAGCCTATACGCCATTCACGGGTCCATGTTTACAGTTGTAGTTCGGTTTCAAATGTGTACATACACAAGTAGGTAGATCTTTGACATTTACTCCGAAAGTAAAATGAAACAGTTTCTAGAGAGGATGAGTCCACCTAATTCCGCAATTTGTTGATTTGAAAGACTTTCCCTGCGTTTCTTGGTTTTTATTAAACATGAAAATCAAAAACTTTCCACGCGTATACATCTTAGCAACAATGACGTCATTTTTCCGCGAAACTGCGTAGTCGCACAAATTCCGGCACATGCTGTGGTTGGTTTCTCCGGCTTCACGCGCTCATGGCTAAAAACTGAATAGAACCGGGATCCAAAAAACGATAATACACTAGTGTATTATCGAAAATAAGTCATGGGTTTAATACACTGCCAGAGGGGTTTTATGTGATAAATTATGGATAGATAAAATCCATTTGTCAACGAACCCAATGAATCATGAGGTAGACTGGTCCTTCGAGCCGAGCCCCGGTAGCTCAGTCGGTAGCATGTACACAGGACTGGAGAACAGGCGGTCGCTGGTTCGATCCCCGGCTCAGCCAATGTCTTTCCGAGGGTTGATGATAGTCATTGCGACAGGATTCGTTCCTCTCTCACCGCTGACCATTGTTTCGACGATGGTTATGTGGGAAAGCAGTCAGTGGCTTGGAAAGAAAATTGTGCGCGGTGCTGGTAAAAGAGACTTCTGGAAAGCATGGATAGGTGCACTGGCCACCGCGATATACATGTAACTGAAATAATGTTGGAAACGGCGTTAAACACCCTACAATCAATCAACAGTCCTTCGAAATGCAGAAAATTGACCAAAAGCAAAATGTGTCGACCCAGGTCAGCCTGCGCGGACTGCGCAGGCTGACCTGAGTCGATACCTTTTGCAGATGCATTAAGCCCCCTTTTCAGAGAGCACGCAATATTTATTTTCTAAATCTTCTGTATCGACGAATCCCTCTTTGTAGACGGAAATCCCTCTTCCATCTTGTCTACACGCGATCGTTAACTCCTTTTACCATACCACAAAATTGGAGATTCATCGAAACTGAAAGCATAAATTATATAATTTACAGAGCTCACACATCAATTTCAGTTCAATTGTCTGTTATCATTTGTCTTTGCTAGGAGAATAAACACTATGGGAGTACGAAAATGATGGTAAACAGCATATTCTCCTTTATTCACACGCTTTTCTTTCCTGCCAAAGGCAAGTACATTCACTCAATTTTATTTGCCGTCTGTAAATGCTTTTAATTTGGACAAGTTCAAAATTTTGATGTGAAGAGGTAACGAGTTAGTCACATGACAATCCTGGCAAGAGGTGATGGACTATGATCTATGCTGGGGCTATGACCTACATGTATACGAGGGGCTATGAACTAGCAGAACTATAGGCTATGTAGGAACTATTAATTATTTAGGTGAAGCTATAAATTAAGCAGGGGACTGTGAATTGTACAGGGAGTTAAGGACTATGTGGGGGGGGGGGGGGGGGGGCTATGAAACATGCAGATGGTATGGACAACGGAGGTTATAAATCATGCTGGGGTTATGAATTTTGCTTTGGCTATGAGCTACACTTGAGTTGTGAGCTTTGCTGGAGCTTTGAATTATGCAAAGGCTATGAACTGTTCTGGGGCTATGAATTATGCTGTAGCTATGAAGCATGCCGGAGCTATGAACTATGATGTGGCTATGAACTATGCAGGGTGGGGGGCATGAACTATACAGGAAGTAATGAACTATGTAGTAGGGTATGAATAATGCGGGTCCTATGAAGTATGCAGGGGGAATATGAAATATACAGGGACTGTGCATTATGTAGAGGCCATGAATTATGCCCGAGGGGGCTATGAAATATGCAGGAGCGATGAATTATCCAGGGAGTAAACATGAATTTTTGGGACAGCTGGCTATGAACTAAGCAGGGGCTATGTATTATACAAGGGGGCTATGAACCAAGCAGGGTCTATGTATTATGCAAGGGATATGAACTATGTATTATGCAACGGAGCTATGAACTATGCAGGGACTATGAATTATGCAGGAGATTGTGAAATATGCAAGGGCTTTGAACTTTACAGCGAATTACAGGATTCAGTAACAGCTTTGCGATGCCATAAAATTTCCATATCAGACTAATGAATTATGCTTCTTTATTTTCCCATACCGGAGATTACTCTTACAGTAGGAATCGCTCGGTTATATGTCGGGAAATTTCTGCAAGTGCGTAACCCTATAGTCTAATTGAGCAATGCTCTATAAAAAGGGGGCTTAATGTATCTGCAAAAAGTATCGACCCAGGTCAGCCTGCGCAGTCCGCGCAGGCTGACCTGGGCCGAAACATTTTGCTACTGGTCAATTTTCTGTATGTCAAAGGACAAGTCTATCTTATGATCCAGTCGGTTGTCAGACAAAATGGATTTTTATGGATCCCTAATTACGTGATGACCAGCTTGGTATAATGTATCAGAGATGCATTAAACCACCTTTAGCCAGAGCATGGCTCATGTATATCTTTATCTCTTTGCCGAACAATCTTGTGTTTTATCGATCCTGAGGAAGAGGCTTAATTAAGGTTAATCTGGCATCGTTGTTGATGTTTTGGCGTTTTATCTTGTGGTCACGACATAAGTATCCAGTGGCCACGACCTAATTGCTCTTGGCCACGACTTAATTAAACTACTGGCCATAAGTTAATTTCCCCAATGAAAAACATTTCATGGAGTATCTCATTTTCATATAATAATTGTAGCCACGAACTATCGTGTTTACACAAGCTATTATCTCGTAGCCACGAGATAGTTCAGTCCTGACCACAAGTTATTTCCTCGTGTGGACAAGAGATGGTCAAGTTGTGGCCACGAGATCCGTTTCATTTATTGGCATAAGAGACATGATATATGTCTTTGGTCATTTACGATGAAAATAAAGTAACATGTTTAGGCATAATTATCCTGTGGCCAGGACCTGAATTGGCTTGGCCACGACTTAATTAACTCGTGGCAGAGACATAATTATCCATTAAAAACAAATTTCATGGGGCCCTCAACGAGCTAGTGAAGTCATAGCCACCAGTTATTATCTCATGGCACACGAAATATTTTTTCTTTATCACAATGTTCCGTCTAGGCTTTCGTAGTTAAGGCATTCTGGCATTTATTCTAGTTTCCTGTAATAATAAGATACCATAACTTCTGTCAAATATAAATGACAGTTACACAATGAACGTGCCAGGAAAAAAGTGTGGAATATTCTGTCTGTATCTTCGGACAGTACTGGAAATTTGGAATGGCGGCGTTCGTTTTCAAAGTATTACCACTATCTTGAGAATATATTGCATTTGTCTTCGAAAAGGTAAAAAAAAAAATCTTGTAGGAAAAGGAGACAATGTTGGTCAAATGATGGGACTTGCCTTCGAAAGAGTAGAAAACATGGAGGGAAAAGGAGAAAATACAATGTTTTCAAAAGACATCCTTTACGAGGTCGTGAAAACAGCATATCCTCCTTTAAAAGCGCGATATTATTTGGTAAATGGTTAACCCTTCGACTGCAAAATAAAACGGACGAAAGCCTCCAGCCAATAGCAAACCTTCAAAATTTTGAGATTTCAAATCTTCTTTTATATCGGAAAAAAAAAAAAAAAAACGGAAGGGGACAGTGTAAATCCAAGATCTTGATCTACACTGTCCGCAAAGTCGGATTAGGTGAAAATAGCAGCCAAAGGGTTGAAGATACGATCAAACAGACGGCCAAAACCTGTAATTTTTGTCTGGTTAATGTTGTTGTTGAGTGAATATTCTGCCATTAGAAACTGTCAAAACATCTACAGAAACATAAATATTACAGCCAAGAGATTAACCCATTGTGCGAACACAACATTTTAACCTCTCTTAAGCTGATACATTTGGAAACCATCGTTGGAAAAGAAGCAAGTGTTTGTAATAAGCAATTGCTCCTTTTCCCACAATGCGTTTCAAAGTGTTGTAAAACGAAATTTTCTTTTTCGCCTTTGTTGGTAGATTTTGAATAAGTCTAAAATTAGCCTGCATAGTAAAGGGTTATCAGAACAATGCCAGAATATTCGAGATAAAAACCGCTATACATATTGATTTCTTAACTTACAGTAAAACTTTTATGATTCAAATGTCACAACAAACTACTCCTTTTCTCACAAAAGTTTCGTTATATGTTTCATAAAACACTTATATTAAGACTTATGCCTAAAAGTAAACGTCATGGTATGATATGGTATGGTGTGGTATGATGTGGTATGATAGGATGTTATTTGGAATGATACAGAATGGTGTGGTATGGTATGATGCTGTGTGGAATGGTAGGGAATGGTTTGGTATGGTATGATGCTGTGTGGAATGTACGAAATGGCATGGTTTGATATAATGTTGTGTGGAATGCTACAGAATTTTGTCGTTTGATATGTTGTGGGAATGGCACGGAATACTTTGGTATGGTATGATACTGTATGGAATGGCACAGAGTGGTGTGCTATGGTATGAAGTTGTGTGGAATAGTACGAAATTGTGTTGTATGGTATAAATGCTGTGTGGAATGGTATGGATGGTTTGGTATGAGATGATGTTGTGTGGAATGGTACGGAATGGTGTGGTATGGTATGATGTTGTGTGGAATAGTACGAAATGGTTTGGCATGTGATGATGCTTTGTGGAATGGTACTAAATGGTTTGGTATGGTATGATGTTGTGTGGAATGGTACGGAATGGTGTGGTATGGTATGATGTTGTGTAGAATGGTAGGGAATGGATTGGTATGTTATGATGCTGTGTGGAATGTACGAAATGGCGTGGTCTGATATGATGCTGTGTGGTATGCTACAGAATTTTGTCGTTTGATACGATGTTGTGGGAATGGCACGGAATACTTTGGTATGGTATGATGCTGTATGAAATGGCACAGAGTGGTGTGCGATGGTATGAAGTTGCGTGGAATAGTACGAAATTGTGTTGTATGGCATAAATGCTGTGTGGAATGGTACGGAATGGTGTGGTATGGTATGATGTTGTGTGGTATGGTACGGAATGTTTTGGTATGGTATGACGCTATGTGGAATAGTACGGGATTGTGAGGTATTGTATGATTCTGTGTGGAATGATACGGAATGGTGTGGTAAGGTATGATGCTGTGCGGAATGGTATGAGATAGTTTGATATGGTATTATCCTGTGTGGAATGGTACGAAAATGGGTTGTTATGGTATGATGTTGTGTTGAATGTCACGGAAGGGTGTGGTATGATGTAATGTTTTGTGGAATGATACAGAATGTTGTGGTATTGGATGATGTTGTGGAAAGATACGGAATAATGTGGTATGGTGTGATGTGTGGAATGGTACAAACTGGTTTGGTATGGTATGATGCTGTGTGGAAGGGTACGGAATTGTATGGTATGGTATGATGCTCTGTGGAATGGTATGAAATGGTGTGGTATGGTATGATGTTGTGTGGAATTACACGGAATGGTGTGATGATGGTATATAATGGTTTGGTATGGTATGATGCAGTGAAGAATGGTAAGGAATGGTTTGGTATGGTATGATGCTGTGTGGACGGTGCAGAATGATGTGGTAAGATATGATGCTATTTGGAATTTGTATGGAATTGTTTCGTATGGTATGATGCTGTGTGGAATGGTACGGAATGGTGTGGTATGGTATTATATTGTGTGGAATGGCACGGAATGGTGTGATATGATATGATGTTTTTAGTATGTTACTGAATTGTTTGGTGTGGTATGATGCTGTGTGGAATGGTACGGAATGGTTTAGTATGGAAGGATGTTGTGTGGAATGATACGGAATTGTTAGGTATGGTATGATACTGATTCGGAATGTTTTGGTATAGTATGATGTGTGGAATGGTTCGGAATGGTGTGGTGTGGTATGATGTTGTGCGAAATGGTGCGGAATTGTGTGGAATGGAATAGTACGATGTGATACGGTGCGGTGTTCTGTCGTGTCGTATGTTGTGATATGCATGGTATTACGTATACAGACAATACTATTCTATTCGGTTGTTTTATCGCCTGCCTTTCTGTTGAAGAAGAATAATTTTACGGAATTGACGCCGAATAGAAAATAAAAGAAAGGGATTTTTTTTTTTTCTGATTTATATTTGACAAGTTAAAGAGTTATACCATGTTATCGGTGTAGTAAAAATTGCCGTAAATAAATAAATTGTCTGGAAAATTTCTGGAAAATTGAATTTGAAAATGATTACAAAACACTTTTGAAGAGTTTTATTGTACAGTTGACTCAGTATGTCGTAATAAACTTGTGGATGAAACTCAACGAAAAGGAAGTTTTCACAGTTCCAGTGACATAGAAAATAAGAGTACCGTATGCTAGGGCCAACGCTGGGCTAGTTGCTTTCTCGGTAAAAATACTAAGCTGGTTAAGAGACATAACTGTATAAATATATTTGAGTCAAGCTCTGTGAAAAGGGGTTTGAGTGCACCCGCAAAAGGTTTCAACCCATGTCAGCCTGCGCAGTCCGCGCAGGCTGACATGGATTGAAACCTTTTGAATCATGAGGTGGTATGGTCCTTGGGCAGGCAGAAAATTAAACTATATAGCAAAAGGTATCGACCCAGGTCAGCGTGCGCGGACTGAGTCGAAAACGTTTTGCAGATGCATTAAACCCCCTTTTCACAGAGCATGAGTCACATATCAGATTTGTCAGTAAAAAATCTGTGAGTGTAATGTTATCAGCTGCTCTTTCTTTTTCTTTCTAAGTGATAGAATTTTTTTTCCATTTATTAAGTTAACCAGATAAGAGTCCATTCGGTCCGACATCGTATGTTATTTAAGCCTTAAGCTGCTGAATAAATGAAAACAAAATTTCCACTCGGTAATAAAAGCTCAAACATTGCGTTTTCCAAGTTGATTTCACCGGAGAGAAAATACCGTATCGGACAGTGTAGATCAAAGATCAGACTGCACGTTCTGTGCAGTCTGATCTTGATCTACACTGTCCGCAAAAGGTCGGTGAGTCGCGATTAGCAGCTTAAGGGTTAAAAACAAGGAAAAAATTCGATTATTGGTGATTAATTTAAGACCTAAATCTGCACGGACGATGTAGAACAAACGCTATCGATCTAAACCCTTCGATTGTTGCACAAAACTTACGTTATTTTTGCAGACATTTTAGATCCTAGATCAGGCTGTACAGAACGTGCAGTATGATCTTGGATCTAGGCTTTCTAGCTGATTAAAAGGTTACTTTCCGTTTTTTGATATTTTTATCTAAGTATACATTGAAATGAGTTTAAACATACTTATTCAAAATCGATTGTGAAACAAGCTCTTTCAACTTATATCTACCCCTTTCAGTAAACTTTCTTTCCCGCGATTTTTTTTTTGCCTTTCACCCCTGATGCGTGTAAGAAAGTAGTAAGTGGTTTGAAAAGAAGTTGTGTCAGTACTTTCGTGAAAAAGCCAGGAAACACATTCGTAAGTGCACCGGCCGCCACGATATGACCTAAGCTGTCAAAAAGGCTTTGAACTCCAATACAAACAAACAAACCATGAGCCATGCTCTGTGAAAAAGGGGCTTAATGCATCTTACTGCTTAATGCATCCACAAAAGGTATCGATGCAGGTCAGTCTGCCCAGTCCGTGCAGACTGACCTGGCCCCAAACGTTTTGCTTTTGGTCAATTTTGTGCATGTCAAAGGGTCATTCTACGTGAAAATTAAGTTGGTTGTTTGAGAAAATGGATTTTAAGGATCCACAATTATGTGATGACTTTCTTGGTATATTAACCCTTTCCCAAAAGACAAACTTTGGACTGGTCCAAATTGAAAGAGCTTGCAGACGACAATTGTAAATTTGATGAAAATGACAGAAAGTTCTCAAAAAGGGTAGAAAACACTGTGGGAAAAGGAGAAATTGCTCGTTACGAGCAATCTCTCCTTTTTCCCACAGTGTTTTCAAAAGACTTGTACTGCAGACACGTGAAAACCAGGGCTTATTTGGGAAAGGGTTAAGCACTCTGGGTGATTGCTTCCTGGAAATCTTAAGCAGTACCCACGCCATTGTGGTTGGTAGTTCCGAGGACTGAATCCGTTCATCACGGGATTCGAACCTGGAACCTTTGACATGACAGATCGATGCTTTATTCCCATACCACTGTCTCCAAGATTAGGCTTATCTGAGTCTTTGTAAGCAAACTAAAAATGTTCGATCGAGACATTAACCCTTTACCACACAATATCGACTTTTAACGACCCTGAGAAGGAAAGTTTTGGAAAACATTGTGGGGAAAAGGGTAAAATGCAGGTAACCAACCTTTTCTTCTTTTCCCACAATGTTTTCAACCATTTGCAAAAGAAATTTTAGGTTTTGAGTCACATTTATTTTGTCGTCTGCAAATGCTTTCAGTTTGGACTAGTCCAGAATTTTGTCGTTTGGTAAAGAGTTAATAACTCAAAGGACTAATAACTCAGCAAGGGTGAATATTATTGCGCACGTTTTTACCCTTCACTAGACGACGGAATTTTAGCTATGTTAAAAGTGAAAGCATTTGCAGACAAATAAAATGTTATTTAGAACATGAAATTTGTCTTTAAAAATGCATAAAACAAAAGGAGAAGAGGAGAAAATGTTTTGAAAAGCCTTATCTCTCAAAGTCTTTAAAACTCGGGATTGTATTGTAAATAGTTACCTCTTTACCAGATGACAAAATTTGTGTCCGTCCGTATTCAGACCATTTGCGACGACAAATCAGATGTGGCACAGAGGATATTGTATTTGTTTTTTAAAACGTTAGGAAACATTGTGGGAAAAAAAAAGAGTAAACGCTGGTTGCCAGAATTTTCTTCTTTTCTGAAAATGTTTTAACCCTTTACCGCACAATGCCGTCTTTTAACGACCCTGGGAAAGGAGCCTTTTGAAAAAAAAAAAAAAAAAAAAGGAGGAAATGCTGGTAACCAGAAAGAAAAATTGCACCATTTGCGCAACATTGAAATTGTCGTCTGCAAATGCTTTCAATTTGGACAAGGTTAAAATTTTGTCGTCTGGTAAAGGATTAAGAAACATCTTTATCATTGTAGCAAATTTTAGGCTGCGTAATCATCTCTTAACAAAACAATGTCGTAATTTAACGACACTGAGGATAGAGGCTTTTGAAAACATTCTATCAAAACAAGAAAATTTCTTCTTTTCCTACAATGTTTTCCAAAGCCTTTTTCGCAAAGAATCGTTAAAAATGGAGATTATTTGGTAAAGGGTTAATGTAAAATGGTTGATAAAATGTAATAATAAAGCAGTTATATAAGATCTATTTTGTGTATTTTACACTTGAAGTAAGCCGCCATCTTGGATAAGCATGGAGCCGAATTCACGAGAAACTCTCTATGACCCATTACTTTATCATATTTGCAAATTCTACGCTGCATATTTCAACCCTTACCAAAAAATCCCGAGTTTTAACAACCCTGAGAAAGAGACCTTTTGAAAACATTGTGGGAAAAGGATAAAAATGCTGGTAACCAGCATTTTCTCCTTTTCCCACAATATTTTCTGTCCTTTTACAGACAAATCTCACTATGTGAGCCATATCTTATTTGTCGTCTGCAAATGTTTTCAATTTGGACAATTTTGTGAAATTTTGTCGTGTGGTAAAGGGTTAAACCCTTTAACAAATAGAGTCGCATTTTTACAAAACTATGGAAGGGGGTTCTTGAGAAACACTGTCAGAAAAGGAGAAAATGTCAGAGGTAAAAAATCTGTCAACGAGACCTCCTCTATTAATAAAGCAGTTTTCTTAATCCTTTACCACATAATTCCAAGTTTTCACGACCCTGCAGAAGAAAGTTTTTGAAAACATTGTGGGAAAAGGAGAAAATGCTGGTAACCAGCATTTTCTCCTTTTCCCACAATGTTTTGTACCCGATCAAAGACAGAAGTCATCATAAGAGCTTCACGTAATTTGTCGTCTGCGGATGCATTCAATTTAGTCCAGTTCAAATTTCTGCTGTCTGGTAAATGAGTAAAAAGACAAACGTTTAAATTTTAAGGGGAAGTTAACCAGTTTTAGGCATGCATCTGCCTTAAAGGGGCGTTTTCATATTTTTTTTCCTAAATATTTTTGTTTAACACTCATAAATCCTTCAAAATTTACTTTTCTCTCTTTGCAAACGTAAAGAAACTGGATGACTACATGCAGTAGAAAAGTGCAAATTTTGCGTTCATATATTAAAGGGTGGTCTCTTTGCAATCGGTAATTGTCTCCATTTCCATGATATCAAATATGACGTCATCCTATTTTTAAATGCTCTGTGAAAAGGGGGCTAAATGCATCTGCCCCCCCCCCAAAAAAAAAAAAAAAAAAGCATCGACCCAGTTCAGCCTGCGCAGTCCGCGCAGGCTGACCTGGGTCGAAACTTTTTGCTTTTGGTCAATTTTCTGCATGTCAAAGGGCCATTCTACTTCATGATTCGGTCGGTTGTTATACTCGTACAAAATGGACTTTAGGGATGTACGTATGATACTTGCTCGGTATCGTGTATCACGGAAATGCATTAAGCCCCCTTTTGCCAGAGCGTGGCTCAAATACTATTCAACGAAATCGACTATTTGATTGTGTAATATTGCAAGAAATCTTTCGAAATTTTGGTGCGAAATCTATGAAATACGTTAAGAGGCTGCGTAGCTCATTAAGGAAAATACCTTTTGTTTTACATTCGGCTTTTGTCTTCAGCGTGGTGTGCCAGCTATCGCTTTACTTATTTCAGTTAACTTTTAACCCGCTAAATTAATTACATGAAACTTTCTGGCCGGTAGTAATAATCCAAATGTTGCTATTTCAATGATATTTGTTGGGTGAAAGATATCACCTTATCGGACAGTGTAGATCCAAGATCAGACTGCACGTTCTGTGCAGTCTGATCTTGGGCTACACTGTCCGCAGAAGATTTCTGAGTCTGATATAGCAGCCTGAGGGTTGAGAATAATTTTTGAAGTTTGGTGAGATTATAAAAATGTGAATTCCCCCTTTAAGCAACATTTTCCGAAATATTTCAAACCTGCTTTCTTTCCATAAGTTAGATTGTATATGCAAACAACAATGGACATTTTGTTCAGTACAATGCATAATTGTATCAATTTTAGTAAATATTTATTTTCTGTCCATATGTCAAACATGAAAGGCTTTTAATCGACTGGGCTGCAGCAAACCTGATAAAAAAAGTTCGACCAGATTTCTGCAAATTGATACAACGCTGTTTACCTTCGATAACCAGCATTTTCTACTTTTTCAACAAAGATTTCTACCATTTTCAAGACAGAAACCATCGTTTGAGCTTCATGCTACTTGTCATATACAAATGCTTTAAATCGTTCGAGTGTAAAATTTTGTCGTTCTGTAAAGAATTGAAGCCAAGGACTATAATTCTGTGGGTGTTCCATGTAAAATAAACTACCTACAATGTTGGTTTGTTTGGTGTTCATCAACCGTTTTCAATATTTTTTTTTTTTCAGTCATATCGTGGTGACAATTGCATCTATCCATGCTGTCCCGGAGTTTTACCAGTCCTTAGCACAAACATTTCCTAAGCCACTGGCTGCTTTCCCACAAACAAATCTTCGAAACAATTTTCAGCAGTGAGTGAAGTATGAATCCTGTCGCGATGACTAGGCTATTATCAATTCTCGGGAAGAACTTTGGCCGAGCTTAAGAATCGAAACAGCGACCCCTGGGTTTCAAGCCACCTATGCAACAGATTGAGCAACCTTGCTCGGCGACAATTTAGGTCCAGACCAAGATCAGATTGCAAGCCAGTAAGGTATGATCTAGAATCAGCTCCGCCACAACAGGACTTAAAGTTCCAAATTGGTTTAATGCACAATAGTTAGATTCGTATCTGTATGGCGCTAAGGGCTAAAGTTGTTCTCAAGAAACCCCATAAATTCGAAACTAAAGCGGAGTAAGGCATGTTAGCAGGTTTCCACGGAGAAGATTAAAAGTACGACAGGCTTCGTGTTCAAGGCTTCTTGAAATTGTACCATTTACGTTGCCTAGTTGTTTACCTAAATGTTTCAGGCATCCGCTAACACAGCGACTGGTCAAGGGTTTGAAAACGCGTGCTTGGTGCCTTGGCATATAAGGTTATGACTTTAGAAGGTTATGTGCCAGGAAAGTGTGTCCCATATGTCAGAAATTTACTGGCTCTTTCAAAAGGGATGACACTTTAACCCATCATCATCGTCCGCTAGGTGGCATTTTTCAAATACATACCTGTCTGATATGGGCCTTCTGGGTACAGAACCGGACTACGTTTGGAGGCGGCAATACAATGCAACGAATTTCAAAATAAAATATACGTTTACTCACTAAAACCTATCTTGTACGATTCATCCAGCCATGGTTAGCTAGTATGTATTCTATGCACCAGCTATTTATAAACATAGCCTCTATAGGCTTGGGAGAAGCCAAGCAAGATGAGGATGGATAAGCCAAGCAAGGCGGGGCCGTTATTTTTGTTGTCAGTCTGTTGCACAAATGCCGGTGTAATGCAGAGAAATGACCCTCCCCTACAAAATGACCCATGGGTCATTTCACTACGTAGAGGAATGACCCGGGTCATTATTCTACGTAGAGAAATGACCCCAGACGGTGGGCGGTCTGGGGTAATTTCTCTACGTAGAATACTGACCCGGGTCATTCCTCTACGTAGTGAAATGACCCATGGGTCATTTTGTAGGGGAGGTTCTACGTAGAGAAATGACCCCAGACCGCCGTCTGGGGTCATTTCTATACGTAGAATAATGACCCGGGTCATTCCTCTACGTAGTGAAATGACCCATGGGTCATTTTGTAGGGGAGGGTCATTTCTCTGCATTACACCGGTTTTCCCTATCATGATCTATATTTAGAAACTGTCCACAGAGATTTGCGGTAAACAATAGTATCTTATGAAATTATTTTCCCCGTTTGAAATCATTATATTTTGAAAAAATCAATTGGGAAAAACTGGCTTGACTTTTCCACACACGTATTATTTATAGCCATTTTCCGCTTGCTATTTTTAGCGTCAATTTACACACCGCCTATTACTGTTTATCCTGCACAGGATAGTGATGCGTCATAGCAGATAGGTCTAATCGTCAAAGAATATTGACATGCGCAGACAACGTTTAACGCTTTACCAAGTGCGCATTTTAACGACCATGAGTAAGGCGTCTTTCGAAAACAGAATAGGACAAGCCCACAATGTTTTTTTTTTATTCGTTAAAATCATGACATCTCGTCAGTGAAGGAATGTTCAGAGGTGATTGAGAAATGAATCCTGTCGCAATGACATTCATCAGTCCTTGGACAGAAATTAGCCTTGTTAGGAATCTAACCAGAAACCCCTTCATCTACAAGCCTTTTACGTGACCGACTGCTTGACCGGGCTTGTCCGTTTTGACAAAAAAAAAACCCGAACCGAATTACCTCCCTTTAATCTACAATAACAGCAGATGTGATAAATTCTCTTTGTGACATTTTCGGGATTGATTGCTGCGCTTTAATTTTTATTAATTTAACAATAAAAAACCCTTTAGTGACCGCGAAATTGAGCATAAATATTAATGACCACTGATCGTTATCACTCGTAGTGGACATGAAAATGTACTCTCACCCTTCACCACACTATCCTGTTCTTGAACGAGATGAAAGCTTTGGAAAACATTGTGGAAAAAGGAGAAAATGCTGGTAACCAGCATTTTCTCCTTTATCCACGATGTTTTTCTCCATATCAAAGACAAACCCTATCATTTTAGCCTGATCAAATTTTAAGTATTTGTATTAATTTGGACATGTAAAAAAATTATCTACATGTGATAAAGAGTTGATTTCCCTCCGTGGTCATAAAATATAACAAATAAAAACTCTTGTTTGACAGTAGTTTAAACCTTTGTCCTTCCTACTGGAAATAGCCGTTCAGTAAGGGGAAATCTCGAGTTTTCCCGACCCGTGAAGAAGTATATTGAAACATCGTGAGTAGTATAGGGAGTCAGATTCGGGACAAATGGGGCATTTTGTCCCGAATCTGACTCCCCTGGAGCCAGTTTGTCCCGAATTTCCCTACCCTGTGGGTAGGGAAATTCGGGACAAAATGCCTAAAAGACCGGTCAAAACGTCAAACCGGAAGTGGATGTCCGCCATCTTGGATTTATCCCCATCCCACCCACTTTTTCCACGATATAGGCTATATAGCATCTCACGTTGATTTGTCCCGAATCTCACTACCCTGGGGTAGTGAGATTCGGGACAAAACGTCAAATCGGATTTTGTCCCGATTTTCCCTACCCTGCGGGTAGGGAAATTCGGGACAAAATGCCGCATCACTGCAATTTTGGCGGTAATTCGGCTTCCGCGCGTAGAAATACAATAATAAATAGTCCCTACTTGAATAAAAGTAGTTCCGGCAGTTGGTTCAGGTAGAAACCCTCATCGGACTTAGTCTTTTTTGGAGGGTTGATCTTTCTCTACCCTCGTGTTGGACTTAGTCTTTTTCTCCACGATATGGGGTATATCCCGACAGAGGATTGGTCTTAGTCTTTTCTCAGTCGTCTTTGTTCGACTCTGTAGGACTTAGCCATTTCTCAGCTTTCGGTCGATTTAGGCTTCCTCTCTATTAGGATAAAGTTGGACTTAGTCTTTTTTCTCTATCTTCGATTAGGTGTTGTAGATAATTAGTAGATAGAATATCATATTCTATGTGAAATAGAACGTGATGGTCTACCTACATGCTTCCGCTCACGTTCGCGCTCTTTCATTTTAATGGAATTAACGTTAACCAATCGTTGATCTCGTTACATTTTTCTACATTCATATAGATATATTCTACCTACATGCTTTCGCCCATGGTCGTGCTCTTCATTCTGTTAATTCTGTATCAAAGTAGGTCAATCCTCCTGCCAGGCTATAAAAGCCGGCAGATTTCTCTATAGACCATTCCCACGATGAAGTTGTCCGAGCGCTGTTCTCCATGGTGAGTCTTTTTCTCCCATGTTGGATTTCTTTGGAAGTACTTAGTAGTGCTTGTACTAAGTTATACTGCTAATACCAAGTTGATGTGGGTTGTTTGGTGAAGGTTCGGGAAGGAAGTGAAGGAATTTGTAGTCTTTTTCAGATCTAGCCTTTCAGGCCTAACCAAGACCCAGAAAGTCTGCTTCTTCAAATTGTCCTTTTCAGACCTAACCAAAACCTAGAAGTTTTACTTTCTTCAAATTGTCAAAGAAACAAACAAAGTCAAGTCCTATATGCTTTTCATATCTTTTATTTATTGTCAGATAATCATTACAATGAAATTTTTATTTAAAACATTGAACTGTTAGAAACATTGAACTGTGAAAATATAGATATATACAATAATCATTACAATGAAAATCTTAAAAATTTAAAAACTTTTTATTTAAACATTATGTACAATAATCAGTATATGGCTTACAAACGACAGAATTGCTAATCATTATTTGGGTTATTGTCTGAAAATGGAATCAGACATACTCGTAGTCAGGCATAAAACCATGTCGAACAGTACAAGTGGGTCTAAAAGATTAGTCCCGTATTCGGACAGTACGCTTCTAAAACCATGTCTAATAGGATTTTTGAGTTCTGGGTCAGTATATGGCTTACAAACGACAGAATTGCAACCCATAAAACAAGGTCTAAAAGTCTAGTACCCTAGTTAGTACCCTAGTTAGTCCCGTATTCGGATAGTACAAGTGATGATGAGGCAATTGTAAGAACATTGCAGTCCATATCGAATTTTAAGTATGGTTGAACTGTAGAGAAAAATTACTACCGGCATTTGAAACAATTCTTTTGAAAAATTGATTTTAAACAGTTCTTTTGAAACAGTTCTTTTGAAATAGTTCTTTTTGAAATAGTTCTTTGAAAACAGTTCTTTCGAAAATGTTTTTCTGTTAAAAATTACAGACACAATTTTCTTTTTTTCTTCGGAATGTCAGGCTCACAATCACTCTTGCGTTTCTTTTCATTATTTCTCAGATCTGGACAACTTTTTGAGCTGTGTTTTTTGTCTTTCAAAAATTTCTCGTTCACAACATCGGATTTCCATCTACGTCTCAACTCGATATCTGAACAGATCTTTTTTCCTTCTCGTCGAATTTTCTTTTCTGAAGAAAGTTTCTTGCTTTTCGTCCTGCCAATCACTGAGGAGTACTTGTTGCTTTTCTTTTCTTCAGACCCTGAAGATTTTTGAACCTTCTGTTCGTTGATTTGATTGTTCCCAATCGCTGAAGATTTATCGGTGATTTTCTTTTCTTCAGACCCTGAAGAAGACTTCACGTATTGAGAGCTCGGTTCGTTGTTTTGGTCTTCTCCAGATTTCTGATCGAGTATAAGCGTATCCTCTTTCTTTTCTGAGGAAATCTTGTTGATTTTCTTTTCTGAAGAGGTTTTCTTCTTCACAGGATAATCTATCTGAATTCTACAGATTTCTGTATCGCTGATTTCTGTGTTATCAAGCTCCATATTTTCAATCTCCCTTTCGATCTGGTTTTCACTCGATGATTCGTTGGTTTTCTTTTCTTCAGATCCTGAAGAAATCTTGCTGCTTTGGGTCTTTTCAGGCGATGGATCGTTGATTTTATCGTTGATTTTATCGTTGATTTTCTTTTCTGAAGAAGGTTTCCCTGAAGAGGGTTTCTTGTTTTGGGGATTTTTCCCCTTTCCATTCGATGAGGTTGTAGGTTGTGACGATTTTGTCTTCCGTTTATTCTCGTCTACTTTATAGGATAATAGAGACCCAACGTATTTCATATGTTGAGATTCACCACTCGTTTCCGTTGTTGGTGAAATTTCGACATCGTGGGTGTGGGGGTTCACGAAGACAAAAACGAATTTCCACATTTGATTTTCTTTCTCTGGACATTGGTTGGCCCAATGTCCTGATCTGTCGCAGGTAAAGCAAATATTCGTTGTCATATCATTTACTCCATGGCGTTTGTCGAATATCGCTTGATCCAGGACTCTGGTGATACGATAGACGCCTTTTTCTGCAAAATGTTGGTAGGATAGAAATGATCCCACATAGTTTCCAGTATGGTAGACTTGATATCGTGGTGGTATATTGCTAATCTCATAATCGTGAGTGTATGGGTTAACATACAGATACACCCTCTTTGGCGTTGTACTTTGTAGCTTGAACTCACTCATTTTTCTATCGACTGCTCTGTTTGAACTCTTTCCGAAGAATGATGGAAATGTCAATCGTAACATCTTTTTATGCCCGTTCGATCTGAAAAAGATATAAAAAGCTAGGATTTTTGAGTTCTGGGTCATTACTTGACTCGTAACCAGTCATGTCTAAAAGGTTAGTACCGTATTCGGACAGTACAAGTGACGATGAGGCTATTCAACCCATGTCAAAGAAGAGAAAAAAATTGTTGCCAGCCAAGAAAAGAAAAAGAATCCTAGTCTACCCAGACAGTAGCAGCCATGATGAAAGCGACGATGAGAAATTTCCACCCAAAAAGAGAAAAAGTTCACCATTGAAAGAAGAAAGCGACTGTGAAAGCGATGAGAAATCTTTGAAAGAGCTATATCAAAAACAGTCCTTTTCAGGACTAACCAAGACTGATAAAAAACCTTTGAAAGACTCGACGAAGGAAAACTCTTTGAAAGAAGAAAACGATGAGAAATTTCCACCGTCAACCTCAACGAAGGAGAAATTTTTGAAAGACGAGAAATCTTTGAAAGAAGAAGACAGAAAATCTTTGAATCATGCTGGATCGTTTTCACCCAAGGAAGAAAAAAGTGAAGACAAATCTTCTTCAGACAGAAACTCTTTGGATATGAGAAGCCTATACAACTTAACAGAAGTGGGAAAAAAGAAGTCAAGAAAATTCAAAACAGAATCCCATGTACTGGAGGCATCTTTTAAGAAATTCGAGGAGTTACAACCCCACCAACTGACCGGCTTATTCGACGATGTTATCCAACAAATCGTTCAAAAGTTAAAGGCTGAATCGAGGGATATGATTAGAATTAGCGTCAATCACCCTTCATTGGATATGGGAATTCATATTCCCTTTCTATATGTGGAGGAGTTGGAGAGTCATACTATGTTGGACGAAATTGAAAAAGTTCTACAATCGAATGAAGAATTCGTCTTGAACGATGGCTGCATGACATTCGATATCACACATACGATACCCCCAAGAGGTAGTGGGAAAAATCTTAGAGCCACAGAACTATTGGAATCAAAAGTTTTTGCAAAAAAGAAATATTCGATTGTTGAAATTAACAATCGTGATCATCTATGTTTTGCAAGAGCCATTGTTGTGGGGATTTGTTACCATGAACGTGAAAACACCCAAGAATGGAATCGGAGATGGGATCTCATCAAAAGATCAAACAGACCACTTCAAAAGACTGAAGCCGAGAAATTGATGAGTGAAGTTGACATTTCATCGACACAACCTGTAGGTCTTGAAGAATACAAAAAAATTCAAGAGTTCTTGTATGAAAAAGGCTACGTTATTAAAGTCCATCGACAACAATCGAGATTGGAAAAAGTATTTGAACATCCAGAAGTGAAAGACGCTAGTAAAATCATACATTTGTACTTTCATCAAAATCACTATGATTACATCAAATCCATCACAGGATTTCTTGATTGTGCTTATTATTGTGAGTTCTGCGACACACGTTACAACAGGCGGGAAGACCATGCTTGCTCAAAGATCTGTAAAGGTTGCTTTCGTACTGGAAAATGTCCATCAGAATCAAAAGAGTATGTCTGCACCAAGTGTCATAGACGATTTTTCAGTGCGGCATGCTTGGAAAATCACAAAACACTTCAAGGTAGAGAGAAGAAAACCATTTGTGAATTAGTGAAACTTTGTTCAAAATGTGGAGGCCAGGTTTTTGACAGAAAGAAAAATCATGTCTGTAGGGGAAAGAAAAAGTGTCATCTCTGCAAGAAGATCGTTGACTTTTCTCATCGCTGTTTTATTCAGCCTTACCAGAGTAAGATGAAGCATGACAGCGACGATGAGACGAGTTCTTCTGTAGTCAAAAAACCTTTGTTCATTTTCTTTGATTTCGAATGTCAGCAAGACACGGGGGTACATATTCCGAATTACTGTATTGCACACCGAGCCTGTGCTGAATGTATCGATAAGCCACTTGATTTTCATTGTTCCACATGCAGCGAATTCGAAGAAGGAAGAGAAGTTATTTTTCAAGGAAAAGAAACTTTAAGCCAATTTTGCAGCTGGCTCTTTACAAAGCATCATAAAGGAATCATAGCTATTGCCCATAATCTCAAAGGATATGATGGACAATTTATTCTCAATCATATTATCAACGTAGGAATGAAAGAACCAGAAGTAACCATGAATGGGAATAATATTTTGAAGTTAGAACTGAACGGTGTGTGTTTGATCGACTCCTTCAGTTTCATGAACTTTGGGTTGGCAAAATTTCCGACTACGTTTGGACTTCAAGAAATGAAAAAAGGCTACTTTCCTCACTGGGCAAATACAGACGAATTTTGGGATTATGTTGGGCCATACCTGGATATGTCTTATTACAAGCCCGATTCAATGTCTGAAGAGGCTCGATCAAAATTCATAGTCTGGTATAACGATAAAGTTCAAAACGGTGAGGAATTCAATTTTCAAAAAGAGATGGAGATGTACTGTCGCTCGGATGTTGATATCCTAAGACGAGGCTGTGGTGAATTCAGAAAGTTATTCATCGAACAGAGTGGGATTTGTCCATTCACAGAGTCGTTTACCATCGCTGGAGCCTGTAACAAGATTTGGCGAAAAGATTATTTACCAAAAGATCAGATAGCCATTATTTCATGCAAAGACCCAATCAGACGTCGGTTTTCTATGAAAGCAGTACGTTGGATTCAAAGCATCGCTAGAGAAAAAGTGATTCCTATTCAACATGCCAAAAATGGTGGTGAATATCGGATAGGAAAATACACCGTAGATGGATTTCACCACAAATCAAACACTGTCTATGAATTCCTCGGGGATTTATTTCATGGTTGCCAGACATGTTTCAAGGATCGAAAATATATCAACCCCATCAATGGAAAATCAATGGATGAATTGTACAACAGTACTATCGAACGACTAGAAACCATCAAAAGAATGGGCTATAACGTCGTGACCATATGGGAGCACGAATTCGACGCCAAGATGAAGAAGGATAAAGAATACAGAAAAACCATTGAAAGCCTATACCCGAACTGTGACCCTATCGAACCAAGAGAGGGTTTGGCTGGAGGCAGATGCAATGCAATAAAAATTGCCTATGATGTTGAGGAAAACAGTGAGAAGGAAATCAAGTACATTGACATTTGCTCTCTGTATCCTTACGTCTGCAAACATAAATTCTATCCTGTAGGCCATCCCACAATCTTGACTGTTGAGAGTATTGATATGAAGAATATTCGTCAGTATGAAGGACTCATTAAATGTAAAGTTCTACCACCAAATGATTTGTTTCATCCTGTTCTTCCAGTTCACTGTAACAACAAGATGATGTTTCCACTTTGTATGAAATGTGCACAAGAAAGTTCAAACGTTTGTAATCATGACAGAGAAGAGAGAGCCTTGGTTGGAACTTGGGTTACATTCGAACTGTTCAAAGCTCTCGATTGTGGGTATCGGCTAATACAAGTGTATGAAATCTGGCATTTCGACTCTGTTTCGGATCAATTCTTTAAAGGTTATGTGGACAATTTCTTGAAAATCAAGCAAGAAGCTAGTGGATATCCCGGCTGGTGTCAGACAGATTCAGAAAAGTCCCAATTCATTCGTGAGTATGAGGAAGCCGAAGGGATTCGTCTTGACCCCAAATGTATTCAAAAAAACCCTGGCAAAAGATCATTTGCTAAGATTATGCTGAACTGTCTTTGGGGAAAATTAGCACAGCGTGAAAACATGAGCAAGGCAAAATATATCAGAGAACCGTCTAAATATTTCGAGTTGATTACCGACCCGAAATATACGGTAAAACATGTGGAAATCTTTGACAATGAGTGCGAATCCATTTTGGTCAACTATGAAGAAAAGATGGACTTTGTCGAAACGCATGCAACAGCCAATGTTATTGTAGCATCCTACGTAACAGCCTATGCAAGATTGGAACTGTACAGCGTTCTTGAAAGATTGGAAGATAGAGTTCTGTATTTCGATACAGATAGTTGTATGTACATTCATGATCCTGGATTGTGGAACCCTCCCATCATTAACAGCAGACTAGGAAAATGGACCGACGAAGAGCCTGATTGTAGAATCACTCATTTCAGAGGGCTAGGTCCCAAGAATTACGCTTATAAGATGAAAACAAAAGATGGAAAAGAAAAAAGCAAATGTAAAGTCAAGGGAATTACTTTGGATCACAACACAAATCAACTGGTGAATTTCGACACCTATTCAAAATGTGCTTTGGATCGCACCGTAGAAATTAAAGTTCAGTATGACTGTAGAATCAAAAGACATAGAGACAGAACAGTGACCAGCGAACCACAGTCAAAAACGTTTCGCTCTGTATATACCAAAAGAGTCATTGTAAACGATACTGATACTGTCCCCTATGGCTATAAAAGTTTGAGGATATAAATAGACTGTAAGAAAACAACATCGTGTTACATTGAAGGGAACGATCAAAGTAAGACGTTCTTTAAAAACAGATTTTAAAAAACAGTTTTAAAAACAGTTTTAAAAACAGTGAAAAAATCAAAAGTGAAAAAATCAAAAGTGAGAAATCATGTCAAGTGAAATGCTATCTTTACCGATAGAACTACGTGAAAAAGATTATAGAGATTTCAGTCATCAGCACACGCTCGATGAACAAGTACAGTTTGATATTAAATTCGCCTGTGTGAAACTTTGGATAAACAAATTGCATAAGGGAGTTGCAAAAGGAGAAACATCCTGCAAATTGTATAGAATACACAACTTTATTGTGATGCTGGGGGATGATACAAATTTCGATCTTCCTCTCCAAGCTTATTTAGCAATCTGTCTGTTTAAAGACAACCATATTGCTAAACAAATGCATTCCACAAGTCGATGGGTATTCATCATCGTAGGAAGAACAGAAGAAAGTTTTCTGAACGTCCTGAAGATGAAATCAGTTCTGTTTGACTTTTACTTACGTTACAAAAAAGGATCTATTCAAGACGGTGAGGAAACAGTGGAAACCTTGGAAGGCTATATTCTATTTGATAGAGATGTCACAGAAGAAATCGTATATTCAGCTCTCTCGACAAAAGATATTTCAAAACATGTTTTAAAACATGTTTTTCCATTTAGTGGAGTACGTGAATATAGTGAAATGGATAGCAAATTTCCATTGTTTTTAGGCAATGACCAACTGCATAAAGTTATTGTGGAACATGAAGACAAGCGGAAAAATCGAGGTATCTGTGAATTCGCATTGTAAATTTAACGATGATATTGTAAAAACTTTGAATGAATTGCTGTAGTTTAAAACTGTATTGTTAAAACTGTATTGTAAATATGTTATAGCATTTTTAACGATTGTTAAAAAATGTTATAGTGTTTTTTTTAACGATTGTTAAAACTGTCTTGTAAATATATACCTTCATTGCTTTGTAAATATGTTATAGGGTTAGAATGGTTTAAACGTTACTGTTTTTCATGATATTGTTCTTCATGATATTGTTATCATGTTATTGTAAGTTGAATAAAGTTTAAATATATAAAATATAGTGTTAGAACGTTTGCTTTAAACATTACTGTTTTTAATGTTTCAAACTTTTGAATAAAGAAAATGATTTTAAAAAAGGTCGTCTGTTTTGATTTCTTCCCAAAAGAAAAGTTCAGACTTGGGAAAAGTTAAAACTTTGAATAAAGAAAATGATTGTAAAAAGTCGTATGTTTTTTGATTCCTTCCCAAAAACTTGGAAAATTAACAAGAATCCAGAAAAATCTCACAAAGAGGGAAAAGTTCAGACTTGGGCAAAGAGAAGAAACTTTGAATAAAGAAATGATCAAAAACAAAAGTCGTCTGTTTTTGATTCCTTCCCAAAAGAAAAGTTCAGACTTGGAAAATTAACAAGAACCCAGAAAAATCTCACAAAGAAAAGAACAGAGATGGAAAAAATGTAGATAGAACATAATATTCTATATAAGATCATATAGAATGTTATTTTCTATGTGAGTGAAATTTCTAATATAAGATCATATAGAATGTTATATTCTATCTACAATACCTACAGGAAATGTTCTATCTACAATGCCTACAGAAAAAGTCTACGACCAAAGGCAAATCCCCCCTTCATCAAAAACTATAAATTGCTGGCGAACTTTCTCTCTATAACCATTCGACTTTCGATTCTCGAATAGTACGAATAAAACTCTTCATTAGTGTGAATAAAACCTTTTACAATTAAAAAAGTTTTTGTTAACTAGTGCGAATAAAACAAACTGTTAACGGAAAAATGGATTCCAACTTAGACCAAACGGATCACGGAAGAATGGATTCCAACTTAGACGTTTTAGTCGGCTCCTTACCACAAGAAAATTCCATCCTAGACATCTCCTCACCACAGCCTGAAAATAGCAGAGATATTCTATCGATAGCTATGAATTCAACATTCATCGACCCGATGACAGGATCGGTTGATAAAATCGAAGAAGAAATAACCCAGATGATTTCAATCCAAAATTCTGTAATAACTCAGATTTTAGACGAAGTGAAAATATTAAACACAAATATGAATCAATTCAATAGAAACATTGAGATATTATGCCTACAAAATCAACAGAGTCGACAGAACCACCAGAGTCAACAAGATTCATCTGTAAGACAAGATTCATCTGTATCGATTTCAGCGCAGGTTAACTTTGATAAAACCAGTTTTCAAAAGTTAACAGCTTCTATCGCCACTCCTGTAGAACATCAGACAACTCATCAGTCAACTCAGACAGAAGAACCCAAGCCAAGAAGAAGAGGAAGAAAACGAAAATCAGAGAAAGCAGAGAAAGACGATAACCAACTTCACAAAAAACAACGATTCGATCCCAGCTCTGTAACACCACCACGAGTAGAAACAAAAACGGGGTTGGGTAAATATGGAAAAAACATTGATAACTTCAAAGAATTCAACTTCCCGACGATCTTAAAAGAACCAGAAGAAAAGCTGTCACCAGAAGAAAAGTTATCATCAGAAGAAAAGCTGTCATCAGAAGAAAAGCTCTCGATAGAGGAAAGCTCTCAATAGAGGAGAAAAAATCTTTGAAAAAGCTATATCGAAACAGTCCTTTTCAGGACTAACCAAGACCCCTAGGAAGTCTATCTTTTGAGAATTGTCAATCGAAATATAGTTCATATTGTGGAGAAAGACTAAGTCCAACACTGATAGAGAGAATGGGTTAACTCCTACAGAGGCGAACGATGATCGATCAACCTGAACAGTGTGAGATATTATATAACCCATATCGTGGAAAAAGACGAAGTCCAACACGAGGGTAGAGAAAGACTAAATCGACCGAAAGCAGAGAAAACCTAAGCCCTACAGAAAAGACTATGTCCAATTCTCTGTCGACATATAGCCTATATCGTGGGAAAAAGAATAAGTCCAACATGGTAGAAAAAAGCTGTAGTATGGGGGCCAAACTTGTCAATATGCCTAGAGAGGTGACTCCTCTTCACTCCTCCTCACCTCCTCCTCACTCCTCCTCACCTCCTCCTCACTCCTCTTTCGACATATAGCGCCATATTGTGGAGAAAAAGACTAAGTCCAACGATGATAGAGAAAAGCCTGAGACGAATAAAGACGGAAAAAGACTAAGACCAATCCTCTGTCGGGATATACCCCATATCGTGGAGAAAAAGACTAAGTCCAACACGAGGGTAGAGAAAGATCAACCCTCCAAAAAAGACTAAGTCCGATGAGGGTTTCTACCTGAACCAACTGCCGGAACTACTTTTATTCAAGTAGGGACTATTTATTATTGTATTTCTACGCGCGGAAGCCGAATTACCGCCAAAATTGCAGTGATGCGGCATTTTGTCCCGAATTTCCCTACCCGCAGGGTAGGGAAAATCGGGACAAAATCCGATTTGACGTTTTGTCCCGAATCTCACTACCCCAGGGTAGTGAGATTCGGGACAAATCAACGTGAGATGCTATATAGCCTATATCGTGGAAAAAGTGGGTGGGATGGGGATAAATCCAAGATGGCGGACATCCACTTCCGGTTTGACGTTTTGACCGGTCTTTTAGGCATTTTGTCCCGAATTTCCCTACCCACAGGGTAGGGAAATTCGGGACAAACTGGCTCCAGGGGAGTCAGATTCGGGACAAAATGCCCCATTTGTCCCGAATCTGACTCCCTATACTACTATCGTGGTGAAAGGAAAAAAAAGCTGGTAACCCTTCACTTCCTTTTTACTTATGTTATTGCTTACGTAACTTTCTTACTCTCTCCGTTCTCTTACCGTCATTGCTTGCTCAACTGCTCCCTCTCCCTGTCTGTCTGCCTGCCTGTATGTCTGACCGTCTTTTTGTCTGTCTGTCTGCATACCTTTCTGTCCTCCTTCTTTCTTCGCTTTAATCTTGCTACCTACCTCATCGTATCTTCGCTCGCCCCTCTTTCTACATTTCTTTACCCTTTCCCAAACGACAAATTCTGGATTGGTCCAAATTGAATGAGTTTGCAGACGACAATTTTGAATTTTATGAAAATGGCAGAAAGTTCTCAAAAAGGTTAGAAAACACTGTGGGAAAAGGAGAAATTGCTCGTTACGAGCAATTTCTCCTTTTCTCACAGTGTTTTCAAAAGACTTGTACTGCAGACACGTGAAAAACCAGGGCTTGTTTGGGAAAGGGTTAATTGTTTCCATGCTTACGCGCTTGCGCCTCCCGACCAACATCCTCTTTCTTTCTTTCTTACCATCTTGTCTGTTCTTCCTTTCATTTTCCCCATACTTCTCTCCTATTCTAATAAGCCTGTATATATAAGCCTGCACTCTGCCAAAATCCAGTTAGTCGCGGAACTCATAAATTACCTCTAGTTGTCGTTTCTATAATTGCACTAGGAGAGGGGAATTCCTCATTTTCTTCATTCTAGGCAGGAATTCACTTTGACTCCCGTCGCCTTGATTCTACATTGATTTATTTCAGACAGTAATTGGTTCAAGGTTTATCGCTTCCAGTGCTATCAGTCTTGTTGCTTCAAATGAACAGTTATTTCGTGAGGGCTTACACTCTGTAGTGTGAAAATTACGCTATCGCTGATTGAGAGGACACATGGCATCTTTTAACGAGTAAAAAGGGGCAGAAGTAATATTTGGCGTACAACACACGAAAAGGGGCCTTCGCACATATGCCTAAAAGTGTTTCGTCCCAGATCAGCCTGTGCAGTCTTTGACTAATCCGAGACGACACTTCCCTTTTTTTGTGCATTTTCTGTTTCACGAAAGTCTATGTATGAAAGAATCTTATGTAGACGTAAAGTGCCGTCTCGAATTAGCCTGCGCGGACTGCGCAGGCTAATCCGAGACGACACTTTACGCAAATGTCCGAAAGTCTCATTTCGCATGTTGCAGGCCATATAGAGCAGCAACAGCAATAGAGAGAGCGTAAGAAAGCGTAAAAGAGAGAGAGAGAGAGAGAGAGAGAGAGAGAGAGAGAGAGAGCCGGAGAGAGGCAGGCTGGACTGAAAGACGACAAAAAAAGATAGAGACTGTTGTACGAATGGTTATCTTCACTCTTGGATAATTAAATGATTGAATGGTGTTTTACGCCGCTTTCAACATTATTTCAGTCATATCACGGCGACAGATCACATATTTATTTCCTGGGTTTCACTAGTACTAGGCAATGGCTCTGAAGTGTTTTGCCCAAGGACACTCCCACGAAAAACCCACTGGATCCAGTGAGGATCGTACCCGGGGCCTCCAGGTCACAAATCCTACACTTTACTACTGAGCCAGGCAGGACCCGACCTTTAGTGAAAAGAACGGATTACAATTATTCTCTCATATCCCTCGGAAAGGTGATTTATGAATAATATAAACATCTTATACACATTAAACATTTACCCAACAATTCTAAGTTTTAACTACCCTGACGAAAACATTTTTGAAAGCAGTGAGGGAAAAGTAAAAAATGCAAACAAACATAATGACTGCGAGTCTTTTTCACTAACCCTCATCCTGCTACATAACTTAAATGAAACTTTCAAGCCGATGGTCAGAAACTAGAATGATGCAATTTCAAACATATTTCTTTGAGAAAAATATCTCCTTATCGGACAGTGTAGATCCAAGATCAGACTGCACATTCTGTGCAGTCTGATCTTGATCTACACTGTCCGCAAAAAGGTCAGTAAGTTGCGCTTGGCAGCCTAAGGGTTAAAGTATTTCGTTTTTTTTTTGTTTGTGTAGTACTGTTAATATCATTTATTAATCTGTTAATAACCTTATTTTAACCTTTTTTTAAAACCTTAAGTGGCTGACCGCACCGTTTCTATAGTAACCATAAATTGACATAATTATCACTAGTTTAGTCCGAATTTTCATGATATTATCGCTTTTTTTGATCCCGGATCAAATGTCATTGACCCCAGTAAATTCGATTCACAAAATAAATGTTACAGCTAAATTCTTATCTTGTTAACTAAGTGAAATGAAACTTTCAAGCCGATTGTAAAATCCATAATTCTGCTATTTCAAAGTTAATTTGGGGGGAAAATATAATCTCCCAATGGGACAGTGTAGATCCAAGATCAGACTGCACGTTCTGTGCAGTCTGATCTTGATTTACGCTGTCTGCAAAAGGCTCTTGAGTCGCGCTTAGCAGCCTAAGGGTTAATTAATAGGCTACATCCCTCCATTTATTTCAGTGTAATACCCCCATTCCACTGGGAGGCGATTGCGCTCCGCATCAAAATTTTTGTCAAAACGCCCTGAATCGTAGGAAAAACGGCAACAGTAGAAACGCCTGAACTTTTTACCAAACGACATAATTTTAGACTGGTTCAAATTGAAAGCCGTTGCAGACGACAAAATAAACATGAATGAAAAATGAAAATTTGTATTGGGAAGGATAGAAAACATTGTGGGAAAATGAGAAAATGCTGGTTACCAGCATTTTCTCCTTTTCCCACAATGTTTTCAAAAGGCCTCTTCCTCGGGGTCGTGAAAACTCGGGATTGTGTGGTAAAGAGTTTATCGTAGTAGAAGCGTGTCGGAAGCTTCAAGATCGCTACTTTAAACCTCCATTTCACTGAGCGGCGATTCCGCTACGCTTTGAAATTTTGGTAAAAAACGCTGCGAGGTAGACTGGCCCTTTGAGATGCAGAAAATTGACCAATAGCAAAAAGTTTCGGCCCAGGTCAGCTTACCCGGCCTGCGATAAATGAAATGAATATTAAATAAAAGCTATGGTACAAACAAACATTTCAGTTTCACTCTCATTGCACCCTCGTTAACCCAGGTGTGAAGTATTACCATTTATCACCCCTGGGACATTCAACTGCGAAACCGTCGTTTCTATGAATATTCATAACATTGCGAATTACACCCGATAGCCAATCGAATTTGTCGATAACATAACGATACTCTCTTGTAGTGGAGATTGATCACATTTCTTCAGTTAATATCTATAAACCGGGTAAAACCCACATCATTATCAACGAATATGGCGGCCTCCGGTGGGCCTTCCTTCTGTGGCATTTGCCTTACGACAATCCAGGGCAGACATTATAAATCCTTGTATATAAAGACAAATATTCAGAAATACAGCGTGCTGCTGCAGTCCTCAGGGGTATGTAGCAGGGGTGACGTCATCCTCGTTGACCCAGTTCCGAAGTACTCCGTAAACTACATTCATCGATTTGATTGGTTGTAGACGAGGTAAAAATAGAAATGATGGCATGTGGTTGATAAAATAGATTAAATTTTCTCACTGAAAAACTGAGATTACCAATCAAAATGCCTCATGAATAATTCATGAGAACGAGAAAACATACGCGAGATAACCCAGGGGCGATGGACGTAGTTTACGGAATACATCGGAACTGGGTTAACGAGGATGCTCTCATTGTAGCTTCTTTCAATCTTCATCACTATCATGGCATTATCTTTTACATTACAGGCTAACTTTCTCTCTGTCCCATCCCAATTCAACTCTCCATCTGTCTCTCCTTCTTTTCCTCCCTCTCAATTTTCTTCCTCCCCTCTCTCTCTTGTTCTTTGAATCCTTAACAAAAAGGGGGATGTATATATTAAATGTGTATCAAAGCGCAGGAAATAACGAAAAGAATATTAACCCTTAACTCTTTACCACACAATCCGAGTTTTAGCGACTGGTAACCAGCATTTTCCTCTTTTCCCGCAATGTTTTCAACAATCTCAAAGACAGATACTGTCTTTTATACCCCATTTTATTTGTCGTTTGCAAACGCTTTGAATTTGGACTGGTCTAGAATTTTGTTGTGTAGCAGAATTGAAACAGCCAAGCCCTCGTAGCTCAGTCGGTAGCGCACAAGACTTGAGAACAGGAGGTCGCTGGTTCGATCCCCGGCTTGGCCAATTTCTTTCCGAGGACTGATGATAGTCATTGCGACAGGATTCATTCCTCTCTCACCGCTGACCATTGTTTCGACGATGGCTATGTGGGAAAGCAGCCAGTGACTTGGAAAGAATATTGTGCGTAGTACTGGTACAAGAAAACTCCAAGAAAGCATGGATAGGTGCACTGGCCGCCGCTATATAGCTGAAATAATGTTGAAAACGGCGTTAAACACCATACAAAAAAAAAAAAGAGTTAAAACGCCAAAAAAACCCGGTGGACATTTTCATTCTCGAATAAGACGCAGATAATTGTAATTTCGTGGCTGCCTTTTGCCTGTACTGTTTCAGCAAAGCGGACAGTGTAGATCAGTGTAGATCACGTTTTGTGCAGTCTGATCTTGATCTAAACTGTCCGCAAAAGGTCAGTGAGTCGCGCTTAGCAGCCTTAGGATTAATAAAGACCACAGCTCCTTGTCTACTAGATACTTCAACTTTTTTTTGGGGGGGGGGGGGGCGGCGGGGGGGGCTTCCATGAAAGAATAGCGGGAATCCCGCAATTCGACAGTCTAGAAGCAACGCTATGATTATTTTCAGAACAATAGAACACTTCATGCCCTGTTCCATTTTCGTCTGCTTTACAAGAGCCACAAATTAGCATATTCCATTCATTTCTACAAAAAGCCATGCTGTGATATCAAGTGTTTTCCAAAGCTGGTTAACTCTTTACCAAACGATAATGATTCGTCCAAATTAAAATCTTTTTCAAGTGACAAATGTGCTTAAATGTTAGATTTTTGTCTTTGAAAGAGTAGAAAAATTTTTGGGAAAAGAAGAAAATGATGGTTACTAGCATTTGCTCCTTTTACCGTAATGTTTTTTCTGAAGCCTTCTCCTTCAGGATCGTTAAAACACTTGATTTATTAGTGAAGGCTTAATTCTTAACATAAGCGACAGTTTTCGATTCCTCCAAATATTGAAAGCTTTGGTAGACGATAAAATAAATGTGGGCCAAGTAATAATATCTTTCTTCATACGTGCATCTGGTCTTAATCTGCACTGACCATTACATCAGTATACTTCGCAAAAATTGCTGTAAAACTTTTTTTTTTTTTGTTTTAAATGACTGAATATTTTTTTTTTTTGGTTCAGTCGATACTGTAAGGGTACAAAGCTAACTTTTGTTCTACAGAAGAAAGCTGTCTCATTTGCATAAAACGGTGAGTCATTTTTTGAAAGAGTCATTGTTAGAAGAAAGAGATTAAGTAGAAAAAATAAATTATCGATTTTTCTAAAAGATTTCTAAGGGTTGTCATGTGTCATCGCTTTTACCCTTTACCAAACAATTCCGGGTTTTAGCAACACTGAGAAAAGAAAGCATTTTGAAAACATTCGGAAAAAGGAGAAAATGCTGGTAACCAGCATTTTCTTCTTTTCCAGCCATGTTTTTTTTCCCAATGTTCTGGTCAAGTACTTGTGAAACGCAGGACATAAGTAAGTTAGCTGATGCCCATTATAGGTTGAAACAAGTTGGCTTCTTTAAAAAAGAAGCCAGGGTAGGTCAGCATCAGTGTTTTCAAGTGGTTCATTGGTTTTAAATTTCAATACATTTTTACAACATGTAAACAAACAAGTAAGGCATTATAATTATGATTTTCCGTAGTCTGGATTACCTGCCCCTACCACTACGTTATCGGGTCAGGCAAAGCGCAATAATGGCGGCCTCCTAGGTGTCCTCATGCGTACCCCTACATGCTTCCCAGTTTTTCCCAATTTCATGTGACCCAGTTTGATCAGTTAATAAAATGAGATCAATTTTGTACAAAAAATACATTACCATGTCTAAAATGTGCTGTTGGTATATGGCTTAAATATAAATTTGACTATGAATCATTTTAGAGGTGGCTCTGTTTTTCGGACGTTATATAGGTCCATTGATATTTCGGATACCTAAAGCATTTCTGATATGTCGTTTTTCTCGCTAAATAAGAACGGCATGTAGAAAAACTCACTGCCATGACTTTATTGCAAGCGCTCTGTTTTGAATTCAGCCTCTGATCCGATTTGATCATGTGAAATAACAATATCCCGTCTCCTCTGCCTATTACCAATGTGGGTCGCCATTATTGCGCTTTGCCTGACGTACTCCTGTAGTACGGCGGGGTACCAGACTATGATTGCCGCTGCATAGTAAACCTCTTATGCATTACATGTCAGATACGTAGCCTTCCCACGTTTTCAACTCGCGTGATTTTTTCCCGCTGTGTTCTTTCTCTTTTTCCTCGCACAGATTTATTTGTTTAATGAAAATTAATGAAAAATTACAACTGTTGAAGAGGTCATTTTTTTCTGAAGATAATGACTATAGACCTAATGAATAATTTAAACTATCCTTTGAAATTAATCAAGAATTAGCTCCCTTAGTTTTAGTTTCCGCTTTTCGAAAAAATGAATGATGGAAGAGAAAATAAAAGAAGAAAATATCGAAAACAACCTTGATTTTTGTATCGACCGTAGAAACACATCTGCAATCAAATCAATACAATTTTTTTTAATCCGTCACATAAAAACAAAACACGTCTATTACCTTTTTCAGTTTTTTGATTTCGGTTTATTTATAAAACCATGACGAAACAGACTGTGTATCAGAATAACCTCGCCAAAAAACAATTGATTTAGATTGCAATTTCTGAGGCAGTCTGCCTCTTAAACTCACCATTGTTGGAGAGGTCTGATGACCTCTCCAATAATGTTGAAAGGTGCGTAAAAAATGATTCAAGCATTCAATCAGAATGTTTTCTACCTTTCCAAAGACAACTTGCATTTATTGAGCCAACTTCACTTTGTCGTTTGTAAATGCTTCGAATTTGGACAATTCTAAAAATTGTCGTCCGGTTCAGGTTCATCCCATTACCTGCGTGCCTCAGTGTTACAGTGTAGAATTCAAAACACTGCGGGCCCGTATTTACTAACCATTCTTAAGAACAGTCATTGCCTAATTCTCCAAGATTTCCTGAATTCGAATGTAACACAACATCTGATTGGCTAAACCAAATGAATTGGCAAAAAATCAGAAGTTGCGTAACATTTAAATTTAGAAAATTCCAGAGAATAAGATTGAGAACGTTCTTAAGAATGATTGGTGAATACGGACCTCCGGAACCCACTGGTTTAATTCTTCCTCAAAACACTGGATTTTAGTGGTACTGTCCTTGGGAATGATACCTCAGGACCCTAGCCTAGTAACGATGAAACTCAGGGCATACATAAATGAGCCATGCTTTGGCAAAAGGGGGCTTAATTCATCTTAATAATACATGATACCAATCAAGTAATCATATAATTATGGATCCATAATAGCCATTTTTTAAATGACCGACGAAATTATGAGGTAGACTGGTCCTTGGAAATACAGGAAATTGACCAATGACTGCGCCGGCTAACCTGGATCGATACTTTTTGCAGATGTATTAAGCTCCCTTTTCACAGGGCATGGTTCAAATATGTGAGCTGCTGCCTTGATTTAACTGGAAACAATGTTGAAAGCGACGTGGAACACTATTCAACCAGTCCGTGTTACATCGTTAAGCAGAGAATATTTCTTGTCAAAACGGGGGGGAGGGATACAAAACTTGTTTGACCGGTTTTGATAAACTGCTTGTCTTAAATAGGCACGAAGTCCCGCGTCGAGCAAGCATCGAACTAAATTTTTCGATGTGAGGAAATTTTTGACGTTGTTGAAAAATAGATGAAGTGACATACATGTTAGGGAGAATAATGAGGCCACCACCAGAACCCCCTTGGAGGAAGGGCACCTATCGAAAAGATAAGTGAAGAAAATAATAAATTGTTGCAGCTTTTCGCAAAATACATGTACTTCGGTTGAAATCGAGTAACCCGCTTTCAAGTGTTAAAGCAATAATGAAAAGCAAAAATGAAATCAAGGCGAAAAGAAAAGTTTTGTTGAAATTGAATGGATCTATAATGATGATATGGCATGATACCGGGAACTCCTCACCGCCGTATCGCAAAACCGAGGAAAATCAGAATTATGCGTCACAAAAGACTGCAATTTTTTTACAAATTCATTCCGTCTCCTACATCAAATACAATACTGTTCAACGGAATGAGGCTGTAATTTCATTATATTCGCATCGTTTCATTTATAAAACAGTGTCACATATATGCATAGAACTGTATAGTGGTTGGGGTTTGCCGGTATTATGAACTGGTCCCCGTTGTAGATATACATATTACAACTGGCACAGGCTATTGTGTCGTTGCTTTTCATTGGGCTACATGTATATCACAGAAAAGCCAATCAGAGCAGCATAGACATTTCCAGTTTGGCTGTAGAGGTAACATTGCGATCTTTTGCACAATTTGAAATTGGTAATCGAAACTAAAAAGAATATTAGCAGCCATAAATAAAGAAGATGATACCAAAAATACAATTCACTTATTCATGAGGTCAAAAATATCGGAAAATCCTCTGCTTTCGATGTGAGAGTGACCTCCCATGAATCTCTAGTAGTCTCGCGTCGTGGCTGCTCTAAAAATAGACGGGCAGAATTTCGCCCGTTTTTAGTAGCCTGTACCGATCCCTATACACTTGTTGTATCAGGGGAGGTAACCACTCTACCGGTATTATGGCGATGAGAATACATAAGATAGATTGATAGATAGATAGATAGATTCTTTATTGACAAGTACAATGTACATAGTCACAAACGTCACAAAACATATATAATACAATATCAAGGTCATTTTAAACTAACCATGAAGTATGAATGTATCTGAGAAGTACACAAGTAAAAATAATAGTTTCTGGAAATCTTGAAAGGGGAAGAAAGAAGAAGAAAAGAAGGTTGTTATTTCAATAAAAGGAGAATTGTAGTTTCCTAGAGGTGTAGATGAACTAACGTTCAACTGCATTCTCTGAGTGAAAAAAATTTGTTCTCTCTATTAATGCTAGCTTTAAGTATAACGCTAAATTAAATAACTCGAATTTTTTGTTAGAATTCAATAGTTCGACCAATTTAATCATATTTGGTCGTAAGTAATATATTTTTTTTCAAATACTTTAGGGCACAATATCAAGATAGTTTTTGTAGTTACAAGTTTCCTTTAACTGTCGGTACAAAACTAGAGATGGTGATTTTTCAATTGTGGACATATTCGTTTGGATGAAGTTGTCCAATATCCGCTGTCTAAAAATAGGTATAAAAGATTTGACATTAACAGAAAATGGATTTTCCCAAACATAGGAGAACCCATTTTCGTTTAATAATTTAAATACATTAGATACACAGTTATTTAAACTGTTCAAACAATCTTGTTTTGTAAAGTCATATACCTTTTTCAGCAAAATATTGTTTGTATTATTCACTTTAAACCAATACTTAATGATTTTTACATAGCGCTTGATATATAGTGGGTGACGTCCAAGTTCTGCATAAACAGTGGCATTACTAGTGCTCTTCCTTACTTTAAGAATACTCTTACAAAATTTAAGGTGAATTCTTTTTATATCTTTTGATTTAGAAAACCCGAATATTTCTGCTGCATAATTCAATATACTACCAACGAATGAATCAAACAATTGACATAATATTTTAGGTTTTAACTTATATTTATGACAATTCATTAATAATACATTCAATGCTTTTAGCGCTTTGCCAACGGTGTGTTCGTTATTCTGTTCGAAATTGCCTGTATATGAAAAGACAGTACCCAAGTATGAAAAGTTGTCAGCACTTTCGGGTTCCTCATTTCCATAATAAAACTTTTCATTCAGAAATGTTTTTCCTTTTATACGAAATACCATAACTTTGGTTTTTGAAGCATTTACCTCTAAACTCCAGTTGTTACAATAATCTCTTAATCTATTTAGACTGTTTTGCAAGTCCTCCGGGGAATTTCCAAAAATGATCATATCGTCTGCAAATAGTAATAAAATAATTATTATATCGTCAATAGTTATACCCGAGTTGGGACCAACTTGTAGAAACATCTCTAAGTCTTCAGTAAAAAGAGCCCACATCAGGGGCGATATTAGTTCCCCTTGTTTAAGACCGAGTGAAATGTCGAAATATTCAGAGTAGTTATTGTTAAATTTTATGCAAGACTTAACTGTACTGTACATACTTTTGATAACGCGTAGTAAACACTTTCCTTCTATACCGGCCCTATACATTTTATACCATAAAGCATTTCTATTTACACAGTCGAATGCCTTTTTAAAATCTACGAATGTACAGCATAAACGTTTATTCCTATTTAAAAATGACTGAACAATTGCATGCAATATAAACATAGCATCAGTTGTTGACCGACCCTTTACAAAAGCAAACTGTGCATCAGAAATAACATTATACTGGTCACAATATCTAATAATTCGTTTATTTAAAATACACGTGAAGAGTTTCGAGAAGCAACTAACTAAAGTTATCCCACGATAGTTACTAACGGTATTTACATCGCCTTTTTTAAATAACGGGATAATAATTCCTTCAGTCCATTGCTGAGGGAAATGACCGGAGTCTAAAATATAATTAAACAGATCACAAATGTGCAAACCCAAAATAGCAATGCTCTCAATGAAATATCCATTTAAAAGACAATCACTACCAAAAGCCTTACCGGTTTTCAATTCCTTAACTGCACTCTATAATTCATCTAAGGAAATCCTTTTATCCAAATCAGACGAAGGGTCATTTTCGTTGAAATCGTGATTTGACTTAAATGCTTCTGCCGCGTCATTTTTTACTTGATATATATCATTGCTAAGTTCCGAAAAGTATTCAAAAATTACAAGAAGAAATATTTTCATTGAAACTACTTTGCGTTTTACATAATAAAGGGTTTGCAACATCCCGAATGATATCAGAAAACTTCACAATTGCATCATTGATAGAAGAACTACATTCTACATCAACATTGTTTATAACATTATCAAAATAGGGTAAAGACCCAATTAAACCATTTCTAAATTTAGATTTCAACCCAGTGTTCCATTTTAAAACATGTCTGATCTCTGTCGTGTGGACCAACTTAACTGGTGCGTACATTCGCAATGAAAATTGAATTGGCGAATGGTCACTCCAGATAGTTTGGTTTAAATTTTCGGAATTACAAATTTCTGGAAAATTTTCTTCTTTTGACAATAAGTAGTCAATAACCGATGCCCCATTAGGACCTACGTATGTATACATTCCGTTGTCGAATCTACCGTTAACAATACGATAGCACGATTACACAATTCAAGCAGGCGCATTCCAAAACTGTTGCATGAATTATCGAATGAGGCGCGTACTGAGGGGCAGTCAGGTATATAGTCGTCTGCATCGATAAAATCATTTATACAATTAAAATGAATGAATCATATCTGGATCATAGTCTACTATTTAAATCACCGCATATATATAGGTACGGAACCCAAATTTTCCTAATCAAAAATATCATGCTCTATTAACTCAAATAGATCGACATTATAAACATCATATATTGGTGAACCATCAACCCATTGATAAATTCCCAATAGGTATACATCATCCTTAAAGCTGAAGAAAGTCTTGTCTAGTTTAAGCCAAATTATGGTATCATAGTGATTTTTTACCACTGTGACACCATCTTTGACATCATTTTTAATTTACAACCCTATCCCTCCACATGGCCGTTTAGCTTTCTGGTGCTTAAATTTTCTATAAAAATTAAAAGATGTATACCCTGACAATTCAATATTACTCTTGCCATCAGCCCATGTTTCATATAAAAAAAAAATACATCATTTTTACACAAAATATCAAGAAACTCTGCAGATGATTTTTTATCATCAGTCAAACCATTAACGTTCCATGAAAGAACCCTTAGTTTACATTCGTTACACCGCTAATCGCTATCCGCGTTAAACACTTTGCCATCAATGTATAGTTTATCATAGGACAACCAAGCTCTGTGACCATTCCTTTTCGCATCTCTCAATTTGGGTAGTAAACTCTTCCTCTTATCGGCTATCTCCTTCGGAAATTGTTCAAAAACATGGTAATTTGTTCCTTCCAGAGCCTTTCCCTGCTTTCTGACCAACTCCCTCTCCTTAAATAAAATGAACTTAGCTACAATGCTTCTATCTTTGTTTTTTTCCCTATTACCAATTCTATGCACTCTTTCAAACGATATGTTTTTTACTACATCCTCTGCCATCTTCATTTTACTCTCTAGAAACTCACGCACTTTCAACTCTGTTTCAGACTGACTTTCCTCGGGCCTCAGGAATATTTATAAATAAGAGATTGTTACGCATGGTTTGGGCTTGAATGTAAACTAACTCATCTTTTAGTCTATCTTTCTCTCTCTCTAATTTCAAAACCTTACCATTTGACACAGCCGTTGTGAAATCTACTCCCTCTATTTTACCTTCTATAACACTAATTCTATCGTTTTGTCTATTTGATTGATCAGCAATATGATTCCATAGTTTAGTGATTTCTTTTTCAAAATTGGCAACTCTTTTGTCCAGATTTTCCAATGACACGTTTTTCTTCGACGACGGAAATCTTACTTTCTATTCTCTGTAGACATTCAATAATAACTTGGTTGGATATATTCACCTGACCTTCTTTCTCCGGACTTTTATTCTCTTTACTCAATGGGGTACTTGACGTAGGATTTTTGGCGGGATTATTTCCCTTTGTTAAATTGTTTACCGGGTTTTTTGAAGACATTGTGCCAATTGGTGTTGTTACTTCTTCACTCAAATCAAATAAAACAGTATCTACTTCGTTTAATATTTGACTGACCTCAACAAAATATCTGTTTATAAGGCGACCAGTGAAAAATGCCGCCATCTTGTCCGCGACCTTTTGCTCTTGCAAAAGGGGGTCTTATGCTTCAGTCATATCACGGCAACAGCACACATATTTATTGTATGTCCTGGGCCAAGCCCCGTGGCTTAGTCGATAGCGTACAGGACTTGAGAACAGGAGGTCGCTGGTTCGATCCCCGGCTTGGCCAATTTCTTTCCGAGGATTGATGATAGTCATTGCGACAGGATTCATTCCTCTCTCACCGCTGACCATTGTTTCGACGATGGTTATGTGGGAAAGCAGCCAGTAGCTTGGAAAGAATATTGTGCGGAGTACTGGTAAAAGAAACTCCAGGAAAGCATGGATAGGTGCACTGGCCGCCATGATATAACTGAAATAATGTTGAAAACGGCGTTAAACACCATACAATCAATCAGTCAATGTATGTCCTGGGTTTCACTAGTACTAGGCAATGGCTCTGAGGTGTCTTGCCAAGAACACTCCAATGAAAAACCCAGTGCTTCCAGTGGGGCTCGAACACGGGACCTCATCAAGGTTACGATTCGTACATTCTACCACTGAGCCATGCAGGACCCCTGATCGGACTGGAATCCAGCCAAAGCTGTACATCTTGTGAAAGACTTGAAAGACAGAATTGCTTGGTAAAATGTAAAGGATTGCCATTCAAAACAAATTATGACGTATGAAACACATAGATGTCTCTGATTCAGTGAAGCAAGAACGATTACGTTCGGGTTGAATTTTCCCTTTACCCTGTCTGCGTCGACCTTGGATATATTTTGCGGATAGTGTGGAACAAGATCAGCCTGCACATCCGTGCAGTCTGATCTTGTTCCACACTATCCGATCCTTTTTGTAATATTCATGGGAGTGTCCTTGGGCAAGACAATTTAGAGTCTTAGCCTAGCATTAGTGAAACCCAGAAACACACGTGAATAAGTGAGCAGTCGCCGTGACATGACTGAGAAAAAATGTTGAAAGCGGCGTAAAACACCATTCAGTCAATCAGTCTCTATCATAATCGATTATATGTAGTTTCATGCATTAAAATCAATGTTGAATGCAGATAAACTATAAACTTATCTGTTATTAAAACTATAATAATTAATATTTGCGGCTGTCAGAAAACGCAAAATCCGGCTGAATAAAAGGTTGGAAAAAAATAGGCTGAAGTAAATTGGTGGAAAGAAAATCGACGAAAAAAATCATTTATGAATATGTTTATATCATTTTGATGTCCTCTCGTTATACATCAATATCGAGGATAAAACTGTAAGGTGTATATTTCGTTAATTCGTCAGTAGCGGAATAGATTTCGGACGTAAGTATAACTTATGTGTTTTCCCTGTTGCTTTTTTTTTTTAAAGAATTTATTGGTTTATGATATTTAACTCTTTACCAAACGACAAAAATGTAGACTTGTCCAAACTGAAAGCATTTGCAGACGACAATTTAAATGTGACTCAAATGATGAAGTTTGTCATTGATAGGATAGAAAACATTGTGGAAAAAGGAGAAAATGCTGGTTACCAGCATTTTCTCCTTTTCCCACAATGTTTTCAAAAGGCTTCTCTCTCAGGGTCGTTAAAACTCAGAATTTTGTGGTAAAGGGTTAGAGAAGTTTGTGTCTTTGTGGGGTCCCCTCTGTTTATTGCTTTTGTTTTTTTGGAGATTTAAATCTCTTTAACACACGACCCCGTATTTTATCGACCCTAAGAAACCAGCATTTTCTCATTTTCCCACTATGCTTTCTACCGTTTCAAAAACAAATTTCAATTTATAAGTCGTATTTAATTTGTTGTCTGTAAATTCGTTCACTGTGGACCAGCCTGTATATTTTGTCGTGTGGTAAAAATTTAAAAATCCCTTTACCAGATGACAAAATTTCGTCGAAAACTCGTCGAAATTGAAAGCATTTGCAGACGACAAATCAAATGTGGCTTGAATCAATTAGTTAACTTGTGAATGGGAGAAAAAAAAAACATGTGAAAAGGAAAAATGCTGGTTACCAGCATTTTCTTTTCCCATAATGTATTCCAAAGCCATTTTAACGGGGTATCGGACAAGGTATAACTTATGATGGATTTAGTGTCTTATTACTGAGCAGCGCAGTGGCCCCACAGAGACCACCAAATTTAAAAAGAAAAATAATATATATATATGTGCTAAAACCTATGTTCTAGGCACTGATTTAAATTGTTTTATTGCCAAGCCCCCGTAGCTCAGCCGGTAGCGTACAGGACTTGAGAACAGGAGGTCGCTGGTTCGATCCCCGGCTTGGCCAATTTCTTTCCGAGGATTGATGATAGTCATTGCGACAGGATTCATTCCTCTCTCACCGCTGACCATTGTTTCGACGATGGTTATGTGGGAAAGCAGCCAGTAGCTTGGAAAGAATATTGTGCGGAGTACTGGTAAAAGAAACTCCAAGAAAGCATGGATAGGTGCACTGGCCGCCGTGAAATAACTGAAATAATGTTGAAAATGACGTTAAACACCATGCAATCAATCAATCAATCATTAAATTGTTTTATCGATTTGTTTCATCGACACAAATCGAATAAATATCCACAACACAGGCTATATTGAAGAAATACAATATGTGAGCCATGCTCTGGGTAAAGGGGGCTTAATGTATCTGCAAAAAGTATCGATCCAGGTCAGCCTGCGCAGTTCGCGCAGGCTGACCTGGGCAGAAACTTTTTGCTATTGGTCAATTTTCTGTAGGTCAAAGGACCAGGCTACCTTGTGATTCAGTCGGTTGCTACAAAAACTGAATTTTATGGATCCCTAAATATGTGATGTCATGCTTGGTATAATGCATCACAGAGATGTATTAAGCCCCCTTTTTCTAGAGCATGGCTCATTGTTTTTTTTTTCATATCTGAATGACTTGTCTTCTCATTCTGTAACTCTTGGTCCATATTTATGATCGATTCTCAAGAATTTTTCAAACTTTCACAGTAACACAATTTCTGATTGGCGAACCGATTTGGTTTAGCCAATCAGAAATTGGGTTACATTCAAATTTAAAACGGTTTAGCCATTTAGAAAAATGTGGAAAATCTATACTTTCTCAATTTAGAGTAAGCATTGAAATGAAATTTAACTAGTTAGATTAGAAAATTAAAATGTTATCATCTTTTTCTTTCCGTTACAGGTGTGAATCCCGCATTCACCAAAATGGCAGACCGGAGTTAAATGTTTCGCAGCTTCACGTGCCCTGGCTAAACTTCCGGTAGAAATATCTTGACAGATATCAACATACCTCGCTTATTAAAAATGCTCTTGACGCGAAATCAACTTTCACCGTTACCTTTTGCAAACCATTTTTTAAACAATGTGACAAATGAAGAACATGCTCGTGACGAGCAATCAACAGATTGATCTATTACCTCACGCAGACGACAATTTTCGTCTCGCTAGTTTTCGAAAATACCGTTGCTTAACTCCTTACTTAACGACAAATTTTAGACGGGTCTAAATTGAAAGCTGTTGCAGACGACAAATTAAAGGTGGTCCAAATGACAAAATTTGTCCTTGACAGGTTAGGAAACACTGTTGGAAAAGGAGAAAATTCTGGTCGTTAAAGGTCTGGATCATGTGGTAAAGGGTTAACTCTTTACCGGAGGACAAATACCTGATTTATCCATATAAGAAGCATCTGCAGGGTGGAAAGCATTGTGGGAAAAGGACACACTGCTGATTTCCAGCATTTACTCTTTTTCCTACAATGTTTCAAATGCTTTCTTCCTATGGGTCGGCAACACAGAGATTTACTTCGCTAATGGTTCATAAGAACTTTTGACGGAAAATTTCTCCCTACGCCACAATGCTTTTACATTCACAATTATGCCAGAGAAACATGATGTGTGCTGTTTAGCCCTATTTTACAAGGATATTTCCAAGCCTTCTACACTGCAAATTTGTTTACAGAGAGTTCGTGTTTTAACTCTTTCGGCGCCAAATAAACTCGACTTCTTTTGACAGCTGAAAATACAATCCACTTAAACCCAAAAAGATTTTTATCGTGTAGGCTTGACTAAACAAGCGGATGGTATAGATCAAAGATCAGACTGCACGTTCTGTGCAGTCTGATCTTGATCTATGCCATCCGCAGAAGTTCCTGTTTTCGCCTATGGCGCTGAAAGGGTTAAACGTCCAGTGGTGACAAAAAGTAATTGATCTCGGTTTCTCTTGATAATTATACGAAATACACGTATGAAGGCCCAGTAACTGCCAAAAGTGAACAATGTGGGTGTTGATATGTATTCAAATTTAACTCGTACTTAAAAAATGGAAATTATTGTGTAGATGAGAATCTGTATTGGAATGTATCTTAATACCCGTATAGCTTACTTTAGCAGCTACTGGGCATTTCAATTTCGTATAATGAAAAAGAGAAACCGAGATCAGACGAACATGTCGACATGTAGCCATGTAGGTCCGACATCTTGATTGCAAAAAATTATGGCGGGAAAACTTCTACATCGAACGACCTTAGGTGACAGTGGCAAAGTAAGTCATATGACGTTTTAAGAGGCTAATAAGTGGTGCTTTATTGTTATAATAGTACATAGAAATATGTCGAAAAAATATTTCTCGCTCGTATTCACATCTTCATTATTATCAATTACTCGATGGTAAAAAATGTAAAATGATGCACTTAAAATGAGCGGGCAATCTGACGTAGTAAAAAAGTGTTTTGGTATTCTATATTTGGAGTTAGATCTAGTTTTTCGTTGTGTTTAACTGTGGAAACATGATATAGTGTTTATTTTGTGCAGGAATATGCGTATTTATCAGTGCAAGTGTCTATTTGGAATAAACAGAATAATAACAATCTGAATATAAAATGTGTATATAAATGATGTAAATTTCAAACGGTTACAGTGTTCGGTCGTGAAAGCAAATATGGAATTTATGATGAAAATATTTGGTGTTTATAACTTCATGATGCTGGGGACATTGGCTGTTGGAGACCATCATCCATTCTGTATGTACATTTTTTATATACATGAGTTGTGCTATGGCAAAAGGGGGCTTAATGCACCTCCGTGATGCACGATATCAAGCAAATCATCACATGTTCATGGATCCGTAGAGTCCATTTTGTCTTACAACCGACTGAATCATGAAGTAGAATGGCCCTTTGACTTACAGAAAATTGACCAATAACGAAAAGTTTCGGTCCAGGTCAGCCTGCGCGGACTGCGCAGGCTGATCTGGCTCGATATTTTTTGCAGCTGCATAAGTCCCCTTAGCCTAGCTCATATTTTTATAGTTGTTTTAGTTTTAACCCCCTAGTCTGCTAAGTGTGCATTAGGTTGCTTTTGCGGACAGTATAAATTCAAGATCAGACTGCACAGAACGTGCAGTCTGATCTTGAATCTACACTGTCCGAAATGGTGAGATTCCCCTCCACCCCCGAACTCTGCAATCACAATATTTTGGCTATCTGCTATTGGCTGGGCATCATTTTTATTTAATTTTTATAGCAGTTTACGGGTTCATAAAAAACTCTACAAAATCGTAATATCTCCCCCCACACACACACGACGCACACACGTGTTGACCCGACGACGGCCTTAACATTTTGTAGTAAAGGGTTAAGGGTGCATACAGTGTTGCGCCAAGGATTATACAGTGAGGGAACAATTGTCTCATAGAACTGCAAAAAAAAAAAGGGATATTTCAGAGTATGGCGGCATTCTATACTAGGTATTCACAAATGAATTGGGGTCCTGCGTGGCTCAGTGGTAAAGTGCAGGAGTCGTAACCTGGAGCCCCGGGGTTCGAGCCAACTGGAAGCACTGAGTTTTTTCGTTGGAATGTCGTTTGGCAAGACACTTCAGATCCCTAGCATAGTACTGGTGAAACCCAGGACAGTACATGAATAAGTAAACTGTTGCTGTGATATGGCTAAAATAATGTTGAAAGTGGGGTAAAACACCATTCAGATCCAAGGACCCCTACCTTGGCAGAACATTGCTTTTGTTTACCTTTTTTTTTCAGCCAGTCGGAATTAAGCCTTACGTTTTCGAAAGAGAGAGTTATGTAGCGGAAAAACTCTGATTTTTTCGCATTACTCCATTGTTTTAAATATGAACGACTTTTGAGGTTGGCTGAGCTAAACGACTGATAAGTGATATGGGTGCACCCAGGGGACTTTCAAAACAACCATTCCAAGCAGCAATGTAGATCTCTTGAAATTTCTATGCTTCAAAGGAAAGCAATTTCTGATTGGCTGTATCAAATGGTTTAGCCAGTCAAAATTTATGTTACTTTACAAATTTATGAGTAAAGGAATGGTTAGTAAATACAGGCCCGGATTTTTCAGGCAACATTACGAAGAATCCTTATCATTATTTTCGTTTGAATTCAAAGACTCGCTATCTGATTGGTCGAGACATTCTGTCGCAGCCAATCAAATGATTTTACCTCTAATTTAGAATGAGAAGGGCAGACAAGATTGATTGAAATAGGGAGGGGGGGGGGGTAAGAGCGAGGCAGAGACTAAATGGAGAGACTGGTAAAACGATTTGTGATGTAAGATGAGAACGAAATTATGTCAGTTTAACCGTTTGCCACATTGATGTGACTTTTTTCCCTTTACTCAGTTGAAAATCGAAAAAAAAGGGATGTCCGCAAGTAGTAACACGTACGATGACATTCAAACCTTTAACCCTTTCAGCGCCATAGGCGAAACTAAAGGCTTTTGCGGACTGCATAGATCAGGCTGCACAGAACGTGCAGTCTGATCTCGGATCTATACCCGTCCTCATTTTAGTCAAGCCTAGAAGATAATAACCCGTCTAAGTTTCAGTGATTTGAAAGAGGTCGGGTTTAGGTATTTTGCACTGAAAGACTTAACTCTTTACCAAACGACTTGTAAAATTCTAGACCAGTCGAAATTGAAAGCATTTGCAGACGACAAAACAAATGTTCTTCAAAAATTGAAATTTGTTTTAGGAAGGGTAGAAAACGTTGTGGGAAAAGGAGAAAATGCTGGTTACCAGCATTTTCTCCTTTTCCCACAATGTTTTCAAAAGCCTTCTTTCTCAGGGTCGTTAAAAGTCGGGATTGTGTGGTAAAGAAGTAAGGGAACGTTTCAATTACTCTCTGCGTTTTCCTTAAAGATACATCCTTACAACCAGAGAGAAAAAAAAAAAAAAAACACTGTTAAAACTTGAAAGTGTGTAGAATGGCTCGGAATTCTATCAGCTGCGTAAACATAGATAAAATACCAATATATATATATATGGTGTAAGGGACAGAGTCATTGAAAACCGGAAATAACAACAATGATTTCCCCGACGGCCTCCAAAAAACGAAATGCATCTTGTATCCGTCGTAATCTGTGCAATCTTGCAGCCGTCAGGGGTAACATAAGGCATAAAGATACAAGAATGATTATTGTTTCATAAAACAAAGGATGAAATGGGTTAAGAACTGGCTGAAAATGAGTATAGATGTATCTTTAAGGGTTTCTATGTGGATTACATATTTTTTCCATCTAGAGAGCATTCCCACATCTCTTTAACCCTTTCACCAGCAAAGGCTAAAACCAGACTGTTTAGATCGTGCAAAATGTAACGTGTAAATTTGTCACAAACTGTTTACATTCCTTAAATCTTTCATAGGTAAAACATGAGTTTTTGCGGGCGGCAAAGATCAAATTCGGACTCCACAGAACGTGCAGTCTAAACTTAAATCTGTACCATCACCTTGTTTGGTTAGCCTGACTCTCAGGCCCAGCATTTGGGTAATTCGAATAAACAAGGTACACAACTACTGTAGACTCAGAAATAAATGTTGTTACTTGCTCTTTATTTAAATCAGACCTTGAGAACATTATATGAGTGTATTTTGTTTTGCTGTTTTATTTTATGATTTTTTTTTAGAATGAAAATGCTATATTTAATGGACTGATACCAGTCTACTTGTTTGGTCGATATCTAAGATAGGAAAAATCTGCCTGACTTTCAGTGGATTGTGTTTTCAGCAGTCGAAAGAGGTTTAGTTTCATATGTTTTAAATATTAGGCGCTGAAATATTTGAACCATGCTCTGTGAAAAGGGGGCTAAATGCATCCGTGACAAGTATCGACCCAGGTCAGCCTGCGTATTCCGCGCAGGCTGACCTGGGCCGAAACTTTTCGCTATTGGTCAATTTTCTATATGTATAGGGACTAATCTACCCCATGATTAAGTCGGTTATTAAAAAAATGGCCATTAGGGATCCATAATTATGTGATGACTTGCTTGGTATAATGCATCACGGAGATTCATTAAGCCCCCTTTTACCAGAGCATGGCTCATTTGTATTTAACACTCATCCTGCCGTTTACGACCAAAGGTTTTATTTGGCGGAGAGTGTAAAGCAAGATCAGCCTGCACATACGTGCAGTGTGATCTTGTTCTACACTTTCCGCTGCTCTCTCAGTTGTCTCGGTCACGTAAACCCATTCGAATACATGTAATATAACATTATTTTTTTTTAAATGTGAACAATTTTAATTCGGCACGATAAGGGTTGAAGAACTCTACTGCCGTATTTTTGCTCTGAGCGAGTATTCAAACCTTTAGCTTTTCGGCAATTCCGAACCTTACTTGGTAATGTGCAGGGCATAAAATCCAGGGGACACCTGTTCGATTCTCAACTCGGCCAAATTCTTTTCGAAGGACTGATGAAAGTCCCTGCGAAAGTATTCATTCCTCTCTCACCGCTGAATATTATTTCAACGATGTCTATTAGGGAAAGCAATCAGTGGCTTAGAAACAATTGTGTGGGAGGTACTAGTGAAAGAAACTTCTGGACAGCATAGATAGGTGCACTGGCTGTCACAGAAGAATTTAACCCTTAGGCTGCTTATCGCGACTCACTGACCTTTCGCGGACAGCGTAGATCAAGATCAGACTGCACAAAAACGTGCAGTCTGATCTTTGATCTACACTGTCCGATAAGGAGATATCCTTCATCCAAAAATACCTTTGAAACAGAAAAAATTGGGCTCATACTATCGGCTTGAAAGTTTCATTTCTATTATTCAGCAGGATAAGGGTTAAATAATATCGAACACAGCGTTAAACACCAAGGAAACAAATAAAACAACAACAAGAAAATAGGTCCATTAATTCTCTGGATACTTAGCACCACTTAATTTACCATTTCGGACAGTTTAGGTATAAGACCAAATTGCGTGTTCTGTGCTGTCTGATCTATCTGCACTGTCTGATCAATCCTTTACCAGACGACAAATGTCCGAATTGAAAACAGTTGCAGACGACAAAATAAATGTGGCTAAAATGATGGAATTTTTCTTTGACAGTCGGATAGAAAACATTGTGGGAAAAGGAGAAAATGCTGGTTGCCAGCATTTTCTCCTTTTCCCACAATGTTTTCAAAAGTCTTCTTCCCACAACTCGTTAAAAATCGGGTTATGTGGTTGTAGGGTTCCCCAGCTTTGGACTTGAAATATTCCTTCATTGCCTATAAATGTTGATAACCTTTAGCCGAACCCCAGTAACTCAGTCGGTAGCGTACAGGTGACTTGAGAATAGGGGGTCGCTGGTACGATCCCCTGCTTCGCCAATTCCTCTCCAAGGTACAAGCGAATCCCCCACCCACCATGCTCTCAAGTCCTACATGCTACCGACTGCGCAACCGTGGCTCGGCGACTGGTAGAGAGAAGTATAAAGCAAGCTTTTTCACTATTTGTTAAAATGTGAAAACAGTAATATCTGTATTGTGGGCCAGAGACCTTATTACACTAATAAATGTATTGTATTGTATTTCATTTTTTTCATTATCATGTAGATTAAGCTGCGCACTTACGTATATGCAGCTACACAGCAGAAGATAGATTTATAATGTGACAGAAGGACGAAAAAATATATTGTTGCACGCATTATTAATTCTTCAGCGTAAACATACACAATTGTGATATGAAGTTAAAACACGACGAACAAGAAATTTCTTTTACTCCATACCAAACGAAAATATGCAGACTTGTCCAAATTGAAAACATTTGCAGACAACAATTTAAATGTAGCTCAAAGGATAAAGCCCGTCCGGGTAGCTCAATGGTTAGCGTATCTGACTCGTGACCTGGTGGTTGCGAGTTCGATACCCGGTTGAGGCAAACTTTCTTTCAGGCTATTTTTCACCTCTCACCTCTGATGCTTGTGAGAAAGTAGTCAGTGGCTTTGGAAAGAAAATTGTGTCAGTTCTGGTTTGAGAAAGCCAGGAAACATGGGTGCGTCACTGACCGCCATGGTATGAACTAAGCTGTTAAAATGGCGTTAAACTCTAATACAATCAATCAATCAAATGATAAAATCTGTCTTTGATAGGGTAGAAAACATTGTGGAAAAAGGAGAAAATGCTGGTTACCAGCATTTTCTCCTTTCCCCACAATGTTTTAAAAAGGTATCTTTTTAAGTGTGGTTAAAACTCGGGATTGTATATTGTAAAGGGTTAATAGAAAATAAAGGACGTAAATTTGTCCGCAAATGGGCCTGCTGCGGCCCTCAGAATAAACATGTCTATATATTTTACCAATCGCAGATTACTATTTATTCATTCGAATATATCAGTACCAAAAGGCAGGTCAAAAGCCAGCGCACTCAGCTACGCCGAAAAAAATATGGAGGAGCCCTTTCTACAGAAGAAAGTGTTTCAAATTAAATTGTTGATTCATTCATTCCTGTTGGGGTTTCTACACTTTTGTATTGGGTTAAAATTGCGGAAACGGCGCACGCATGCGGATATCTAATTTGTTCGGTTGGGGAGCGTTTTTTGTAATGTTTGAAATTTGTCGAGCGTTTGACATTTTCATGCTTATATCCTGACATGATTTTTTTGTCTGATATTACAATTTTTTTCCGCCAGTGGTTCCCTTTTATAGGTCTGGTTGCCTCAAATCATGTGTAAAACTCGACTGTCATTTTACGTATTTTGCCTGAATAAGTCAAGCGCGTTTCCTGAATTGATTTATTTCAGTTATCATTTTTCTTTCAGTAAGAGAGTCTCTGTCCTACATTTACATAAATTCGCTTACAAAAAGTAACTCGTATAGCATTGAAACATGCTCTAGCAAAAAGGTTATCCATAAAAGCCATTTTGTCTAACAACTGACTGAATCATGAAAAAAAAAGGTCCATATACATGTAGAAAATATACCAAAAGCAAAAACGTTTCGACCCAGGTCAGTCTGCGCGGACTGCGCAGGCTGACCTGGGTTGATACTTTTAACACATGCGTTAATCCCCCTTTTCATAGAGCATGGCTCATTTGTACATTGTAGAAAAGGCAAAATCTTATGAAATAACCACTTCGAGAATTTTTTTTTCCGCTAGGGGTGGGGGAGTGGGGAATGGAAGTATTGGATTTTGTAGCTAATGAATTTGAAAATGTCCATATAAATCATGTATAATCAATATATAGGAGCCATGCTCTGTGAAAAGGGAGCTTAATGCATCTGCAAAAAGTATCGACCCGGGTCAGCCTGCGCAGTCCGCGCAGGCTGACCTGGGTCGAAATCTTTTGTTGTCGGTACATTTTTACATATCCAAGGATCAGTCAAACCTCATGTTATACAAAATTGACTTTATGGGTTCCATAATACTGTGATGAATAGCTTGGTATCATGCATTGCGGAGATGCGTTAAACCCCCTTTTCCCAGATTATGGCTAAAATTTAAATGATCAATACACGTGAAAACATTTCAGCAACAGGATTAGCCCTTTACCGCACAAACCCAAATTTTAACGACCCTGAAAAGGTAGACTTTTGAAAACATCATGAGAAAAGGAGAAAATGCTGGTTGGCAGCATTTTCTCCTTTTCTCACCGTGTTTTCTACGCCTTCAAATATAAACCCCATCATTGGGCTATGATGAATTTGTCGTTTGAAAATGCTTTCAGTTTGGACTAGTCTAAGATATTGTTGTTTGGTAAAGGGTAAACAAGAATCGCCTCTTGAGGCTGAAGCTGAACTTTATCTAAGCTTTCCTTAATTTTTGAGGACCGATTAAAGCTCATTCTACTAGCAAATTGAATACTGATATTTTCATTAAATATTTGTATGAATAGGTGATGTTCTGTTACTTTCGATCTTTTAATAATATACTTGATTTTTCTAGCGCCCATACAAACATTGAATATCTTCCAAGTTCGCCATACACAGCAAAGTTTGGGGTCGAGGACTTACGCGTGGCTTAGTGGTAAAGTGTAGGACGCGTGACCTGGAGGCCCTGGGCTCGAGCCTCACTCGATCCACTGAGTTTTTCGTGGGAGTGTCCTTGGGCAAGACACTTTAGAGCCCTAGCCTAGTAATGGTGAAACCCAGGAAATACATGAATTTGTGAGCTGTGGCCGTGATATGGCTGAAATAATGTTGAAAGCGGCGTAAAACACCATTCAATCAATCAGTCTGTTACTTTCGATCTTTTAATAATATTTACTTGATTTTTCTAGCGCCCATACTAACAATGAATATCTTGCAAGTTCGCCATACACTGCAAAGTTTGGGGTCCGAGGACTTAAGCCAACGATTTTTTCTTTAAAAATCTTTTAACAATAGATTTTAACCCTTTACCGCATAATGCCGACTTTTAACGACCCTGAGAAAGAAGCCTTTTGAAAACGTGGTGGGAAAAGGAGAAAATGCTGATAGCCAGGATTTTCTTCTTTTTCCCCACAATGTTTTCTACCTTAAGAAAGACAAATTTTATGTTTTGAGTAACATTTAATTTGTCGTCTGCAAATGCTTTCAATTTGGACAGCCAAGCCCCCCTTAGCTCAGTCAGTAGCGTACAGGACTTGAGAACAGGAAGTCGCTGGTTCGATCCCTGGCTTGGCCAATTTCTTTCCGAGGATTGATGATAGTCATTGCGACAGGATTTATTCCTCTCTCACCGCTGACCATTGTTTCGACGATGGTTATGTGGGAAAGCAGCCAGTAGCTTGGAAAGAATATTGTGCGGAGTACTGGTAAAAGAAACTGCAGGAAAGCATGGATAGGTGCACTGGCCGCCGTGATATAACTGAAATAATGTTGAAAACGGCGTTAAACACCATACAATCAATCAATCAATCAGTTTGGACAAGGCTAAAACTTTGTCGTCTGGTAAAGAGTTAAGTTATAAGCGTACAAGCTTCCGCTGCATACAGCAAAATTGGAGATACCATTCTATCAAAAAGAAGCAACATTGGTTTGATATCGAATGGGACTTTTTTTTGAATAAAGATAAAAGACTCAATTATTCTTGGCTCTTAAAGCTTGGTCATTTAGAGCAATGATTAACCGCATTTTGCACTCTTCTTTCATAATTATGGAAATATAATGATTTAGTAATTGCTCAGTTGGCTATTCAAACGAACTCCGCCATTAGAAAAGAATATGGCAGAAGAAATGAGCCATGGTCTGTGAAAAGGAGGCTTAAAGCTTCTGCAAAAAGTATCGACCCAGGTCAGCCTGCGCAGTCCGCGCAGGCTGACCTGGGACGAAACTTTTTGTTATTGATCTATTTTCTGTACGTCAAAGGACCGAGTCTACCTCGTGATTTAGTTGGTTGTTAGACAAAGAGGACTTAACCCTTTACCGCACAATGCCGCCTTTTGACGCCTCTGGAAAGAAGCCTTTTGAAAACATTGTGGGAAAAGGAGAAAATGCTGGTAACCAGCATTTTCTCCTTTTCCCACAATGTTTTCTACCCTACCAAAGAAAAATTGCACCATTTGAGCCACATTGAAATTGTCGTCTGCAAATGCTTTCAATTTGGACAAGGCTAAAATTTTGTCGTCTGGTAAAGGGTTAATGGATCCATGATCACGTGATGACTTGCCGTCATGTATCACGGAGATGCATTAAGCCCCAATTGCCAGAGCACGACTCAGACATTTTTTTCAGACTGTCAAAAGTAAATCGTCATCTTTCGTTTTCTCTCCCTCCCCTCGTTTGTTTTCTCTCTCTCAGGAGTCGTGCGTAGCTCATTGGTAAAGTATAAAGCCCGTAAACGGAAGACCCTGAGTTCGAGCGTTACTGGGAGCATTGTGTTGTGTATGGGAATGCACTTTGGCAAGATACTTCAGAGTCATAGTCTTGCACAGGTGAAACCCAGGACAAACATGAATGAACGAGCCGTTGTCGTGATGTGACTGAAACAGTGTTGAAAGTAGCGTAATAGTTAGCCACCGTCTTTGTCTGTCTGTCTGTCTGTCTGCCTGCCTGCCTGCCTGCCTGCCTGTCTGTCTGTCTGCCTGCCTGCCTGCCTGCCTGTCTGTCTGTCTGTCTGTCTGCCTGCCTGCCTGCCTGCCTGCCTGCCTGCCTGTCTGTCTGTCTGTCTGCCTGCCTGCCTGCCTTCCTGTCTGTCTGTCTGTCTGCCTGTCTGCCTGCCTGCCTGCCTGCCTGTCTGTCTGTCTGTGTGTCTGTGTGTCTGTCTGTCTGTCTGTCTGTCTCAATCCCCTTCTCAGTATAGATAAATAAATTTATGATTTAAAAGTTGATTCCATTCAAATGTAGAAAAGTTAAAATTCCAGAGAAAATTTTATTGACTATTACCAGATATGGTAGATCGAAAGTTCAAAGACACATTTTGTGCAGTCTGATATTTATCTATGCTGTCTTCTAGGGCACAGAACAATTAGGTTAGCACACTAGGGGGTTTAATAAAAATTTGAAACTCAATTAGATGCATAGCTATGAGGATAAAGTCCACAGACCTCTTTGCATGTGCAATATCTTATTTCAGTTCACCCTTTGGCTGCTGAGCCGACTCACTGACCTTTTGCCGACAGTGTAGATCAAGTTGAGACTGCACAGAACATGCAGTGTGATTTTGGACCTTTACTGTCCAATAAGGAGATATCTTTCCTTCCAAAAAATACATTTGAAATAGCAAAATTTGCGTTTTTCCTATCGGCTTGAAAGTTTCATTTCACTTATTTAGCAGGAAAAGGGTAAAAAAAAAATCCGCTTTACCAAACAACTGCGTGTTTTAACGACTCTGTGAAGTAAGGCTTTCGAAAATATTGTGAGAAAAAGAGAAAATCATGGGTAACCGGAATTTTCTCCCTTTCCCACAATGTTTTCTACCCTTAAAAGACAAATTCTATCATTTAAGTCACAAAAAGCTACGTCTCCAGATGCTTTCAATTCGAACAAGTCTATATTTTTGTCATCTGGTAAAGGGTTAAAAAAAGCACATGTCATCTTCCAAGGCTCTATTCGATTCAAACCAATCGGAAAATTGCATATTCTGTAATACATGGTCAACCTCCCAAGGTTTGTTTACTGTTACATAATATATAATGATTTCATATATAGAACAAAGAGAACAATACGTCCCCTGTCAAAATGATAAATCGGACAGACCGGAAGTAGTCCCGTATTTTTATTTCAATGGCATTCATGTATTCATGGTGAATGACAACAATTAAATGATAAATGGTATCATTTAATTACCATTTCACAAATGGTAAATTAAAAATCCATTTTTTTTTTCTTTCTTTCGTAATCATGCATTTCGTCGATAAAGAATGTCGATACCATTGAATGTTTGTTACGAATAACAATAATCTTTTGAGAAAGAGCGTAAATGGTGGACTGATTGCAAAATTGCGTAAGGTGGAAAACGAGAAGGATCACGGATTGAGTTCGAATAATCTGTGAATAAGGATAATCAAAAAGTGACTCGAAACCTATAAAATGCCTAAACTCTTTACCAGAAGACAAAGTTTAACCCTTAGACTGCTAAGCGCGACCCATGGAGCTTTTTGCGGACTGTGTAGATCAAGATCAGACTGCACAGAACGTGCAGTCTGATCTTGGATCTACACTGTCCGATAAGGAGATATTTTCCCTCGAAAAAGTAACTTTGAAATAGCAATTTTTGGGTTTTTACTATTGACTTGAAAGTTTCGTTTTAGTTATATAACAGTTTATGGGTTGAAAATTTCCACGGAGAAAAGATTTGCAAATGGCATATTAGATGTTGCTCAAATGAGATTCATCTTTCAAAGGGTAGAAAACATAGTGGAAAAAAGAATAAAATGCTCATCTATATTGATAGCCTTTGCAGATGGCATATTAACCCTTTACCACACAATCACGACTTTTAACGATCCTGAAATAGAAGCCTTTGGAAAACATTGTGGGAAAAGGAGAAAATGCTGGTAACCAGCATTTTCTCCTTTTCCCACAATGTTTTCTAACCTATCACAGGCAGAAATCATCATTTTAGCATCATTTAATTTGTCGTCTGCAAATGCTTTCAATTTGGTCCATTCCAAAATTTTGTCGTTTGGTAAAGAGATAAACCTTATCCTGTCAAATAAGTTAACTCTTTACTACACGACAAAATTTTAGACTGGTCCAAATTGAACGCATTTGCAGACGACAAAATAAATGTGACTCAAAAATTAAAATTTGATTTGGAAAGGGTAAAAAAGATTGTGGGAAAAGGAGAAAATGCTGGTAACCAGCATTTTCTCCTTTTCTCACAATGTTTTCAAAACCTTTCTTTCTCAGGGTCGTTAAAAGTCGGGATTGTGTGGTAAAGGGTTTAAATAAAACTTTCAAGCCGATAATGAAAACCAGAATGAGGCTATTTCAAACTTAGTTTTGGAGAAAAATGTCTCCTTATCGGATGGTGTGGATCCAAGATCAGACTGCACGTTCTGTGCAGTCTGATCTTGATATACACTGTCTGCAAAAGGTCCGTGAGTCGCTCTTAGCAGCTGAAGGGTTAAATGTGGTTGAAATCGATGGATTACTCTTTGAAAAGGTAGAAAATATAATGGGAAAAGGACACAATGCTGGTTATAATGTTTTTAATCACCATCTTCTTGTTTGTCGTTTAAACACAGACTAACTTTCTGTGTATAAAGAATAAACGGATGATTGCATATTTCCTCATTCATTTGTCAAACGTCAGTTTTATGAATTACTAGTATCTTTTGACAAATGGAACAATTGCAATTCTTATTCTTTGCAGGCCCGGCCGGGTATCTCAGTGGTTAGCAGTAGTAAAGGAGGGTAGACCTCGGGCAGTGTCCGAGGTCTACCCTCCCAGTGTCCGAGGTTGCCCCATTTTGTCCGAGGTTTAACCGCCTCGGGAGGGTAAACCTCGGACAAAAGGCCGCATCACCGAAGATTTGGCGGTAATTCGGCTTCCGCGCGTAGAAATACAATTATAAATAGTCCGCTACTTGAATAAAAGTAGTTCCGGCAGGTGGTTCAGGCAGAGACCCTCGTTGGACTTAGTCTTTTTTTGGAGGGTTGTTCTTTCTCTCTATTACCGTCGGACTTAGTCTTTTTTTCCACAATTGGATTAAAAAGTAGTTCCGACTGATGTAAACAAGCGTTTTGATTGGTCGAGACGTTTTCCCGCCAAAATTCGAATTGGAGGTGAATCACACCACAGGATGGTTCAGCCAGAGGTCCTCGTAGGACTTAGTCTTTTTTCACAATTGGCTTAAAAAAGTAGTTCCGGCTAATGTAAACAATCTGGCTCAGGTAAATGGATCAGACTGGTTCAGGCAGAGAGTATCGTTGGACTTAGTCTTTTTTTCCGTCTTTTGTTCGTCTCGAACTTTCTCTATCACCGTTGGACTTAGTCTTTTTTCTCCGTCTTTGTTCGTCTTAACCTTTCTCTATCACCGTTGGACTTAGTCTTTTTCCACGACATGGTTCCCAAGACAAAAGGCTCTTCTATTGGCCTTAGCGATATTGACAATTATTGAAGATAGATTTTCTAGGGTTTGGTTAGTCCTGAAAAGGACTGTTTTTGAGCTTGAACTGTCTTTTTTTTTTGTCTTTTCTGTGTCTTTTTTGCCTTTTTTGTTGTGTTTTTTCCTCTATTGAGAACCTTTCTTTGTTTCTTTGGGTGTCTTTTTGAGTTTGAGTTTTGGAATCTTTGGGATCTTAAAGTCTTTGAAGTTGTCGATGTTTTTTCCATGTTTTCCCAAGCCTATTTTTGACGGTGTTACATAGGTGGGATCGTATCGTTGTTTTTTGTGAAGTTGCTCATCATCGTCTTTCTCTATTTCTCGTTTTTTATTTTTTATCTTCTCTTCCTTTGGTTGATGATCTTTCTCAGGCTGTGTTTCCTTTGACTGTTGCTTTTCCTTCGAGTGTTGCTTTTCCTTCGACTGATTTTCCTTTGACTTCTGATCTTTCTTTTTTACAACTGTTACGAGGGAATCTGTTAGTCTTCGAAGGCTGGTTTTATCAAAGTCGAACTCCACCGGAATCTTCACAATAACAGGCGTAGTTGACTGTCTTTGCTGACATATTGTCTCGATGTTTTTGTTCAATGTTTTCAACTCCTCTAAAATCTGAGTTATTGTAGCATCTTGTTTTGATATCATCTGTCGCATCTCTTCCTCGAATTTGTTAACTGACCCTGTCATTGGCTCAATGAATGTCGAATTCATGGCTGACGCTAGAATATCTCCACTGTTCCCACTCTGTGGCAACGAATTGTCTAAGATGTAGTCGGTTAAGTTGTAATCGGCTAAGTTGAGATTCATCTTTCCCCGTTAACAGTATGTTTTTACTCGCACTACTCGAAGATCGAGAGCCGAATGATTGTAGAGAAATATCGTCAACGTTTTATAGGCTGGTAGGGGTATTGACCTACTTTGATACAGAATTAAGAGCGCGGACCCGGTCGGAAGCACCCACGAATGATTATAACACTTAGAGAGAGAAATGATAGAAATCTGGGGTACTAGCTATCCGATTGATCTGAGCTCTATTGCGAATGTAACATATCCTATAATTGAACGAAAACACTGAACTACACTATATTAGGAAATATTATTTGGGTAAATTTTTTCTTAGAGTTATGTAGAATTTTGTTTGACAAAATTTGAAAAGATAGAACTTTCTTAATGTTTGGTAGTCCTGAAAAGGACTGTTTTTCAAAGATCTGTATTTTTTCAACCTCTTCGTCTATCTCTCGCAGCCTCGAACTCATTAATTAGCATGATAAGTAGTGCTATCTCATGACGTATCTGTCGTCGACGAAACCAATCTTCTAGCCAGTTCAGTATTGAGTAATATGCCACTGATCCAAACATGAACATGCAAAACATTTTTATTCTCGAGTATTGAGAGGTAAAAAATGATTAAATGAGAACTTCGCTGGCTTTCTTTATACGTTTTTTACAGATGGATTGACCTACTTTGACTCAGAATTAACGTTAACCAATCGTTAGTTTCGTTATATTCTCTTTGAATAAGTAAAAGATAGATGAAAACAAGTCTATACGTTCCGGTAGGGTTCAAGACTTTCTGATGAACTTAGTCTTTTTTTTGACAAGTTGAAGTAAAAATTACTTTTTTCTTAAAATCAGAATTGACTTGTCTGACAATTTGAAGAGAAAGATAAAACTTTCTTGGTGTATGTTAGCCCTGAAAAGGGCTGTTTTTCACCATTCTCTGTAATGAAATTAATTTAACTATCGGTTAACTTAATTTCAAAACTAGAGAAAAGATCGAGGACTCTAAACCTCCTCATCTGAATCTTCGTGGAATAGTTCACGCCGAAGTTCGTTGATTTCTTCAACTTTGGCTTGGACATACTCATTATACATAATGAGTACTCCTTTAATTGTGCAAAGTTGAATTTTCAGGTTATACTGTACACCTCTACTTTTGCACTTATCATATCGTTTTTCCATCCCACTCAGACGAATTTTAAGCAATTCGATCTGTCTGCATCCCTTTCTAAGTCGTCGCTCTGCTTCAATCAATTTGAATCGCTTGTCGAGGGTTTTCATTTTTGAGCTCTGAGAGGAAAAAACTGATTAAAAAAGAAAAATATCCCCGTCTTTTATAGGGTGGTAGGGGATTGACCTACTTTGACTCGAAATTAATGTTATCCAATCGTTAGTTTCGTTATATTTCTTAATTCAGAATTGAGTTAAACTGACAATTTGAAGAAAGTAAAAAAACTTTCTTGTTGCATGTTAGCCCTGAAAAGGGCTGTTTTTTTGATGAAGATTCATCCTTCACTGGTTGCGATCGAGTTGTTCTTCTTCTTCTTCAAACTGCACCACAATGAAAGCTTGACAGCAATGATGACACCAAATCACTACACCATAGTCTTCATCATAGTCATAGAATCCCTCATCTGGTTCTGGACAATTGTGCTTTTCTCCAAGATGATGTAGGATACGAAAGCATTTCCCACACTCTATTGCACATGGTCTATCACACTGAGGACAATAAGGAAAAAATATAAGCATTTTTTCTCGTCTTGGTATACTTTTACGATTTCTTATTCGTACTACTCGAGAGAAACGAGAGTCGAATGGTTATAGGAAAAGTTCACTGGATTTTTTATAACTTGATGAAGCGGATTGACCTACTTTTGACTCAGAATTAACGTAGACCAATCGTCAGACTCGTTATATTCTTTTGTAGAAAAGGAATGGCGAAAGTGGGAAAAACAGTTGGTCTTGGCGGGCGTGTGGGGGAAAAACGACGACTCTTCTGATAGGACTTAGTCTTTTTTTTGAGTCTGATGCAACCAATCTTTCGATCTGAGAAATACGTTTTGTGAAAATTGACAATTTGAAGAAGTAGTCTTCCTGGGTATTGGTTGGCTCTGAAAAGAGCCCTCAATCCTAAAAGAAGGAGAGAGTGGTTCTTAAAAAAGAACCATTGTTTTTTATCCATTATACAGGATATGCCGTGATAACAGAAAGATCTTTATACTTAACTACGTCCGGCAACTCAAATCCATCATAGCAGGCGACGACTTTACAAACATACGCCTCTTTACCGTCTGCATCTTTTCCGATTTCAACAGGAAATTTCATTTCAAAAATTATCTTGTTGAAACCTTGCAATTTAATACTATCACTGTGTTCTACAGTAGATTTTACCATTTCATAAATTTCTGAAACGGAAAATCTTCTAGAGAACAAACTAGGTTGAGAATCATCCAAGTATCGTTCTGCATCAAAATAATGTTTTCTAATGAAATGCTCATAATTGAAGTACTTCTTATAGCGTAAATATTGCCCGCTATAATAAGATTGAGGTGGAGTACCAAAACCCTGTCTCACGGACATATCGCTGGGATAAAAAAAGATAGAGAAAGAATAAAAGATAGGAAAATTTTACCAACATTTTATAGCTTGGCAGGGGATTGACCTACTTTTGCTATAGAATTAAGAGCACGAACGGGGGCGAGAGCATGTAGATAGAACATAACGTACTATATGATATCACATAGAATGTGATGATCTACCTACATTTTTTCCATCTCTGAACTTTTTTGGGAGAAAATCAAAACAGACGACTTTTTTAAATCATTTCTTTATTCATTCAAAAGTTCTTAACAATATCATTAAAAACAGTAACGTTTAAAAAACAAAGCAAATGCTCTAACACTATATTCCATATATACAAAGACATTTTATATACAAAACATTGACAATGCAGTTTTTTATTTACAACAATGACAAAACAATTTTTACAATGCAAATTCACAGATACCTCGATTTTTCCACTTGTCTTCATGTTCCACAACAGTTTTGTGCAATTGTTCATTGCCCAAAAACAAACGATATACACTGTCCAATCCACTATATTCACACGTTCCTCTAATTTCAAAGACGTTTTTGAATACTGCTTTTGCTGAAAGAGTTGAAAGTACGATTTTTTCTGTGACATCTCTATCAAATAGAAGATACCCTTCCATGATATCCACTTGTGGCTTGCAACTGCTTAGCGAAATAGTCACTTTTCCACAAACAAGCTGTTAAATAGCCTTTGATAGTGGTATCGAAATATGACTCAGTCACCAGCATTGCAATAAAGTCGTGCATGCTATACAGCTTACAGGCTGTCTCACCTTTTGCAACGCCCTTATGCAATTTATCTATCCAAAGTCTCACACAGTTGAATTTAAGGGTGTGTTGTGTTCGTTCATCGAGTGTGTGCTGATGGATAAAATCTCTATAAACTTTTTCACGTAGTTCTATCGGCAAAGGCAGCATTTCACTTGACATGATTTCCACTTTTGATAGAACCGTCTTACTTTGATCGTTCACTTCAAGTCAGTGTAACACGGTGTTGTTCCTTACAGTTATTTATACCCTCAAAAACTTATAGGTCATAGAGTGCAGTATCGTTACAATGCAAATTCGCAGATACCTCGATTTTTCCACTTATCTTCATGTTCCACAATAACTTTGTGCAGCTGATCATTACCCAAAAACAATGGAAATTTGCTGTCCATTTCACTATATTCACGTACTCCACTAAATTGAAAAACATGTTTTGAAATATCTTTTGTCGAAAGAGTTGAATATACGATTTCTTCTGTGACATCTCTATCAAATAGAATATAGCCTTCCATGGTATCCACTGTTTCCTCACCGTCTTGAATGGATCCTTTTTTGTAGCGTAAGTAAAAGTTAAACAGAACTGATTTCATTTTCAGGACGCTCAGAAAACTTTCTTCTGTTCTTCCTACGATAATGAATTGCCATCGACTTGTGGCTTGCAATTGTTAAGCAATATAGTTGTCTTTCAACAAACAAAATGCTAAATAAGCTTTGAGAGGAAGATCGAAATCCGTGTCATCCCCTAGCATTACAATAAAGCTGTGTATACCATACAATTTGCAGGATGTCTCTCCTTTTGCAACTCCCTTATGCAATTTGTTTATCCAAAGATTTTGGAATCACAGCCGAATTTAATATCCAACTGTACTTGTTTATCGAGCGTGTGCTGATGGATGAAATCTCTATAAACTTTTTCACGTAGTTCTATCGGTAAAGGTAGCATTTCACTTGACATGATTTCACTTTTTTGATAGAACCGTCTTACTTTGATCGTTCACTTCAAAACAGTGTAACACGATGTTGTTTCTTACAGATATTTATACCCTCAAACTTTTATGACCATAGGGAACAGTATCAGTATCGTTTACAATCACTCTTTTGGTGTATACAGAGCGAAAGGTTTTTGTCTGTGGTTCACTGGTCACTGTTCTGTCTTTATGCCTTTTGATTCTGCAGTCATACTGAACTTTGATTTCTGCTGTGCGATCCAAAGCACATTTTGAATAGGTGTCGAAATTTACCATCTGATTTGTATTGTAATCCAAAGTAATTCCCTTAACTTTACATTTGCTTTTTTCTTTTCCATCTTTTGTTCTCATTTTGTAAACGTAATTCTTGGGGCCTAAGCCTCTGAAATGAGTTATTCTGCAATCAGGTTCTTCATCGGTCCATTTTCCTAGCCTACTGTTAATGATGGGAGGGTTCCACAATGGAGGGTCGTGAATGTACATACAACTGTCTGTATCGAAATTCAGAACTCTATCCCCCAACCTTTCAAGAACACTGTACAGTTCCAACCTTGCATAAGCTGTTACGTAGGATGCTACAATAACATTGGCTGTCGCATGCGTTTCGACAAAATCCATCTTTTCTTCATAGTTGACCAAAATGAATGGACACTCGTTGTCAAAGATTTCCACATGCTTTACCGTATATTTCGGGTCGGTAATCAAGTCGAAATATTTAGATGGTTCTCTGATGTATTTCGTCTTGCTCATGTTTTCACGCTGTGCTAATTTTCCCCAAAGACAGTTCAGCATAATCTTAGCAAATGATCTTTTACCAGGATTTTTTTGAATACATTTTGGATCGAGACGAATCCCTTCGGCTTCCTCATACTCGCGAATGAATTGATCCTTTTCCGAGTCTGTTTGGCACCAACCGGGATATCCACTGGCTTCTTGCTTGATTTTCAAGAAATTGTCCACATAGCCTTTAAAGAACTGGTCCGAAACAGAGTCAAAATGCCAGATTTCATACACAAACATCAGACGATAACCACAGTCAAGAGCTTTGAACAGTTCAAATGTAACCCAAGTTCCAACTAAGGCTCTCTCTTCTTTTTCATGGTTACAAACGTTTGAGCTTTCTTGTGCACATTTCATACAGAGTGGAAACATCATCTTGTTGTTACAGTGAACTGGAAGAACAGGATGAAACAAATCAGTTGGGGGTAGAACTTTGCATTTAATAAGTCCTTCATACTGACGAATATTCTTCATGTCAATGTTCTCAGGAATCAAGATTATTGGGTGGCCTACAGGATAGAATTTATGTTTGCAGACGTAAGGATACAGAGAGCAAATGTCAATATACTTGATTTCCTTCTCACTGCTTTCCTCAACATCATAGGCGATTTTTATTGCATTGCATCTGCCTCCAGCCAGCCCCTCTCTTGGTTCGATGGGGTCGCAGTTCGGGTATAGACTTTCAATGGTTTTTTAGCTCACCTTAGCACAAAGTGCTAAAGGTGAGCTATTGTGATCGCCCTATGTCCGGCGTCCGTCGTCCGTCGTCTGTCGTCTGTCGTCCGTCGTCCGTCAACAATTTATTTAAACATCTTCTTCTCCTAAACCACTGGGCCAATCTTGATGAAACTTGGCAGGGATGTTCCTTGGGTGAAGCTCTACCAAAAGTGTTCAAAGAATTAAATTCCACCCTCAACTCTGGTTGCCATGGCAACAAAAAGGAAAAAAAAGCAAAATCTTTGAAAATCTTCTTCTCTGAAACTAGAAGGCGCAGAGCTTTGATATTTGGTATGTAGCATCTCCTAGTGGACCTCTACCAAGTTTGTTCATTTGATGCCCCTGGGGTCAAAACTGGCCCTGCCCCAGGGGTCACAAGTTTGAGCATAGTAACAAAGAAGGAAAACTTTAAAAATCTTCTTCTCTGAAACTTGAAGGCGTAGAGCTTTGATATTTGGCATGTAGCATCTCCTAGTGGACCTCTACCAAGTTTGTTCATATGATGCCCATGGGGTAAAACTGGCCCCGCCCCGGGGGTCACAATTTCCAACATAGGAACAAAGAAGGAAAACTTTAAAAATATTCTTCTGTAAAACTAGAAGGCATAGAGCTTTGATATTTGGCATGAAGCATCTCCTAGTGGACCTCTACCAAGTTTGTTCATATGATGCCCTTGGGGTCAAAACTGGCCCTGCCCCGGGGGTCACAAGTTCGAACATAGGAACAAAGAGGGGAAACTTTAAAAATTATCTTCTCTGAAACTGGAACGGGTAGAGCTTTGATATTTGGTATGTAGCATTGCCTAGTGGACCTCTATCAAGTTTGTTCATATGATGCCCCTGGGGTCAAAACTGGCCCCACCCCGGGAGTCACAAGTTTGAGCATAGTAACAAAGAAGGGAAACTTTAAAAATCTTCTTCTCTGAAACTTGAAGGCGTAGAGCTTTGATATTTGGCATGTAGCATCTCCTAGTGGACCTCTACCAAGTTTGTTCATATGATGCCCCTGGGGTCAAAACTGGCCCCGCCCCGGGGGTCACAATTTCCAACATAGGAACAAAGAAGGAAAACTTTAAAAATATTCTTCTGTAAAACTAGAAGGCATAGAGCTTTGATATTTGGCATGAAGCATCTCCTAGTGGACCTCTACCAAGTTTGTTCATATGATGCCCTTGGGGTCAAAACTGGCCCTGCCCCGGGGGTCACAAGTTCGAACATAGGAACAAAGAGGGGAAATTTTTAAAAATCATCTTCTCTGAAACTGGAAGGCGTAGAGCTTTGATACTTGGTATGTAGCATTGCCTAGTGGACCTCTACCAAGTTTGTTCATATGATGCCCCTGGGGTCAAAACTTGCCCCTCCCCGGGGGTCACAAGTTTGAGCATAGTAACAAAGAAGGAAAACTTTAAAAATCTTCTTCTCTGAAACTTGAAGGCGTAGAGCTTTGATATTTGGCATGTAGCATCACCCAGTGGACCTCTACCAAAATTGTTCATATGATGCCCCTGGGGTCAAAACTGGCCCCGCCCCGGGGGTCACAATTTCCAACATAGGAACAAAGAAGGAAAACTTTAAAAATCTTCTTCTGTAAAACTAGAAGGCATAGAGCTTTGATATTTGGTATGTAGCATCGCCTAGTAGACCTCTACTAAGTTTGTTCATATGATGCCCTTGGGGTCAAAATTGGCCCTGCCCCGGGGGTCACAAGTTCAAACATAGGAACAAAGAAGGAAAACTAATTTTTTTTTCTCTTAAATGGGAAGGCATAGAGCTTTGATATTTGGTATGTAGCATCTCCTAGTGGACTTCTACCAAGTTTGTTCAAAGGATGCTGCTTGGGTCAAAACTTGTCCAGCCCCGGGGGTCACAAGTTTGAACATAGGAACAAAGAAGGAAAACTTTAAAATTCTTCTTTTCTGAAACTGAAAGGTGTGGCGCTTTGATATTTGGTATGTTACATCTCAGAGTGGACCTCTACCAAGTTTGTTCATATGATGCCTCTGGGTCAAAACTGGCCCCGCCCCGGGGGTCACAAGTTCGAAGATAGGAACAAAGAAGGAAAACTTTAAATTTCTTTTTCTCTTAAACGGGTAGGTGTAGAGCTTTGATATTTGGTGTGTAGCGTTTCCTAGTGGACCTCTACCAAGTTTGTTCATATGATGCCCCTGTGTCAAAACTGGCCCAGCCCCGGGGGTAACAAGTTCGAACATAGGAACAAAGAAGGAAAACTTTAAAATTCTTCTTTAAAACTGGAAGGTGTAGAGCTTTGATATTTGGTATGTAGTGATTCTCTTCTAAGTTTGTTTGCCCATCTAAGCGCAACAAGTTCATTGAGTTCAAAATTGGGTCATCTTGGGTCATAAACTAGGTCACTAGGTCAAATTAAAGAAATACCTTGTTGGCACTCTCGAGGCCACATTATTTGCTCAATTGCCTTGAAAATTAGGTAGAAAGTTTGTCTTTATAAAGTCTCACATAAGATTAATTTGGGTCAACTTGGGTCATAAACTAGTTCACTGGGTCAAATTAAAGAAATACCTTGTTTGCACTCTGGAGGCCACATTTATTGCTCAAATGACCTGAAATTTGGCCAGAATATTTGTCTTGATGAAATACCAGATGAGTTTGGATTTGGGTCACCTGGAACCATAAACTAGGTCACTAGGTCAAAATAACGAAATACCTTGTGGGCACTCTGGAGGCCACATTCTTTGCTTAATTGCCTTGAAAATTGGTCAGAATGTTTGTCTTTGTAAAATCTCACATGAGTCTGAATTTGGGTCAACTGGGGTCATAAACTAGGTCACTTGGTCAAATTAAAGAAATAGCTAGTGGGCACTCTAGAGGCCACATTTATTATTCATATGATTTGAAAATTGGTTAAAATGTTTCTTTTGATATAGTCAAAGACCAGTTCAAATTTGGGTCACCTGGGGTCATAATCTAGGTCACTAGGTCAAATTAAAGAAATATCTTTAGGGCACTCGAGGCCACATTTTTTGCTCAATTGACTTGAAAATTGGTCAGAATGTTTGTCTTCATGAAATATGAGTTTGAAATTGGGTCACCTGCTGTCAAAAACTAGGTCACATGGTCAAATTAAAGAAAAACCTTAAAGGCACTCTACTAAGGTGAGCGACCCAGGGCCATCATGGCCCTCTTGTTTGTACTCTTTGTCCTTTTTCATCTTGGCATCGAATTCATGCTCCCATATGGTCACGACGTTATATCCCATTCTTTTGATGGTTTCTAACCGTTCGATGGTACTGATGTACAATTCATCCATTGTTTTTCCATTGATGGGGTTGATATATTTTCGATCCTTAAAACATGTCTGGCAACCATGAAATAAATCTCCGAGGAATTCATAGACAGTGTTTGAATTGCGGTGAAAACCGTCTACAGTGTATTTCTCTATTCGAAATTCACCACCATTTTTGGCATGTTGAATATGAATCCCTTTTTCCATAGCAATGCTTTGAATCCACCGTATTGCCTTCATAGAAAACCGACGTCTGGCTGGATCTTTGCTTGAAATGATGGCTGTCTGATCTTTTGGTAAATAATCTTTTCGCCAAATCTTGTTACAGGCTCCAGCTATGGTAAACGACTCTGTGAATGGACAAATCCCACTCTGTTCGATGAACAACTTTCTGAATTCACCACACCCTCGTCTTAGGATATCAACATCCGATCGACAGTACAACTCCATCTCTTTTTGGAAATTGAATTCCTCACCGTTTTGAACTTTGTCATTATACCAGACTATGAATTTCGATCGAGCCTCTTCAGACATTGAATCGGGTTTGTAATAAGACATATCCAAGTATGGGCCGACGTAATCCCAGAATTCGTCTGTATTTGCCCAGTGAGGAAAGTAGCCTTTTTTCATTTCTTGAAGTCCAAATGTAGTTGGAAATTTCGCCAATCCAAAGTTCATGAAACTGAAGGAGTCGATCAAACACACACCGTTCAGTTCTAACTTCAAAATATTATTTCCATTCATGGTTAGTTCTGGTTCTTTCATCCCAACTTTGATAATGTGGTTGAGAATAAATTGGCCATCATAACCTTTGAGATTATGGGCAATAGCTGTGATTCCTTTATGATGCTTTGTAAAGAGCCAGCTGCAAAATTGACTCAAAGTTTCTTTTCCTTGAAAAATAACTTCTCTTCCTTCTTCGAATTCACTGCATGTGGAACAATGAAAATCAAGTGGTTTATCGATACATTCAGCACAGGCTCGGTGTGCAATACAGTAATTCGGAATGTGTATCCCTGTGTCTTGCTGGCATTCGAAATCAAAGAAAATGAACAAAGGTTTTTTGACTACAGAAGAACTCGTCTCATCGTCGCTGTCGTGCTTCATCTTACTCTGGTAAGGCTGAATAAAACAACGATGAGAGAAGTCAACTATTTTCTTGCAGAGATGACACTTTTTCTTTCCCTTACAGACATGATTTTTCTTTCTGACAAAAAACTGACCTTCACATTTTGAACAGAGTTTCACTAATTCACAAATGGTCTTCTTCTCTTTACCTTGAAGTGTTTTGTGTTTTTTCAAGCATTCTGCACTGAAAAAACATCTATGACACTTAGAACAGACATACTCTTTTGATTCTGATGGACATTTTCCAGTACGAAAGCAGCCTTTACAGATCTTTGAGCAAATATGGTCTTCCCGATTCCTGTAACACATATCACAGAACTCACAATAATAACCACAATCAAGAAATGATGTAATGGATTTGATGTAGTCATAGTGTTTTTGATGAAAGTACAAATGTATGACTTTACTATTGTCTTTCACTTCTGGATGTTCAAACACTTTCTCCAATTTTGAATGCTGTTGATGGACTTTAATAACATAGTCTTTTTCATATAAGAAATCTTGAATTTTTTTGTATTCTTCAGGCCCTACAGGATGCGTCGACGAAACTCCAGCTTCATTCATCAATTTCTCGGCTTCAGTCTTTTGAAGTGGCCTGTTTGACCTTTTGATGTGATCCCATCTTCGGTTCCATTCTTGGGTGTTTTCACGTTCATGGTGATAAATCCCCACAACAACGGCTCTTGCAAAACATAGATGATCTTCATTATTAATTTCAATAATCGATTGTTTCTTCTTTGCGAAAACTTTTGAATCCAATATTTCTGTACCCCTAACTCTTTTACCACTTCCACTTGGGGGTACCGTATGTGTGATATCGAATGTCATGCGACCATCGTTCAAGACGAATTCCTCATTCGACTGTAGAACTTTTTCAACCTCGTCCAACATAGTATGACTCTCCAACTCCTCCACATACAGAAAGGGAATATGAATTCCAACATCCAATGAAGGGTGATTGATGCTAATTCTGATCATATCCCTCGATTCAGCCTTTAACTTTTGAACGATTTGTTGGATAACATCGTCAAATAAGACGGTCAACTGTTGTGGTTGTAGCTCATCGAATTTCTTAAAAGACGCCTCCAGTATATGGGATTCTGTATTGAATTTTCTTGACTTCTTTTTTCCCACTTCTTTTAAGGTGTATAGACTTTTCATATCCAAAGATTTTTTGTCTTCACTTTTTTCTTCCTTGGGTGAAAATGGTCCAGCATAACTTTCTTCTTTGAAAGATTTTCTGTCTTCTTCTTTCAAAGATTTTCTGTCTTCTTCTTTCAAAGATTTTTTGTCTTCACCATCACCTTCTTCTTTCAATGGTAAACTTTTTTTCTTTTTGGTTGACGGTGAGAATTTCTCATCATCGGTTTCATCATTACTGCTACTGTCTGGGTAGACTAGGATTCTTTTTCTTTTTTTTGCCGGCAGTAATTTTTTTCTCTTTTTCGGCATGGACTGAATTGTCTCATCGTCACTTGCGCTGTCTGAATAAGGTACTAGCCTTTTAGACATTGTTTTATGGCTGATTATAAGTCAGACAATGACCTAGAACTCAAAAAATCCTAGCTTTTTTATATCTTTTTTCAGGCCAAACGTGTATAAAAAGAGGTGATACGATCATCATTCTTCGGAAAGATTTCAAACAGGACAACTGGTAGAAAAATGAGTGGGTTCAAGCTACAAAGTACAACACCAAAGAGAATGTACCTGTATGTTAACCCATACACTCACGATTATGAGATCACCAATATACCGTCAAGATATCAAGTCTACCATACTGGAAACTACGTGGGATCATTTCTATCCCACCAACATTTTGCAGAAAAAGATGTCTATCGTATCACCAGAGTCCTGGATCAAGCAACATTCGACAAACGTCATGGGGTGAGTGATATGACAACGAATATTTGTTTTACATGCAACAGATCAGGACATTGGGCCAGACAATGTCCAGAAAAAGAAAATCTGATGTGGAAATTCATCTCTGTCTTCGTGGACCCCTACAGCCACGAGGTCAAAATCTCGTCAACAATGGAAACTGGTGGTGAATTCCAACATATGAAATACGTTGGGGCTCTATTATCCTATAAAGTAGACGAGAATAAACGGAAGACAAGATCGTCACATACTACAACTTCATCGACTGGAAATCAGATCGAACAAGAGATCGAAAATATGGAGCATGATAACACAGAAATCAACGACACAGAAATCTGTAGAATTCAAGTAGAAATACATGATAAGCCGCAACAAAGCTTGCAACAAAGTTCGCAAAAAAATAAACTTTCTTCAGAGGATACTCTTATACTCGATCAAAACAACGAACCCTCTTCACTGTCTGGAGAGGAGCAAAACAAGCAACTTTCTTCAGGATCTGAAGAAAAGAAAATCAACGAGAAAATCAACGAGAAAAGAGAAAAGAAAAAGAAGAACTGTTTCTTCTGCAAAACAAAAAAACATGGTGCAAAAATCTGTCCAGATATTGTGTTGAAAAATAACAATGACGAACACAATGATGGAAACAATAAGAGGAAACGCAAGAGTGAATGTGAACCTGACATCCCGAAGAAAAAAAGAAAAACACAGTGAATTGTAAAAAATGTGGTAACATTTTTTCAAAGAACTGTTTCAAAGAACTGTTTCAAAACGATTCATTTATTTCCGCAGTTCAATGTTTCATTGTATATATTTTACCGGTTCAATGTTTTCATTGTAATGATTATTGTACAAAAGTTTTAAATAAAAGATATAAAAACAAATAGGCCTTGACTTTTTTGTTTTTTGACAATTTGAAGAAAGTAAAAACTTTCTTGGTATTGGGTAGCCCTGAAAAGGGCTGTTTTAAAATTAAAGAGAACGTATTCTTTACCATTTCAATGAAGGATACATTCTCATCAACTTATTTTGCCAACCGCGATGTTCTGTTGGCGGTATCAACTCTGATAAGTCTGGGTAAATATTACCCATCTTAACGATTGGGGTACGAGTATAGAACACATACCCTCGTCTTCCAAAGAACTCACGAAGAGCTTTATGTTTTAATCTCTTCCTTTCTTCTGCCTCGTCTTGTTTCTTTTCCATGGCCTCTTTTTCCCATTTCTCTTTCATCTCCTTCTTAATCTTCTTGCCGTCAAATAGTCCATAGCAAAATTTTGATAAGTTCATCGTGAAATGAGTTAATACAAGAATAAAAAACGCTGGCTCTTTTATAGCTTGACAGCGGATTGACCTACTTTGCGTTAGAATTAAGAGCGCGAACGTGGGCGAGAGCATGTAGATAGAACATAACGTACTATATGATCTATCTACAATGTCTAAGAGTATCAGCTCCAAAAAAATGTAACGAAACTAACGATTGGTTAACGTTAATTCCAAGTCAAAGTAGGTCAATCCCTTCACCAAGCTATAAAACCGGTGAACTTCTTCTATAGTCATTCGACTCTCGTTCTCTCGAGCAAGACGAATAAATCATAAAGTACACCAAAGCGAAAAAAAGAATTCAAAATATGGAACAGATAAACCATCAAATAATTGATGCTCTCCAAGACTATTTAAATGCTGGTGAAGACTTGTTGGTGTTAAGAAGGCAACTCATAGCAGTTCAAAGACACCTAGAGCAGATATCACAGCCATACAGAGAACTTGGAGAAAAATTACTTGAGCTGTTTATGCAGACAACAACTCCAGAGCTCATACTAGCTGACGTTGAACTCGGGAGAAAGATCACCATGAAGAATGGAGCAATGACAATTACGAAAAGAACTGGAAGTTGTCCCATATGTCATGCGAATTTTGGTTGCGGTCATTAGACGAGGAAAAAAAGACAGTTCAATCTCCAAAAACAGTCCTTTTCAGGGCTAACCAAACCTTAGAAAACCTATCTTTAACAATTGTCAATTTCGCAGATGTGTTGTTGTACTTTTTGCAGAGAGAAAAAATTTTCGATTAAAAAATCTTGTAGAGAGAAAAACTTTTTTATCGATAGAAAAATTTTTTATCGATAGAAAAATTTTTTATCGATAGAAAAATTTTTACGATTAAAAAAATCTTACAGAGAGAAAAAACTTTTTTAGCAATAGAAATTTTTTACACTTGAAAATTTTTTATCATAGAAAATTTGGATAAAAAATTTCGGATAAAAATTTTTTTTTACAATTTAAAAAAGTTTTGCAGATTAAAAAACTAGGGACGAATAAAACTAGGGACGAATAAATCTAAGGTTGGGTAAGTCTAGACGAATTGATTCCCGGAAAATGTCGGAAAAAACCACACTCAGATCATATAGTCAGGCAATGTCTAAAGATCATACTGCTAGGAGCCAAAGAAAAGACTAAGTCCAACGGTGGTAGAGAAAGATAGACGAACAAAGACGGAAAAAAGACTAAGGCCAACGATGATCTCTGTCTGAACCAGCATGAGGAGGCGAAAATAACCCATATCGTGAAAAAAAACTAAGTCCAACGGTGATAGAGAAAGGTTAAGACGAACAAAGACGGAGAAAAAAGACTAAGTCCAACGGTGATAGAGAAAGTTCGAGACGAACAAAAGACGGAAAAAAAAGACTAAGTCCAACGATACTCTCTGCCTGAACCAGTCTGATCCATTTACCTGAGCCAGATTGTTTACATTAGCCGGAACTACTTTTTTAAGCCAATTGTGAAAAAAGACTAAGTCCTACGAGGACCTCTGGCTGAATCATCCTGTGGTGTGATTCACCTCCAATTCGAATTTTGGCGGGAAAACGTCTCGACCAATCAAAACGCTTGTTTACATCAGTCGGAACTACTTTTTAATCCAATTGTGGAAAAAAAGACTAAGTCCGACGGTAATAGAGAGAAAGAACAACCCTCCAAAAAAAGACTAAGTCCAACGAGGGTCTCTGCCTGAACCACCTGCCGGAACTACTTTTATTCAAGTAGCGGACTATTTATAATTGTATTTCTACGCACGGAAGCCGAATTACCGCCAAATCTTCGGTGATGCGGCCTTTTGTCCGAGGTTTACCCTCCCGAGGCGGTTAAACCTCGGACAAAATGGGGCAACCTCGGACACTGGGAGGGTAGACCTCGGACACTGTCCGAGGTCTACCCTCCTTTACTACTGTTAGCGTATTCTAACTAGTGACCGGTTGCTTGCGAGTTCTTTACCAGGTTGAGGCAAACTTTCTTTCCCGCCATTTTTCGCCTCTCACCTCTGATGCACGTGAGAAAAGTAGTCAGTGGCCTGGAAAAAAAGTTTTGTCAGTACTGGTGTTGGAAAGCTAGGAAACACATGCGTAGGTGCACTGACTACCGTAGTATGACCTATGTTGTTACAATGGCGCCAAACTCCAATACAAACAAACACATGTTCTTTGCATAGACAGCTGAAACTGCTTTCACACTATTTTTCAGGTCATTGACACGTTACATTTCCACCCAGTACTTTGAATACTTGATAAATTCGAATTACTACCTCTTGTTTGAGTGATCGATACTTCGTTGAACTCTATGTCGATATAGATTAGATTGGTATCAATAATGAAAGAGCTTAAGTCGAATAAATCAACAGTCGCACGTTTATTGTTTTTTCTTTATTACTTTCATCATGAAAGGATAAAACAGTAAGGAACGTGCTGATAGCAAGGCAATTCTCACGTATCGTGTCTCTGTAATCAGTTTTTATGTCCCAAGTGAAAAACCTATCGTGCCAATATTGAAAAAATAAATCTCTATCGATGTTTCGATTGACACTTGACGAAGCAACTCCAACTTTTAACGACCTCGGGGAAAAGGACCCGTAAAACATTGTGGGGAAAGGAGAAAATGCTGGTAACCAGCATTTTCTCCTTTACCCACAATGTTTTCTACCCTTTCAAGTAAAAAGTTTGAGATAGATGTGACCCATTTGAGTCACATTTAATTTACAAGTTGTCTGCATCAGCTGTCAATTTGGACAACTGAAAAATATAGAAATTTGATAAAGAGTGAAGATTTTGGCCTTAAACCAGAATACAAAATATTAACTCGGCCATATTGAAAGAATTTGCAGACGACACATTTGACGTGGCTTTATTGATGGAATTTGTCCTAGAAATGAAAAAAAAAAACGGTGTAAGAAAGAGGCAAATGCTGGTTACCTGACACAAAATTGCACACTGCTTAACTACGAAACGATATTGCATACAGATTAACTACGAAACACAACATTGCACACTGTTTAACTACGAAACACAATATTGCACATTGCTTAGCCACGAAACACAACATTGCACACTGCTTAACTACGAAACATAACATTGCATACAGCTTAACTACGAAACACAATATTGCACACTGCTTAACTACGAAACACAACATTGCACACTGCTTAACTACGAAACATAACATTGCACACTGCTTAACTACGAAACATAACATTGCATACAGCTTAACTACGAAACACAATATTGCACACTGCTTAACTACGAAACATAACATTGCACACTGCTTAACTACGAAACACAACATTGCACACTGCTTAACTACGAAACACAACATTGCATACAGCTTAACTACGAAACACAATATTACACACTGCTTAACTACGAAAGATAACATTGCATACAGCTTAACTACGAAACACAATACTGCACACTGCTTAACTGCGAAACACAATATTGCATACAACTTAACTACGAAACACAACATTGCACACTTCTTAACTACGAAACACAACATTGCACACTGCTTAATTACGAAACACAACATTGCACACTGCTTAACTACGAAACACAACATTGCACACTGCTTAACTACGAAACACAACATCGCATACTGCTTAACTACGAAAAACAATACTGCATACTGCTTAACTACGAAACACAATACTGCATACAGCTTAAAAACACAATATTGCATACAGCTTAACTAAAAAACACAATATTGCATACTGCTTAACTACGAAACACAATATTGCATACAGCTTAACTACGAAACACAGTATTGCATACAGCTTAACTACAAAACATAATATTGCACACTGCGTAACTACGAAACACAACATTGCATACTGCTTAACCAAGAAACACAATACTGCATACTGCTTAACTACGAAGCACAGTATTGCAAACTGCTTAACTACGAAACACAATACTGCATACTGCTTAACTACGAAACACAATTTTGCATACTGCGTAACTGCGAAACACAATATTGCATACTGTTATTTATACTGCTCATGATATTGCACACTGCTTAACTACGATATTGCTTAACTACGAAACACAATATTGCATATTGCTTAAGTACAAAACACAACATTGCATACAGCTTAACTACGAAACACAACATTGCATACAGCTTAACTACGAAACACAATATTGCATACAGCTTAACTACGAAACACAATATTGCACATTGTTATTACTGCTTATATATCATATTGCACACTGCTTAACTACGAAACACAATATTGCATGTTGCTTAACTACGAAACACAATATTGTATACTGCCTAACAACGAAACACCTTATTGCATATTGCTTTACTACGAAACACAATGTTGTGCATTGGTTAACTACGAAACGATACTGCATAATGCTTAACTACGAAACACAATATTGCACACTGCTTAACTACGAAACACAACATTGCATATTGCTTAGCTCTCTCAGTGCTAAACATATGGTTGAGTGATTGATTGAATGGTGTTTTACGCCGCTTTCAGCATTATTTGAGTCTTATCACGGCGACAGCTCACATATTCACGTATGTCCTGGGTTTCACCAGTGCTAGGCTAGGGCTCTAAAGTGTCCTGCCTACGGATACTCTCACGAAAGAAATCTCAGCGTTTCCAGTGAGGCTCGAACGCAGAGCCTCCAGGTTTCGAGACTTACTTTACCACTGAGCCACGCAGGACCCAGCCAAATACAAAATATGCTGTGTGAAAAGGGGTCTTAATGCATCTGCGAAAAAAAAATCGATCCAGGTCAGCCTGTGCGAACTGCGCAGGCTGAGCTTGGCCGAAACATGTTGCTGTTGTTCAATTTTCTGCATGTCAAAGGACCAATTTACCTCGAGATTCAGTCGGTTGTAAGACAAAATAGATTTTATGGATATATGATTAAATAACGACTTGCCAGGTACAATGTATCACGGAAATGCATTATACCCCTTTTTGCCAGAGCGTGGCTCATATATAAATTTGACTTCATTCGACGACTGAGAAAACAACGCACTATAACTCAGAAAGATGTTTATTTCATGTGCTTGACTAAATAAGTGGACGGTATAGATCCAAGATTAGACTGCACGTTCTGTGTAGTCTGATCTTGATCTTTGCCTTTTGCAACGGAATAAAAAAGCCCTTGCTTTCGCATATGGTGCTGAAAGGTTTAACCACTAGGCTGCTTAGCGCGACCCAAGTACCTTTTGCGCACAGTGTAGATCAAGATCAGACAGCACAGAACGTGCAGTCTGATCTCGGATCTTCACTGTCCGATAAAGAATTATTTCCCCAACCCCCACAAATTTGAAATACCAACATTTTGGTTTTTACCGTCGGCTTGAACGTTTCATTTAAGTTATTTCAGGATAAGGGTAAATTAAAATGCAAATACCGGTGTGTTTCAACCGTAAGTAAGTCAAATAATTCCAATTTCAATGTTGCTTTTGTCCATAGCGTTTCAGCTAAGCAGATAGTGTAATTCAAAGATCAGACTGCGCCTTTTCTGCAGTCTGCGCCCTTTCTGCAGTCTGATCTTGAGCTGAACTGGCCGCAAAGCCGACTTGTAGTTGTGAAAAGCGCTCTGGTTGGGATATTTCGATCGTATGCCCCTCAGCTTAATAGGCTTTTGCGGACGGCATAGATCTAGATCAGACTGCACAAAAAGTGCTATCTGATCTTAGATCTATACTGTCCGCTTGTTCAGCAGAGCCTCTAACTTGAAAATACTTCTGGATTTCGATGGAAACAAGTGAACTCTTTACCAAACGACAAAATTTTCGGCTCGTCAAATTTCAAAGCATTTGCAGAGGGCGAATTAGATGTGCCTCGGACGTTAAAATGGTATTTGAAAGGGTAGAAAACATTGTAGGAAAAGGAGAAAATACTGCTTTCCAGCATTTTCTCCCTTTCCCATAATATTTTCGAAATATGTTCCCCTCAGGATCGTTAAAACTTTGAAATTGTTTGGCAAAGGGTGAACTAATATTGGGAAGCGAATAATTATGCAAATTATATTGACTCTGTTGACTTAGATTGCCATTCCGAATAATTTCAGTATGGATTGTACAGCTAAATACGTTTGACATGCTCTGTAGTTCAACTCTTTACCGCAGTGTCATTCTGCGATTTAACGACTCTGAGTTAAAATGCTTTCGAAAACTTTTGAAGTAAAATTAGATAGACATTGGAGTGATCAGGAAGTTAAGACCTATTTTAAGACTGACATTAACGTAAAGGTAAAAACCGGAAGTACTGCTGAAACTCAGGTAAAATCTATAATTAAAGAAGAGTTGGATACAGTGGCACAAAAACCAACGTCCACTGAAGATCCTATGGTATCTAAGGGTGAAAATGCTTGTAACTGGCACACCTTCATACTCCCCCAAAAATTGTCTAAACTATTTAAACTAACCTCACATAACGGAGATCTTAAGGTATCTTAACCCTTTCCCAAACGACAAATTTTGGACTGGTCCAAATTGAAAGAGTTTCGCAGACGACTATTTTAAATTTGATGAAAATGGCAGAAAGGTCTCAAAAAGGTTAGAAAACACTTTCGGAAAAGGAGAAATTGCTCGTTACGAGCAATTTCTCCTTTTCCCACTGTGTTTTCAAAAGACTTGTACTGCAGACACGTGAAAACCAGGGTTTGTTTGGGAAAGGGTTAAGGTAAAACATGAGGAAAGGGTGAAAATGAATGTAACTGGCACACCTTCATACTCCGCAAAAATTGTCAAAACTATTTAAACTAACCTCACATAACGGAGATCCTAAAGTATCTTAAGGTAAAACACTGAGGAATGGGTGAAAATGAATGTAACTGGCACACCTTCATACTCCCAAAAATTGTCAAAACTATTTAAAACTAACCTTACATAATGAGGTATATTTTTGTGTGAAACTTCTTTCAACATGGAAGAGCCTAGAATTTGTCGTTTGGTTCGTAAAACTTTTTTTCTTTATTTGAATGGTGTTTAACGTCGTTTTCAACATTTTTTCAGTTTCACCGCGGCAGCCAATGCACCTATCTATGCTTTACTGAAATTTCTTTTACCGGCACCTTGTGCAATATTTTTTCCCCACTGGCTGCTTTAACACAACGTTCAGAGAAGAATAAATAATAGGTTAATGACTATCACCATTCCTCGGAAAAGCTGGTGATTCGAACCAAAGACCTCCTGGTCCTTAGCCCTGTACATTAACTGAGCTTCCAGAATTGGCGTGTTCAATGTTTCTTGCATAAAACATTCGAGCCATGCTCTATGAAAAAGGGGTTTAATGTATCTGCAAAAAGTATCGACCCAGGTCAGCCTGCGGAGTCCGTGCAGATTGACCTTGGTCGAAACCTTTTTGTCATCGGTTAAATTTCCGCATAACGTAGGACCATTCTACTTCATGATACAGTCAGTTGTTAGACAAACTGGATTTTATCGATCCCCATAACTAAGCAATGATTTGCATGTTTCAACTCTTTCGGCGCCAAATAAACAAAACTCGGCTTCTTTTGATGGCTTTAAATATAAATAGTAAAATTAGTGTTGCACCCCCTGTGTTTTTTACCGGGTTTGATTTTCTGACGTGAATGAGACAAAATTGGGTCGAAATTAGAATTCGGCTGCTGCATACACCAACAGACTCGTCTTTTGCCTATAAAATGAACTGAACTGAGGTATCCCTTGACCTCATGGTAAGTGGGAATTTTTTGCCTAGATGTTGCTTTCAAATTTAAGAAAAACGAGAAGCGTTTAAGTTTGGTTAAAACAGGGAATTTAATGTCGAAACAAAACTTAAGACAGGTTGAAATTGACCTGCAGAGAATGGACACACAAAATCAGGCAATATTGCGTACTTCCGCCCGGGGCATGCAAAACAGCTTGCAGTCTTTGTCTCACACCTCTCACGAGAGGTTGAAACAGCTCGATCAGTAGCTGCTGTCATGAGGTTAGGGGATACCTCAGTTCATTCCATTTCAGAGACAATAGACTTGTTTGTTCTTGTATACAGCAGCCAGATTCTAATTTCCAACCCATTTCATATCATTCACGCCAGAAAATTAAACACGTTAAAAACACAGGGGGTGCAAAACTAATTTTACTATGTATAGAATCCACTGAGTCTCCGGAAGGTTTTTATCATATAGGCTTGACCAAACAAGCGGAAGGTATAGATCAAAGATCAGACTGCACGTTCTGTGCAGTCTGATCTTGATCTATGCCGTCCGCAAAAGTACCTGTTTTCGCCTATGATGCTGAAAGGGTGAATGCATCACGGAGATGCGTTATAACCCGATTTGCCAGAGCGTGGCTTTTTATTATTTTCATAGATCTGACGCCAAGCCCCCGTAGCTCAGTCGGTAGCGTACAGGACTTGAGAACAGGAGGTCGCTGGTTTAATCTCCGGCTTGGCCAATTTCTTTCCGAGGATTGATGATAGTCATCGCGACATGATTCATTCCTCTCTCACCGCTGACCATGGTTATGTGGGAAAGCAGCCAGTGGCTTGGAAAGAATATTGTGCGGAGTACTGGTAAAACGATCAAACATTGAAAACAATGGCGGATATGCCATTAATATAACGTATAATATAATGAACATTTATGCAAATTAACCGTTAGCCTGCCAAATAAGTGAAATGAAACTTTCAAGCCGATTCCAAAAGAACAAATTTTGCTTTCTCAAAGGTATATCTTGGGAAAATTGTATCCTTATCGGACAGTGCAGATCCAAGATCAGACTGCACGTTCTGTGCAGTCTGATCTTGATCTACGCTATCCGCAAAAGGTCCGTGAGCCGCGCTTAGCAGCCTAAGGATTAATAAAAAACATTGTAAAAAGACAGAGATATACGACAGACGTTTGAAACATCCGTCACCAATATTGATTGTACGTTTTTTTTCAATTGTGAAACCGCAATGAAAGTTTAATGTTCGAAATGATTTACACAAGCCAAATTTCATGCTGTTTCATTTTTCGCTTTATTCATGTTTTAAACATTACGTTTTAACCTTTTACAAAACAATCCTATATTATTACGACCCCACAGGAAAAGGCTTCCGAAAACACGGAGAAAAAAGGAGAAAATGCCAGTAACAAGCATTTTTTTTTTCCTTTTCCCTGAAATGTTTTCAACCCTATCAGAGAACGTCGACTCATTTGTATTAATTTCAAGAAACAGGCTTCTGAAAACATTTCGAAAAAAAAAAACGAACAAATATCTGGTAGATCTAACCAACATTTTCTCCTTTCCCAAAATCTTTTCTACCCTATCAATCAGCTTTTGTGAATTTGTATCAATCTCAAGAAATAGGCTTCCGAAAAAAAAAAAATGAAAAAAAGAAAAAGAGTCTGGTAACCAGCATTTTCTCCTCTTCCCGTAATGTTTTCTACCATACCAGAGAACGCCGGCTCTGTTGTATCAAATTCAAATTTGTCGTTTGCTTTCAGTTGAATGAGTCTACCATTTGCCGCTTGTGGACGGGTTTAAGCCAATTTTACACCTAAAACAGTTTTTGTGTCAGACGATTTTGAAAACATCATTTTGGAAAAAAAAAGGATAATTAACATGCATGAAGGTTTAGTAAATGAGTACACGTGTAAACATTGTGGCAAAAGGAGAAATTGCTCGTGACGAGCAATTTCTCCTTTTGTCACAGTGTTTTCAAAGTAGCCTGCTGTAAGACGCAGAAACTTGTCTGCGTGACGCGTGTACCAAACGACAAAATTTTAGACGTCAAAATTGAAACAATTTGCAAACGACAGATTGGATGTGCCGCAAATGATAGGACTTGTTTATGAAACGGCTGGAAACCTAATGGAAGAAGGAGAAAACGCTGGTCAGCAAACATTGTAGGAAAAGGAGAAAGTGCTGGCCCTTTTCCCCTTTTCCCACAATGTTTTCAAAAACCACTTTTCTTCAATAATATTAATCACGGATATACTTGGAAAGAGTAAACTGAAGCCAAAGATTTTATTTATCTATGACATAAAGATTCTATCAACGATAGAATGAATGAAATATCAAATTTTGAAAGATAAATGTTTTGGAGGTTCAGTATTAAAATCAAAACCAATGCATTATGCTAAACAAACCTCAAAGCTATTATGTTCCTAACACCCCTTAAAACTGCATTAAATTGAAAAAGAAAAACCTCATTTTTTGTTTTTTTATTGATATTTAATACTTAATAAGAAAAAACCCTTAGCATAAGATGAGAAAATAAACAAAATCAAACGTCAAAGCTATCATGTTCCTAACAACCCTTAAAGCTGCGTTAAATTGAAAAAGAAAAACCTCATTTTTTTGTTTGTTTTTTATTGATTTTTAATACTTAATAAGAAAAAAAAAAACCTTAGCACAAGATGAGAAAAGATTCTTCTTGGTTTTTGCAAGGCGGGTAAAGCGGGGAATGGGGAACCACGCGCGCGCACACAAATGTATTATAAATTTCATTTACCATCGTATTGATCGTGCGACCGTAACCCTGTAGCCTATCGACTCTACTGACTGAACCCTGCGCTCAACTAACTATAAATCGTATTAGAATGCACGTTTTTATCATAACGGCCATCCCGTGACAAACGGGATAAGTATATTTACACTAAGAAGGGACATTCCTCAAGTTTTCTATAGTACTAGTAGGTTTTCTCTTTTTTTAATGTCTTAGTTTCAAAGCCATTTTTGTAGAGGTACAAAAGCAAACAAGTTTTGATAAGATTTTCTCAAAAGTTTGCTTGACAAAAATGTGATTTCACGTCACTTTAAATTTGAAGACGTGCAACTATCAAATCTGCCTCATGTGATAGTTCTGAACGGATCCGAAATATTCTGGATACGCATGCAAATTATGCATTCTTCTTTTATATTTCTTCCATTCTTCTCTGTCTTTTTAGAGTTGCAACCGTATACATACATATACTTGTGTATACAGTCCTAAATCAGGGTAGGTGCTCTTAAAACTTGTTTATATGCTCAACTCAGCTGGGCATGAAATTTCAAAATGACACAAAATTGATTTGATTCACCGCAAAGAGTGACTTATTAACTTTTCAAACTTACCTTTCCTTCACTAATTTAATGAAAGTATTTTTCATTGTCATGCCGAGCCCGGTAGCTCAGTCGGTAGCGTACAGGACTTGAGAACAGCAGGTCGCTGGTTCGATCCCCGGCTCAACCAATTTCTTTCTGAGAATTTATGATAGTCAATACGACAGGGTTCATTCCTCTCTCACCGCTGGTTATTGCTTCGACGACGGTTATGTGGGAGAGCAGTCAGTGGCTCGGAAAGAATATTGTGCGGAGTACTGGTAAAAGCACCTATACATGCCAGGAAAGCATGGATAGGTGCACTGGCCACCGCGATATAACTGAAATAATATTGAAAACTGCGTTAAACACCATACAATCAATCAACCAATCAGTTTTCATTGTCATACTTCCAGAAGCACGAATGTAAATTGAAAGAGCAGAAATTCAGTTGATCATGAACTCAAGTTTTATATCCACTTTATGTTGCTGCGCTAGCTTATCAATCGCCTATATCAATTTACTTTTTAAAAGGAATGGAATCATATTTAGCCGTCTTGGCAGCAGGGTTGATCATCTTTCCTAGCCCCTGCGTGTTCAAGTAATTTCAAAAACATGTATTTCACTACTCAGCGCCAAATATAATTGAGCCATGCTCTGTGAAAAAGGGGCTTAATACATCTGCGAAAAGTATCGACTCAGGTCAGCCTGCGCAGTCCGCGCAGGCTGACCTGGGCCGAAACTTTTCGCTATGGGTAAGTTTTCTGAATGTCCAAGGACCAGTCTACCTCATGATTAAGTTGGTTGTTAAAAAAGTGGCAATTGTGGATTTATAAGTATGTGATGTCTTGCTTGGTACCATGGATCACGGAGATGCATTAAGCCCCCTTTTGCCAGAACACGGCTCATATAAACTCGACCTCTTCGTCGGCTGAGAATATAATCTAGTGAAACACAAAGAATTGTCATCTTATAGGCTTGACCAAACAAGCGGAAGGTATAGATTCAAGATCAGTAGTGTAGTCTGACCTTGAAATGGCCTGTCAGCGAAAGCCCCATCTTTCGCCTATGGCGCTGAAAAGGTCAGTAAAAGTCTCCGAATCGTCGCCCTACAAATCCTGTTTTCCGGACTTTCAGTCCTTTGATTTTCTTTCCTTAGACGCTGTTTCTAAGGGTTCGTATTCACCATTATAACTATTGTAACTAGCAGTTTCTCATTTTTCCACACTGTTTGCTTCTGAACGACGATATCATTACTTGACCAAGGTTTCATTTGTATTCTGCAAAAATGTAAACAACATTTTGTCCTTTTCCCGCAATGTTTTTTTACACTTTTGAAGAAGGATGCATTACTTGACCCTTATCTAATGTGTTATCTGCAAATGCTTTCATTTTGGCCAAGTCTCTAAAATTTTGTTGTTTTGTGATGAGTTTCACTTTGCACAATCGGGGCGCATCATCATTTAATTATCATTTTAATGATTTATCATCTCAAGCGGTAATGGAGATGAAGGGGCTATTAAAACGAATTTCTTTGAACATTTATCTCAATTCAAATAGCAGTATCAGAAACGAAAATGAAATGTTATGTTTCAGAATGTTGGCTCGGGCCCTCTTGATTTATCCTTCTTTTAACTCTAGAGCTGCTAAGCGCGACTCACTGACCTATTGCGGACAGTGTAGATCAAGATCAAACTGCACGGAACGTGCAATCTGATCTTTGATCTACTCTGTCCGATAAGGAGATATTTTTCTCAAAATATTAATTTGAAATAACATTATTCAGGTTTCTATTATCAGCTTGAAAGTTAATTTATTTAACTTATTTAGCAAGATTAAGGGTTGAAGCACTGGTAAGAGAAACTCCATGAAACCATGGATAGGTGCACTGGCTATAGCGATGTTACTAAAATAAGGTTGAAAACGGCAATAAACACCACACAAACAATCAAAGCCCTGTAGCGCAGTCTGTAACGTACAGGATTTTAGACCAGGGACTCGCTGGTCCGAATCTCTAGTTCGGTCAATTTTCCTCCGAGGATCGATTATAGTCATCGCGACATGATTCATTCCTCTCTCACCGCTGATCATAGCAGACTGCATAGGCTGACCTGGGTCGATACTTTTTGCAGATGTATTAAGCCCCCTTTTCACAGACAATGGGTCAGATTTATTCGTTCTTTCCTCTCTTGAAGTGGGTTAGATGTCCATACATAAAATTTAGACTTAAACCAAAAATATACTTATCTCAAGACGCCTCCAAACTTGCAGACAACAGGTAAAATGCACTTCAGCGGTGAGGCAGAAATGAATTGTGATTGTCATCAATCATCGGAGAGAAACGAATTTTCGCCTCTCACCTCTGATGCATGTCAGTGAACTGGTCCCCATTTTAAATATACATATTACAACTGGCACAGGCTATTGTGTTCATGCTTTTCATTGGCTACATGAATATCATTGAATAGCCAATCGGAGCATCTTACACATTTCCAGTTTGGCAGTATAGGTAACATAGCTATTGTTTGCAAGATTTGAAATTCGTAATCGAAACTAAATTAATAGTAGCAGAAATTAACTTTAAAAGGTGATGCCATATATACAATTCACTTATTTGTGAAGTCAAAATTATCGGAAATTTTAAAGCACATGAAGCGAGAGTGATCTCCCCTGAATCTCGCGATATCGCAGTTCTAAAAATAGACGGGCAGTATTCTGCCCGTTTTCAGTAGCCTGTACCGATCCCTATACACTTGCTGTATCAGGGAAGGTAACCAATCTAGCATGTCAGAAAATTAGTCAGTGGCTTTGAAAGAAAGTTATGTCAGTACTGGTGTTAGAAAGCCAGGAAACACATGCGTAGGTGCACTGACCGCCGTGACATGACCTAAGGTGTCAAAGCGGTATTTAACTCCAATACAAACAAAATCGGAAGGAATTTGCCAAGCTAGGGATCCAACCATCGCCCGCTGGTTTCAACCGTTCTACGTTACCGATTGGTACAGGACTTGAGAACAGGAGGTCTCTGGTTCGATCCCCGGCTTGGCCAATTTCTTTCCGAGGATTGATGATAGTCATTGCGACAGGATTCATTCCTCTCTCACCGCTGACCATTGTTTCGACGATGGTTATGTGGGAAAGCAGCCTGTGGCTTGGAAAGAATATTGTGCGGAGTACTGGTAAAAAGAAACTCTAGGAAAGCATGGATAGGTGCACTGCCGCCGCGATATAACTGAAATAATTTTGAAAACGGCGTTAAACACAATACAATCAATCAATCAATCAATCAACGTTACCGATTGAGCCACTAGGCTCACTACGCACCTGTGTGAATTACATGACGTAACATAATTTGCGACATCTCATGTTGCTTCGGCAACAAATGTCAATCAAATAAATCATTTCAACCCTTTTACCAGACGATAAAATGTTGGATCTGTTAAAATTGAAAGCATGTGCAGACGACAAATCAAATAAAGTTCAAATGATAGGATTCGTCTTTGATATGGTTGAAAACATTGTGGGAAAAGGAGAAAATGCTGGTTACCAGCATTTTCTCCTTTTCCCACAATGTTTTCAAAAGATTTTCTTCTTTTGGCTCGTTAACTCTTTACCAGACGACAATTTTGTAAATTGATAAAAATCAAAAGTATTTGCGATGAATGAAATATGTCTAAAATGACGGTACAAATATTTTTAAAAAGGAAAGAAAACGGCATTTTCTCCATTATCCACATTGTTTCCAAAAGCTTTTTTCTTCTAGGTCGTTAAACTCGGAATTGTGTGGTGAAGGGTTAATACTCAGTGTTGGGTTCAGGCACAGATAATTAACTCCTTTTGCCGCAATCCTGTCGTAATCAGTCCCCAGTATAATCACTTCAGTGTGGCAAATGAATCGAATTTAAGGGCAGACTAATTTGATTTCTCAACGCAATGGAGCGATACTCGCTTAGTCATTACGTTATCTAATTTTTGGACCAGACGACAGAAATTCTAGACTCGTCTATATTGAAAGAATTTGCTGGTGACAAAAAAAAAAAAGGCCTACTAGCGACCAAAAGTAAATAATGTGGGTATTAAGGACATATTCCACAGCTTTCCCTGCTCACCGATTGATTGAATTTGCGTTTATATATCGTCGCCACAGGTTGCCCCCATGGGCGATGTCCCCATGAAGACTGTTAGGTTTGTTGGGGGGGGGGGGAAAGGGGGGATAGTGCAAGATACAGGACGAATCCCATTCAAAGGTGTAAGCCTGGTTCTTTTACGTACTTGGCGTATAGTACCGTCAACTAGGACATCGGCTTAACATCCCATCCGGAAGATTATTTGTAATTTATTTTTAGATAACCAGCCGTGAATCTCTGTTCTGATTTGGGTATGTTTCTTCTTTGTACATTCTATTATATTCCACTCGGTTAGTATGACAGCGAGATAGTATATTTTCGTCTGTAATATCTCGGTTGCCTTTTAAATATCTGGAAATCACAGACGCGGAAGAAAAAATGGGATATTTAAATATGATCAGCTTGCCAAATCACGCCAAAATAATCGTTTATCGTAAAGGGAGGTAAGTCATTATGTTAATAACATTTAAAAATGCACTGTATTTCTTACAAATGCCCCGCTTACAAATACCCCGTTATACTTAAAAAAAAACAACAACATTTTTACAAGAGATTAGAAAGGAATATTTCTGTGCTAAAGTTTAAAAAGTTGTCCACTGATTTTTTTGATTGCAGAAAACTGATCAGAAATTAAATCTTTCTCGACCCGTAAGAACATTTCTAATTACTACTGTAATCTGTCTAGTGCCTTATTTCTTTCAATTAATCCTTTTTACTTTTGGCAAACATCATATTTCTAAGAATAATTATTTATTTGAGCAGTATTTTTACTTTAAGAACCATTTTTAGGCTTGAAATTAAAGCCTATTTTCTGTTATTTTAACAAGTGCTATCTCCTTAGAAGAACTGTATCTTTGTATTTTGCCCAGCAACATATGATTTTCTTTTCATTTTTTTGTTTTACCCCGCATTCATTACATTATCATCTGAGCGAAAATTAAACAATGTGTTCATAGGAAAAAACTGTGGCACTTCTCCTTAAAACTAGGTAAAAAGTAAACATGATAATTATAGAGCGACATGGCAACTTTTTAACGAGTTTTTACATTCCTTTTTTTTTCTGCCCGTGACTAATACTTGGACCGACTGTGGGTATACAATTTAAATTGAAATGCATTTTTACACCTGCACTGATTACTTTTGGCTGCAAGTGGGCCTTTAAATGTTGATTAAATGATGTAATTTAATTTCTGTACCAGAAGACAAAATTTTAGACACGTCCAAATTGATAGTACTTGCAGACGACAAATTGACTATGATGATGTTAACCCTTAACTCTTTACCAAACGACAAAATGTTGGACTGGTCCAATTTGAATACATTTGCAGACGACAAATTGAAAGGAGCTGAAATGACTATTTCTGTCTATGATAGGGCAGAAAACATTGTGGAAAAAAGGAGAAAATGCTGGTTACCAGCATTTTCTCCTTTTCCCGCAATGTTTTCAAAAGGCCTCTTTCTAAGGGTCGTTAAAATTCGGGATTGTGTGGTAAAGGGCTAAACTACTATATAAATGAAACAAAAATTTTAACCCTTTACCACACAATCCCGAGTTTTAACGACCCTGAGAGAGGAGCCTTTTGAAAACATCGTGGGAAAAGGAGAAAATGCAGGTAACCAACATTCTTTTTTTTTCCCACAGTGTTTTCTACCCTTCCCAAAACACATTTCAATTTTTCAGCCAAATTTATTTTGTCGTCTGCAAATGCTTTCAATTTGGATTAGTCTAAAATTTTGTCGTTTGGTAGAGTTAACTCAATAGTAAAAAACACAAATATTGTGGTTTCATAGTTGCTTTCAACAGAAAGAAAATAGCGTATTGGGCAGTGTAGATCAAAGATCAGACTGCACGTTTTGTGCAGTCTGATCTTGATCTACACAGCCCACAACAGCGCCCCGAGTCGCACTTATCCGCTTAAATGATATTAAGATGTTGAATCTGTTATCAGAAAGTCCCGTTTTGATCTCAGCTGGCTTAGCAGGTCATTTAAAAGTGTCTTTTGGTAAGGCTGTAGATTAAAGCGTAGCACTTGTATAGTCCTTGACAAATGTTCTGCGCCGTCTGATCTTGATCTACACTCCGTGAAAGCATTTCAGATGTGTTCATCTTCAAAATTTAATGTTAAATACAGTAAATATTTGTTGACAAAATTTTAGACTTGTCCATATTGAAAGCATTTGCAGACGACAAATAAAATGTGATTCTAATAAAACAATGATCTGTGATAGGATAGAAAAGATTCTGAGGAAAAAAAAAAAATGCTGGTTACCAGCATTTCTCTTTTTCCCGCAATGTTTTCAAAACCCGGCTCCATCAAAGCAATTAAATCCACAGTTGTCTTGCAAAGGGTTTAGGATCGCGTAAATTAGCAGATAAGGGCTGGATTGTAGGATGTGGTATTTTGACAAAGTTTCATAAAACTATTGATGCGGCGATAAAAAAATTATGAGCCACGCTCTGTGAAAAAGCGACTTAATGCATCTGCGAAAAGTATCGACACGGGTCAGCCTGCGCACTCCGCGCAGGCTGACCTGGGCCGAAACTTTTCGCTACTGGACAATTTTCTGTATGTCCAAGGACCAATCTATCTCTTGATTCAGTCGGTTGTGTTAAAAAAAAGTGGCTATTATGGATTCATAATTATGTGATGGCTTGATTCGTATGATGTATCGAGGAGATGCATTAAGCCCCCTTTTGTCAGAGCATATTCATTGAAAGGCCATCAAAGTTTAATTTGTAGATTATTAACTGATGGATGAATCCGAAATGTAAAAAGTTTATCAGTGTTTTTAATCTACATCCCTCTTAGCACGGCTCTTCGTACGGTGTTTGGCGCCATTTTTCAACATTATTTCAGTTTTATCGCGGCGGCCATTGCACCTATTTATGCTTTTATTGACTTTCTTTTGCCGGTACTGTGAATAATGTTCTTCCCAAGCAATTAACTACTTTTCAATCGGAAACAAAAGTCAGTTACTTCCCTTGATAGCTCTCCACTACTCTCTATGTCCTGAATAAGGTATTTCTTGGTTTTTATCCTTGATATTCTTTGCACTATTTAGGAATGTTCAGTTTTGAGTACATGCATCTCCTTTAAATTCAATCAAACCACATATTCGATTTATCTGATGCATTTCAGTGGTAATAGTGTGTGAAATTCGATTTGCAAATATTATAAGTCAAATTTATAATAATCGCAATATCTCTTAGTAAAGCAAGGATAAAAACAAAGGATATCAAATAAAAGGACCCAGTTGCAACTTGGTAACCTTGGTTTTTATCTAACAAGGGAGATAATTTGAATTTTACTTTTTTCTCTTATTGTCAAAACAGCGATCAGCAGTGAGAAAGAAATGAATCCTGTCGCAAAGACTATCGTCAATTCTAGGAAAGACATGTCTGTGCAGGGGAATCGAACCAGCGACCCACTGGTTTCATATCCTGTTTGTTACCGACTGGGCTAGCGGGCTCGGCATCACGACACGAGCTTTTACACACCATTTCATTTTTAACTCGGCTGTTTCCGGAGAAAACTTTTACATGCTGCCATAGCTTTGTCGTTATCTGGGTTGTCCCCATCTGCATTGTCATCTCTCATAAAAAAAAACTTTGACATTTTCTCGTATCTGTTATAGTACTATAACACTTGAGCCATACGCAGTGAAAAAGGGAGTTTAATGCATCTGCCAAAAGTATCGACTCATGTCAGCCTGGGCAGTCCGCGCAGGCTGACATGAGTCGAAACTTTTTGCTATTTGTAAATTTTCTGCATGTTCAATGGCCATACTACCCCATTATTCAGTCTGCTCATAGTAAAAATGATGGCGCTGAAACGGTTAAAACTTTAACCAACTGTTAACTTTTCAAAAGGGGAGCGCATACAAGTGGGGCACATTACCAAGTTACAAAGTCATTCCCCCCATTTTCGTGGAAAAACAGACTCCACGCTCTGTGCAGTCTGATCTTGATCTGCACTGTCCGCAAAAGATCGGTGGGTCGCGATTAGCAGCTTAAGGGTTAACCCTTAAGCTGCTAAGCGCGACTCACTCGGACCTTTTGCGGACAGTGTAGATCAAGATCAGACTGCACAGAACGTGCAGTCTGATCTTGGATCTACACTGTCCGATACTGTGTTTTTCTTTCCAGCGAAATCAACTTTGACACCGCAATGTTTGGGTTTTTAGTATTGAGTAGAAATTTGTGTTTCATTTATTCAGCAGCTTAAGTGTTAAGACAAGATACCCGTTCACTTTATGTACATGGTTGTTTTAGTCACGTTGAAAACGAAGATTTTGGGTAATTTCATGCAAAATTAAATGAACAAATTTGACAGTTAATCCTTTCCCAAACGATAAAATTTAGACTGGTCCAAATTCAAAGAGTTTGCAGACGACAATTTTAAATTTAATGAAAATGACAGAAAGTTCTCCAAAAGGGTAGAAAACACTGTGGGAAAAGAAGAAATTGCTCGTTACGAGCAATTTCTCCTTTTCCCACAGTGTTTTCAAAAGACTTGTACTGCAGACACGTGAAAACCAGGGCTTGTTTGGGAAAGGGTTAACGATTCAGGCATAGAAAAAATTTCAGGTTGCATAAGCGACAGGTATAGATCCAACAGAAGACTGCAACTGCACAGAAGATGCACTCTGATCTTAGATCTATAACGGCCATGCTTTGTCAAGTATAACCAGAAAAAAAAAAGACGTTCGTGTAGTTAAATAACGGGACCTTGCTAACGGGCCGAATTGTAACTAGTCCATGTTTTTGCGCGCTAAGCGTTGAACTCTTTCACTACTCAATTCAGAAATTCCACTTTTTTCTCGCTCGTAAAAGTAGATTTCCACTGCTACTGGAGATTACTTTTGTCATAGAAAAGGACCATGTAGCGGATGGTGTAGATCAAGATCAGACTGCACATTCTGTGCAGTCTGATCTTGATCTACGCCATCCGCAAAAGCTATTCAAGTCGTCATTGGTAATGAGTTAATGCAAAATTGAACGTCATTTTACAACAAAAATGAATCGGTTTTGTGGCTTCATGGAAAATATGCTTGATGCGTAATTATCTAAGCTGACGTACATGTATGTATGTATGTTTTAACCTCCCTTTCGACCTTTCGAATAAACACTAAAAACTGAAAATATAGTTATGTGAAAATGAATGGTTATTTGAAATTTTTCTGGTAAATAGATGGACGGACGGACGGACGGATGGACGGACGGGCGGGCGAACAGATGGGCGGCAAACGGGTGGGCGGACGGACGGACGGAGAGAGAGAGACAGAGACAGAGAGAGAGACAGAGACAGAGACAGACACAGAAAGAGACTTTTTTGTCAAAGACGGACAAAATAAGAGAAGGATACAGGCAGGGAATTACTTTTTTCTCAAATTTACGATTTGCAGAAAAGTGGTTTATTTCAAAACGGATGTTGTCAAAATAAATGTTGTTCGGGATATGAAAAATGGTTTTAGATATTTATCTTTAAAACCCTGTTCGTCAAACAATCTCTTTTTTTCCACGTACCATAGAAAATGGATTTGAAAACATTATGTGAAAAGGAGAAAAGGCTGTTAACCAGCATTTTCTGCCTTTTCCCACAAAGTTTTTAACCCTCTTAACTCTATACCAAACGATTAAATTTTAGACTGGTCCAAATTGAAAGCATGTGCAGACGACAAAATAAATGTGACTCAAAAATTGAAATTTGTTTTGGGAAGAGTAGAAAACATTGTGGGAAAAGGAGAAAATGCTGGTTACCAGCATTTTCTCCTTTTCCCACAATGTTTTCAAAAGGCTTTTTTGTCAGGGTCGTTAAAAGTCGGGATTGTGTGGTAAAGAGTTATAGGACAATTTGATCAATTGAGCCACATTTTGTCTGTTGTCTGCAAATGCTTTCAATATGGATGACTCTAAAATTTTGTTAACCGGTTAAAATTTACTATTTTTTCTTTGTAGATGGGGTTTAATGCTGATTCCAGCACTATTTCAGTTATATCGAGGCTGTTTTTGCACTTATTCACTTTTTGCTGGAATTTCTTTGTATCAATACTTCGCACAGTATTCTTTTCAAACGACTGGCTGCTTTCCCACACAAAGATCGTCGAAACATTGTTCAGTATGAAACCTTTTGCAATGCCTATCATCAATTCTCGGTTTAAACTTTACCCTTACTGTAAGTTAAATCAAACTTTTAACCCTTAGAGCGCAGAAAAAACCTGTCAGACATTTTCATCCAAGAAATAAGGCCCAAATAATTGCAATTTCATGGTTGCTTTTGTCTACAGTGATTCAGCAACGCGGACAGTGTAGATCAAAGATCAGGCTGCACGTTTTGTGCAGCCTGATCTTGATCTACACTGGCCGCAAACGCAACTATAGTCGTGAAAGGCGCTTTAAGGGTTAAGCTGGTAGTAAAAACCCGAATAATGCTAATTCAAACTTATTTTGGTGAGGAAAAAAGATCTCCTTTTCAGACAGTGTAGATCCAAGATCAGACTGCACATTCTGTGCAGTCTAACCTTGATCTACACAGTCTGCGAAAGGTCAGTGAGTCGCACATAGCAGCCTAAAGGATAAAACAAAGATTCGAAAGATTTTTAATGCGTTTCTAACGTGTTTTACGTCTATAACCAATGTTTTCACTTCAATAAATATGTCTGCGATGTTGTCTGCATATTTCAGTATATTTGTTATACTCTCAAACTTTCTCGGAGGAAGTCTCGTAAAGTCTCGTTTGGGACGAGATTTATGTCAAACCACTAGAAATCAGTTAAAATGACGGATCATTCTCATTGATCAAGGTTATTTTTGGAAACCAGGCATTTTATATTAGTGCAATACATTAGAGCGGCGCTTTGGCAAAAGGGGGATTAATGCATCTCCATGATACCGACCAAGCCATTACATAATTATGGATCCATAAAATCAATTGCGTCTAGCAAACCTACGAAATTATGAGGTAGAATGGTCACTGCACATGCAAAAAGTTTAAAGTTTAAGAATAGCAAAAGGTTTTGACAGAGGTCAGTCTGTGAAGATTAACCTAGGTCGATACTTGTTTGTAGATGCATTAAACCCCCTTTTCACAGAGCACGACTCATTTCCACCAACCTTTATGGGACTTGCGATTTTTAGAATCACCGTGTCGAGCCCCGGTAGCTCCTTAGCTCAGTCGGTAGAGTGCAGGACTTGAGAACAGGGGGTTGCGGGGTCGATCCCCGGCTCGGCCAATTTCTTTCCGAGGATTTATGATAGTCATTGCGGCAGGATTCGTTCCTCTCTCACCGCTGACCATTGTTTCGACAACAGTTATGTGGGAAAGCAGCTAGTGGCTTGGAAAGAACCTTGTGCGTAGTGCATGGTAAAAGAATCTCCAGGAACGCATGGATAGGTGCACTGGCCGCCCAGATAAAACTGATATAATGTTGAAAACGGCGTTAAACACCATCGAATCAATCAATCATAGACTTAATGGGTATACTCTAGAAATAATTAAAGGAGTGTTTATGCTGAATTTTTATTACAACTTTGCAATAATATTCTTTTAAATCGAATAAAAAATCCATGGGCTTTGATTTAACGATCAGTGTTCTCGATATGCCACCTGGGCATATCCTTTTACCAAAACAATCCGAGTTTAAACGAGCGTAAAAAGGAACGCTATAGAAAACATTGTGGGAAAAGGAGAAAATGCTGGTAGCCAGCATTTTCTCCTTTTCCCGCAATGTTTTTTGCCCTTAGGTAGGCAAATATCACGATTTGAGCCACATTTGATTTATCGTCTGCAAATGCTTTCAGTTTGGAGCAGTCTACATTTTTGTCGTTTGGAAATGAGATATACAAAGGTTTAGTTACTACCCTCTTTTTCGTAATCAGGATTTAGGGCGAAACATCTAAAGGAATGGGGGGGGGGGGGGGGGGGGGGGGGGAGGGAAAACACAAAAAGCTTGGCAAAATACATTTACTACAGAAAATATTTTTTTAAGAAGTTATGATCAATGAGGCCGATGAATGAATGAATAAGTGAGTGAGTGAGTGAGTGAGTGAGTGAGTGAGTGGATGGGTGGATGGATGGATGGATGGGTGGATGGGTGAATCAATGAATCAGCGAAGCCGTGAATGGATGAATGGGGTTTTACTGTCCCTGTACAGCGGAAGACATATTGGGCGCATATGAGATCAATCGAACAAGAAAAGCATTGTTTAAGCTTGCTTTGTCAGAGTCGAAGGAACTGAATCTAAGAACAGAATGAAAGCCCAAATACAGCGATTTCGAATCCCCTTTTTTTTTGAATTCGCACCCAAACACAGCATATCGGATAATGTACACACAAGATCAGACTGCACGTTCCTATGCAGTCTGATCTTGATCTAAATGTTCCACGAGAGCAGCAGAAGTTGTGCTTTACGCTACCAGGTTTAATTACAATTTTTCTATACCGACATTTACTCTCTCCCAGACGACTCTAGCCCAAATTGAAAGCATTTGCAGACGACAAATTAAAGGTGGCTAAAATGACGAAGTTCGTCCTTGATATAGGACCGAAAACATTGTGGGAAAAGGAGAAAATGCTGGTAACCAGCATTTTCTCCTTTTCCCACAATGTTTTCAAAAGTCTTCTACATTAGGGTCGTTAGCACTCGGGATTGTACGGTAACTGAAATGGACTAGACAAAACCTTGTTCTCTGATAGAGAGTTAGCCCTTTGTACGAGAGCGGCGATATGACTTGGTTTATGTGGACTGTGCAGATCAAGATCATACTGCACTGAACTTGAAACCTGATCTTCGATTAACATTCCCGGTACAAGGGGTCTTAAGTCGCGCTAAGCAGTCTCAGGTTTTAACCCTTTACCAGACGACAAACTTTTAGACTAGTCTAAATTGAAAGCAGTTGCAGACAACAGAATAAATTTGACTGAAAAATTACAATTCGTTTTTGGAAGGGTAGAAAAAATTGTTGGAAAAAGAGAAAATGCTGGTTATCAGCATTTTCTCCTTTTCGCACAATATTTTCAAAAGGCTTCTTTTTCGGGGTCTTTAAAAGTCGGAATTGTGGGGTAAAGGGTTAAGGCGTGTTCAGGGTGGAGAACTGTCTACAACCACTTCAACATTTTATGGTGCGTTATAAACGCATCTTGATCTCGTCTACTTTATAACAGTAATCTTTTTGTAGCTAGGGAAGATTACAGTAGCAATTAATTGTGCACTACTTGCAGAAGAAACAATCATAAAAATCTATAAATAACTTTGTATTTAAGAGAGCGCCCCACTGATATCGTTATAAAGCTTCATATGTGGTGCTTCACTTGCCTTTCTCTCGGTCGGTACTGTGATCGAAGCTCGTCGAGCGCGCCTAAGCTCACTAAGACCCGGAAGCACGCCGGTAAAGCATAAGTCTGTAGTGTGATCTAAACCTCTAGGCCCCTTTAAGCTCGCCGGACCCTTCGAAGCTCGCTAGTAGCTTAGGGGTTACGGGTTCAAATCTGCGCCCAACCAACCGACCTTTTCCAGGATCGGTGAAAGTCATGTTGACAAATCATCATCATCATCATCATCATCATCGTCGAACTTGAAACTGCCTTTTCGTTTTATTCAGCGCTATGACGTAAAATATGGAACATTTTGGGGGGTAGAAACATGAGAAAGGTACGCGACAGAAATGCTGCGTTTGTGATACAATAAAACTTGAGATGAAACTATTATCAAAGATAACTGAAGTTATGGCGAAGCTTTTTTTTGAGGTGCGTGTGAAGTCTTTAACGCGTTGTTTTAACCCTTTCCCAAACAAGCCCTGGTTTTCACGTGTCTGCAGTACAAGTCTTTTGAAAACACTGTGGGAAAAGGAGAAATTGCTCGTAACGAGCAATTTCTCCTTTTCCCACAGTGTTTTCTACCCTTTTTGAGACCTTTCTGCCATTTTCATCAAATTTAAAAATGTCGTCTTTAAACTCTTTCAATTTGGACCAGTCCAAAATTTGTCGTTTGGGAAAGGGTTAAACCACAACCCTGTACGAAACTACAAAATTTTACACTCATCAAAATTCAAAGCTGTTGCAGACGACAAATTAAACGTGGCTCTTAACTTTTTACCAAACGACAAATTTTTAGGCTTGTCCAAACTGAAAGAATTAGCAGACGATAAATGAAATTATGTGCAAATAAAGGGATTTGTCCTTAGAGGGTAGAACACATTGTGGGAAAAGGAGAAAATGCTGGCTACCAGCATTTCCTCCTTTTCCCACAATGTTTTCAGAAGCCTTTCAATCAGGGTCGTTAAAAGTCGGGATTGTGAGGTAGAGGGTTAAAGAGTATGATACGTTGTAGGAATGTACGAAAATGCTGTAAACCAGCATTATCTTGTTTTCCCACATTGTTTTCTTATTCCTTCTTTGTCAGTGTCGTTAAAACTTGGGACTGTGTTGTAAAGGGTTAACCCCTGACTACACAACCCAGTGTTTTTTTTTTATGACCGTGAGGAAAAACGAAAGCACCAGCTTTTTCTCCTTTTTTCCCCTAAATGTTTTCTACTCTATGAAAGAGACATCCCATCTGTTTAGCTATCTTAGAACCACTTTTGTAATAAAACGGATATTTGTAATAAAATTTCAATATCACATGCTAGCTGAAAAGGAAGTTTAAAGCAGATGCAAAAAGTAACGACTTATGTCAGCCTGCGCGGATAGCGCAGGCTTACATGGGTCGAAACTTTTTGTTATTGGTCAATTTACTGCATGTCCAAAGACCCATCTAACTCATCTTTCAGTCAGTTGTGAAATAAAATGGAATTTTTGGATCCATAATTTTATATAATGACTTTCTTGCTACAATGCATCAAGTAGATGCATTAACCCCCTTTTTGCGAGAGCACGGCTCATTTAGATTGTATGCTTCCAGTATGGCCCAGTCTAACACCTTGTTGTCGGGTAGAGTGTTACAGTCGTCACAACTCGGCCAATTCCGTACCTACATCTAAACTCGTCCGTGTAAAGTAGGCTTCCGTTTTAAACTACCAGTCACGTGATCTTAAACATGGCGGCGCCCCTGTTGATACGATATTACCTGGTTTTGTAGACAATGTAGATCAAAATCGTACTGTACAGAACGTGCAGTTTGATTCAGGATCTACACTGTTAATATCCTATGTCTATAAGTATATCTTTATCTCTCCTGCTCGCTTACTTAGTCTAAAGAAAAATAGGGTTGAAATAGTTTTCGTGGTAACTGTATCTGAGAGAGAGAGAGAGAGAGAGAGAGAGAGAGAGGGAGAGAGAGCCAGAGACAGCCAGAGACAGAGAGAGAGAGAGAGCCAGAGACATGGAGGGAGATGGCGGATAAATTGCAGGTACATGTATTTGAGCCATGCTCTGGCAAAAGGGGGCTTAATTGCATCCCCTTTATGCATGATACGAAGCCATTCATCACATGATCATGGATCCAAGAAATCCATAATGTCTAACAACCGACTTGATCATGAGGTCGACTGGTCTTTTGACAAACTGAAAATTGACCAATAGCGAAAAGTTTCGGCCCAGGTCAGCCTGCGCGAACTGCGCAGGCTGACCTGGGTCGATACTTTTCGCAGATGCATTAAGCCCCCTTTTCACATAGCATGGCTCATTTATAGATGGCTTTCGTAAAAATAATTATCTCCGCTTCTCACGCGTATCAAAGTTAAAGATACATAGAAATCTGTATTCCGACACGTACATAAGTATATAGTCATAATATACACATAAAACATTGTAATGAAAAGAAATCAAGAATCTACCTCGAAAAAAGATGAACACCTTCCTTTTTCTTCACTTCAGAGCCCTCGCCTAGTACTGGTGAAACCTTGGAAATGCATGACTATGTGAGCTGTCGCCGTGATATAACTGAAATACTGTTGAAAGCGGCGTACAAAACCATTCAATCAATCTGTTAGTAAACCTAAACTAATTTGAATGTACAATACTAATTGTGAATGAACTTTATGAGTCAAACTCTTTACCAAACGACAAAATTTTTGACTGGTCCAAATTGAAAGCATTAGCAGACGACAAAATAAATTTGACTCAAAAACTAAAATTTCTGTTTGGTTGGGTAGGAAACATTGTGGGAAAAGGAGAAAATGCTGGTAACCAGCATTTTCTCCTTTTCCCACAATGTTTTCAAAAACTTTGTTTCTCAGGGTTGTTAAAAGTCGGAATTGTGTGGTAAAGGGTTAAAGTAAAACTAGCTGCCAAAAGTAAACTAAACGGGTGTTAAAATTCATTTTAATTTAAATCATACCATTTAAAAGTACTTGTATGGAAATTATTGTGAAGATGACAAAACTGCCATTTTACAGTCGGTCAGAATGTTAGTCGCTTACAGAGAAATTAATTTTAAAACTAGGTCAAAAGTTACGAAAGCCTATAAGGGTCAATATGAACAATAAGCAAAAAAATAAAAACACGTTATAACGCGAAAAAAGTCGCACTAACGTGGAAATTCACGTTATAACGTGAATATAAAACACGTTATAACGTGAAAAAAGTCGCACCAACGCGAAAATTCTCATTATAACGTGAATATAAAACACGTTATAACGCGAAAAAAGTTGCACTATTACGAGAACTTTCGCCTTAGTGCGACTTTTTTTTGCGTTATAACGTGTTTCAAAACACGTTATTACGAGGATTTTCGCGTTACTGCGACTTTTTTTTGCGTTATAACGTGTTTTAAATTCACGTTATAACGTGTCTTTAAAAAAACATTTTACCTTCATTCTGACACTTGTAGGCTTTCGTAAAAAGTTACAAGATCACTATATATTTTGTTTCCTTTATGTCTGATTTTAAAATTCATTTTTTTTTTTCTGCCAGCGACAAACACTTGGACCGAGCATACAATAACAGAGTGTCATCTTCACAATATTTCCATACTTTTCAATAATATGATTTAAATTAAAACACCTGCATTGCTTTTTGGCCACTATTGGGCCTTTAATTAGATGCGAAAAAGAAAAAAGTTTAAAGTATTTCAGGTGATTAAATATGAATCGCAAGGTAAATATATTAACACATTGCAACCATCCCTACAGATTTTTGTCAACTCATGCATGCAAAGAATGGTAAATTGGAAAGCTCTTTCTCTCCAGCCGGTGGCTTCAATGAAAATATTGTGCTGTGTTCCGTGGCTAAATCGGTAACGAACAGTGCTTGAAAGCAAGGGGTCGGCCAAACTCTATCCTAGGATTAACCCCTAAACTGCTAAACAAATAAAACGAAAATTTCCACTCAATAGTAAAAACCCAAATATTGCTATTTCAAAGTTGATTTCACCGGAAAGAAAATAACGTATCGGACATTGTAGATCAAAGATCAGACTGCACATTTTGTGCAGTCTGATGTTGATCTACACTGTCCGCAAAAGCGCACCGAGGTCGCGCTTAGCAGTCAAAGCTTTAATGATAATTACATATAAACAGAGGCTTGTTCTGACTGGGTAAGCCAATATCATACAAGTTAGTTCAGATATACCATCACTTGGTTGTTTACGCCGCTTTCTACGGCGGGCAGTGGACCTGTCCACACATTCCTGGAATGTCTTTTACCAGAATCTTACACAACCGCTGCTTCGAATCCCAGGTCGACCAATTCCTTACCAAGCAATGATGATAGTCATTGCGACAGGATTCATTCCTCTTTCACCGCTGATCATTGTTTCGACGATGGCTATGTGGGAATACAACCAATGGCTTGGAAAGAATATTGTGCTAAGCACAAGTATTGATTGAATTTGAGTTTAACGTCGTTTTAACAGCTGTGGTCATATCACGGCGGCCAATGCACCTACGCAAGAGTTTTCCTGGTTTTCTCGCACCAGTACTGATACAACTTTCTTTCTAAGTCACTGACTACTTTTCTCGCATGCATCAGGGGTGAGAGACAAAATATCGCCTGAAAGAAAGTTTGCCTCAATCGGCCATCGAACTCACAACCACCAGGTCACGAGTCAGTTACGCTAACCACCGAGATACGCGGGTGAGCGAAGATCTAGCAAAATTAACACCAGGAAAGCATGGATAGTTGAACTGACCTGTGCAATATAACAGAAATGATGTTTAGAACGGCATTAAACACCATGCAAACAAACAGATAAACGAAAAATTAGGTCTGTAGGAAACAATAAGTTAATGGTATTTCGTCTGCTGCAATTTTGGGTTTGTATTTCAATTAGATGGGGAACGAGCCGTTGGAAAAAAAAACCTATATTCTGTATGGAAACATATATGTTAGTCTCATTTCAACCCTTTTCCTTTTATGTGCATCCATGTTCTCTATTATTATTATTATTTTATTGTTTTTCCGCCAAATTGGCGAGCATTATATAATAATGGTAAAATGAACACATTAGAAAAGAATGAAAAAGAGAACAGTAATAAAAAGTATATGACTAGAAAGAGAGCCAATGTATGGCCAAAACCCCAACCAGAGAAAGACCCTTGCACTAAAAAGAAGAAAATGCAAAAGCCCTTTCCCTAATCAGAATGCGGGAGCACATTGTATAAATCCAAAAGCACAAAAGAAAGGAGTGAAACAGTACAAAAATAAAGAGAAAATGTGAATCAAGTTTGGAAACCTTGCAACGAAAACGAAATGGAAGGCAAAAATAAGCCAAACAATAATAAAGAACAAAATAACCAAGGAGCACGACATAAATGAGCAGACGCCTAGAACAAATCCATTGAATGAGTGAACAGGTGGATAAATCTATAGAAGAATTAACCAGTCAATCAATCAATCAATAAATCAATGGCAAAAAAGTGCTTGAGTTAGCGAGAAACAAAAATATAAATACGCAACCCAAACTTTAATCCAAGGCAGTAGACTGGCAAAGAGAATGGACAAAGTAAACAGTCTCTCTTTTGTGACAATGTTGTCTGAGTGATAACTCTAACGCAGTCATCCAGTTGTTCTTGTCTTTATCATTATCAGTGCATATTACATTTTTTTTCTTTCGATGGGGGGGGGGGGGTTTCCCAAAAAAGACCACATTTGAAAACAACGTTGCAAACCCCCCCCCCTCTAATCTCTCCTTTTGCAGCAATGTTTTATCCGTAAAAACTTCCATATTTTAGAAAAGTCCCCCCCCCCCCCCCAGTTTCGTTATAAAATGCCAAAAGTTTCAATAATACCGACTTCACCCTACAAGGGTTAACTCTTTACCAAATGGTAAAAATCTAAGACTTGTCCAAATTGAACGCATTTGCATACGAAAAATTTTATTATTCAAATGATAAGATTTGGCTTTTGAGGGATAGAAAACATAGTGAGAAAAGGAGAAAATGCTGGTTACCAGCATTTTCTCCTTTTCCCACCATGTTTTCAAAACCTTTCTTTCTTAGAGACATCAAAACACGGGATCATGTAGTAAAGGGTTAACATTTGGGGACCGTTTATAAGTAATTGTATGTTTTTCCCACTGGAATTATTTTTCTCCGCACAATATACCATTATATCCTGGGGAAAAATATGTGTGTAAACTGTTATTTATTTTTTTCTGCTATTTGCCTCTCTTGAAACATTCCATGTACTTATTGAATTTCACAGTAGTGCTTCCGTTATCGAGTAGTCGCTCCCAGTGGCTCAGTCGATATCGCACAGGGCTTGAAACCAGGGGGTCGTTGGTTTGATTTCCCAGCTCAGCCATTTTCTTTCCGAGGATTTGTGTTTTAAACAAAGTTTTTGTTTTTTTTTAAAGATTTCCTAAAAATGGTTTCCAGGAGTTTTCTTTTTATTAGTAAAACATTATTTCGAAGTCACCGGTGGCTTTCCCATATAGGCACTTTTGGAACAAATTTCTGCTGTGAGAGAGGAATATATGCTGTCACAATGGTTATCATTAGTCCTCGTAGAGAATTTAGCCCAGCTGAGAATCGAACCAGCTACCCCGACTGAGCTACCGGCCAATAGGCGTTAGATTTATGTAGGAGCTTGTACGAAAATAGAGATTTCTGAACGCTAAAGAAGAAAAAAACTACTTTGTTTATTATGTGGAAGAACACATATCCAGTAAATAGTTCGCCGGAAGTATAAGTTTGACCTAGATAAACATTAGCTATACTTGTACGAGTATATACGTGATTTTGGAGCATTGACAACCAATAAACTTGCCCCAAATGAGACAAGCAGGAAAGTTGACCTTGACACAAGGGAAAAAATGTCGTACGGTGCTTCCTCTCTGGTAATTTAGCGGATAAACATGACATAACGCGTGGTAAATATGGAGGGAAAACCATCAATTATTGTCGTCTGGTTTTGCCAAGGACCAACAGACACGCTATCGAAATTGAAAGCAATGGTCAGCAGAATAAGCCAACGGCAAATTTATTCCAATAACTATATAATAAGCATTCCTTTATTGAGATAACGGTGTTGGGCCACCGGGGCGACGTTTATTAGATTGGCCGCTGTAATGTAACACAGTGAACCATCGATAACCCGACTAAAATGTTATATAGTTACCAAGAAAGTAGTTCGAGCTGTCGATTTATCTGCCAGACAACACAATTCTAGAACAAGTCAATATTAAAAGCATTTGAACCATGCTCTGTGAAAAGGGGGCTTAACGCATCTGCAAAAAGTATCGACCCAGGTCGGCCTGCGCAGTCCGCGCAGGCTGACCTGAATCGAAACTTTTTGCTATAGGTCAATTTCCTGCATGTCAAGGGACCATTCAGCCGGTTGTTAGACAAAATTAATTTATCATAACTATCTATGTCATGAACTGATTGGAATGATGCATTACGGAGATGCATTAACCTCCTTTTTCTTAGAGCGTGGCTCATTTTTAGACGACACATATGATATAGCTCAAGTAACTAAGCAGTGCTCGCGGAAAATGGGATTTACACATCTTCGTAATGCACTGTACCAAGCAAGTCGTCACATAATTGTGTATCTAAAAACAGACTAAGTCATAAGGTAAAATTGTCCTTTGACACCCAAAAAGGGCTCAGTAGTAAAGTGTAGGAGCCTTTGACACCCAAATAGGGCTCAGTGGTAAAGTGTAGGACTCGTAACCTGGAGGCCCCGGGCTCGAGCCTCTCCGGAGGCACTGGATTTTTCGTGGAGTGTCCTTGGGCAAGACACTTCAGAGCCCTGGCCTGGTACTGGTGAAACCCAGGACATTCATGACTATGAGAGCTATTGCCGTGATATGACTGAAATAATGCTGAAAGCGGCGTAAGCTAATCAATTGATTAGTAATTTATAATTAATTTTACACACAAAAAATGATCAATATCAAAAAGTTTCGACCCATGTCAGCCTGCGCAGACTGAGCAGGATGACATGGGTCGATACTTTTTGCAGATGCATAAAACTTCCTTTTCACACAATGGTTCATTGATGCAAATACCAGCATGGTATCAAATTTTCAAGTGGGACTACTTTTTAACAACTTCTACCCGGAAGCATTTCGGCGTGGTGCGTCATCTTTTGTAGCACAGATCTCGGATAACGTCGACATCTGCGGTAATAAGAACAATGCGCACAACATAAATCGAACACGATGTTTCGTCTAATTTGGTTTTATAGTATCCGGGCTGTAACAGGCCTGAGGTTTCATATATCTTCACAGTATTTAGTAGTCCATTTCCCTTGTTAGATGGGAAAGTAGTAAAGCGCAGGAATACCAATACGAAGGTCGAGGCTCGATTTGCAACCTGGACATGAATTTTGTTTTCAGACTTTAGAGACACTTTTGTTTCCCATCAAATCAGTGGTGTCCTGGTTAGAAACCAAGAGGTAGCCTCGATAGTATTAGGTGTTCTCACTGGTAAAGTGTAGGGCTTGTAACCTAGACGCCCCGGGTCCGAGCCTTACTGGAACCACTGGATTGTTCGTAAGAATCTCTTTGGGCAAGACAGTTCAGAGCCCTAGCCTAGTACTGCGCAGGCTGACCTGGGTCGATAATTTTTGCAGATGCATTAAACCTCCTTTTCACAGAACAAGACCTTTTTGTAATAGGATTTCCTTGTTCGGTCCCAGCTAAAAGATCGAGTCAAGAGAGGAGTGTCCTTCGGCAAGGCATACAGAGTCCCAGCTTAGTAAAACCAAGAAAACACAAACTATATACCATGAAACAAGTAAGATGTCGGTGACATAATTATGATTAAATTATGTTGAAAGCGACGCAATGCACAATTTAATCTATTAAAAGTCATGAAGAAAAAAAAAAGAGAATCGATTTTACTTTGATTTATATACAATAAAATGTTTGATCAGTCATCGACGTCCAACCATTACAAAGGCTCCGTGTCCTCAATGAACTGTTTTATAAACGCCATCTCTGTTACTCTGAGAGTTCCACTCCTTTTAACCCTTCAACCATTTACCACACAATCCCGACTTTTTAACGACCGTGGAAAAGAGGCCTTTTGAAAACATTGTGGGAAAAGGAGAAAATGCTGGTAACCAGCATTTTCTCCTTTTCCCACAATGTTTTCTATTCTTCCAAAAGCAAATTTCAGTTTTTGAGTCACGTTTATTTTGTCGTCTGCAGATGCTTTCAATTTGGACAAGTCTAATATTTTGTCGTTTGGTAAAGGGTTAAAAAAACAACAAAAAATTGAACAAGTCCAAATTGAAAGCATCTGCAGACGACAAATCAAATGTGGCTCAAATGATTTTTCTTTGACAGGATAAAGAAAAAAAAAACATTGTGGAAAAAGGAGAAAATGCTGGTTACCAGCATTTTCTCCTTTTCCCACAATGTTTTCAAAAGCTTTCTTCCTCAGGTTCGTTGAAAGTCGGACTTGTGTGGTAAAGGGTTGAACCCTTTACCAAACAATCTCGAGTTTTAAAGACCCGTAAGAAGAAGACTTAACCTAACCAGCAGTTTCTCCTTTTACCACAGTGTTTCTATACGTCTTAAAACAAATTTAATTCTTTAGTCAAATTAACTTTTGTCGTCTACACATGCTTTTAATTTTGACAAGTCTAAAATTTTGTCGTATGGAATAAGAGTGAAACTGCTGCCTAATTCAGACAAGTATATTTTCCCCCTCCCCTTTAAAGATTTCAAGGTTCTTTCCGCTGGAAATATCTGATTGCATTGAAAAGAGTAGATCAAGATCAGGCTGCACGTTTTGCGCGGTCTGATCTTGATCCACACTGTCCGAAAAAGTGCATTAAGTCATGTAAATAGCTTATTTACAAATTCATCACCTTCTAAAAATAAATTTACAGCACACAATTGTGAAAAACACCCGGGTAAAATAATGGAAAATCATCACGGAACAAGGGTACATATTTATGAAAACGTTGTTGCTGAAGGGAGAAACTGCTGGCCACGAGCATTTACTCCTTTTGCCATAATATTTTCAAAATGTTGATCTACTGGATCAAGCAAAAAGTCGACTGCTTTGGATAATAATTTTGTTACATGTGTTAATCCACATCCTTTCTGGATTCATTTTGTTAAAAAATATCTCTACCTACTAGAATTTATTATCTTTTAATCGGGGATTATACTTCTGAAACCATGATCAAAGAAACGAGAGAGTGTTGTAAAAGATTAGACTTCACCAGCATTATGTGCAGCCTGATCTTTGTTCAAACTGTACGCAAAAATCATTTAACCCTTAAACTGTTGAGCTGCTAAGAGGGACTTGAGGATCTTTTGCGGACAGAGTTGATCAAGATCAGACTGCACGGCATGTGCGGTCTGGTCTTGGATCAACACTGTCCGATAAGGAGATATTTCCCTTCCAAAATACCACTGCAATAGCAATGGCAAAATTTACACTATCGGCTTGAAAGTTTCATTTAACTCAAGCTTTAGCAGACGACAAAATAAATGCTTCTCAAAAACTGGAAATTGTTTTGGGAAGAGTAGAAAACATTGTGGGAAAAGGAGAAAATGCTGATTACCAGCATTTTCTCCTTTTCCCACAATGCTTTCAAAAGGCTTTTTTTTCAGTGCCGTTAAAAGTCGGAATTGTGTGGTAAAGGGTTTAAGTTGCAGGTTAAGGTTTAAGGTCTCGAATGGCTGGGAAATGAGTAAATCATTCGATATTAAATTTTAACCCTATACAAAACAAACCAGTTTTTTAAAAACATGACAGAACAGAGCAGAATAGAACAAAACAGAATAGACTTTTGAACATAACAGAGTTATCTGTTCTATTCTGTTTTTTAAGAGTCTTGGAAAAAGGCCTTTCGAAAACATTGTTGAGAAATAGAAGAAAAAGATGCTAACCAGCATTTACTCCTTTCCCACCCCACAATGTTTCTATCCGTCCAACGACAAATTATATCATTTGAACCACATTTGATTTATAAAAAAAAAGGTTCTACCTTTTACCAAACAACCCTTTGTTTGAACGACTCTGAAAAAAAAAAAGCTTCGGAAAACCTTGTTTGGAAAAAAAAAAAAGAAAATGCTGGTGACCAGCATTTTCTGCTTTTATCCGCACAATGTTTCTACCCTTTCAAAGGCAAATTCCATCATTTGAGCCACATTTAATTTCTACAAAAAGCTTTTACCCTTTACTAAACAGTTCCATGTTTTAACGACTCTAAAAAAAAAAAAGAGCGCTTGAAAATATTGTTGAGAAAAAAAAAAGAATAAAATGCTTGTTACCAGCATTTTCTATTTTTTTCTGCATCAATGTGTCCTACCCTTTCAAAGGACCAAATCCCATCAATTAAGCCATATTCAATTTGTCGTCTGCAGATACCGTCAATCTGGACAGGTCTAAAGTATCGTCGTCTGGTAGAGCCATAACCCTTATCCTGCTAAAAAATGAAATATAACTTTCCAGGCGATAGTAAAACACCCGAATAATGTTATTTCAAACTTAATTTTTTGGAGAACAACATCTTCTTATCGGACAGTGTAGATCCAAGATCAGACTGCACGTTCTTTGCAGTCTGATCTTGATCTACGCTGTCCGCAAAAGGTCAGTGATTCGTGCTTGGCAGCTGAAGGATTAATGAAAAGAAACACGCCATTATCGCATAAAATATTAAAGCCGTTTCATCATCAATCGTTAACAAAAGCAACAAAAACCTTCATCCCACGACGTGAGTCAGTATGTTACAAAGATCGCCGCTTCCAACTCGGGGCCTGCCAGACCCTTTCAGCTTCATAGGCGAACACAGGGGCTTTTGCGGACGGTATAGAACCAAGATCATACTCCACAGAACGTGCAGTCTGATCTTGGATCTTCACCGTCCGTTATTTTCAGAAATATTCTAGGGAGAACAACCTTAAAAGTGCAATGCTTTTTTGTTCGTTACTTGAAAAAAAAGATGTATTTGTTTGAGAAATCGCTTTACAGGGTTACAGGGCTTAATTAAATAAATGAACATTTCCAGTCAATAGTAAAAACGCAAACTTTGCGAGTTTTTTTTTTTCGTCGATAAAAACTGTCACCGTAAAGTGAAGATAAGTGAGGCTGCAAGTTTTGTGCAGTCTGATCATGCCGACATTGTAGGCAAAAATCACGTTGAACTATACGAGGGTAAAATTGGACTTTTTCGAATAATATAGAAGTCGATGCTTGAAAGAGAGAATTTGTCTTTTGATGGGCATTTTATCATTTTTCCACGACGTTTTTCAAAGTTGCCTGCTGCAAGGGACCAAGGGATTGTCGGTTCGATTCTAAGCACGGCTAAATCTGCATTTCTCTCTAACTGATTTACATTATTTCTGCAATGTTTATGTGGGATAGCAGACAGAAGATTAAACAGATTGTTGAGCGAAAAAATGGTGGAAAAAAAAAATGCAGAAAAAAAAAAAAGCACGGACTGGTGCACTTGCTCCACGATATTACACAAGACATGGTTTTGGAAACAGCTTCAAACAACAAACAAACAAACAAACAAACAAAGTCTAGAGCAAGAGCATAGTAACTCGTCTATGTATGAGCAATGCTCTGGCAAATAGGGGCTTAATGCATCTCCGTAATGCTTTGTGCCGAGGAAGCCCTCGTATCATTATGGGTCCCTAAAATCCATGTTGTTGAACAACCGACTGGCTCATGAGGTAGAATGGTCCCTTGCAATGTAGAAAATTGGCCAATAGCAAATAGTTTCGACCCAGGTCAGCCTGCGCAGCCCGCGCAGGCTGACCTGGGTCGATACTTTTTGCAGATGCGTTAAACCCCTTTTTCACAGAGCATTGATCATATTTTGATGGGTCGATCCGATACCACATTTGCAAATTTCCGATGCTTGCAAAAATGAAAATTAACGATTTAAAGAATATCGAATTCGTGTATTATGACAGGCTGGAAAACTTAATGACGAAAGAAGAAATTCATCCCACGAATGATTTCTCAAATTTTCATTGCTATAAAGACGAGGCTGAAATATGTCTTGGAAAAAGCTAGCAGCCGAAACAGAATAAACCCCTATTGTGGTATAGAGGGAACATGCGAGAAAAGAAATATCGTGGCCACGACTTAACTACTTCGTGTCCACGACTTTAGTATCTCGTGGGCACGACTTAACTATCTAATGTGCATGACTAAAGTATTTCGTGGGCACGAGTTAAGTATTTCATGTCCATGACTAAAGTATCTCGTGACCACGACTTAATTTTCTCATAGCCACGACTTAACTACTGTATATCGTGGCCACGACTGAACTATTTCATAGCTACGACTTAACTATCTCGTGAGTATGACCTAACTATCTCATGGCCACGACGTGTCTCATAGCCACGACTCAACATTCTCGTAGCCACGACTAATCCATCTCAAAGCCATGATTTAACTACCTCGTTGACTCGCTTAATATCTCGTTGGCCCGACTTTACTTTCTTTTTGGTTAAAGTGTTCGCGGCCACGACTAAAATATATATTGGCCACGACTGAGTATCTCTTGACTACGACTGAATATTTCGTGGCCACGACTTAACATTCCAGTGTCATGACTTAACTATCACGTGGCCACGCTTTAACTATCTTCGGGTCATGACCGAATATCACATGCCCTAACGAAAGACTTTTAAAAAAAATAAATATATCAATTTTAAACAGGATGAAAACAATAGTGCGACCAGGAGCAATTGTTGGATTGCTCCTTTTCCCACAATATTGTTCCAAAGCTATCTTTCGTAAGAGCCAAAACTCTGTGTACATAGATGTTGATTAATGAATTGGTGTGAAAGAGAGACCGAAATAAACTTTGCAGTTATTTTCCCAAGTGGCCGGGACGAATGAGCAATAATTGATATCGTACACAAAGAGAGGAAATGAACGGCAGGAGCATAATGGAACGAAATGTATTTCGTTGATATATTTTATTGTGTCAATTAATATAAAACGTGTCTATGTGAGTTTGTTTCTATTTTTCCACGGTATTGAGACCCTTTCTGTATCTATTCAAGTTTGGTCTTTTATATGACGAGCTGTGTTAACCCTTAGGCTGCTAAGCGCGATTCAAGGATCTTTTGCGGACAATGTAGATCAAGATCAGACTGCACAGAACGTGCAGCCTGATCTTTGATCTACACTGTCCAATAATGAGATATTGTTCTCCAAAAAATAATTTTGAAATAACATTACTCGGGGTTTTACTATCTTTGAAATAACAAAATTGGATTTTTACTGCCGGCTCGAAAGTTTCATTTCATTTTTTTAGCAGGGTAAGAGTTAATTCAGTAACTAGTAACTACTGAAGCAGTTTTGAGAGAAAACACTTGTTTTGTTTGTTTGTATGTTTGTTGTTTAACTCCGTTTTCAACATAACTTCAATGATATCGCGTTGGCCAATGCACATATATATGCTTTACTGGAATTCTTTTTCACTAGTACTTTGCACAATATTTTTCCCAAGCCACTGGCTGCTTTCTCACATATACCTCATCGAAACAAGGTTCAGTGGTGACAGAGGTATGAATCCTGCCGCAATGATCAACTTTTATTAAGATCTAATAATTGAATACCAAAGATAACATTTTGACAAAAGGCAATGAATGAATGAGAAGTGTTTTATGACCCGTCGATAGCAAAGGTCATATTGGGCGCATTTACAAACTTAACTCTTTACCAAACGACAAAATTTTAGACTGGTCCAAATTGAAAGCATTTGCAGAATACAAAATGAATGTAATTCAAAAATCAAAATGTGTTTTGGGATGGGTAGAAAACATTGTGGGAAAAGGAGAAAATGCTGGTTACCAGCATTTTCTCCTTTTCCCACGATGTTTTCAAAAGGCTTCTCTCACAGGGTCGTTAAAAGTCAGGATTGTTTGGTAAAGAGTTAAACATGCATTTACTTTGCCCGGTTTCACGAAAAAAAAAAATCTTAACTCTTTACCACACAATCCCGACTTTTAACAACCCTGTGAAAGAAGCGTTTAGAAAACATTGTGGGAAAGGGAGGAAATGCTGGTAACATTTTCTCCTTTTCCCACAGTGTTTTCTACCGTTGCCAAAACAAATTTCAAATTTTTCAATCACATTTATATTGTCGTCTGCAGATGCTTTCAATTTGGACCGATTTTTGGAAGCCGGCTCTTGAAGCCGGCTTCCAGTAGGAATGCTTTTTTTTTTAATGCACATGGGGAATTTTGGGATACATCATTGCACAACTTTTCCGACATATTCACTCAAATACTTTTAATAGTATGTTGCTATTAAGCTCAAAATTATGCATTTTTTTTGTATGTACTGTTGAGATGAATTTCGAGCATGAAAAGTAAAGATTTCGTATTTATAGATATTTATTTAATAACTGATAAATGATTGACCCCACAGGCAGCGTAACTGTTCTTAAACTAGTATAGACTGGTTACCTCCCCTGATACTACTATACGTGTAAGTAGATTAGGGCAATATTACGCATTGTTTTTTTCCTTGTGCTGTTCACATAAATTGTGAGCATGCAAACTACAGATTTTGTATTTGAACTCTTATTTCTAAAAACGCTCAATAAGATTTTAATCGGGATATCTCGCGCAACACTGAAGAATTTCTACTAAATTGCGCGAGATATCCCGATTAAAATCTTATTAAGCGGCCTAAAAATCTCGCTCTAAAGAACGTACCTCAGTTTTTGTTTTCATCACGTGACAATAACAAAGCGGTACGCTTGCAATTAAAGCTGTTCTTCCACATATTTTGGTAAAAAAATCAAAATTTTGAAAACACATTTCTTATACATACTTTTTTGTAAGAATGTACCTTTGTTGTGACAAGCCTTGCATACTCAGAGCACAATTGAGACACACTAAATCCTTGGGCATTTATTTATGAGCCATGCTCTGTGAAAAGGGGGCTTGATGCATTTGCAGAAAGTATTGGTCCAGGTTAGCCTGCGCAGTCCGCGCAGGCTAACTTGGACCGACACTTTTTGCTTTGGTAATTTTTCTGCATGTCAAAAACCAGTGTACCTCATGTTTCAGTTGGTTGCTAGACAAAATGGATTTTATGGATCCATAAATATGTGATGACTTGCTTGAATTATGGATGAGAGAGATACACTAAGTCCCCCCTTTTGTCAGAGCATGTCTCATATGTTTTAATAACCCTGAGGAAAAAGACTATTGAAACGTAGTTGCAGGAGGACAAAATTCTGGTTACCATCATTTTCTCCTTTTAATACAATGTTTTCTACCCTTTCAAAGGTCTAAAGTAAGGCTGGAAAGGAAATGTAATGGAACTTTTGATGTAGCGTTTAAGGGTATAGCACTTATTTTTGTGGCTTTGGGGCTCCAGCCAAACTTGGGTTTTGCACCTAGTTATAAATGACCCTCGACACCTTTTGACTGATGTTGTACATCATTGCACTTGAGCCATGCTCTGTGAAAAAGGGTCTTAATGAATCTGGGAAAAGTATCAACCCAAGTCAGCCCGCTTGGACTGTGCAGGCTGACCTGGGCTGAAACTTTTCGCTATTGGTAAATTTTCTGTATATTTAAGGACCAGTCTACTAGATGATTAAGTTGATTGTATTAAAAAAGAGGCTACATGTATTGTTGATCCTTAATTATGTGATGGCTTGCTTGGTATCATGGATCACGGAGATGCATTAAACCCCCTTTTGCCATAGCATGGCTCATTTATATGTTCAACTATTACATTGTAAGGGGGCTATTCAGATTTTCATAGTCCAACTAAACTTGAAAATATTTTATTGCTCGATTTAGTAAGGCAATAGCTGACTAAGAATCAAGAAATAAAGCAAGAAGCAAAGGAAAAACAAATTGATGGTACTTCTTCAATGGACTAGTTAGCCTCTTAACTCTGTACCCTACAACAGAATTTAGAACTTGTCCAAATTCAAAGCAGTTGCAGACGACAAATCCAATTTGGTTATAATGATGAGATTTGTCTCTAAAATGGTAGAAAGCATTGTAGGAAAAGGAAGAAATGCTTGTGATAAGCATTTTATACTTTTATTGCAATGGTTGCAGAAGCTTTTTTCTTCAGGGTCACTAGAACATATAATTGTTTAGTGAAGGATTAAGTCTTTACCACATAATCCCGACTTTTAACGACCCTGAGAAAGAAGCCTTTTAAAAACATTGTTGGAAAAGGAGAAAATGCTGGTAACCAGCATTTTCTCCTTTTCCCACAATGTTTTCTAACCTTTCAGAACAATTGCAATCATTTTAGCCACATTGAAATTGTCGTCTGCAAATGTTTTCAACTTGGACAGGGCTAAAATTTTGGACAGTATTGTCCAAATTCAAAGCAGTTGCAGACGACAAATTAGATTTGGTTATAATGATGAGATTTGGCTCTGAAATGATAGAAAGCATTGTGGAAAAGGAGAAAATGCTTGTGACAAGCATTTTATACTTTTCTCGCAATGGTTTCAGAAGCCTTTTTCTTCAGGGTCATTAATTAGAACATGTAATTGTTTGGTAAAGGTTTTTTAGCTTTTGGCTAAAATTTTGTGAAGGCTTGTTGGAATGTCAAGTGATCATGCAATAATATGCATCAGCTACCGTAGAGCTCCAGATAGAGGGAGTGATTTTGATTTCAAAATTGAAAATATTAATCAATCTCCACCAAACCCCATGTTATGGGTACTCACTAGAATTGTCTCATCGAGACGATTCTAATGAGTACCCGCAACATAGGGTTTGGAAGGGAAATAATGGATTTAGAATACTATCACTCCCTCTTACCTGGAGGTCTGACTGCGGTATGTAGGATCATATTCATGTAAGAATGATAACAGTATTTTGATCTTGTCAAAATAGAGAAAATACCTAATCCAAAATCACCATGCTTTTATCTGAAGAGCAAAACTGCACCATTCCTGTTTACTGAATGTAACTGTCCTCTTTCCGAATGCATGCACGAAAAAAAGTGAAGTTTATATTAGTGTTTAACTCTTTACCACACAACCCCGTGTGTTAACGACCCTGAGAAAGAGGCATTATGAAAACATTGTGGGAAAAGGAGAGAATGCTGGTAACCAGCATTTTCTCTTTTTCCCACAATGTTTTCTATCCTTTCCAAAGCAAATTTCAATTTTTTAGTCACATCTATTTTGTCGTCTGCAAATGCTTTTAATTTGGACTAGTCTAAAAGTTTGTCGTTTGGTAAAGAGTTAAACGAAAAATAGGATTCACAGCAAAAAAAAATCTTAATTAGCCTCCCCAAATTGTTGCAGTCGAAAATATTTTCTACTGGGTCTGTATTCACCAATCATTCTTAAGAACATTCTTAGTCTTATTCTCCAGAATTTTTAATTTGAAAGTAACACAACTTCTGATTAGCGAGTTATTCCTAAAACACCTTCCTCATTGATGGTAACAAAAAAAATTGCCGACCTCTTTGATGCTATGCATCAAAAATTTGTCTTGTTTTCGTTTGGTAATCGTTTGGTAAAGAGTTAAGTCTGTTATTTTACTTAAATCTGCAATTAAGACTTATTTTCCGACTTGAGTTTGTAATTCCAGACGCATTTCACTAACAATAAAAGACCTTTGTAACATTCTGAACTGTTAACTGTTAATTGACTGACATCCATTTATTTTGCTGAGTCTAAAACGTATTGTCAACTCCGGATTTGAGAACCTTACTACAGTCTGTTAATGTTGGTGAAATTCGTCTCTAATAACAAACTCAACCTAAGTCAGATTGTATGGTATGATTGTATGGTGTTTAACGCCGTTTTCAACATTATTTCAATTATATCGCGGCGGCCAGTGCACCTATCCATGCTTTCCTGGAGTTTCTGTTACCAGTACTCCGCACAATATTCTTTCCAAGCCACTGGCTGCTTTCCCACATAACCATCGTCGAAACAATGGTCAGCGGTGAGAGAGGAATGAATCCTGTCGCAATGGCTATCATCAATCCTCGGAAAAAATTGGCCGAGCCGGGGATCGAACCAGCGACCTCCTGTTCTTAACTCTTGTACGCTACCGACTGAGCTACGGGGCTCGGCACCTAAGTCAGAACCTGGGACCGTTCGTAGATTTGAGTTAAATAGGAGACTTCAGTTTTTTCCTGAAAACCGGCACTGATGTTTAAAACAGTAACAGTTAGGTAGCAACCTTGACAAAAGGCAAACATGATTGCTTGTTTACTTGGCCATCTACAATGCCTTGCCAATGGAAACCTCCATCACGACCTGCAAAACCGGGGATCATACTCAAGACATCTTTACAAATACCATACCTTAACTAGTTCCCAGACGAAAAAAAAAACAATCTTCCAAATTAATCCTTAAGCTGCTAAGGGCGACAGAAGGACCTTTTGCGACATCCTTCATTGGGGCCGCTTTTCCAAAGGATTGTTTGGTAAAGAGTTAAACTTAACCCTTAAGCTGCTAATCGCGACCCACTGAACTTTTGCGGACAGTGTAGATCAAGATCAGACTGCACAGAACGTGCAGTCTGATCTTTGATCTACACTGTCCGATACAGTATTTTCTTTCCGGGGAAATCAACTTTGAAATCGCAATGTTTAGGCTTTTAGTGTTGAGTAGAAATTTGTGTTTCATTTATTCAGCAGCTTAAGTGTTAAGGGTAACTTTAAAGGAGAAGGGGAGCGGACAACAAAATAAAGGATTGGGTCTTTTGAAGATACTGTGAATGGATATTGTGGTTTTACGATGTTCTAGCGTGTAATAGGAACGCAAAATCATGCGTGTGAATGGAGAATTGGTTATTTGATTCGAGCAGTAATATTGTAAATAACTCACACGGCGATATCATTATGAGTCAGTTTATACCATTGTAATATTTTTCCTGCTGTGGAAAGACACTTCAGTGCCCCAGTCTAGTACTGGTAAAATTTACGAAACATATGAATGAGTGAGCTGTCGCCTTATAATACCAACATAATGTTGAATATGGCGTTAAATGCTATCAATCAATCAATCGACCAACCGACCGACCGACCGACCGACAGCCAGCTAGCTAGCCAGCGAGCCAGCGAGCCAGCCAGCCAGCCAACCAACCAACCAACCAACCAACACCCGATCGACCGACCGACCGACCGACCAACAAAATACTAATTTACACAATACATCTGGCATGGACAGACCTTGAGAGAGGCTCGTTTATTATATTCTTGAAATAAGTAATTTAAAGATATTTTATTAAATTGTATATATTCAGCATGAATCGAGGTTTCATACGGGATACATGTGAAAAATTATGACAAGAGGCGAAATTGCTTTTTATTTATTTATTTCAGATCAACTGTGGAACAAGTTCTACAACTAACATTAATCACTTGATTGCTTCGTTGAAACATAATCAATTCTTTTTTAAATGATAAGAAAACAGTGTGGGAAAAGGAGAAAATGCTGGTAACCAATATTTTCTCCTTTTCCCACAATGTTTTTTTTTTTAAATCCCTCTTCATCGTAATCTGTAAACTTAGGATGGTTTTTGAAAAGGGTAAAGGTTAATTTTGGGGTCGACTAGAAGTGGGATACTGAGGATTTTGTGGGGCTCAGAATATGCCAAAACGAAAGAAACGAGCGAAAAAAGAGGCGGGGAAGGGAAAGGGGCTTTTTTGTTATTTTCAATAGCAGGGATCGACAAGTTGTGGTGTACTTTTGTGGTGTTTTGTTTGTTTAACTCTTTACCAAACGACAAAATTTTAGACTTGCCCAAATTGAAAGCAATTGCAGACGACAAATTAAAAGTACCCTAAAACCTAAGTCTTTTTCTGCAAAGGGTAGAAAACATTGTGGGAACAGGAGAAAATGCTGGTTACCAGCATGTTCTCCTTTTCCCACAATGTTTTCAAAGGGCTGTTTTTCCAGGGTCGTTAAAACTCGGGATTTTTTGGTAAAGAGTTAAATCCTTCGCCAGGTGTGACAAAATTATTTGGCTTTTGCAGCCCTTGTACATCAAGATTAGCCTGCAGAACATGCAGTCTGATCTTGAGTCTTTACTTCTCACTACATTCTTATGAAACATATTTAAAGTGGTCTCTTAAATCTGCTGGGAAATCGTTTATAAAGCCCTTAAACAGAGACGCATTCGAAGAAATTAACCTGAAGCGTACTAGAAAATGATAGATTGTATGTTGTAAACTTAGGCGAGCTGGATTGAGAGAGAGAGAGAGTTTGTGTCTTTGAATGGTGTTTTACGCCGCTTTCAACATTATTTCAGTCATATCACGGCGACAGCTCACATATTCATGTATTTCCTGGGTTTCACCAGTACTAGGCTAGGGCTCTGAAGTGTGAAGTGTCTTGCCCAAGGACGCTCCCACGTAAGACCCAGTGGATCAGGTGGGGCTTGAACCCGGGACCTCTAGGTTACGAGTCCCACAGTTTACCACTGAGCCACGCAGGACCCCCGAGAGAGAGAGAGAGAGAGAGAGAGAGCACCTTTGATACCGTGGAATTAATTTCTACAAAAGATAAAGGAAATTAGGCAGACAAAAATGTAACACTTAGATGTTACTGCCCTTAAAGTAAATGAGCTGTGCTCTGTGAAAAGAGGCCCAATGTATCTGCGAAAAGTATCGACCCATGTCAGCCTGCGCCGTCCGCGCAGGCTGACATGGGCCGAAACTTTTCGCTATAAGTCAATTTTCAGTCTGTCAAAGGACCGTTCCACTCCATGATTCAGCCGGTTGTTAGACAGAATGGACTTTAGGTATTCATGTTTATGTTATGATTTGCTTGCTATCATGTATCGCGCAGATTCATGAAGCCCCCTTTTGCCAGAGCATGGTTTATATCTATCAACACTTACACGATTCATGGAAAATCGTGTCTTTGATTTGTTTAAAAAACGAATGTATTTAAAAGCCAAATCTCCTCCTAACTGCAGTGTGTGTATCTTTGATCTGGTAATTAACCCTTTCCCAAACAAGCCCTGGTTTTCACGTGTCTGCACTACAAGTCTTTTGAAAACACTGTGGGAAAAGGAGAAATTGCTCGTAACGAGCAATTTCTCCTTTTCCCACAGTGTTTTCTACCCTTTTTGATAACTTTCTGCCATTTTCATCAAGTTTAAAATTGTCGTCTGCAAACTCTTTCAATTTGGATCAGTCCAAAATTTGTCGTTTGGGAAAGGGTTAATTGTGATGGATTTCTGTAACAGATTTGTCTACAAAAGACATGCCCTTAGAAAAAGAAGAAGAAGAAGAAGAAGAAGAAGAAAAAGAAGAAGAAGAAGAAGAAGAAGAAGAATCTATTGCTTGGCCATAGTCTTTGCATGGGTCGATGATAACCATTGCGATGGAATTCATTCCTCTCTCACCGCTGAACATTGTTTCGACAAGTTTATGTGTGAAAACAGCCAATGGCTTGGACAAGAATGTAATGCAAGGCACAGAAAGAAACTCCTGAAAAAAATGGACAGATGCACTGGCCGCCGCTATATAACTAAATAATGTTGAAAACGACATTAAGCAGCATACGAACCATAGAAACTCGTATGAAATAAAAAGAAAAGGATTGAAAAAAAAATAGCAATTGAGTAGCCGACAGCTGTTGCTTTTGTTTACCCTTTGCTGGACCGAGCACATATTTAGTTACTAAAGCAGAAAGTGCAGATCAAGATCAGATTGCACAGAACGTGCAGTCTGATCTTGGATCTACTCTGTCCACTGTTATGTTAGATATGTAGATAAAAATAGCTTAGAAATCACCATATTTAAGGGTTTTTATTTTTTCTTTTCATTGACTGAGACCGTTTGATTCATGAAATCTGTGTACTAAGAATGAATTCTTTACCTCACAATAAAAGTCGGGTTTCAGAGCCATTCATTTTGAAAGCCTTTGCAGACGACAAATCAAATGTGGCTTAAATTAAATGGATTGTGCTCTATGTTAGGGAAGAAAACATTGTGGAAAAAAAGGTGAAAATGCTGGTCCAGCATTTTCTCCTTTTCCCCCAGTGTTTTGACTCTTTACTGATCGACCGAATTGTATGCTCATCTAAATTGAAAACGGTTGCAGAAGACGATTCATATGTGACATATATGATTGGATTTGTTTTGAAATGGTGGAAAACATTGTGGAAAAAGGATAGAATGCTGGTTACCAGCATTTTATTCTTTTTCCACGATGTTTTCAGACGTCATCCCTATTCGGGTCGCTATAAGACAGGATTGTGTTGTAATGGATTAAAAAACTTTCTTTCCCCATGATCGTTCAAACACTGCATTGCACGGTAAAGGGTTAACCCTTAAGCTGCAGAATATATGAAACGAAAGTTTTTTCTCAATAGTAAAATACAAAATATTGCTTTTTCAAAGTAGATTTCACCACAAAGAAAATACCGTATCGGACAGTGTAGATCAAAGATCAGTCTGCACGTATTGTGCAGTATGATCTTGATTTGCACTGTCAACAAAAGGTCAATGAGTCGCGCTTGGAAGCTTAAGGGTGAACACTCGGATGAATGTAATTAACGTTCATTTCTGCCTTAATCACTGCAATAACATTGTGGTTGAGAACAAAAGTGGTCCGAATGAACAGGCACATTCTGTCAGCCTTGGTTTTTTTCGTTCAGTTGGGTGATTGAGTGTATGTGTTTTTTTTTTCCCTTTTTTCCCCTAGTACTTAACACTTTTAAGTGCGACGCAATGCATCTTTGCGGACAGTGTAGATCAAGATCAGACTGCACAAGACGTGCAGTCTGATCTTGAATCTACACTGTCCGATACAGTTAGATTTTTTCAGGCAAATTTGAACTTGAAATCGCAGTTTCTTGGTATTTATTGCAGGCTGGATTTTCCCCCCATTTTTTTTTTGAATTGCCCATTTCTTTGCCAAAGGCGAAAACAGGGGCTTTTGCAGAGGACACAGGTCAAGATCAGACTGCAACAAAGTACAAGCAGGTCTTGGGTCTATGCTGTCATTTTTCTAGTCAAGCCTATAAGGTAAAATATCTTCCGTAGTTTCAGTAGATCGTATTTTCAGCCGTCAATAGAGTTTGAGTTTATATGAGCAATGTTCTGGCAAAAGGCGGTTTGATGAATCTCTGTGATGCATTACACCAAGCAAGTCATCACATAATTATGGATCCATAAAAATCCATTTACCCTGGCAATCGACTGGATCGACTGGATCTGGAGGTAGAGTGGTCCTTTTACGTGCAGAAAATGTACACATAGCAAAAAGTTTCGACTCATGTCAGCCTGCGCGGACTGCGCAGGCTGACATGAGTCGATACTTTTGGCAGATGCACTAAGCCCCCTTTTCACAGAACATGGCTCAAATATTTTGCGCTGAAAGGATGAACCCTTTACCAAACAATCCCGTGTATTTGTAATAATTTAGAAAAAGGCTCTTGGAAACATTCACGGAAAAAGGAGAAGGTACCGGTAGCCAGCATTTTCTCCTTTTTTCCGTAATGCTTTCTACCATTCCAAAGACAAGTCCCATCATATCATATGTGTCCATTTTGTCGTCCCGGTAGCTCAGTCAGTAGCGTACAGGACTTGAGAACAGGAGGTCGCTGGTTCGATCCCCGGCTTGGCCAATTTCTTTCCGAGGATTGATGATAGTCATTGCAACAGAATTCATTCCTCTCTCACCGCTGACCATTGTTTCGATAATAGTTATGTGGGAAAGCAGCCAGGGGCTTGGGAAAAATAATGTGCGTAGTACTGGTAAAAGAAACTCCAGGAAAGCATGGATAGGTGCACTAACCGCGCTATAGCTAAAATAATATTGAAAACGGCGTTAAACAACCATCAATCCATCCATCCATCCATCTACCGACCGACCGACCGACCGACCATTTTGTCGTATGTATTTACGTTTCGGCGAGTGTAAAATTTATCCTTTTGTAAAGAGTTAAGAATTCAAGGGTTAAAACAGCTTTGTGGTATAGACAGTTTGAAATTGCCAGTAGAATACTTAAAAAAAAAATTGCATGACTTCTGCATACTTTAGAATATATGTGAGCCATGCTCTGTGAAAAAGGGGGCTTAATGCATTTGCAAAAAAAAAAAAAACTATCGACCCAGGCTTGCCTTCGCTGACTGAACAGGCTGACCCGAAACATTTTTCTTTTTGTCAATTTTCTGTGTGTGAAAGGACCAGTGTACCTCACGATTCAGTAGGCTGTTATACAAAAAAGAATTTTAGGGATGTATGATACTGTAATGACATGCTTGGTACGATGCACCACGGAGATGCATTAAGCCCCCTTCTGCCAGGGCATGGTTCATATACAGTATGTATGACTATGAACTATGAAAAGCTTTTGTCAAATAAACAAATGTTCATTTCTGCTCTGTTAAGTTGCGATTTCGGTCAATAATAGTTATTCAGGACAGTGTGCAGTGTATCCGTAAATGCACAATTAGGTGAATTATAAATCCCTTAACTCTTAACCCTTTCACAAACAAGCCCTGGTTTTCACGTGTCTGCAGTACAAGTCTGTTGAAAACACTGTGGGAAAAGGAGAAATTGCTCGTAACGAGCAATTTCTCCTTTTCCCACAGTGTTTTCTACCCTTTTTGAGAACTTCCTACCATTTTCATCAAATTTAAAATTGTCGCCTGCAAACTCTTTCAATTTGGACCAGTCCAAAATTTGTCGTTTGGGAAAGGGTTAAGTTGACATACGCTGCTAAATAAATGAATCGGAATTTCCACTCAGTTGTAAAAGCCAAAATATTGCGATTTCAAAGATGGTTTTATCGGGAAAAATATGTATCGGACAGTGTAGAGCCAAGAGCAGACTGCACGTTTTGTGCAATCTGATCTTGATCTACACTGTCCGCAGCCAAAGAGTTAACAAGCAGACGTCACAGATCCAAGATCAGACTGCATGTTCCGTGCAGTCTGATCTTGGCCCATGTCGACTAGTCCATGTTTTCACATATGGCGCTAAAAGGATTAAGGCACTAAATGTGTGAGCCATGCTCTGACAAAAGGGGCTTTAATGTATCTCCGTGATGTTTTCTATCAAGCAATTTATCACATAATTATAGATCATTGTCATTCAGAAAGACACGTTAACCTTTACCAAACAATCCCGTGTTTTACCAATGGCAGACAAATCAAGAAATATCTTTAAAAAAGGTAGATGGCGTAAATTTTCCAGCAAATAGACAGGGCCCTCAAAATAAACATGTCTACATTTTTGACCAATCACAAATTTCTATTTATTCATTTGTTATCAGTACCAAAAAGTAAGTCAAAAGCCAGTGCATTCAGCTACGCCGAAAAAAAGCAAGAAAGCATTTAGACATAATTGACCAGACGACAAAATCAGACTAAAAAGCATTTGCACACGACAATTTCATTTAGGCTCAGATGATAGGAACTGTTTGTGAAAAAGTAGAAAATATTGTGGGAAAAGGAGAAAATTCTGGTTACCAGCACTTTCTCCTTGTCCCACAATATTTTCAAATGTCTTTGTTCGAAGGAATTGTTTGGTAAGAGGTGAAAGGCGGCCGCATGCAGCGTTGATTAAAAAAAAAAGGCCCTCATTCTTTATTTTAAGAAAAGTCGTCGTATTGGCTGAGGCGTTCAGTGTCTCGACCAATCAGAAAGCTTGTCAAGGAATTTAAAATTAGAAGAGGAATGAGAACTACTCGCGAATACTGAATCAGAAATAATTTTCAATATCGAAGTTAATTTGCGAGTAGCAGTATTCGGTATTCCAACTGCAGTCCAATATTTGAGAAAGATTTATCGGAGAGATATCGAGGGAAGAGAGAGAGAGAAAGAGCGTATTGCATAGGCAGGCAGCTCGCTGTCATTTCATTATGAATATTAGCGCTCCACGTACACGCAGATTAGCGTTACTTAATGTTTATTAACATCTATGTATTTCTAGTTCGTTGGATAACATGTGGTATTTTTAGATTAAAGGTGAAATAAACATGTGTCATGCGACTTCGTGGAAACAAACATTTTATGGAGGGATAAGCGCATCGTTACCTTGGAAACTGCGTCTTGTGCTATTACCATTGTTACCAGGATATTTACCTTGATAATTTTATTGCGGAAAAATAACTTTTTTCTCTCTAACTGAAAGACAGTTAATATATATTTTTAGATTTAAGGTGAGATAAACATGTGACATGCGACTGCACGGAAATAAACATTTTAAGGAGGGATAGAAACCCGTTGCCTTAGAAACCGTCGCATCTCTGTTAGCAAAGAAAATTGTCTTGATAATTTTTTTATTGTAGAAAAACATTTCGTTTGTCAGTGCATACACTTTATTTTCAAATACACATACATTTTTAAGTTGCAAGTGAAATACACATGTGGCTGACTGTGCGGATATAGACATTTTGTGTAGCGTTAGCTTACGGTTACATTGGAACCTACCTCTTTTGTGCTATTATCACTATCAGCAAAGATAATTATCTTGATAATTTCATTGCGGAAGAACGACCTTTTTCTCATTACTGGGAAACAATACATATGTTTATTCGTAAAGAAATGTAGGATAAATAGATAAATATCTAGAGAAAAAAATATGTGAAAGGATCAAAAAAATCGAGCGTTTGATTGACAGATGCGATAAAGATGTAAGGAATATGTGTGATAATTCCATCATTTCACCGTAACCTATTTTCAACACGGAAATAAAAAATGGGGCTGTTAAAAAGGAGTGTTTCGTTCATGGATTTATTAAGACTCGTGATATTTTTCTCGATTTATTTCGGATCTGTCGGTAAGTTTATCTTTTTTGTTACAAAAAAGAAAATCAATTGTATATCCTACTTTTATCACATCAGGTATATTAAACCCTATACAAAACAATCCTAACAAATCCGTATTTTAACTAGGCAATGGAACAAAAACATTTGAAAACATTTTGGAAAAAGGAAAAAAAAAAGCAAGTAATCAGCATTTTCTCCCTATCCCACAACGTTGTATGCCCTATCAAAGACACAGATTCTAGTGCATTGTTACGTCGTCTGCAAATGTTATCAATATGGAAAAGTCAAACATTTTTGTCGTCTGCCTCAACCAAACGACAAAAAGGCAGACTCGTCCAAATTCAAAACAGTTGTAGATGGAAAGTTAAATATGGCTCACATAACGAATTTTGTCTCTGCAAAGGTGAAAAACAATTTGGGAAAAGAAGAAAATGCTTGTAAACAACATTTTCTTCGTTTCCCACAATGTTTTCAAAAGCCTTTCTATTCACTGTCGTCAAAACACGGTATTTTTTGTTGAAGGGTTAACTCCTTACCAAACGGCAAAATTTTGGACTTGCCCAAATTGAAAGCATTTGCAGATGACAAATAAAAAGTTACTGAAAACCTGATATTTTTCTTTCAAACGTTAGGAGAAAATGTTGGTTATCAGCATTTTCTCCTTTTCCCACAATGTTTTCAAAGGGCTTCTTTCTCAGTATCCTCAAAATGCGGTATCTTTGTTAAAGGGTTAACCCTTTGAGCGAATAAAACCAACCAACATTTTCAGTCTAGAAATAAGACCTAAATAATTGCAATATCGTACTTGTTTTTGTCTATAATGTTTCAGCTCAGAGGACAGTGTCGATCAACGATCAGACTGCACGTTTCATGCAGTCTTATCCTGATCTACACTGGGCGCAAAGACAACGTGAAAGGCGCTTTAAGGGTTAAGATAAATACATGGCACATTTCTGTTAGCAAGGTTACCAAAGTGCAGCAATAAAGAAAAGAAATCTTTGAACCGTGAAATTCAACATTTACAATTTTTAGTTCTGTAACGAGAGAGAGAGAGAGAGAGAGAGAGAGAGAGGGGGTGGAGAGGTATCACGTCTAGTGTAGCAAAGCTTCTCTCTTACGAGTGTCTCTCTTTTTCTCCTCTTCTTCTTACTCTTCGTCTTCTACCCTCTCTCTCTCTCTCATGCTCACCCACATACATCCTTTCTGTGTGCAATTCTGTTTCTCATTCCGTCCCTCAGTCTGTTTCAATCAGCAAGACAAATATCAAGCTTTTGCATATTTGGACTTAGGTGAATTAAAAAGTAACAAATACATACCAATAACATAACCATAACACATGGAAAAGTAATAAACATTGTAATTGAAGGAGAAACTATAGACCACATGGGGGATATCTTGAAAAGCAAATTATTGTACAGTTGTATTATGATCATCGATATTACATCTTACGAGGAGTGTTTAAATACGAATGCATCTAAGCACCTAACATTTGATTCTTCATAGGTTTCACTGAATTTTTTATTTTGTTCCCTCAAAGTATTCACCTCAAACAGATATACAAAGTTTCAGTCTCGGCATCCAATGTTTTAAGGCATTTTTATAGTCTTTTTAGGTACAAATTTTCGACCTGAAAGGTATTGTTTTAGCTTTGGAAACAAAAAAAAAAAGTCACAAGGGGCAAGGTCAGGTGAGGGTGGGGTAACACAACGACCTTTTCCTGCTTCAGAAAGTTTTGCACTATGGACGCCTTGTGCGATGACGCGTTGTCATGCAGCAATCTGACTTTGCCAAACCTGTTGCGGGTCTCCGTTTTCGACAGTATTTCTTTAGTTTTCGAAGAAGTTTCGTTTTGTAAAGTTTGGCATTTTCAGATTTGCCTTTAGGCACAGCAACCTGAATGGCGGGACCCAGAGTTGTAAAGAAAATGGCATACATTACCTTCTCCATACTGATGGTCCTTTTTGTGATGCATGGTCTTGTGCCAGACTTTGTTGGTTGGTTGGTTGTATTGGGGTTTAACGCCACTTTAACAGCTAAGGTCATATCATGGCGGTCGGTGACGCACATGTGTTTCCTGGCTTTCTCACACCAGTACTAACACAACTTTCTTTCCAAAGCCACCGACTACTTTTCTCACATGCTTCAGAGGTGAGAGGCGAAAATACGCCGGAAAGAAAGTTCGCCTCAACCGGGTATCGAACTCACAACCACCAGGTCATGAGTCCGACACGCTCACCACTGAGCCACCCAGGCGGGCTACCAGACTTTGTAGCCCAAAACTTAATTGGGTGGTTTCGTTTTGGCTCATAAAAATGAATCCATGTTTCGTCACCAGTGACGACATTTGCAGAAGATCGTGCATTGTAAATTGGATACTGTTTAACCCTTTCCCAAACGACAAATTTTAGACTGGTCCAAATTGAAAGAGTTCGCAGACGACAATTTTAAATTTGATGAAAATGGCAGAAAGTTCTCAAAAAGGGTAGAAAACACTGTAGGAAAAGGAGAAATTGCTCGTTACGAGCAATTTCTCCTTTTTCCACAGTGTTTTCAAAAGACTTGTACTGCAGACACGTGAAAACCAGGGCTTGTTTGGGAAAGGGTTAAGCAACAATTTAGTGCATTGCAAGCGAGCCCTTTTCTGCTCATCTGTCAGTAGATGGGGAATTCATATGGCATAGATCTCTCATTCTCAAGTCGCATTTGAGGATGGTAGGCGCTCCCCCAAATGAAATGCCAACGATACTAGTTATTTGCCTCGTGGTGTATCTTGCATCGGTATTAAGTATTTATTTCACTTTAGCAACCATCTTCGCAGAAGTTGCTGTTTTAGGCCGACGGGCATGGGGTACATCTTCAGTCGAAATTAACCAAAAAAGTCGGGATTGTGTGGTAAAGGGTTAAGTCGCCACTGGCAGTGAAAAAAGTAAAACTATTTAACCTTTTACGACACAGTCACGACATTTAACGACCTTGACGAAGAAGGCGTTTGAAACCATTGTGGGAAAAGGAGAAAATTCTGACAATCAGCATTTTCTCCTTTTCCCACAATGTTTTTTACCTTTTAAAAAACAAATTTCGAAATTAACCCACATTTGAATTTATTAAACCAATGAATAACTAATGAAAAAGACATTTCATTTTGTCCACAAACAGAACAGATTTCATAAACAAAAATGTCTTTATTACACCCTATGGCAGGGACACAACGATTCTTAATATAAGACCGCACTTCAATGGCATACTCTGGGTCCGTATTCACCAACCATTCTTGAGAATGTTCTTAGTCTTATTCTCCAAGATTTTCTACATTTGAAAGTAACGCAACTCCTGATTGGCTAAACCATTTGGTTTAGCCAATCAGGAGTTGTGTTTCTTTCAAATGTAGAAAATTCTGGAGAACAAGACAAAGAACGTTCTTAAGAATGGTTGGTGAATACGGACCCTGGTTTACCAACCATTTTTGTATCAGCATATACGAGTAGACAATGTATAGCGAGCTATAAACACAGCTAAAGTGAATGGATTTTCATGAATGTGGGGTATCAAAGTACAGCTAGCATGTAATATCTCTACCCGATAACCTTTATTTCCGCGTGTTTTTCGCAATATTGAACAATATAACGTTACAGATGCATTTATATTTGAACAGTTTTCGTATAATCCCTGAACCCGTAGGCTGCTAGGCGCGACTCACTGACCTTTGCCGGACAGCGTAGATCAAGATCAGACTGCACAGAACGTGTGTGGTGGGGAGATGGGAAGAACCTTTCCCTTTGACTCTTTCAGCGAAAATTATATGAGCCATGCCTTGTGGAAAGGGGGGTGTAATGTATTCGCTAAAAATGTCGACTGTGGGGACTGCGCTGATCTGCACCGAAATCTTTGGCTATTGGTCAATTTTCCACGCGTCCAAGGACCAGCCTACCTCATGATTTGTGAGACAAAATGGATATTATGATCCATAATTGTATCAGATGACTTGCTACTCGTTCTTCCTCATGGAAATGCATTTAGCCCCCTTTTGCAGGAGGGTTCATATGAACTCGAAAATGCAAAAAAGGCGGACTGTTTGGCAAATTTTTTACTGAACAGTTTATTACGCTTATTTCGGTCATGTAACGGCGACAGCTCAGCTATTCATTTGTATCCTGATTTTGCAAGTGCTAACTGAGTGGGTAGGTCCAGCGTGGCCCAAGATGTTGGATTCACAACTTGGAGGTCCGGGTTCGATCTTCACCCGAAGCGCTAGGAGTGACCCTGGACAGGGCACTTCAGAGCCCTAGCCTAGTACTAGTGAAACCCAGGACATACATGAATAAGTAAGTTGTCTGATACATAGATAAAAGCCGGTGTGAAACGTCCTTCTATCAATCAACCAGGCATTGCCTATGATGGTTCTTACCCAAGGACATTTACACGAAAAATCTCAATGAGGATTGAATCTGGGACCCTAAGATATGAAGGTAACACCTTCACCAGTAAGCCACACAGGACTCTGAAGTTTGGGCAAACTGAAATGTTTCTGTTGCAATTTACAATGAAGTGAAATTATGCAAATGAACTACGTCAAAAATTGCAAGTAGAATGTTATAAATTTCATGTGTAACCCTCTACTCAACCGCAATATTGTGGACTTGGTCACATTGAAGACTTTTGCAAAAGTCATAGGAAACGGGATTCAAAAAAAGAAATTTGTTTTTGAAGGGTAGAGAACATTGTGTGAAAGGAGAAAATGCTGATTACCAGCACTTTCTCCTTTTCCCACAGTGGATTCAAACGCCTTCTTCGTCAAGGTCGTTAAATGACGTGATTGTGTCGTAAAAGGTTAAATAATTTTACTTTTTCACTGTCAGTGGCGACTTAAATAGCTTCTGCGGACGGCGTCGATTCAAGATTAGACTGCACAGAACATGCAGTGTGATATTGGATCTACATTTTTCGCTACCTGATGCTACACTGACTAAAGTTACCATCTATTGCAGTTGACATCTACTTTTAAGACCTTGAAAGATACATTATTTCTAGAAAAAGAGTTAACCCTTTACTAAACAATCCCGAGTTTTATCTATCCGTAAGAGAAGGGCTTTTGACAGCACTCTGGGGAAAGGAGAAAATGCAAGTTACCAGCATTTTCTCCTTTTTCCGCATGTTTTTAGCCCTTTCACAGACGAATCCTACCATTTTGAACACAATCAGTTTGTCGTCTGCAAACTCTTTCAATCTGGACACAGAGCTCCAGATAGAGGGAGTGATTTTGATTTCAAAATTGAAAATATTAATCATTGTCCTCTAAACCCTATGTTATGTGTACTCATTAGAATCGCCTCATCGAGACGATTCTAATGAGTACCCACAACATAGGGTTTGGGAGAGAAATAATGGATTTAGAATACCATCAGTCCCTCATATCTGAAGGTCTGTAGACACGTCTGGTAAAGGGTCAATCTACAGCAAAAGAGTTTAACCTTTACCAAAAATCCTTTGTTTTAAGGACCCAGAGAAGGCAAGCTTTTGAAAACACCGTACATAGTAAAAGGAGAAAATGCAGGCTACCAGTCTTTTCTGCTTCTCCCACAATGTTTTCTACCATCTTTTAAGATAGATCCAATCATATACGATACATCTTCTCTGTCGTCTGCAAATCCCATCAATTTTGTCAAAATTGAAGGAATTGGCAGACGACAAAGATTTCGTCGTTTGGTGAAGCTTCACAGCGTTTATCACGTCACGATTCTAATGAGGCCTCGATAAAATACACGTAACCCCTATAAGTCATGGGTTCATTACTCGTAACTGTTTTCTTGTTTGGATGTGTGTGTGAGTGTGTTTTTTAAATTGAGCCATGCTCTAGCAGAAGGGGGCTTAACACTGCCAAACAACGCAATTCTAGACTCGTCCAAATTAAAAAGCATTTGCAGACAACAAAATTAACGTGACCTAAATCTTGAAATTTGTCTTCGAAGGGGTAGAAAACATTGTGGGAAAAGGAGAAAATGCTGGTTACCAGCATTTTCTCCTTTTCCCACAATATTTTCAAAAGGCTTCTTTCACAGAGTCGTTAAAAGTCGGGATTGTGTGGTAAAGGGTTAATGCATCTCGGTGATGCATGATACCAAGCAAGTCATCACATGATTATAGATCAATAAAAGCCATTCTGTATAACAACAGACTGTATCATGGAATACACTGGTCCTTTGACATACAGAAAATTGACCAGTAGCAAAAAGTTTCGGCCCAGGTCAGCCTGCGCGGACTGCGCAGGCCGACTAGGGTCGATACTCTTTGCAGATGCATTGCCCCCCTCCCCCCTTTTCACGGAGCATGGCTTAATTTGTTTTAACCAGTCCCAAACGACAAATTCTAGACTCCTCCGAATTTGGAGCGTCTCCAGACGAAAAATTCAATCGGTACAAATGAGCACAATGTTCTATGGTAGGGTAGAAAATATTTTGGAGAACGGAGAAAATGCTGATTACCAGCATTTTCTACTTTTCCTACAATGTTTTCGTAAGTCTTCCAACTCAGGGTCGCTAAAACTCAGGATTGTGTGATAAAGGGTTAAAATTCTCTCTGATTTGATTAGTTTTAATGTAATAATATGAAAAAATACTATAATAATCAAATACAGATACGTGGAGAATTTATTAATTCTTTTGCAAAACAACCAGACATAAGTTTTACAAGTCTAAAGATACTACGAGGGTTGCCCCAGAAATGTGTAGACTTTTCTTATAACTCTGTAGTCTGGTACCCCGCCATACTTCAAGAGTACGCCAGGCAAAGCGCAATAATGGCGGCCCCCGTTGGTAATATGCAGAGGAGACGGGATATTGTTATTTCACATGATCAGATCGGATCATAGGCTGAATTCAAAACAGATCGCTTGCAGTAAAGTAATGGCGGTGAGTTTTTCTACATGCCGTTCTTATTTAGCGAGAAAAACTACACATCAGAAATGCTTTAAGTATCCGAAATGTCAATGGACCTATATAAAGTCCGAAACCAGGGCTACTTTTAAAGTTATTCATAGTCAAATTTATATTTAAACCATACTCCAACAGCTATTTGATAGCGGTTTGATACCAAAATTTGGCTCCTTATTATTAGATGTATCATTGACACGTGCGACAATTTTCATCAAAATACGATGAGCGAGTAAATGCAACTAGGGGTTTGATTGACTGATTTTCCGTTCATTTATCGTCTCGACTGGTTACCCATATGGGCGACGCCCTCTGAAGGCTGTTACTTTTGTTAGGGGGAAAGTGCAAGATACACGACGAAACCCATCCTAAGTTACACTCGGTTCTCTAACGTGCACGGTGTATAGCACAGTCACACGGGACCTCGCTTTAACGTCTCATCCGAAAGACGTTTTTGTAATTTTAGATTGCCAGTCATGGGGCTCAAACCCACGCCCTGAAGTGACCCAAGACTTGACGTTTACAAGTCCTACGCTCTACCAATTTACACAGGGCTAAGAATACAACCGCACGACATAACGCCGGTTTGATAAAATGATCCCCCAGGTTACAGATATTCTTTTTATTTCTTATCTATGGAATGCCATAGCAGAAAATATTCAAGATATAAAAACGCTATCAAGATATTTAAAATATTCAATCAAGATAGTCGCAAATATACCAAAATGATATATAAATTTGATATATGACCGCAAAATTATCATATCAAAACATAAAACCACTTCAAGACAAATAAATATACTTCAAGATGTAAAAACTGCATCAACATCTTAAAAACCACACCAAGACAAATAAATATACTTCAAGATGTAAAAACAGCATCAACATTTTAAAAACCACACCAAGACTCACGTGACCAATCAAGACTCACGTGACCACAAAATCCACGACGTCATCACTTGGCGAAAAGTGTCCGTATTCCGTGATGATAAGGAAACAACTTAATGAAATTAAGAATTGAGACCAGAATATGAGCTAGAAATTACTTGCCTTCATAAAAACATCATTTCTGGTCACTCTCATATCAAAAGAATAACTTAGATAACTATTTTCATGTTCAATGTGCATGAATAAAGAACATACCGTCGGCCTTCTTGTGCAAACATGGCGTGACCTAATTCCGGTAGCTCGGTAGTATTTACTGCAGAAAGTCGATGATCTTTGCATTTTTTTGAGAAGTAACACTACTTAGCATCAAGAAAAAAGAAGTAGATTTCTTTAACATACGATAATTAGTTTATTTTCCGGTGTATTTGTCTTGTATTTGTCTGAAATTCAAGGGCAATGAGACATGTGTTCGAATATTGGTAAGGGTTACGAGCAGAAATACCATGTGACGTCATCAAAATATGTGCTCTACGAGATGAACACAAAAATCACCGGTTCAAGGACACTCACGGTATAAGGACACTCGACGATATATGCACAGCACTTCTAGTAATAGAGGCCTACCATACATACGATACGGTATCTGGCATTGCCATTGCATTGTTACGATTGTGTAGCAAAAGATCAGACTGCAGGCCCTCAGTATCTTTTCAAATGCCTGTGTCTTTTCTGTCTGCATTTCCTATCTGTCTGTCTGCCTGTTCGTCCGTCCGTGTATATGTATGTGTGTCTGTCTGCCCTCCGTAGGTCTATTCATCTGTCGGTCTGTGCGTCTGTCTTTTTGCCTGTCTGTCTGTATCTTTATGTCGGCCTTCCCTATGTCTGTCTGTCTGCTCATCCGTCCGTCCGTCTATATGTATGTGTGTCTGTTAGTCTGTCCGTCTGTCAATATGTAATCGTGTCCGTTTGCCCACTGTGTGTCCCTTACTCTGTCGGTCTGTGCGTCTGTCTGTCTTTCTTTTCTTTGGCTGTCTGTCTGTCTTTCTTTCTGTTGGTCTTCCCTATATCTGTCTATCTGTTGGTCCGTCCGTCTATTTTGTATGTGTGTCTTTGTGTTCGTCTGTCCGTCTGTCCATATGTATGGGTGTCTGTCTGCCCTTCGTTGGTCCGTTAACCTTTCGGATCTTTTGGAGGATCAGACTGCACAGTGTTTTTCTGTCCGTCTTCCCACGTTTTTCTATTTTTTCGTCCGTTTGTCCGTCCGTCCGTCTGTTCATGTGCACGTCTGTCTGTCTTTTTCTCCGTGGGTCTGTTTATCTGTCGGTCTGTGCGTCTATCTCTCTTTTTGTTTGTGTGTCTGTGTTTATCTGTCGGTATTCCCTATGACTGTCTGTTTGTTCGTCCGTCCGTCTGTCTGCCCTTCATCTATCTGATCTTTAGGAGGCTCAGGCTGCACAAACATGCAGTATGATCTTACATTTTATGCTTTAATGAATGAAACAACATCACGGACATTTGAAGGGGCATCTGAAACACTCCTCCTGAGGTCTCTCATGAGATCTTGGAACTGCGAATGTCTAAAGAGCCGAGTAACTTCGTCTGGGTGGTCCATGATTAACGTTAATACGCCGAATAAAAAATGACAGTGTGACTGTCAACAGTCAAGCAGCAGCAGTGTGTGTACGTTCTTTTCGCCAAGTGATGACGTCGTGGATTTTGTGGTCACGTGAGTCTTGATTGGTCACGTGAGTCTTGGTGTAGTTTTTAAAATGTTGATGCTGTTTTTACATCTTGAAGTATATTTATTTGTCTTGGTGTGGTTTTTAAAATGTTGATGTAGTTTTCACATCTTGAAGTATATTTATTTGTCTTGAAGTGGTTTTATGTTTTGATATGATAATTTTGCTGTCATATATCAAATTTATATATCATTTTGGTATAATTGCGACTATCTTGATTGAATATTTTAAATATCTTGATAGTGTTTTTATATCTTGAATATTTTCTGCTATGGCTAACGTTTTTTTTTTTCCAGTTGGACAGGCACACGAATCTTTGTAGGAAAATCTCTATACGTGATGAATGCTATAGATTTCTTGTGAAACAATCAGAAATATTAATCACACAAGTCTAATAATACACGAATTAATTGGTAAAACGATCCCTTCGAGGCAGAAACACCTTCTTTTTCTTTCTGTTCTAAAAATTGTTTCCAATTGGATTGGTCCAATATGTGTTATAGGAACTCAAAGGAAATAATAATTAAGCATGCTCTGTGAAAAAGGGGCTGAATGCATCTGCAAAAAGTATCGACCCAGGTCAGTCTGCGCAGTCCGCGCAGGCTGACCTGGGTCGAAACTTTTCGCTATTTTTCAATTTTCTGTATGCTAAAGGACCAGTGTACCTCATGATTCAGTCGGTTGTTAAAAAAAAGTGGCTAGTATTGATCCCATAATTATGTCATGGCTTGATTGGTATCACGCATTGCGGAGATGCATTAAGCCCCCTTTTTGCCAGAGCATGGCTCAATTAAATGAGCCATGCTCTATTAAAAGGGGGGTTTAATCCAGTAAGCCATCATATAATTATGGATCCATAAAATCCTTTTTGTACAACAACCGACTGAATCATAAGTTTGAATGATCCCTGACAGGCAGAAAATCAACCAGTAACAAAAAGTTTTTATCCAGGTCAGCCTGTTGCTACTCCTTGCGCAGGCTGACCGGGGTTAATACTTTTTTGCAGATGCATTAAGCTTTTCACAGAGCATGACTCAAATGTTTATTCGTGACAAAAGTGATAAATCTTCCCATTTAATAAACAAAAAATGAGCCATGCTGCGTTAAACGGGAGTTTATTGAATCTTAGTAAGGCACTATACCGAGGAAGTTGTCGCATAAGACAGACCAGTTTTACATAAAGGTCTGCGGAACCACGGTGTGTGGTGTCCGTGGTTGTGAGGTAGAGCGTCGGTCTCGTAATCAAAACGTCCTGAGTTCGATACCCGAGAGCGGATGTCAACTTTGGGACTGTTCACTGGCCCACACATTCGGCGCGAGTACTGGTGTAGTTTCCAGGAAGCAGAATCAAGAGAGATTAGTATAAGTTGTAAGAACTTGTTTCTCAATCGATGTAAAATAAATATGTTTAAACTAAACTGCGGAACCACGGCATATAATGATTCTCTAACTCTTTACCAAACGACAAAATTTTAGATTACTTCAAATTGAGAGCATTTGCAGACGACAAAATAAATGAAACTGAAAGATTGAAATTTGCCTTTGGAAGGATAGGAAACATTGTTAGCAGCATTTTCTCCTTTTCCTACAACGTCTTCAAAAGGCTTCTGTCTCAGGATTGTTAAAAGTCGGGATTTTGTGGTAAAGGGTTAACTTGCAGAAAATTTACCACTAGCGGAAGTTTCGACCTACGTCAGCCTGCGCGGACCGCGCTACTATTTGCAGATGGATTAAAAGTTTAAAACCCCTTATCATAGAGCATGGCTCAAATATTTGAGCAATGCTCTGTGACAGTGGGAGGGGGGGGGGTCAATGCATTTGCTAAAATTATCTACTCAGGTCAGCCTGCGCGCACTGGGCAGTCTGATCTGAGTCGATGCATTTTGCTATTGGTCAATCTTTCGCATGTCCAATGACCATTCTACCTCATAATTCAGTCAGTTGATAGACAAAATGGATTTTAAGGACACATAATGATTTGATGACTCGCTTGCTATGATGCATCACGGAGAAGCATTAAACTCCCTTTTGCCAGGGCACCGCCCGTTCATTTTATAGCCGAGCCCCGTAGCTCAGTCGGTAGCGTACAGGACTTGAGAACAGGAGGTCGCTGGTTCGATCCCCGGCTCGGCCAATTTCTTTCCATGGATTGATGATAGTCATTGCGACAGGATTCATTCCTCTCCCACAGCTGACCATTATTTCGACAATGGCTATGTGGGAAAGCAGCCAGTGGCCTGGAAAGAATATTGTGCGGAGTACTGGTAAAAGAAATTCCAGGAAAGCATGGATAGGTGCACTGGCCGCCGCGATATAACTGAAATAATGTTGAAAACGGCGTTAAACACCGTACAATCAATCAATCAATCATTTTATTAGTTCAATAATACGTTGATGAATTGACCCCTTCAGCTTTCTATACGTAGAGACAGTAATGACTTTATTTTTGGGTCCTGCATGGCTCACTGGTAAAGTGTAGGGCTCGTTACCTGGAGGCCCTGGGTTGGAGCCTCACTTAAAGCACAGGATCTTTTGTGGGAGTATCTTCGGGCAAGACATCCCAGAGCCCCAGCCTAATACTAATGAAACCCATAAATTACTTGAAAATGTGAGCTGTAGCCGTGATATGACTGAAGTATGTTAAAAACACCTATCAATCAATCAACCAACCAACCACCCAATCAACCAACCACCCAACCAACCAACCACCATACAACCCACCCACGCACCCACCCACCTTCACACAGCCCACCAAACAAACCCACCCACCAACCCACCCACTTACTCACCAACCAACCAACCAACCTACCTACCTACCAACATACCAACATACAAACCAACCAACCAACATACCAACCAACATACCAGCCACCAACCCATCCACCCACCCGCCTACCTATTTACCCAACCAACCAACCAAGCAACCAACCACCAACGTACCAACCAACGTACAACCAACGTACCAACCACTCAACCAACCAACCAACCAACCAACCAACCAACCAACCAATCAAATTTTCTATCATATTATAATACCTTTTGGGTCAGTCCAATCGGAAATATAGAACAGAATCAAATATGTGTACTTGTGACATGTACACATTTCCGGTTCTGTTTTCAAAGTTGTTTGCAAGTTGGACTGGTCCAAAATTGTTATAGTGAAGAAAGGGTTATTTCTATACGTGGAAAAGGCTATAAATCTCCTGTAAAACAATCCAAAACGGTTATCTTATATCTGAGCTGTGCTCTGAGAAAAGAGGGCTTAATGCACCTGCGAAAAGTATCGATTCAGGTCGGCCTGCGCAGTCCGCGCAGTCTGACCCGGCCGAAACTTTTCGCTTCTGGACACTTTTCTGTATAGCAAAGGACCAGTCTACCTCATGATTCAGTCGGTTGCTAGAAAAAAAAAATGAATTTTTGGATCCATGATCTTGTGATGACTTGCCTGGTATCGTACATTACGGAGATGCATTAAGCCCCCTTTTGACAGAGCAGGGCTCGTCTTCAATGAGACGTCGATAAAACCCATGAACCCTTTCCCAAACAAGCCCTGGTTTTCACGTGTCTGCAGTACAAGTCTTTTGAAAACACTGTGGGAAAAGGAGAAATTGCTCGTAACGCGCAATTTTTTCTTTTCCCACAGTGTTTTCTACCCTTTTTGATAACTTTCTGCCATTTTTATCAAATTTAACATTGTCGTCTGCAAACTCTTTCAATTTGGACCAATCCAAAATTTGTCGTTTGGGAAAGGGGTAACTGTTTACCCATGTCCTGCTTAATAAGTTGAATACAAATTTCAAGCCTATAGTAAAAACACGAATAATGTTATTTTAAACTTATTTTTTGGAGAAAAATATATCCATATCAGACAGTGTAGATCCAAGATCAGACTGCACGTTCTGTGCAGTCTGATCTTGATCTACACTGTCCGCAAAAGGTCGGTGAGTCGCGCATAGCAGTTTAGGGCTTCACCAGACGACAAAATTTAGGACTAGTCCAAATTTGTAGCATTTGCAGACGGCAATCTGAATCAGACTCTAATGATTGGATTTGTCCCAGAAAAGATAGAAAACATTGTGGAAAAACTCGAAATTATTGGTTAACAGCTTCTTTTCCTTTTTCCATAATGTCTTCAAAAGCTCTCTTTTTAAGGGTTTTTAGAACACGGGATTGTTTGGTAAAGGTTTAAAACGCTCAAGGTCACAATTACATTAATGGCGTGTTTTTTATCCCCCCGTCTTCAGGTACCGATATCATCAAAGTCCATTTTTACAGAAACTATTTTTTTTTCCGATTCACTCAGTGCAGCCTGTGTGTCGCGGATGTTGGAGTAAATTTGGCTCTTAAAATCTATTTGGTTACGATTTTTTAAATAAATGTAACTTATGAAAAAGAGTATGGACCAATGAAATGGTTTTGTATCAACCAATCAGATGGCTTTGAAATATGACGCAATTATATCCTGGCACTGCGATGTAGAATAAATCTCATTGGTCAATAATGAAACTTTGTTTGTCCGCTTTTTCTTTCTGCCGATCTATCGGCTTGACAAGTCTGCAAACTAAGATAAATGAATGTATGTTTATTATTTATTATTTCCATGAAACTTTTTTTTTTTATTTTTCATTATTTTCTATCAAATACTATAACCAGCCACTTTAAACTGGCAGCCTGTTATCGATCTTAGTATCTATCGGACGGTTACAGAAAAATTCAACGGGTACCAGTTTACAGGCACTTGAGAATTAAGGCATACATATCGCTTCTAAAATGAGTTTTAACATGTGACCAAGTAGGCATAACAATCTTAGATCTAGTACATTCAAGATGACGGTTTGTTTTCACCTCAGCGCTGGTTGCTATCACGTGATAATCGAAAATGCCCGGATTAGTGACGTCATCTTTTCGTGTAAACCCTTCAAAGTGATTAAATCGACAACCTTTATCTCAATTCAGTCCTTTTTCGGAAATATTTTAGCAATCTATTGTTTTGGAGTAGTAGCGTTCAAGGTATAAATTCAAGACCCTACTTTATGTATATTCTGATCTTAATCTATTTTGATTATTAAAAGAAGATTTCCGTTTTTCCCCATCGGCGATGAAATAGTTAAGTATTACAAATTCATGGGTAAAATAGAAGACATATTTCAACAAGCTTAAATCGATTTGAAAAAGAAAAAACTTCCGCCATTTTTTCGTTAACGATCAAAGTACTGGTGGTAATGTAGTAGAACTATAAACATAAAGCGTAGAGTAAATTACTAAAGGGAACGCTGTATATTCTATTTTGATTTCCTTCTGTAATAACATTTTACCTGTAGCACGAAGTCTTCTGGAATGGCCATTATACCAATTAACCCTGTTCAACTCAAATCCGTGTTTTATTGACCCCGAGGAAAACATGCTTTTGAAAACATTGCGGGAAAAGGAGAAAATGCTGGTAACCAGCATTTTCTCCTTTTCCCACTATGTTTTCTTCCTTTATAGAGACAAATACTTGCATTTGAGTTACATTTAAGTCATTATATGCAAATGCTGTGAAACTGGAAAATATGAAAAATTTGCAAAATTTCAGACTCGTCAAAATTGAATGCATTTGCAGACAAAAATTAAAACGTGGTGCAAATGATTGGATATGTCTTTAAAACAGTAGAAAACATTCTTGGAAAAGGAGAAAAGGCTGGTTACCCGCATTTTATCTTTTTTCCACAAGTTTTCAAAAGCTTTCTCCCACATGTCGTAAAAGTAAGGGATTGTTTAGTAAAGGGTAAAGAATTTACGTTTATTACTTAAACAAACAGAGACTTGTTCCGACTGGGTAAGCCATTATTATACAAATTATTTCAGATATATACAACCAGTTAGTTGTATTATCGATTGAATAGTGTTTTACGCTGCTTGCAACCGCGGACAGTGCATCTATCCACACATTCCTGGAATTTCTTTTACCACAACCTAATACAACCACTGCTTCGACAAAGAGAAAAAGCATTGGCTTGTCACCATTAATCATTGAAACCTTTTTCCACAATGTTTTTGCAAGCTGTTCTTTTTTAGTGACGTCTGAAGGAAAGAACAAAAATATTTTTGAGAGATATGGTAAAAAATGGACTCTGACTTTCAGAAAAAAAGCATTTGCCTTTCATAATCAATCATGATTGAACCTTTTTGGCAGGGGCGTAGCTAAGCCAAAATAAAGTATACACAAAAGTAAAACCGAAGGTATTACCCGAGACACGAAGTGCGGGAGGGGGGATTGCTTAGTTGTATGGTGTTTAACGCCGTTTTCAACATTATTTCAGTTATATCGCGGCGGCCAGTGCACCTATCCATGCTTTCCTGGAGTTATCTTTTACCAGTACTCCGCACAATATTCTTTCCAAGCCACTGGCTGCTTTCCCACAAAACCATCGTCGAAACAATGGTCAGCGGTGGGAGAGGAATGAATCCTGTCATCAATCCTCGGAAAGAAATTGGCCGAGCCGGGGATCGAACCAGCGACACCCCCTGTTCTCAAGTCCTACACGCTACCGACTGAGCTACCGGGGTTCGGCCCGGGAGGGGAGCGGGGGGAAAGATATCCAAGGAGAGTTTTTGGGCCTCCCACAGAAAACTTTTGAATTGTTGAAGCCATTTTGTATTCTCTTGTGATATTTTTTTAGCAAAATTGTCTTCTATTTCCCCCCTTTTTTTTTTGCAAAGTGTATGCTCTTGCATTTTTGCACAATGTTTTCGAAAGCTGACTCACGCAGGAGCGGATAAAATTGTTGTTAAAGGTACTGTGTCTAGCTTGACAAGGGGGGGGGGGGGGGGGGGGGGGAAGGGGGAAATAAGAAAAAAAGTATACACGTTGATTTGAAGCTGTGATAAGACAAGCTAGGACGAGACTTCGATTTTTATTCCCTCGGATTTCATTTCCGGACGTAAATAAGAAATCAGACCAGGGAAAACTTATGTTGCACATGAGCCATGCTCTGTGAAAAGGGGGTTTAATGCATCTGCAAAAAGTATCGGCCCAGGTCAGCCTGCGCAGTCCGCGCAGGCTGACCTGGGCCGAAACTTTTTGCCATTGGTCAGTTTCCTGTATGTCAAAGGACCAGCCTAACTCAGGATACAGACGGTTGTTAGACAAAATGGATTTTATGGATCATTGATTATGGGATGACTTGCTTGGTGTAATGCATCACGGAGATCTATTAAACCTCCTTTTGCCAGAGCAAGGCCCATAGATCTTATTAACCTACATCGTGTAGATCCCATTCCGAGTTAGTTCTTCGTCTTGGATTGAATCTTCGAAGTTAGCGTTTTTACTTAACCCTTTCCCAAACGACAAATTTTAGACTGGTCCAAATTAAAAGGGTTTGCAGACGACAATTTTAAATTTGATGAAAATGACAGAAAGTTATCAAAAAGGGTAGAAAACACTGTAGGAAAAGGAGAAATTGCTCGTTACGAGCAATTTCTCCTTTTCCCACAGTGTTTTCAAAAGACTTGTTCTGCAGACACGTGAAAACCAGGGCTTGTTTGGGAAAGGGTTAAATTACTCACACTACTGGTTAGTTCAGAAATAATCTTATTTCTATTGTGGTTTATCTTTCTATACGGATATCGTTCGATACACGTCTGCCCAAGGCTAGTCTGAGTTACCTGCCACTACCACTACGGTATCGGGTCGGGCAAAGCGCAATAATGGCGGCCTCCTAGGTGTCCCGAAGCATACCCTTACATGCTTCCCCGTTTTCCACAGTTTCATGTGATCAAGTTTGATCAGTTGATAAAATGAGATCAATTTTGTACAAAAAATACATTACCGGGTCTAAAACGTGCTGTTACGGTATGGTTTAAGTATAAATTCGACTAAGAATCATTTTAAAAGTAGCCCTGTTTTCAGACGTTATAATTCAATTCAATTCTTTTAGTTGACGTACGCTTTACAGTTTCTGGTCGTACAACATGATTACAATACATATATAGGAAAACATGACATTGTAATAATTTACAAACTGAATTCGTAATATGTTACTAGCAGGCTAACATTTGGAAGAGAGATAAGTGACACAGATAAAAGGTAATCATTCAAAATATTAACCCTTAGGCTGCTTATCGCGACCCACCGACCTTTTGCGGACAGCGTAGATCAAGATCAGACTGCACAGAACGTGCAGTCTGATCTTTGATCTACACTGTCCGATAAGGGGATATCTTTCCTCCAAAAATACCTTTGAAAGAAGAAAGTTTTCGGCTTCTACTATCTACTATAAAGTTTCATTTCTTTTATTCAGCAGGATAAGGGTTAACACATCAAGCATTGTTTCTTTACCACACGAGAGGAAATGTAGACTTGTCCAAATTGAAAACATATGCGGTCGACAATTTAATCTAAAGTAATTATTGCTCAAACAATTGAATTTGAAGGATTGAAAACATTGTGGAAAATGGAGAAAGTGATGGCCACCATCGTTTTCCCCACAGTGCTATACAAACACGAACACATAAAACAATAACTCTTTACCTGACTGGAAACAAAAGTGAACAAAAGTAAACTTGTACAAATTCGAAGCATTTGCAGTCGACAATTTCTATATGGCTCAAAAGTAAATTTGTCTTCTAATAGGATAAAAACATCATGGAAATTGGAGAGAATGCTGGCCACCAGCAAATTCTCCCCATGCGAACATTAAAACGTTGGAGATGAACTCTATACCACACGAGAAAAAATGTAAACTTGCCCATACTGAAAGCATTTGTAGACGACAATTTAAATATGGTTCAAATGATTGATTTTTTATTAGGACAGAAAACGCTGTAGAAAGCGTAGTAAAATGCTGCCCACTAGCGCTTTCTCTCCATCCACAATATTTTGTATACAACAATAACATATCTAAAATCAACTATTAACTATTAGCCACGTGACAAAAATGGAGACTTGTCCAAAATTGAAGGTATTTACAGACGACAACTTAAATATGGCTCACATGATTGGATTATTTGGGTGGATAGAAAACATTGTGGAAACTGGAGAAAATGTTTGATATCAGCAGTTCCTCCCAGTCCTTCAAAAGGCTTATTTCTCGAGGTCGTTAAAACTCGGGGTTGTGTTGCAAAGGGTCAACTCTTTAACTGCCAATAACGAGTAATATACCCGTCATGAAAACAATTCACTTGCGATACGCATCGATTCAAACCAGATTGCACAATCGTGCACTCTGATCATACATCCACTCTGCCGCCACAAAATGCTAAGCTACCAACCAAAATCATATTAAAATGCAGTGTAAAATTTAAAATCACATCTTAAAGCCTGGAAAATAATCAGATGTATTTAGCTGGTAGCGAAAGCGTAAATAAGCAATTATTTTTTTTTACAGTATTTCTGATTTCTAAAGCGTATTTAATATATTTTGCTAAATTTAACCCTTTCCCAAAAAAGCCCTGGTTTTCACGTGTCTGCAGCACAAGTCTTTTGAAAACACTGTGGGAAAAGGAGAAATTGCTCGTAACGAGCAATTTCTCCTTTTCCCACAGTGTTTTCTACCCTTTTTGAGAACTTCCTACCATTTTCATCAAATTTAAAATTGTTGTCTGCAAACTCTTTGAATTTGGACCAGTCCAAAATTTGTCGTTTGGGAAAGGGTTAAGAGAGTTTTGCGACATTCCGAGTGTAAGAGGTATACACCAGGTTTTGCATATAGCGGAGGAATTGTTGTTTATGTGAGAGATTATGTTAGTAGAGGGGTTAAAATTATTAGTAACCGCTTTGATACTCTAATTTGGCTAAAACTAGAAAAATCGTTTTTTTGATACTGATGATGACATTTATCTTTGTGGCGCATATCTATGGCCAGATGAGTCGCCAGCAGCAAAATACTATAATGTTAACTTATTCGACGTATTACAAGAAGACATTTTTTACTATGATCAGATCGGCACTGTAATTGTAGCAGGCGACTTTAATGCAAGGACGGGATCGAAGCCAGATTTTATTGTTAGCGACAGTATTATTTCAGAGCCCGACGAATATGATTATGTTTCTAATTCAGCCTGTAGCAGGGCCTCACAGGATAAATCCTGTAATGCACGTGGCTCTCAATTATTAGATATATGTAAATCAACAGATCTTTTGATAGCCAATGGGAGATTGGGTAACGATTACACGACAGGGGCTTTTTCATATTTTAGCAAACAATCGTGTACTACAATTGATTATTTGTTACTTAAAGCAGACGCTTTTTGTATGATTAACCAATTCTCCATAGGGAATTTTACTATATTTAGTGACCATGCTCCACTATGTTTTGACTTGAAAATGTCAAGCTTACCGAAAAACAAAGACAGCCAAAACTACTTTTGTACTTATAGTAAATGGAATTCTGAACATAGAGACACGTTCAGGCGAAATATTATAGGCAGTCTACCTTCTTTTAACGAAATAGTGCAGCAGGCTTGCGACGATGAAATGGGTATTAATACTATGGTAGAGCGTTTTTCAAATACAATTTGCGTTGCAGCTGACCCGCTTTTTCAAAGGAAGTATAGTAAGTTAGAACCTAAACAAACTAATAGTTGTAATTGGTTCGATTTAGAATGTAAATTAGCAAAAAATGAATATAAAAGCATGTTAAATAACTTCAACAAAAATAAAACACCCGAAAATAGACATATTCTATGTACATTTAAAAAGAAGTACAAAAAGCTTATTAAAAGTAAAAAGATAAAATATAAAAGGGAGCAAGCAGCGGCCTTTGAAAGCCTTAGAAATAAAAACCCACGCCAGTTTTGGGAGTTTTTCAGAAGGAAGAAGAAACGCGTTGCGTCGGATCTGTCTGTTAAGGATTTTGAAAAGTATTTTTCAAGCCTTTTAAAAGAAGTTAAAACGGTTACTCTAGATAAGATAGAGTCAATTATTGCGAGTGATACTTTCAATATAAATGATGAAACATATGAGCAACTTAATGTGCCTATTACATATGCAGAAGTGCAGACAGCAATAAAACGACTTAATCGAAACAAAGCTGCATGCCCGGTAGATAATTTATTAAATGAATACTTTATAGAATCATGTGATATATTATGCAGTCATTTAACGACTTTATTTAATAAAGTATTTAATTCCGGCAATTTTCCTGAGTGTTGGGCAAAAGGCTACATTATTCCTATACACAAGAAAGATAACCCCAATGAAGTGGCAAATTATCGAGGTATTACACTGCTCAGCAATTTAGGTAAATTATTTGCAAGCGTACTAGACGCCAGAATAGAGCAATGGTATAATGAATATAATATACTATCTGACGCTCAGTTTGGATTTCGGAAGAAAAGGAGCACAGTAGATGCTTTGTTTGTTTTAAAAAATCTAATCGAACATGTCTTGTATTCCAAGGGTCGTTTGTATTGTGCCTTTATTGATCTAAAGAAGGCCTTTGACTCTGTCTACAGAAATGCGCTCTGGTTCAAGCTTTTTAATATGGGTTTCGACGGGAAAATACTCAATATTTTCAAATCTATGTATTCTTGTGTTAAATCATGTGTAAAATATAACAATACTGAATCAGACTTTTTTGATATAGGTGTTGGGTTGTTTCAGGGACAAAATAACTCCCCAGCTTTATTTGCATTATTTCTAGAAGATCTAGAGCTATTTTTACAAGAAACAGATACCTGTGGTTTGAAACTGTCCGATATTTGTATTGTATTACTCCTCTTTGCTGATGACATGGTAGTTTTGGGCAACTCCCCTACCGATTTACAACAAAGTCTAAATAGACTCAATCAGTACTGTACAAAATGGGGTCTAGAGGTGAATACGTCTAAAAGTAAAGTAGTTGTCTTTAGGTCCCGCGGAAACTTACGTAATAACGAAAAGTGGATTTATGGTAATGACTACCTAGAAGTTGTGGATAATTTTAACTATTTAGGGGTGTGTTTTAATTATACGGGATCTTTCAATTTAAATGTTCAGAATATAAAGGGGAAATCCTTGAAAGCTATGCATTTATTATATAACAATGTCAAAATACACCACACTAAACCCGATATATCGATGCGATTGTTTGATACATTTGTTGGATCAATCATAAATTATGCTTGTCCAATTTGGGGCTTCACCAAGTCAAAAGACCTAGAACAAATTCATCTTAAGTACTGCAAGTGGATTTTAGGGGTAAAAAGTAGAACGTGCAATGCGGCAGTTTATGGAGAATTAGGTCGATATCCAATATACATTTCACGATATGTTCAAATTATAAAATATTGGTTGAAATTATTGGATACTGACAATATTATTTTACAAAGAGTTTATGAAGACGCTAAACAAAGATTACATCGTGGTTTTAAAGGATGGTTACACAATGTTTAACATTTATTATACATGTACGGTTTTGCAAATGCATTCGATAATCCGCAAAATTTAAACGTCGAAATGTTTCTCCATCAGTTTAAACAGAGGTTAATTGACTGCTTTCAGCAGAAGTGGAATGCTGATTTATCTAAAAATGAAGTTTTAAAACCAGTTTATGTGTATCTGAAACAACACTTTTCGTACGAACCATATTTAAATTTAGTTGACTCGTATAAAGCAAGAGTATGTCTTACCAAATTAAGAGTAAGCGCGCATAATTTGAATATTGAGTGCTTAAGATACGGAAGGGATCGTAAACCGCGTGCTGAAAGATTATGTCATTTATGCAACAATGGCGACATTGAGGATGAATTTCATTTTGTTTTAAAGTGCATCAAATTTCAAAATTTAAGGCAACAATTTATTAAGAAATATTATTATAAAAAACCCAGTATGTTCAAATTCGTATCTCTCTTGAAAACAAATAATAGGAAAGAAACTATAAATCTAGGTAAATTCTTGTTACAGGCATTCGAAGAAAGAAAGAAACTTTTGTCGTAGTGTTATCCTCCCCCCAATAATCAAAACAAATTTAAAAACTAATTCAGACATTAAGATTCCATAAACATTGTTTGGAGACAAAAATAATGAAGCCTTCTCCTAAAATAAAAACTTTTAAAGTCGAATCATAATGAGATCTACCCTTTCACTACATCTAGAGATATATAGGAAAGAAAAGAGGAAACCTAGAGAGCGAAAGAGAGAGAGAGAGAGAGAGTACTTGTAACTTGTTATATATGTATTAATAAATATATTGGACATAGAAGAGAGAGAGACAGAGAGAGAGAGAGAGAGAGAGAGAGAGAGAGAAAATAGAGACAGAGAGAGCGGTACTTGCATTTTGTTATATACATATTAACCCTTAACCAAAAAGCTCGTGTTTTCAACCACCCTGAAATGGGAGACTTTGTAAACATGGTGGAAAAAAGGAACAATGCCGGTAACCGGCGTTTCCTACTTTTTCCACCGTGTTTTCTACCTTTTTTAAAGATATAACCCATCATTAAAGTCTTACTTTATTTGTCGTCTGCAAAAATGTTCAATTTGGAGCGGTCTAAAATTATGTCCCTTGGCAAAGAGTTAAATATAAATAAATTTGTCCGAGAGACAGAGTACTTTGAAATTTTTTATATTCGTAAATTGATCAAATATACAATCATGATGTAATTTTGAGAGCGAAAGGGCGGTGATAGAAAATGTGAGAGTGAGAGAGAGAGAGAGAATTGTATCACGTGGGACATTTTGAAAATTATTTTCATTGTAACTGACTATGTACAGGATGTATAAGTCAATAAAGTCATTCATTCATTCATTCATTCATAAATGTAAATGTGCTGAGAGAATGAATAAAACTTGAAACTTGAAACATATCCGGTCTAGTGTAATATGATTTTTTATGTACGTTTTTCTAAGGTGTGCATACTTTTCGCAAATATAAAGATAGTGGTACTCATCTTCAATGACATTTTGATCACAGATTTGAGAAAGGCACTGAGATCTTTCAATTCGATTATTTCCATATCTACCAGTTTCGATTCTTAATGGATGAGATGATAGTCTTAATTTTGAAATTAGCGTTCTGTAAAGCTTCAGTAAGACATCCAAATATTTTCCCTGACATAATCTGTTTTAACACTTTACTGCACAATGCCGCCTTTTGACGCCCCTGGGAAAGAAGCCTTTTGAAAGCATTGTGGGAAAAGGAGAAAATGCTGGTAACCAGCATTTTCTCCTATTCCCACAATGTTTTCTACCCTATCAAAGAAAAATTGCACCATTTGAGCCACATTGAAATTGTCGTCTACAAATGCTTTCAATTTGGACAAGGCTAAAATTTTGTTGTCTGGTAAAGGGTTAAAGAGCTTGTAAGTTGAAAGAATTTGGGATCGGTTTATGCTGTCGTACTAAGATTTTTTTATACATATCGATTAATCGTTGTTTGTAAAATAAGATGAAATTTCTTTACATTTATAAGCCTGCTTGGATTATTCCATATATTTCCAAAACCTGCAATTTCCAGCATATTCTTTACATTCGCGCACCAGTTATTACATCCTCTCCTTGAGTCGTTTAACCCTTTCCCAAACAAGCCCTGGTTTTCACGTGTCTGCAGTACAAGTCTTTTGAAAACACTGTGGGAAAAGGAGAAATTGCTCGTAACGAGCAATTTCTCCTTTTCCCACAGTGTTTTCTACCCTTTTTGAGAACTTCCTGCCATTTTCATCAAATTTAAAATTGTCGTCTGCAAACTCTTTGAATTTGGACCTGTCCAAAATTTGTCGTTTGGGAAAGGGTTAATAAACAATTATACAATGTTTTAATAATAATATTATCAAAATTAATTATACGAAGCCAGTATTTTATAATGTGTGTATACCTGAAGATGAAAAGTGGGTAACGCCCAAGTTCACCATATACAGCAAAGGAGCTTGTGGTCGTCTTAACACCCAATACTCTTTTACAAAAGGTCAAATGTACGCGTTCAATTACTTCTGACTTAGATGCGCCCCACACTTCCCCACAATACCTTAAAATTGAACCAGCAAATGAATCAGATAACTGGCAACACGTTTTAGGCGTGAAATTAAACTGTTTTAAATTTGCAAATAGGACATTAAGGGCTTTAATGCCTTTATCTGCTAAGGTTGTTATATTTGAACAGAACAGAACAGAACAGAAACTTTATTCATAATATCGGCTTGAACACATAAGGTTCATCGCCGAACACATAAATTGTATATATATGTGCCATTCTGGGCATAATAGGTCCATTAACATTTCGGATACTTAAAGCATTTCTGATATGTAGTTTTTCTCGCTAAATAAGAAGGACATGTTAAAAAACTCACTGCCATGACTTTATTGCAAGCGATCTGTTTTGAATTCAGCCTATGATGCGATTTGATCATGTGAAATAACAATATCCCGTCTCCTCTGCATATTACCAACGGGGGCCGCCATTATTGTGCTTTGCCTGACGAACTATTGTAGTATGGCGGGGTACCAGACAAGCCCAAGCCTTGAATCGAACCTAGGACCATTGGAACTTTTGGATTGGAAGTCCTGTGTTTTACCACAACGTCGCTTCTCCACGCTAGAATGTATTAGTCGAGGGAATTAGTGTGGATATAGCAATGATCTGTTTGAAGTGATTGTTTGGAATAACTGGTAGCAATTATCCAATAAAGATTATTTTCCATTCCACATAATGTTCGCATACTTGGTTCCATATGGCTGTTTTGACGTATCCCATTAGCCTGCACGAACATTCTTATATCGTGACCTATGATGCCCCCTTTTGCGAAAAGATTTGACAAAGATGGAGACTGCACTTCCGTGCAGTCTGATCTTTGTCAAATCTCTTCGATGTAAAATCAAGCGGTCCTGCGTTGCTTAGTGTTGCAGTGTAGGACTCGTAACCGTGAGGCCCCGGGTTTGAGCCTTACTTGAAGCACTTGTTTTTTTCGTGGGAGTGTCCTTTGGCAAGAAAATTCAGAGCCTTAGCATATCACTGATGAAACCCATGTTACTCGTGAATATGTGAGCTGTTGCCGTGATGTTACAAATAATGTTGAAAGTGTCATAAAACACCATTCAATCAATCCATCAAAATCAACAAGTTAAATCTTAACCTAACGATAAATATTTTAGTTTAAATAATAAAATATTACACTGCGAAATTCCTCACCGTGGGCAATCTTCTTCCCCTCCCCGCAATTTTTGGGCAATATTTTGCATTGCTGTCATTCATTGGTCAAACCTCAAGAGTTCGTTGGTATTATGAGAAATGCGTCAACCCTTAACCTGCTAAATAAGTTAAATGAAACTTTCCAATCTGAAGTAAAAAACACAGTTTTCAGTTTCAAAGTTATTTTGTGGGGAAAATATCTTCTAATCGGACAGTGTGGATCCAAGATCAGACTGCACGTTTTGTGCAGTCTGGTCTTGATCTACACTGTCCGCAAAAGGTCAGTGGATCGCGATTAGCAGCCTAAGGGTTAAATTTCATAGTAGTCCATATTGAACACATTTTGTAGACGACGTAATCAAACGTGACTCAAATGACTGGCTTAATTTTCGAAAAAGTAAAATATATCACGCGAAATCGAGAAAAAGCTTGTGACTAGCAATTTTTCCTTTTTCCCACAGTGTTTTCAAAGGCTTTATTCGTCGGGATCGTTAAACACAGGACTGATTGGTAAAGGAATAAACCGTTAATATGCCAGTCATTTAGTAATTAATGGTGCTTTGATCTTTTTCTAAGCGCCATGTGTATATCATTTATTCGGACAGTAATCCGGCTATGGGAGAGGGATAAAGGAGAGAGTGCTGGTTAAATTTTGCTGAGATCCTGAGAGAGAGAGAGAGAGAGAGAGAGAGAGGCAGGTTTGCAGACAGTCAGGATCTTGGACAGACTCTTACTTACTGGCTCGCTGGCTGGTTGGCTGGCTGGCTGGCAGACAGAGAGAGCGAGAGGGAGACCGAGACAGAGGGACAGACAGACAGTTCCATAATCCCACATGTGTCTTTTAATGCTTTACCCCACAATCACGGGTTTTAACGACCCGAACAAAAAGCCTTTTGAAAACATTGTAGGAAAAGGAGAAAATGCTGGTAACCAGCATTTTCTCCTTTTCCCACAATGTTTTCTGCCCTTCCCAACACAAATCTCAGTTTTTGAGTCACATTTATTTTGTCGTCTGCAAATGCTTTCAGTTTTAACAAGTCGGAAATTCTGTCGTTTGGTAGAGTTAAACAGATTCCTTGTCCATATGGTTTCTATAAATATCCATATCAGACTGGGTGGATCGTCAATGCAAGGTTGCCCGCCCACCCAATAAAACATACCCACATGTGTTGAATATTTGTTATCATAATTTTCCTCTCCAGATTTTTCCTTTCGCTTATCGAGTTCATGAACTTATTCAACAATCTGGTGATATTTTGTTTATATATCGCTTAGCTTTAAACAAAAATGGTTTCAAAATTTACCGGAAGAGATGGTTTTGCTTCAAGTGGCATATAAACATGGTCTGTATTTAAAAAGAAAATCATAAGATTCTTTGTCTATTTCTAATAGTTTTCTAAATTTGACAGCAACGCAGTTTCCTATTAGCCAAACCATTTGATTTATCTAATCAGAAATTGAGTTTCTTAAAAAAAAAAAAAAAAAAACGAAGAAAAGGGCAGCGGACAGCTTTCATTAGAAGTAATTACAACATTTTTTTCCACAATTATTGGTATACTGTTGAAAAATATTTTTTTCCCTCGAATTTCTTTTGTTTGTGCAATCTTTATTTGTTTGCTATGTCTCAAAAAAGCCAACGTACTGTAATAGAGTGACATTTCATCAAACAACAAACTTTAAGCCTCATAATTTTTTTTCTGTATTGAAAGCGTTGGCACACGACAAAGTATATGTGACCCAAATACTTCGATATGTTTTTGAAAGAGTAGATTTTTTCCCTTTTTCTCAAAGTGTTTTTTAAGTGGGTTCTTCTTCGGAGTCTTTATATCACAAGATTATCACAAGATTGTTTGGTAAAGGATTAAACACATACAAAAAAATATAATTACTGACATTTTGATAGTACGTATATACGGATTATTCGAGATCTTTTTTAAGCCCGTTTTTTTTTAACTCGAGATATCGATGCTTTACAGAAATGGAAGTTTTCTCTGCTCTCGGAATAATTTACCATAATCTATCCCTGGTGGGAATTTCTTCATGCTCAAACGTAACTTATTCAAATCTCTACCCTAGTTATTCATGTAAAGACATTCAAAAATATGTATTCAATGAATAATAATTATGAAGGTAGATGCCGCCAATCCGTAACCCTTTCCCACATATTCCCGAATTTTAATGACCTTACAGAAGAAGGCTTTGAAAAACACTGTGGGAAAAGGAGAAAATGCTGGTAACCAGCATTTTCTCCTTTTCCCACAATGTTTTTCTATCGTTTTACAGACAAATTCTATCATTTGACCTACATTTAAATTGTCGTCTGCAAATGCTTTCAATTTGGACGAGTTTACATTTTTGTCGTTTGGTAAAGATTTAACCAGCTCAATAAATGAAATGAAAAATTCCAACCAATAGCAAAAACCCAAAATTAAGATTTCGAAATTCCTTTCGTCGGAAAAATCTTATCGTTTTCGGACAGTGTAGATCCAAGATCAGAATGCACGTTCTGTGCAGTCTGGTCTTGATCTGTACTGTCAACAAAAGGGTTACTGAGTTGCGCTTAGTAGCAGAGGGCTTAAAGATATATACGGGGGAAACAGTTAAGAAATTCATACACGCATGACTGTCCCAAGTAAAGAATCTGCAAGTTAAAAAGTTCCTCTTTATTATGGACCGAGCCCCGTTAGCCAATCGGTAGCGTGCAGGATTTGAGAAGATGGAATCGGTTCGAATTCCCGGCTCATTTAATTTCTTTTCGGGGATTGGTGATAGCCATTACGACAGGATTCCTTCCTCTCTCATCACTGATCATTTTTTCGACGATAGTTATGTGGGAAATCAGCCAGTGGCTTGAGAGAATTTTTACAAAGTACTGGTAAAAGAAACGCTCGGAAAGCATGGATAGGTGCACTCAAATGATTTTGAAAACGGTGTTAAACACCATACAATCAATCTGTATAAGGGCAGAGTCTCGGAACCTTGATTGAAACATGTAGGGCTACTTTGCATTTTTTGGGGGGGCTTGGGGTTGGGGTCTCGCCCCTTCGGATCCCGGCTTATAGTTATAGGAATACATAACACAACAGTTATTATTGAAAAAAAAAGATATTTTCTAAAAGAAAAATTTCGAAACGAAGTTCGAGTACATGCCACTTTAAGGCGGTGGATTTAATAAATGGCGAACTTGGATAAGCTTTAAGACATAAGTCAACCTGCAAACATGCAACATCCCAAAGACACAACAACGAGCCATTGTTCCATTGGCTACAATGTTTTCAAAAGTTGTTTGCTGCAAGACGTAAACAGAATGAAACTAATATTGAAAAAAACGTCAACTTTACTTTTATCCAAGCGGATTATGCATCATGTTTTTGATAAAAGGAAGACCTGGTGCGATTTCTGCTCTGATTCATACAGTCTACGTGCGAATACGTTATACCCGGCGGAGATTTCTTCTTTTGCCACAGTGTTTAGAAAAACGTACAAAGTCCTCTAGAAGGATAAAGCCAAATAAAAAATATCAAATTTACTCGAACCCAAGCAGATTATTTTTCATGTTATTTGGTTATTTTTCTGAGAAAAGTGTCTGTAACTTGAAATCTGACACTCAAGGCTAAAAGCAAAACCTGTGGTTATAACACCATGCTAGAACTTTTATTACTTTCGAATGACTTTTTTATTCACGGAAGATTACTGTTTTATTGTCTTGTGTCTTATTATTTTTTTTCACTTGACAATGGACTGCCGACGTTACGGAAATCGTAAACAAACTTTGATTGTAGAGAAACTGTGACTACTTTATCGATCATGCACTATCTTGTACACGTATGGATTACATTCTTTAACTGCCTAACCTGTAGGCTGCTAAGCGCGACTCACTGACCTTTTGTGGACAGTGCAGATCAAGATCAGACTGAACAGAACGTGCAGTCTGATCTTGGATCCATACTGTCCGATAAGAAGATATTTTTCTCCAAAAATATAAGTTTGAAATAGCTTTATTCTGTTTTTTTACTGCCGGCTTGAAAGTTTCATGTCACTTATTTAGCAGGTTAAGAGTTAAAACATGTAGGTCAAACAAATCTTTTCAGTCACAACAAATTAAATCTGGGTCTGTATTCCCTAGTCATTCTTAAGAACGTTCTTAGTCTTATTCTTCAAAATTTTCTACATTTGAAAGTAACACAACTTCTGATTGGCTAAACCAAATGGTTTAGCCAATCAGGAGTTGTGTTACTTTCAAATGTAGAAAATCTTGGAGAATAAGACTAAGAATATTCTTAAGAATGGTTGGTGAATACAGACCTTGATCCTGCTGAATTAGTGAAAAGAAACTTTCAGACCAATAGTAAAAACCCAAATGTTCCTATTTCAAAGGTACTTTTTGGGAAAAGATATCTTCTTATCGGACAGTGTAGATCCAAGATCAGACTGCACGTTCTGTGCAGTCTGATCTTGTCTACACTGTCCACAAAAAGTCCTTGAGTCGCGCTTATAGCCTAAGGGTAAAAGTGGGTTATTAAGTTTTTTGTAATTAAGTAAAAATAAAAAAAAAAAGAAAAAAAAAAAATCGAAGACTGACAAGTAAAAGAAAAACAATATAGTGGTATTTCCTTAACGGAATACGTAGCCTATTACGGTATTTCTAGATTTCGCCCTTGCATTTCGCAAAAAGAGAGTTTAACGCCATTTTAACAGCTCAGGTCATATCATGGCGGTCAGTGACGCACCCATGTGTTTCCTGGCTTTCTCACACCAGAACTGACACAACTTTCTTTCCAAAGCCACTGATTACTTTTCTCACATGCATCAGAGATGAGAGGCGAAATATCGCCGGAAAGAAAGTTTGCCTCAACCGGGTATCGAACTCGCAACCACCAGGTCACGAGTCAGATACGCTAACCACTGAGCTACCTGGGCGGGGTCCCAAAGGCCTATGGGAATATCATATGATCAGTAGTATGAGTCGGTTATGCGGGTTCGTATTCAAATAAGCATGATGACGTCAGAAATGACCTCATAGAAGGAGTTATCGATTGAAGCACGACCGTTAGGTTATTTCAACGCCGAAATTGACCGTTGTACTGAATGTGTCGCTCAGTTTCTCCACGCTTACAGAGAAATACATGTATACTCTGGCAAAAGGGGGCGTGATGCATCTCCGTGATGCACGATTTTTTATTTATTTATTTATTTTTTTTTTTGCAAGGTGCATTAAGCCCCCTTCTCACAGAGCATGGGTTATATATTTTGTAAAGAGTATTTACCAGTTTTGAAGATAAAATTTTGATTTACAGCAAATAAATCTAAATAGGTCTTTTTTAGACCAAAACATTGCGATTTCCAAATGACTGTTTTCCTCTTATGAAACTCACCATATCGGACAGAAAAGGTCAAAGTCCTTTTCGCTTTAAGTAAAATCTCACCGTCTGAATGGCAGCGATTGACAAGAACATCTGAAATTTCAATTGCAATAGCCTACTTCAAACGAATCTACTACTCTAAAAGTATATATCACTGAGACATTGCATAACTTTTCACGTGATTGCGGCTACACTCCCGTAGCTACCCTGATTTTGATAGTTGTCAATCATCGGGATCTGCAGTACTCACACCCCTATATAACTGTTTGGTGTAACAGCAGAATAACATTTAGGTGTGCCACACCGGTAACTTTTCGGTGTGTCATACTGCCAACTCCTGATGAAAATGAATGAAAACGACTATACAAGTTGGTTTCTTTAAAAAAGAAGCCAGGAGAGGTCAGCATCAATGTTTTCAAATAGTTAATTACTTTTAATTTCAATATATTTTGGTACAAGCAAAGAAATAAGTAAGGCATTATTTGATTGACGCTGGCTTAAAAGGAGAAACCTCTTATGCATTTCTTGACAGACACGTGACCTTCTAGTCACGTCGCAAGATCTTTTCCCGCTGTGTTCTCTTTTTTAACGAAATTCTTTTTTTGTGTGTGTAGCTTTATTTGCTTAATGAAAAATTACAATTAGTAGAAAGGTCACTTGCAATCAAATCAATATAACAAATCCTTTTTGAAATCCGTCATAAAAAAACAAACCATGTCTACTTTCTATTTCAGTTTTTTGATTTCGGATTATTTATAAAACCATGACGAAATAGACTGTGTATCAGAACAATTTCTCAAAAAAGCATGGGGTTAGGTAGCAACTTCTGAGGCAGTCTGCCGTTTAAACTCACTACTGTTGGAGAGGTCTGATGACCTCTCCAATTATGTTCTCAATCACTACTGTCCTTGGAAAACCACAGTGAAAACGCGGCATTGCTTGATGTAGAAAATGTTTATTAATTTTTATGCGATCACAGTCATATTCCGGATAGTTCCCCCAAGAAAACGTAAAGTTGCACCCAGTTCGACAAGAAAATCATCAAATCAACTGCAGAAACACAAAACATATCTTCCGATCTTTTCTCATAAAACAGTCTAGCAGAAGTCGCAAAGTTGCTCTCAGCTTCTCAAGAAATCTTCAGTCATCTGCGGTGACATAGCATACTATAACGTCCTTCATATCTTTTCTCATAAATACATCGCAGCAGGGGTCCTTAACCCTTTACCAAACGACACAATTTTAGACTGGTCCAAAATGAAAGCATTTTCAGACGACAAAATAAATGTGAATGAAATTTGAAAACATTGTGGGAAAGGAGAAAATGCTGATATCCAACATTTTCTCCTTTTCCCACAATGTTTTCTACCCTGTCTACAACAAATTTCAATTTTTCATTCACATTTATTTTGTCGACTGAGAATGCTTTCAATTTGGATCTTACAAAGTGTTGTTAAAAGCCGGGGTGGTGTGGAAAAAGGTTAATATCAAAGGTTCAAAGAGGAAAACTGGCGCCTTGATCCGGAAGTATTATGTTTTGGTGTCACACCAAGCATGTCTTTCGGCAACATGCAAGGAACATCGCGAATTCCGATGTAACAACCTGTAAAGTTGGCTGGAACACAGAAAACACCGAGAAGGTCCGCATAGTGCCAGCATATTCTTGTACCAGACTTTACCGTTTACCATACTATCCCGTGTTTTAACGGCCCTTAGGAAAAAGCCTCTTAAAACATCGTGAGAAAAGGAAAAAATGCTGATAACCAGCATTTCTTCTTTTTTTTCCCCTTACAATATTTTCCACCTTTCCAAAGACAAATCCAATCAGTTAAGCTGAATTTAATTTGTCCGCTGCAAATGCTTTCACTTTGGCCAAGTCCAAAAATTTATCCTCTTGTTAGGGGTTAACCGTTACAATCTTGAGAGCAAACACTAACACTGTAGACCCCAGATCAGACAGCACGAAACCTGCAGTGTGATCTTGGATCCACACTGTCCCATGTTTTGTAAAAACTTTCAGCGAAAATAAATCTTTAATTATTTTAGCCTTTTAAACGACAAAAGGACCAAGGAGCATGTACGGGTTGACAGCGAAAAGTGTTAATGACAAAGCACTCGGCAGGTCCATCTTTAACGCAAATGTAGATGACGGAATGAATATAGCTCAAATGAAGAAATTTGTCATTTAAAGGGTAGAAAACATTGCAGGAAAAGGAGAAAATGCTGGTTCCCAGCATTTTCTCCTTTTCCCGCATTGTTTTCAAACGCCCTCTGCGTCAGGGTGGTTAAAAGACGGGATTGTTTGGGAAAGGGTCGCGCTGATTCTGCATTTTGATTGATAACGTAAAAAGACAAGTAATTGACAGGAACACTGATGTTTTCTGACAACGTTTAACCCATTTCGCTAAAAATAAAAAGAGAGAAAAACCCGACTTTGCACTCCATACTGTCGATGGATCTAGAAAACATTGCGGAAAATGGATCGATTTGTTTGCAATGCACACAAATTAACAAAGAAGCCAGCAGAAATACGGACGGACGGACGGACGGACGGACGGACGGACGGACAGACAGACAGACAGACAGACAGACAGACAGACTAAAACAACCAGAGAAACAAACAAGTTTGTGCTTATCGTTTGGAATGACCTTTGACTGTGCACTTCAGAGCCCAGTCTTGCACTGTCGAAACCTATGAGAATACACGAATATGTAAGTTGTCACTCAAACAAAAAAGAATATACTCTTTTAGGTACCAGTAAAACAGTAGCAAAAAAACCCCCTTTTTACACTCAGATGCTTCCAGATCTATACCAGGTGGGAATATCTTTAAAACGAAACGTGTTTCCAATGAAATATTTACTATTTATCACACAGTCCTGAGTTTTAACAATCCTAAGAAAGAAAGCTTTTGAGGACGTTAAGAGAAAAGGAGAAAATGCTGGTTACCAGCTTTTTCTCTTTTTCCCACAATGTTTTCTATCCTTTTAAAGATAAATTTCACCATTTTAGTCATTTTCATTTGTCGTCTGCAAATAATTTTCAATTTGGACCAGTCTTAAATTTTGCCGTTTGGTAAAGAGTTCAAGATTTATGTTATCAATTATTCAAGCCTGAACGTCTATCCGTCATTCAAAATGCCCTTACATCATGCTATCTTACTTTTTCCCCTTTTTGAAACAATCATATGCATGAGCCATGCTCTGGCAAAAGGGGATTTAATGCATCTCCACGATCCATTAAATTAACCCTTTCCCAAACAAGCCCTGGTTTTCACGTGTCTGCAGTACAAGTCTTTTGAAAACACTGTGGGAAAAGGAGAAATTGCTCGTAACGAGCAATTTCTCCTTTTCCCACAGTGTTTTCTACCCTTTTTGAGAACTTTCTGCCATTTTCATCAAATTTAAAATTATTGTCTGCAAACTCTTTCAATTTGGACCAGTCCAAAATTTGTCATTTGGGAAAGGGTTAAGCAAGTCATCACATATATTACGGATCCATAAAATTCAGTTTGTCTAATAACCGATTGAATCCTCAGATAGAATGGTACTTTGACATGCAGAAAATTGACCAACAGTAAAACGGTTTGATCCAAATCAGCCTGCGCGCACTGCGCAGATGCATTAAACCCAATGTTTACAGAGCATAACCCATATACACATGACTCATGCTCTGTGAAAAGGGGGCTTAATGCATCTGAGAAAAGTATTGACCCAGGTCAGCTTGCGGAGTCTGCTATTAGTCAATTTCCTGTATGTCAAAGGACCAGTCTACCTTACGATACAGTGGGTTGTTAGACATATTGGGTTTTATGGATCCCTAATTATGTGATAACTCCTTTGGTATCACGCATTACGGAGATGCATTAAGCCCCCTTTTGCCAGAGCATGGCTCATATTGAAGTTATCTTGCTTTGAAGAAAATGAAATGCACGAAGAAAATCAAAGATAACAATTCTTTACCAGACGACGAAATTCTAGTCTTGTCCAAATGGAAAGCATTTTCAGATGACATATGAAATATGGCTCAAATGTTAGGAGCTGGTCACCTGCATTTTCTCCCTTTCACACAATGTTTTCAAAGCCCCCGCCCCACTCATCAGGGTCGTTAAAACACGGGATTGTTTGGTGTAGAATGAACGAAAAAGAAAATGCAGATAGATAATAAAATTTATTGACCAAATACAAAGCTTTCTCTCCCATAGTCCTAATGCCATCTAGTTTTTGAAAACATGGTTTGGAAAAGAAAAATAAATCTATCTACGAAAGCTCTTGAAAATATCTCAAAGCGTTACAAAAGTCAATTGCCATTATAATGGTTTATAATAACAGGAACCCGCCATTATTGCAACTGACCTGGTTTGTATTCTATGTAGAGAAACAGAAAAAACACAAGTATGACATAGCAAATATATATTTCCAAGATTTACGATCCTGCCTCTGAATAATTAAAAGAAATATTACGCCTTTCTAACTTGCCATTGATAAAGCAAACAATAACATAACAAGGACAGTACCACGTGACCTACGGAAATCACTGAAGCGCAAATGTAGAACACGATATCTGCTAACGTCATCATATTTTGTGTTTTGGAATGAAACCAAACGGTGCAGATCCTTTATGTTCCTTCCCGGCGATCGCACCAGCGATCTCCTGTTCTCCAGAGCGTACAGGACTTGAGAACAGGAGGTCACTGGTTCGATTCCCGGCTCGGTCAATTTGTTTCCGAGGACTGATGATAGTCATCGCGACAGGGTTCATTCCTTTCTCACCGCTGATCATTGTTTCGACGATGGTTATGTGGGAAAGCAGCCAGTGACTTGGAAAGAATAGTGTGCGGAGTACTGGTAAAAGAAACTCCAGGAAAGCATGGATAGGTGCACTGGCCGCCGTGATATAACTGAAATAATGTTGAAAACGGCGTTAAACACCATACAATCAATACAATCATTAAACCCATGACGCAATAATACCATAAAAAGTAAGCCTGCTCATACAAAAATTTTCCTTCATGTTTGAAATGATTAAAATTTTACGAAATAACGTTTGAAGTAACGATTTTCTATTTAAAAAAAAAAAGATAATCAGGAAACTAGATCAGGGTCCGTAGTCACCAACCATTCTTAAAAACATTCTTGGTCTTGTTCTTCAAAATTTTCCAATTTTGAAAGTAACACGCCTTCTGATTGGCTAAACCGTACGGTTTAGCCAATCAGAAGGTGTCTTACTTTCAAAATTGGAAAATCTTGAAAAATAAGTCTAAGAACATTCTTAAGAATGGTTTGTGAATACGGACCCAGGAGATTAGATTACCCAAAAGCTGCCGTAAAAATCTCAACCATATCGGACAGTGTAGATCCGAGATCAGACTGCGCGTTCCTATGGGTCATGTCGTGTTAACCCTTATCCTGCCAAAAAAAAAAAAACACGAAACTTTCAAGCCGTTAGTAAAAACCCAAAATTTCCTATTTCAAAGATATTTTTGGACGAAAGAGATCTTCTTATCGGACAAGTAGATCCAAAATCAGACCGCACGTTCTGTGCAGTCTGATCTTGATCTACGCTGTCCACAAAAAGTCAGTGAGTCGCGCTTAGCAGCCTAAGGATTAAATTTCTTGCATAGATCTCATTTCATAAAATCAGTTTGATTCAGTTTTGCCGCAAAGACAAAGGTGCGTGTCTTTTGTCCTGAAATTAAACCGAGTTGATCGAAAATTATCAGATCAATGCAAGAAACTACATACGACAAAACCCGAAAGATTTATCGGTTTATTGTTTCTCCGTATTGTACCGACTCTCCAAGAAATTTATAATTCCTAGAAATGCACTTTCAATTTAATGTTTCTTGTAAAACAACACAGAAGTAGAAAAACCTATAAAAGAATTACAAAAGCAGATGTATTGGTCCCTAGATGGGAATTTACAAGATATAAGACAGTAAGTTATCGAACTTTCCCGGAACCTCTATCGTATTTTATCTATTTCAACCCCTCACTAGACGATCAAAGTTCAGACTTTGTCCGTAACGAAAACAGTACTGCTGACAAACTTCATTAAACCTTAGGCTGCTATACGCGACTCAAGGACTTTTGCGGACAGTGTAGATCAAGATCAGACTGCACAGAACGTGCAGTCTGATCTTGGATCTACACTGTCCGATAAGGAGATATTTATCCTACCTTTGAAATAACAAAATTTGAGTTTTTTATTTCACTTATTTTGTAGGTTAAAGGTTTACCCTTTCAGTGGCATAGTTAAAAAGGAGCGCGTTTGTGGATGACATAGACCAAGATCAGACTATACAGGATGTGCAATCTGATCTTGGATATATACCATCCGATTGTTCATTAAAACTTATAAGATGAAAGATCTGAGTTTCAGTGGAATGTTTTATTCCAGCCATAGAAAGACGTCGGGTTTACATTCTTGGCCCTGAGCGACATGATTAATCAAAGGTGGCGTTTTTCCTGTTAAAAGGATAATACAAATATGGGGGGGGGGGGGGGGGGGGTGTGAATAAAATGCTGGTTACCAGCATTTCATCTTTTTCCACAATGTTTTCAAAGCTGTCTCTCTGAAGGTCGTTAAAACTCGATATTGTTTTGTAATAGTTAAGTCATCAAATAATTATAATGTATTTCTTAGATAGAAAACATTGCAGGAAAATGAGAAAGTGCTAGTAACCAGCTTTTTCTCCTTTTCATATGATGTTTTCAAAAATCTTTTTCTCTCCCAGAGTGTTTAAAACATCGGGATCTTTTGGTGAAGGGTTAAAGACGATATAATTCTATACCTAACGACAAAATTTTAGCCTTGTCCAAATCGGTAGCACTTCCAGTCGACAAACAAAGCGATATATTTTTCTTACGGGAAGAATACACTGAGAGAAAATGAGAAAATGCTGGGTACTAGTATTTTCTCCTTTTCTCACAATGTCCTCTTCTTTAGGGTTGTCAAAACTCGGAATTCTTTGGTAAACGGTCGATGTGAATGGATAAGGTTTGTGTGTCCTTGATAACTTTCAAGTGATAAACTTGTAGACAATTAAGTTATTAACCCTTAAGCTGCTAATCGCGACCCACTGACCTTTTGCGGACAGTGTAGATCAAGATCAGACTGCACAGAACGTGCAGTCTGATCTTTGGTCTACACTGGCCGATAGGGTATTTTTTTTCCTGTGAAATCAACTTTGAAACCGCAATGTTTGGGTTTTTAGTATTGAGTAGAAATGTGCGTTTCATTTATTCAGCAGCTTAAGTGTTAACGTTTTCGCTCGTAAGTGCAACCAATGGGCAGGGTATATCATAACCGAAAGAGATAGACAGCTGGACAAACCCTAGCAAACAATATCAATGGCAGGCTAAAGTCTGGCCGCAAACATCTATTGCAAGCTAAAACAAAGACGAAAATATGGCTAGTGGGCTAAATCCTGTCCGAAAACATCGATAGCAGAGCAAAGCCTTGCTGAAAACATCAAAAATAGGATAAAGCATAGTCGAAAAAATTAATAGCTGACTGCATCATAGCCGAAAACATCGATAACAGGCTAGTACATTGCTGAAAACATCGATACCATGCTACAGCCTAACCGAAAACATTGATAGTATTCTAAAAATAGCCGGAAACTTCGTAAGCAAGCTAAATACTGGTAAGAAACATCGGTAACATAGTGAAGCCTAGCCGAATACAACATCTACAACATGGTAAAGCCTGACCAAAAATGAAAAAAACGGAAGCTTACTGAATCCTAGCTGAAAACATAGATAACAGGGTAAGGCCTAGTCGAAAAGATCGATAGAGGGGTAAAGTTTAGTCGAAATTATCGATAGCTGGATACAACCTTGCCAAAACCATCGATAGCAGGGTAAAGCCAAGCAGGAAACATTAATAATAGCTTAAAGCACGGTAAAGCCTACTCGAAAATATCGATACCAGGGTGCGCGTTCTCAGTCAAGATATCCAGAATTTTCTAAATGTGAAAGTAACACACCTTCTGATTGGCTAAACTATTTTAACCAGTCAGAAGATGTGTTACTTTGACATTTAGAAAGTCTTGAAGAATAAGACAAAAAAAGTTCGTAAGAATAGTTGGTGAATACTGACACTGGATAAAACCTTGCCGCAAACATATTAAACCGCTCGTCCAAATGAAAACAGAAAGCTTTTAGAAAACCTATAGAATGACAGAGGTTGTTTTAATTTGTCAAATTGGCTTTCCCGCAAGTCGAAGAATGTACATTATGAAATCGGAGCACAAAAGCGTCTGACGCAGCTAATCACCTCCGGGATTTCTCCTCTGTCAATCGAGGTTAGCCATAAGCCCTCGCCATGATCTTGCGATGATCCTTTAACTGTCAGAAATCGACATTTACCGTCTAAATATAGACTTGCAGATTTAATCTTATTTGTCTCTCTTGATATCTGAGATTTTTTCTTGCTGATGTTGCGATTTGTTCAGTACTGCATCGATCCACTCGGCAAACTTCGGGTAAATCGTTGATCAAATCCCTCGGCTGTGTTACGATGGATGTTATGTACCCACATCTTTTATCATTTTTTCACCTGAAATTGATTGATTGTATGGTGTTTAACGCCGTTTTCAATCTTATTTCAGTTATATCGCGGCGGCCAGTGCACCTATCCATGCTTTCCTGGAATTTCTATTACCAGTACTCCGCACAATATTCTTTCCAAGCCACTGGCTGCTTTCCCACATAGCCATTGTCGAAACAATTGTCAGCAAAGAAACTGGCCGAGCTGGGGATCGAACCAGCGACCTCCTGTTCTCAAGTCCTGTACGCTACCGACTGAGCTACGGGGCTCGGCTTCAACGGAAATAGTCTGTTTTACTGCTCAAAGTATCTCAAAGCTCCACGACATAGTTTATGCACGATTCACATTTTTTTTTTCCAATCTAAATCATTATGAATACATTTCCATTGACAGACAGTTTCTTATTTCATCTGTTTAACATTGTTTACCAATTCCAATGGAAGTTTTACGGACGGGTTGATAAATGTAAATAACTTTAGTTGCTGTTGCCGTGGATAAGAAAAGATTTAAGGGCGCCGCCCTGTTTAAGATCACGTGACATAAATTATTCAACACTTAAACTGCTATGCGCAACTCACTAAACTTTTGCGGACGATGCAGATAAAGATCAGACTGCACAGAACGTGCATTCTGATCTTGGATCTACATTGTCCGATAAGGAGATATTTTTCTCCAAAAAATAAGTTTGAAATAACATTATTTGTTTTTTTTACTATTGGCTTAAGAGTTTGGTTTAACTTATTTAGCAGAATGAGGGTTAGAAATTGAAACGTCCTTGATACGGACGGGATTAGATGCAGTCGAACCCAGGACCTCCGGACTGCTTATCCTACACCCTACCACTGAACCGCGTAGAACTCCAAAACGTGTTAACCCTTTACCTGACGACAAAATTGTAGCCTTGTCCAAACTGAAAGCATTTGCAGACGACAATTTCAATGTGGCTCAAATGGTACAACTTTTCTTTGATAGGGTAGAAAACATTGTGGGAAAAGGAGAAAATGCTGGTTACCAGCATTTTCTCCTTTTCCCACAATGTTTTCAAAAGGCTTCTTTCCCAGGGGCGTCAAAAGGCGTCATTGTGCAATAAAGGGTTAAGGGGAGGAAAATACATGTACCTCTTATTGTGGGAGACAAGCAATTGCTCCTTTTCCCGCAATGCTTCCACATGCTGTCGACTGCTTTTACGTAAGAGGAAGTATTTACTTGATAACTGCTATACAGAATGTGGTTTATACAATTTAATCTAACGTATATCATGAGGTTATGCAATATGCTTGGGTAAAACACTGAATTCTAACCGATGAGTGCATTGCAGAATCAGTCTAGGGATATATATGGTGCAGGCGACAGGGTAAAAGCCATTATGGAAAAAGGAGAAAATTGTGGTTACTGGTAACTGTAGCGAGGTGTGCCCAAGCTTTCATTCCGTTTTTGCGTCAGACTCTTGTTTCTATTCAGAGGGAAAAAAGTAACGAAAATGCTCCATCACAACTTTCCATCTGTGACGCATTTTTTGACCAATCTCCTGAGATTTCTTTTGTCTCATTGTCTAGTTAGAATGAGAGACTGGCCGGCCAAGACAAATTCAACTCTTTGCTGGTAACCAGCATTTTCCCCTTTTCCCACAATGTTTTCTGCCTTTCAGAGACAAATCTCACCATATGAGCCATATCTAATTTGTCGTCTGAAAAAACTTTCAATTTGGACAAGCCCATAATTATTATCGTCAGCACCCAGCAAAGACACGAATATCTCCGTTATTGGTCCGAAAAATTGCGTGTTGTTATTGCATCGAGTATCCTCTACTTTCGTCCCAATCACATGATTAATAGCGGTAGACGGTATAATTCATGGCGGGCCTTTTATTACAGTCTCGGGCTGAATGAGATCTCAGCTAATATTGCACATTGTCAAGCTCCTTTTTCTGTCCAAAATTGTCTATAACCCGAGTTGAGACAGATTTACGGGGTAATTTGGGTTTCTTTATAGTTTTAATTGGAGATTGTCTCTTTCTCACAGTTTTTACACCCTTCACAGCCGGTCTTGTGATATTTTTGCATTGATGGTTTTGAACCAAAGATCTAGTAAATAAAATGATGATGATGATGATGATGATCATCATCATCATCATCATCATCATCGTCATCATCATCATCGTCGTCGTCGTCATGGTCATTATCATCATCTTATTGAGGGCTTGCATGACCCATTTACAACACTTGCAAATTTAGACGAACTATCAGTTAAAACAATGGAGGTAGGCAGAAAATTTTTAAGGAAAATACCCGTTTTATTTAGAAACATTGGAAAAAGAAAAATACTTATCTCGATAAAAGATTTATTCCGTCAGTAATGACGGAGCCGCAGAGATATTGTGACTATTCATGGTTTTAATCCAGACGCCTTAAGCTGCTGTATAATGGCATGAAAACTTTTCCGTCTACGTGTAGTTGTAAAGGCCGAAATTTCGCAACTTCCAGGCCGATCTCAACGTACCGAAGTCCGCCCGGGTAGCTCAGTGATTAGCGTACCTGACTCGTGACCTGGTGGTTGTGAGTTCGATACACGGTTGAGGCAAACTTCCTTTCCTGCGATTTTTCACCTCTCACATTTCCCGTTCGCCTCTCACCTCTGATGCATGTGAGAAAAGCAGTCAGTGACTTGGAGAGAAAGTTGTGTCAGTACTGGTGTGAGAAAGCCAGGAAACACATGCGTAGGTGCACTGATCGCCGTGATATGACCTAAACTGTTAAAACGGCGTTAAACTCCAAATCAACCAACCAATCAATCAACGTACCGCACGTTCTGTGCAGCCTGATCTTGGATCTACACTGTCCGCAAAAAAGCATATCTAGCCTCATTAACAGCCAAAGGGTTAATTTTCAGTAGTATGGTTTGCAACGTTATTCACTTTTTCAGATTTGGAATGTCAAGAGCAGGCTGCACAGCACGTGCATTCTGGTCTAGGATCTCTTCCATGAGAATTTCATTGGGCAGGACAGAGCCCTTCTTAAATACTTGTAAAACTCGTGGCATCCCTGAATTATGTAAGCTATCTCCATGATATGACTGAAATAATGTTGATAGAGGCGTAAAAATACTGTTCAATATAAAGTGGCTCAAGGATCCATATCGTCCGACATTTTTAACGAAAATCTGGTCAAAACACTGAAAAAGTTTTAACATCTAAGCCGAGTGACAGAATTTTGTTTTCCATTCATTTCGCAGACAATGGTTAATTAAACCTTTCTAATGCCACATGAGCCATGTTCTGGCAAAAGGGGGCCTAATGCATCTCCGTGATGCATTATACCAAGCAAGACACCACAGATTTAGGGATCCATAAAATTCATCATATCTAACAACCGACTGTATCATAAAGTAGACTGGTCTTTTGACGCACAGAAAATTGACCAATAGCGAAAAGTTTCGGCCCAGGTCATTGAAACGCGGACTGATCAGGCTGACCTGGGCCGATACTTTTCGTAGATGTGTTAAGCCCGCTTTAAACAGAGCACGACCCATTTGTATTTTAGTATTATTACCAATTCCACTGGTCCTGACCTTATTTAGGGGATTTTGAAGCCATTTCGTGAGGGCTGTTTGGTGGTATTATTCCGCTTATTTCATGGCCCTAATTTTGAGACATTTCCTGTACGCTGTTAAGTCGTATTATTGTGTTTACTTTTTCACCCTACTTTATTGTGAATATAGAGCCATTTACTGTACGCTGCTGAGTCTTATTACTCCGCTTTCTTCATGGCCCTACTTAACGGCAAGCTTGGAGCCGTTTCCTGTGCGCTGTAAGGTCGCATCGCTCCGCTTACCATTAGGCATACTTCGGGTCATCCGTTAATCAAGTCCCTCGGCTGTATCACGTAGCTTGATATGCACCTACACGGCACATTTCTTCGCCGGAAATACGCCGTTTTACCGTTCCTAAAATTGTAAGGCTCCAGTCTTGCAAAAGAAAACGTGAGTCACAATTTTCTATCGAAATCTTTCTAAATACATTTCCATTGACAAACTCAGTCGGTAGCATACAAGACTTGAGAACAGGAGGTCGCTGGTTCGATCCCTGGCTTGGCCAATTTCTTTCCGAGGATTGATGATAGTCATTGCGACAGGATTCATTCCTCTCTCACCGCTGACCATTGTTTCGACGATGTTTATGTGGGAAAGCAGACAGTGGCTTTGACAGAATATTGTGCGGAGTGCTGGTAACAAGAAACTCCTGGAAAGCATGGATAGGTGCACTGGCCGCCGCGATATAACTGAAATAATATTGAAAACGGCGTTAAACACAATACAATCAATCAGTCAATCAATCCATTGACAAACAGTTTGTACATTCAATTTTTAATGTAGTTTATCGATTTCGTTGGAAGTTTTCACCGACAGATTGGTTTATGACTTCAACGTGGTTGTTGATGTCGTTTCTAATTGATTTTCATGGGCGCCGCCATGTTTAGGTCATGTGATTGGTAGTTCAAAATGGAAACCTCCTTGATACGGACGAGGTTACTTCTAGTTACGGAATCCTCCGGGTTGTTACGAGTGTCCTCTTCCTTTATGATTTTATGTTGAATTTGCCTGTTTCCTGTAAGCTGTCATTTTGTATTATTCCGCATCTCCACGACCGTTGGTAGGATTTTCGGCTGTACTTTGTTAGAGTGAATTATTCCTCTTTAGGCCAAGTCACGGCCCTTCGTGGAACCTGAAGTACATTCCTGTATTAAGTAACATCCTATTATTCCGCGTTACTTTATGGCCCTACTTTACTTTGAATTTAAAGCCATTAACTTAAAGCCACTTCCTGGACAGCTTTTGAATCCTACAACCTCACAAAGTGATGCGCGCAGGACCCATCGAGACTAGGCGATTTATGAAGATTCTTATCATATAGGCGCTAACAATACGCATGCTAACGATAATTGACAAATTGGCAGATTTTGGTCTATATGTTTCTTTATTTGTTTTACGTATATTTGCTAACAAGATCTAATGGACTTATAGAAATGCACAAAGGCACCATTCCCACCTGCAGAGAACATTTGTTCTCCCTTTGCCACGATACTTTCGATTGCAGTCTGGTGTTAAACTCTTTCTCCCACAGCGGCTAGAAACTTGATAGCCAAGTGTTGCCACAGACGACTTTTTGAAAAAAAATGCAACAAAAGAAGAAATTGTCGCGGGAGCGTCCTAGGGCGAGACACTCCAGCAGTCTAGCCAGGAAATGGTGAAAATAAAAGGCATACAAAGATATATAACCCATACAGAGGGTTCTGTCTTGGAAATTGAAGAAAACATTGGGGAAGGGGGGAGGCGGTGGTTAACTTTTAGAAATGCTGACTACCAACACATTGTCAATTTTCCCTTACATTTTCAAAGGTCTGTTTTTTTGTTGTCTTTTACAGGCGGACTTGTTTTGTAAAGGACTAAAAAATAAGTGTGCAGAAAACATGACTTTTGATCGATATTTGAGTACTTATTTGATCCCAGCCAGTGATAAATTGGTGACACCTTGGCTGTTCCTCGGAAATGCTTTGTTTTTGCGTTTCATCGTTTATTTGTTTGGTGTTTTATTGCTGTTTTCTGTTGTATCACGGGGGACAGTACAGTTATCCGTGCTTCCCTGGAGTTTCTTTCACCAGTACCTCGCACGATTCTCTTTATAAGCCACTGGAAGCTTTTTAACCCTTTGGCTGCTAACAGCGACTCACTGACCTTTTGCGGACAGTGTAGATCAAGATCAGACTGCACAGAACGTGCAGTCTGATCTTGAATCTACACTGTCGGATAAGGAGATATTTTTCTCAAAGAAATAAGTTTGAAATTGCATTATTCTGGGTTCTGACTCTCGGCTTGAAAGTTTCATTTAAGTTATTTAGCTTAAAAAGGGTTAACATTGTCGAAGTAATGTTAAGACCTGAGAGACAAATGGATCCTGTTCCAGTATCTGTAATCAGCCTTCAAAAACCGTTCGGCCGAACTGGTATTCGATCCCGCAACCCTTGGCTTAATAGCACCGGCTATTGGGTTCGAAAGCAAGATTTTCGATTACAGACACCACACCTTCACCATTGAGCCATGGAAAACCGCTGGTAAAAGTAGGAAACGCCCAAACTTTAACATGTTTTGCTGACTCTGATGTACGTTGGTCCTTTGACTTGCAGAAAATATACAAAAAGCAAAAGGTTTCGACTCAGGCCAGCCTGCGCGGACTGCACATGCCGACTTTGGTCGATACTTTTTGCAAGGAGTATTAAAGCCCCTTTTCACAGAGCATGGTTCATACAGTTTTTTGCCTAATTACCGTTTACCTTTTGATAATTGATGGCTATGGTCAGCTCTGATTGACTTCAAAGCGACAGGTTTTCCAGCATTTACCCGACAGAAATTTCCAAGTCTGTTACACGATGTAGACAGCCTGACAGATCTCCATTAGATCTTAAATGAATTGGGCCGCCCATTCTTTTTGTTAACTCTTTACCAGACGACAGAATTTTAGACTCGTCCATATTGGAGGCATTTGCAGACGACAAATTAAATGAGCCACGCTCTGGCAAAAGGGGGCTTAATGCATCTCCGTGATGCACCATACCAGTCAAGCCATCACATAATTATTCATCCAAAATGGCCACTTTTTTTAAACAATCGACTTAATCGTGAGGTAGAATAGTCCTTGGACATACAGAAAATTGACCAATAGCGAAAAGTTTCGGCCCAGGTCAGCCTGCGCGGACCGCGCAGGCTGACCTGGGTCGATACTTTTCGCAGATGCATTTAGCCCCCTTTTCACAGAGTATGGCTCAAATATATCTTACATGATAGGATTTGTCTTAGAATGAGTAGAAAACATTGTGAGGGAAAAAGGAGAAAATCCCTTTCCCACGGTGTTTTCGAAAAGCCTCCTACCTCAGAGTCGACAAAATACGGCCCGTTTGTTAAAGGGTTAACTCTTTACCAAGCGACAAAATTTTGGACTGGACCAAAGTTAAAGCATTTGCAGACGACATAATTATAAAATGTAGCTCAGATGATGATTTCTTCTCTTTCATAGGGTAGAAAACATTGTTGGAAAAGAAGAAAATGCTGAGTGCTAGCATTTTCTCCTTTTCCCACAGTGTTTTCAAAAGCATTCTCTGTCAGAATCGTTAAAACACGCGATCATGTGGTAAAGGGTTAAACGAATTGGCCGCCCCGATTCATCCTGTTAAAATAGTTTACTAGCACAATTAGCGAAACATCCATCATTAGCTACGGGAAGTTATCAATCCTTCACCGCCTTGAGGAATATTTCTAGCTACCCGTTTGACTCTCTAACAAACGACAAAATTTTAGACCGGCCCAGATTGAAAGCATTTGCAGACGACAAACTCAATGTTGTACAAATTAGGACCTTTTTTTCTTTCTTTGAAAGGATAGAAAACATTGTGGCAAAAGGAGAAATTGCTGGTTACCAGCATTTTCTCCTTTTCCCACAATGTTTTCGAAAGCCTCCCTTCTCATTTCTACGCACTCGTTTAACCCTTTACCGAACAATTCCGAGTTTTTACGACCCTGAGAAAGAAAGCCTTTTTTAAAACATTGTGGAAAAAGGAGAAAATGCTGGTAACCAGCATTTTCTCCTTTTTCCACAATGTTTTTATAGTCTTTCAGAGAAAAGATCCACAATTTGGGCCACGTACTATTTTTCGTCTGCGAAAGTTTTCTATTTCGACGACTCTGAAATTTTGTCGTTTGGTAAAGAGTTAATCTTCCACCAAACAATGCCATGTTTTAACGACCCTGAATTTCCTCATTCAACTCTTTACCAAACGATAAAACTTTAGAACGTGTCCAAATTGAAAGCGTTTGCAGACGACAAAATAAATGAGACTCAAAAAGTGAAACTTGTTTTTGGAGAGTTAGAAAACATTGTGGGAAAATGAGAAAATGCTGGTTCCCAGCATTTTCTCTTTTTCTCATAATGTTTTCAAAAGCTTTCTGTCTCAAGATCGTTAAAAGTCGGGATTGTGCGGTGAAGGTATGGTTTGACGTGGCTAAAATTTTGTCGTTTGGTAAAGGGTTGAAATATGGCGGCAAATGGATTGATTGAATGGTGTACGACATTATTTCCGTCCTGTAACGGCGACAGCTCGCCGATTCTTGTATGTCCTGGATTTTGCTGGTCTTTGGCTTGGGCTTTGGATTGTCTTGCATGAGGGAACTCCCACGAAAACGCATCATCTCGAGAGAGGATCGAACCCATGGCATTCAGTTTACGAATCCAAAAGCTTACCACTGAGCCATGCTGTTTCCTGCGGCAAACAAGAAATTGCTCACTATGAACAATTTATCATCTAGTCACAATGTTTAACTTACAGTCACTGTATTTTTTTTTCACAATTAAAGTGCACTTTTTTTTCTCGTATTTTCAAATTTGGTTATGCAATTGGTCTTTCACTAAATACATCCGTGATCCGTACTCAAAAATCTTCCTTCAGAATACTTTTAGTTCTATACCGAAGAATCTTCTGGTTTTGAAAGTAAAAGAACTTCTGATTGGCTTAACCATTTGGTTTAGCCAATTTAAAGTTGTATTACTTTCAAATCTAAAAAATTCTTGATAAGTTGACAAAGACTGTTCTTAAGAATGGTTGGTGAATATGGACCCAGGTTTGAACGACCCTGGGGAAAAAGACTTTTGGAAACCTACTCGTTGTAGGAAAATGTGAAAATGCTGGTAACCAGCATTTTCTCTTTTTCCCACAATGTTTTCTACCATTTCAAAGACAAATCCTGTCATTTTAACCACGTTTCTTCATATGCTTTCAGTTTGGAGAAATCTAGAAGTTTGTTTGGTAAAGAGCTACCTAATTAACCAGCAATGAATTTAACTACTGAACAATTTAGTCTCTGGAAGAGCCCCATTAAGAATGATTAACCCTTAACCTGCTAAATATGTTAAACTTTCAAGCCGATAGTAAAAATCCGAATAATGTTATTTCAAACTTTTTTTTTAGAAAAATATCTCCTTATCGAACAGTGTAGATCCAAGATCAGACTGCACGATCTGTGCAGTCTGATCTTGATCTACATTGTCCGCAAAAGATCAGCGAGTCGCGCTTAGCAGCCTAAGCATTAAAGCAAGTTTGCTGTCTATGATTTCCCTTTTGGTTTTCATATGATTACCTCGGCTGGTTTCATAGCTCTGTCATTACTGAAGGTATATAAGCTTCAAACTTTTGCTCTGTTGTTAACTATGAAACTCTCAATCTCAACCTCATATATTCGGCAAATAAGATTTTACCATTGACCATTTACAAAAATAACAACATGAAATATAGCTTAAACATGTACCTATACAATCTATAGGGAATATATCATTAATCATTAATATTTTGTTAATGTTGTAACCACATGATATTGTGTTCACAATGTACTTTTATGCACAAGTGGGAAATAAAGCTACATTAATCACAACTTACAGGTCTATTGATAATTTTTGTATTTAAAAAAAAATGTCTTGTAGATCTTTTGATGAATTTTTCTGTCTTTCATTGGACTTTTTTTTTTTTTTAGACATTTTCCTATCAAATTCAGCAAGCCAATTAATGTGTAAGAAATTTGATCTCAATTCGCAATATTTTGGACAAATACATAAAAACGATTTTTTTTTTTATTCTATGCCACTGTAGTCGCATGGTCTACAGAGTCGATTCTTTCTGTCAATATCTGAGACTTTACCGGTTTCTATTGCAAGCTAATGCGAGGCAAGTTAAAAGAATCCATAAAACATCAGCAGGTAACGCTGAAATGTTTTTGACTCAGTTATGGTCCTTTTGTGACCTACAATTTACACGGAGAAAGCAATTGCAGTCCAGGGTTGCTCTTGTTTAAATCTCTTCTTGATAAGGAATAGGAGGAAACACAGTTACTTCCCTTGGTAGCTCTCCACAACTTCATTCGTCCTGAATAAGGTATTACTTGGTTTTCATCCTTGATATCCTTTGTACTATTAAGGAATGTTCGGGTTTAAATTCATCAAACCACAAATTCGATCTACTTTACGCATTTTGATGGTAATAGTGTGTGAAATTCGATTGGCAAATATTATGAAGATCTACCTAGTAAATCACAAGTCAAATTATAATAATCGCAACATCTCTTATTAAAGCAAGGATAAAAACAAAGGAAATCAAATAAAAGTAACTAGTTGCAGTTTGGTTACCTCGGTTTTTATCTAACAAGGGAGATGATTTGGATTTCACTTGTTTCTCTCATTGGCAGACCTTCGTGCTCCATATTCCGCGAAGGTGCGCCTAATGGGGGTTGAAAGATACGCCATATATCATCGAAGCTTTTCTTCTCGAGCGATTTAATTGCGTTGCTATGCGACAAATAAGTCATACATCATGTGGATTTGAAATCCCGGAAAGATTTGATTTAAACCAATGGGGAGCCTACAGGAGCCGACATTGTTGTAAATTAGCCCAATACCTTTTATAGACATTTTATTTCAGCCATGCTGTGTGAAAAGGGGGCTTAATGCATCTGCGAAAAGTATCGACCCAGGTCAGCCTGCGCAGTCCGCGCAGGCTGACCTGGGCCGAAACTTTTCGCTATCGGTCAACTTTATGATACGGTCGGTCGTTAGACAAAATGGTTTTTATGGATCCATAATCATATGGTGACTTGCTTGGTATAATGCATCACGGAGATGCATTAAGCCTCCTTTTTGCCAGGGCGCGGCTCATTTCTTTTTTTCACGCCCGGCAAAAGACCACTTTTGAAAATATTGTCGCGACAGGAAGAAATACTCACAAAGAGCAATTTCTCTTTTTCCCATTATGTTTCACGTGCATCCTTTTGAAAACCAGTACACTTTACCAAACAGTTCCAACTTTTAACAGCCTTGAAGCCGAAGGCTTTTTGAAAGCATCATGGGAAAAGTAGAGAATGCGTGTGACCACCATTTTCTCCTTTTCCCACAATGTGTTCTACCCCCCCCACCAAAAAAAAAAAAAAAAAAAAACCCTCAATATGGGCAACAATTTCTTTGTCGACTGCAAACGCTATAGATTTTGACGTTTCTTAACCCCTATCCTACAAAATAAGTTAAAAAAAACTTTCAAGCCGATAGTAAAAACTCGAATAATATTATTTCAAACTTATTTTTTGGAGAAAAATATTCCCTGACCGGACAGTGTAGATCCAAGATCAGACTACACGTTCTGTGCAGTCTGATCTTGATCTTCAGTGTCCGCTGGAGGTCAGTGAGTCGCGCTTAGTAGCTTGAGGGTTAAAGAGTGAAAATTTATCTCAAGGAAAGAGAAAGAAGGAAGAAAATTACGAATGAAGCAATGAGTGATTAAATAAAAGCACAAACGTACAAAGGAACAAACACACTGACAAGGGAACGAGAGAAAGAATGAATGAAAGATTGAATGAACGAACAAGCGACTCAATGTACTGCTGATTTTACGATTCAGTCTGCTAGTAGCTTTATTGGATTGATATGAATAAGATTAAGGGCCGTCTCTATGAAATCTACTTCCTCAATTCTCCGATGAATACGACAGATTTGATCAAACGTAGATTTATCTACCTCTAGATTTCACCCCAAGACAGACGAACATATCCATGACTGAGGACAATTTGATTTAACCCTTTGCCGAACCATCCCGAGTTTTAACAAGGCTTTTGAAAACGTTGTTGGAAAAGGAGAAAATGCTGGTAACCAGCATTTTCTCCTTTTTCCACAATGTTTTCCACTCTCTCTTTCACAAACGAAAATTCCATAATTTGAGCCACTTTTTTTTTGGTCTGCAAATACTTTTGATATGGATGGGTCTAAAGTTTTGTCCACTGGAATAGAGTTAAAACTTTACCAGACGAAACAAAAAAGACTTGTCTAAATTAAGAGCATTTGCAGACGACAAAATAGATTTTTTTGAAATGATTGGACTTGTCTTTTGAAGAGCAGAAAACATTGCGGAGGGAAAAGTAGAAAATGCTTTTTACAATCAAAATGCTGGCTACCAGTATTTTTTTCCATCCATGTTCTTAAAACCCCTGTACTCCTGGATCTTTAAAACACGGACTTTTATGGGACGGGGTTAGTTAGATGTTTCTCAAATGATTGAACTTGTCTTTTCGAGAGTAGGTTACCAGCATTTTCTCCTTTTTCTACAATGCTTTCGCTGCCCATCTTCCTCGGGATCTTGGTTGGTTAAGGCTAATTGCCAAGAAAAATCCATATCTCTGAGATGATTGTGTAAAAAATAATCTAATGAAGCCTTCATGATATTTGTCATACGTTGAATCTTTTAGATGCGTCATTGTCAGCCAAGAAATATAGATCTCAGCCATCCTCTGGCAAAAGGAAGTTTAATGCGTCGCCTTGATGCATTATAGCAAGCAAGCCAAGCAAGTCATAATTATTTGAGACATGCTCTGGCAAAAGGGGGCTTAATGCATTTCCGTGGTGAAGTATACCAGGCAAGTCATCTCATAATTATGGATCCATAATAGCCATTTTGTCCAGCAAGTCACTGTATTACCAGGTAGACTGGGTCTCTTGACATACAGAAAATTGACCAGTAGCGAAAAGTTTCGGCCCAGGCCAGCCTGCGCGGACTGCGCAGGCTGGCCTGGGTCGATACTTTTCGCAGATGCGTTAAGCCCTCTTTTCACAGAGCATGGCTCATTTATAATTATGGATCCGCAAGTTCCTTTTTGTATAATATACATGTATGACTGAATCGTGAGGCAGAAAATTGACCAATAGCAAAAAAAATTGACTCAGGTCAGCCTGTGCAGACTGACTGCATAGTCGATACTTTGTGCAGATGTATTAAGCCCCCTTTTTTCAGAGCATGACTCATTATTATTTTTATCAAAAGTTTGATTCTCTTCATTATTTTACCGAAAACTAGTTATTGTTTTTAAAGTTTTCTTTAAATGTTTAGGATCATTTTCAACAGAATTTTAGATATATCACGGCGACGTGTGCACCCATTTATACATTCTTAGAGTTTCTTAGAGAAGTACTGCCCGCAACATTTTTTCCAAGCCACTGGCTACTTATCGAAATGAACAAGGTCGGGACCATGCCCAGCGGTGACAGAACGTTGAAACCTGTCTTAATAGCATTTAATAGTCCTCTGAAACGCTTTGGATTGAGTCTGTATTCCAATTTGCAAGTCCTAGGCATTTCCACCAAGTTAATGGCGTTTGGATTTTTTGGACGTTTAAAGAATGCAGGTTTTAATTTTGGTATTTTGGTTGGAAAAGCTATGTGACAGATTGCATGACGACGCAGGAAAACAATAATTTTCAGTTTTAGGCACAATCTAATGATAAAAATAGTAATGGTGATATTGATGATGACGACTACGATGATGACGAAGACGACGATGATGATGATAACGATGATGATCTAGATAAATTCTTTGGTTATCTGTGTAGATATATCAACTGAGATCGACGCCTATCTATTGACATGTCAGATTTCTGGGTCCCTTTGTCTGCATTAAGGGCTTCGTCGAATTTCTCTGATCTGTTAGAGCGATGCTCTGTGAATAGGTGGCTTAGTACATCTGCAAAAAGTATCGACCCAGGTCAGCCTGCGCAATCCGCGCAGGCTGACCTGGGTCGAAACTTTTTGATATTTGTCAATTTTCTGTATTTCAAAGGACCGTTCTACCTCATAATTCAGTTGGCTATTAGACACAATGGATTTTGTGGATTCATATTTATGCGATGATTCGCTTGGTATAATGCATCACGGAGAAGCATTAAGCCCCTTTTTTTCCTGAGCGCAACTCATTTCAGTTAGGCTATTTCGCAACTTGCTGGTCGAAGTACTGACAGTTTTCTAGATTGATTGATTGATTGTATGGTGTTAAACGCCGTTTTCAACATTATTTCAGTTATATCACGGCGACCAGTGCACCTATCTATGCTTTCCTGGAGTTTCTTGTTACCAGTACTCCGCACAATATTCTTTCCAAGCCACTGGCTGCTTTCCCACATAACCATCGTCGAAAAAGTGGTCAGCGGTGAGACAGTTTTCTAGTTGCTTAAAACTGCAAACTGGTTTATTCCTTAACCTGCTAGATAACTAAAATATGTTGGTTGGTTGTATTGGGGTTTAACGCCACTTTAACAGCTAAGGTCATATCATGGCGGTCGGTGACGCACATGTGTTTCCTGGCTTTCTCACACCAGTACTAACACAACTTTCTTTCCAAAGCCACCGACTACTTTTCTCACATGCTTCAGCAGAGGTGAGAGGCGAAAATACGCCGGAAAGAAAGTTCGCCTCAACCGGGTATCGAACTCACAACCACCAGGTCATGAGTCCGACACACTCACCACTGAGCCACCCAGGCGGGCAGATAACTCAAATAAAACTTTCAAGTCGATAGTAAAAATAAAAAAATTGCTATTTCAAAGTTATTTTTGGGGAAAAAGTATCACCTTATCGGACAGTGTCGATCAAAGATCAGACTGCACGTTCTGTGCAGCCTGATCTTGATCTACACTGTCCGCAAAAAGTTCTTGAGTTGCGGTTAGCAGTTTAACGGTTAAATCAAATCTGTATCATCAGAGAACGTGCATTCTGAACTTGGATCTACGTATTTCGTCGCGGGAAAAGAGTTCAAGACGCGGTTTTCTCATATAATTGTAATGGAATCGTAACGTATTTTTTACGATGTTTCCAATCTCGACTAAATGATATGTTTTGCAAGGCGTATCCACAAAGATATCAGTCTAGAATGTAAGAAAAACAGTAAACCAGTCAAAATCAAATCAAGCGTAACAAATATGACGTGTTCTTTTTTTTTGCCCAGACTGCAATAACGTTGTTCTTGTGCTGTGTCATTTTGCTTTAACTCGGAGCTTATCGAGGCATTTTTTCTGCAGATTTTCTTTGCTGACTAACGTTGTATGCTTTACGTCTTAACGTCCATCAGTCTCTTTCTCTTTCTGTCTCTCTCTCTCTCTGTCTCTGTCTCTCTCTCTGTGGCTCTCATTTTCTGCCTCTCTCTCCCCTCTCTGTCTCTGTCTCTGTCTCTTTCCTCTCTCTCTGTCTCTCCTCTTTCTTTCCTCTCACTCCCCTCCCCTACTTCTCTCTCTCTCTTCGTTTCATTCTGTCTGTCTGTCTGTCTCTCCCCTCTGTTTCTCCCTTTGTGATTCTGTCTTCAGCCTAACTGCTTTTCTCACTGTCTTGTCTCAATGTCTCCGTCTCTCTGTCTCTTTAATTATCTTCTAGTCTGTCTCTCAGTCTCTCTCTCCAACACACCCTCACACACCTACGTTTTGCGATGAAATTTGGAGATTTCGAATTATTCACAGAGGGAAACAGAATCAATAACGTTTAGTACGATCGACGTTACCGTTGAGACACTCAAACTTATTCCGGTGCCAGCTTTCGTGGATATAGGATCGTCTGCGAACTAGAAATTATATCGTCTGCTGTAACCATTATGTATTCACACCTTGGCAAGTTGCAGAAAGTTTTTCTATGTAGGCTTCTGTTCCAGGTTTCATAAATTGATGTATTCATGGCTGACGAGGGACGCATCAAAATTATTTCCAGGGAAACTTCTGAATTTTGTCTTTACTTTTTCTTTCGTTTGTTTATTTCGGTTGTATTTGTTTATTTGTTTCAATCGAGTTTCGCGTCATGTTGATTGAACGGTGTTTTAATCGATCTGCAAGAAGACAGCCTAACTCTTTACCAGACGACAAAATTTTAGACTTGCCTAAATTGAAAACATTTGAAGACAGCAAAATAAATGTTACTTGGAAATTTACTTCGTAATTTATTTTTGAAAGGGTAGAAAACATTGTTGGAAAAGGAGAAAATGCTGGTTATCAGCATTTTCTCCTTTTCCCACAATGTTTTCAAAAGCCTTCTTTCTCAGGGTCGTTAAAACTTGGTATTGTGTGGTAAAGGGTGAGGAAATAGAAATTTCCTTTTTGGATGGGTAGAAAACTTTGTTGGAAAAGGATAAGATGCTGGTTACCAGCATTTTCTCTTTTTTCCACAATGTTTTCAAAAGCCTTCTTTCTCAGGGTCGTTAACACTCGGGATTGTGTGGTAAAGGGTTAAGAAGACTTTGTATACAAAGAGAAAATACTTGTTGACAGAATTTTCTACATTTCTTGTCTCTCAAACACAGAAATAATCTTTTGTCAATCTCCGAGCAGAGTTGTCGTTCGTTACTCTCACCATACATCTCTGCAACGGGCTAAATGACAAGAATCTTGTCAAACCGAGGAAAACATGTTTTGTTACTGTTTAACTGTTTCATGTGTAACATAATAAAGTAGACAAAGGAAATATGATTCCGGATACATTATAGGTGCATTCAAACTGATTAATTTACCTGCATACAATGGAACTATTTTTTCAAGCTTCTTTACTGATCAGAATCTCACGCCAATTGTAAAAAAAAATGGCTGCGCCTATGAATGATGACAATTTAAACAAAATTAAAAAAACAAGTTATCGTCCTTTAAAAGACATTTAAGCTTTTCAGAAAATCCCTCTTTTTCACATTTCCTACCACTAAGTCTGATTGGCCGTATGCTGTTTGAACAGCACACAAAACAATCGATTGGTCTTTCTTTCACCGGCGTTTGTGTCGCCATTTTGAGTTATGGTCATGTGACGAAAATATCACGTGATAACGGACTACTTTCTGAGCCAGCTACAGAGGTGAATGGGAATGATTCGTAGTGCAAGAGAGTGATCTTTTGTGATACAAAGTTGTGACCAATTTGGTCGATTCTAAATTTTTTTCGTTTGACAAAGTTAACTTTCTTACAGAAAACAAAAGGAGGGGGCATGAAAAACTTTAATTCCATGATAAAGTCAATGGTATGTGCCTTCGTGTAAACTAACGAAAACTTGGGTTAAAAAAAATAAAAGCACTGGAAGTACTGTAAAACAGCGAGCTGTTAGGGAAAAGTACAATAATGCTTTCATGCTATGAGTGACTATGGCAAGCAAAAATTGTGCACAGGAAGAAAAATTTCCCTTCTTCTGACATGATTTCTTTTTAATACACCTACCAGACGACAAAATTTTAGACTGGACTGAATCGAAAGCATTCGCAGAAGACAAATAAAATGTGGCTCAAATGATGATTTATATCTTTGAAAGGATAGAAAACATTGCAGGCAAAGGGAACCAGCATTTCCATCTTTTCTCACAATGTTTAAGAGGGCTTTTTCGTTAAAACTTGGAATTGTTTGGAAAACCGATGCCCGGTAGCTGAGTCTGTATCGCACTGGACTTGAAACCAAGGGGTCGTAGGTCTAATTGCCCAGCTCGACCGATTTCTTCCCGAGGATTGATTGCAGTCTTTGCGACAGGATTCATATATCTCACCGTTTGACATCGTGTCGACCCTGGTTATGTGGCTCGGAAAATAGTTGTGCGTAGTAGTTTTAATTGAAACTCTATGAAGGTATGGATATGGCCTCCGCGATATTACGGAATTGAAGCGAAAACGGCGTAAACATCAAAGAAATAAAGAAACAAACATTAAAGTTTTGTTTTGTAAAGGGTCTTCTTTTGAAACACTACTACCCTTTTATGGACCTTCCAAACAGTATTACAAACTCACAAAGGACTGATAATATCAAAAGCGAAAATGTCATCTTTTTTTTTTCGCTGATGGTGAAATCGTCACCGAAAGGAAACGGGAAGCCATTATCGAATACTCAAACTGCTGTTTGAAGTTCACTTTCTTTGAAAATTAACCCTTTCAGCGTAAAGGGCGGAGACAGGGGCTTTTGCGGACGATATAGATCAAGATCAGACTGCACAGAACGTGCAGTCTGATCTTTGATCTATACCGTCCGCTTATTCAATCAAACCTATGAGAAAAAAAATCTTGCTGGGTTTCAGCGGTCGAATGAGGTGGACTTAATACATTTGGCGCTGCAAAAGTTAATGCAAAGAAAAACGCTAATTCCTCAATAGGCCTCCATGTATAATTATGAGCAATATTAATATCTACGTGGTAGCAGATGAATTTCATTTTTACTAATATGTCCCGTGTATGGAGAACTTCGTTAACGTATACTTTATTTTCAAGATTAACAGATTGAAAAGGGCGTATCCCATTGTAAAAAAAAAAAAAGAACAAGTAAGAACTAACATCGAAATAAGGGAAACGAGAAGCCATTATCGAATGGTGAAACTGCCGTTTGAAGATCACTGTCTTTGAAAATTAACAGGGAAAAAATCGCGCCAATTCCTTGATCATTCAAAATGTTCCCTCGAGGAAAAACTAGGATTCTGTCTCTTTTTTAACGCTTTACCAAACAACTTCGTGCTCGTGAAGAAAGCTTTTTAAAAAAACATCACGGAAAAAAAGGAGAAAATGCTGATAACCAGCATTTTCTCCTTTTCCCACAATATTTTAAGTTTTTCCAGAAAAATTCAAACTGTCAACAAGATGTGCTTTATCGTCTGCAAAATAGGATTCTGTCTCTTCTTAAACGTTAACTCAACAATCTAGTGTTTCTATGATTCGCATGATATAAGTTTTTGAAAACATTGTGAGAAAATGCTGGTAACCAATTCATTGATACTATATGATACCATTCTTAGTTCCTCCACTTGCGTCAGGAACTACTTTTGAAACAGTATTTTGAGAAGGGACCTTCAGCATCTAATCTGTACAGTGTTGACCACGTATTGATATCATATGATGTCAATCTTATTTCCTTTGCCTTTTCCCCAGTGTCTGTTTTTTTTTTCAAGTTTGACCTGCACAAGGAACTATTTTGCAACAGTATCTTAAGAAGGGATTTTCAGCAGTTATGTACTGTGTTGACCGCGTATTGATACCACTATGATGTCATTCTGGTTACCCCAGCCTTTTTCTCTGTGTCTCTGTGGAATTGTTATTTACTAGTTTGACTTGCGCCAGGAACTACTTGATTGATCCGGCAATACCTAATAAAGACAAGTAACACATTCGGGATTACGTGAACCATACGGCGTATTGCTCAGTTGACCTCTTTTGTTTTTGCTGTTGTCTTTTTACTGAGATATTGCGATTTTCGTGTCTTTGAGCAAATTTCTTTGCCAAAAATATTGCGATTTGCGTCCTATTTTTTCGCAGAAAACAGACCAATTGGTATTTTTTGTTGATAGACGTTTAAGAAGAAGTCTACTTTATTTGAAAATGAAATTAGGTGAACTGTACGGCTGCGTATTGCTCGGTTTGACTTCTTGTTTTTGCCGTTTTCTTTGACTGGATATTGCGATTTTCGTGCCTTTGAGCAATCTCGATATCGCTAGAAATATTGCTACTTGTGTCTAAGATTTGTCGCAGACCTGAGTAAACTGTATTTTTGTCGACAGGCGTTTAAGAAGTCTTTCTTCAAATAAATCTCGTCTTTGCGTGTAATGTTGTGAATCGTGCCTTTAAGCAAATTTTATTCCGAGAGAAATATTGCAATTTATGGCCGTTTTCGTAGAATAAACTTTTTTGACGACAGGTGCTGAACCAGTCTTCTTTGATTTAATTGTTGTCTCGGATAGAGATGTTGCGATTTTTGTGCCTAAGAGCTTCGTTTTTCAATCCAAAATATTGCGATTTGTTTCATTTTTCGTTTATCGAAGAACATTTTACAAATTACATCTTTTAGCGACAACCCACTCTATGTAATTAAAGCGCTGTAGAAACTACATTTGCAATAAAACGCCAAATTGCTGTAGAATTTTCAGAACCTTAGGAAGATTTCAAGATACACCAATATGGTTCAAAATTACAATTTGATGTTTTATTTAATAGAAAGTGGTTCCATCAAAGAGCGGTACTTCATCTGTAATTAACTCACTTTAACCGGAATACAATTACGCCATTGTCCAATTTTTAATAGACAAGAAAATAAATTAAGTTAGAGGCACTCTGGGAACAGGAGGTTTCATGCAGCTTCCTTATGCATTATACCAAGCACGTTGTCATATAATATGAATTTATTTTTGTCTGAAAAGACAATGAATTATGAAGTAGAAGTTTGCTTGGGTTTGCAAAAAGAAAAAAAAAAAAAAAAAAATCAACGCGGACTGCGAAGGCTGACTTGGGTCGATAGTTTTTGCAGATGTATTAAACCATATTTTTTCTACAGAGCTGAGACAAGTATTTATCCTCTAGAGCAAATAAAAAAATAATTCAAAACGACATGCTCTTAGAATACTAACCAAAGCATAATCGAAGGATATCTGTGGATATCTGAAGGATATCTTCTGGCAGGCGGAAAAAAAAAAATCATAAGCAAAACGTATCGACCCAGGTCAGCTGGTGCGGACTTCCACAGAGCGTGTTTCAAGTATATGTCCTTTTGAACAAATACAAGAATATGATTGTATAGTGTTTAACGCCGTTTTCAGCATTATTTCAGTTATATCACGGCGGCCAGTACACCTATCCATGCTTTCCTGGAGTTTCTTTTACCAGTACTCCGCACAATATTCTTTCCAAGCCACTGGCTGCTTTCCCACATAACCATCGTCGAAACAATGGTCAGCGGTGAGAGAGGAATGAATCCTGTCGCGATGACTATCATCAATTCTCGGAAAGAAATTGGCCAAGCCGGGGATCAAATACAAGAACAATTCAAAGCGATATGCTGGTAGAATACTTACCAAAGCATAGTCGAAGGTATATCTGTCGGCAATTCAGGTGGGAGGAGCTAGAAACTGTGGTAGAGGAAGGTACACACATTTTTTTTTTCAAAAAATACATTGATATCATTGCTTATGTTTAAATCTTTACCTCACAAATCCGGAGTTTTAACGACCCCGACAGAAAAGGCTTTTGAAAACACCGTGGGAAATGGAGAAACTGTTGGTAACCAGCATTTTCTTTTTTTCTTAGAATGTTTTCTACCCTATCAAAGACAAGAATCATCATTTGGGCTTCATTTAATTTGTCGTCTAGAAATGCTTTCAATTTGGTCTAGTCCAAAATTTTGTCGTCTGGTAAAGAGTTCACACGATTAGATTAAATTGTCGAGAAAGGAATAACTGTCAACATTTCTGGAATTGCGAGACCTGACGGGATGCATTCAAGGATTTAAACAAGATGCAGGCCATCTTTTTTTGTTATCAAAGTTTATGTTCATTGAAGTGAATGACGCTTTTAACCTCTTGACCCTTTAATCAAACTATCCCGAGTTTTAAGGAACCTAAGGAAAGATGCTTTTGAAAACATTGTGGGAAAAGGAGAAAATGCTGGTAACCAGCATTTTCTCCTTTTCCCACAAGGTTTTCTACCATTTCTAAAACAAATTCAATCTCTTGAGTTACATTTAAGCTGTCGGTTGCAAATGCTTTCAGTCTGGACAATTCTAAAATTGTGTAGCTTGGTAAAGGGTTAAAAAGGGCTGCATGACTTGTCGGATTTATCAATTTTCATTTGCTAAAACAGAGAGCCCAACATGCTCCCGAGTGGTTTTGTCCCTATTATTTAAACTTTTTTTTGGTTGTTATTATCTCTTTTTATATTGAATTGGCGAAACCCTGAAAAGACACGGAAAGAAACAAAAATAGAGATAAATAAGTGCGCTGAATACGCAAGTAAGTGTGCGGTTATAGTTCTATAGTTATGGATATATAACTAAAATATTATTGAAAACGGCGTCAAGAACCATTTTAAAATTTCAGTAAAATTATCTGAATTATCTTCAAAAATACTCATAATGCCGTTTTAGTCTTTATGAATTTTGCTATAGATCCTTGCAGGTATCAACTCTTATGCAACTAAGTTAACCTAACAGACTAGATGCACTTTTTAGGACAGTGTAGATTCAGATCAGAGAACATGCCGTCTGATCTTGGTTCTATACTGTCCTCAAAGTCTAAATATCGCACCTACATTTTACGCGGTAAGGGTCGCATAAGCATCTTATATCTGATTTCATTACAACCAACCTTCTTTCACACTTGTTGATTTTTGTGATTTAGGAAGACGGGTTTTGCTCGTCCTATTATCAAAGGTCGTATTACTTTGACCCTCTCCGGAGCAAATTACTTATGGGACACAGACCGCGAAATTAGAATTCATGACCATTTGTTAGGGTGTCTTGTTCATTCGGCAAACTCGGGTGATCCGGTAGGGCCTTTATTTCACTGATTGTTTCAGGGGTATTTGTGTTTGAGGCGGAATAGCACAACGGACAATCGATTGAGGTGCCAATATTGTAGCTTCTTGGGTAGGCCATCGGCTACTGGACATATATATGATATACAGCAGAGGGTCGAAGATGGCGATTTTCACTGTTTTCAATGTAGCAAAAATCCAGTGGTGTCATACTAGGTACCTTACATTTCTTCGCCGGAAATAGATCGCCTTACTGCTTTAAAAATCATAACACTCAACTCTAGTACACGGGTCGTTTTTTTTTTTTTTTTTAAATCAAAATCATCATCAAATGAGCCATTCTCTGGCAAAAGTGGGCTTGATGCGTCTCCGTTTTGCATGGTACCAAGCAAGTCATCACATGATCATGGATCCATAAAGTCCATTTTGTCTGACAAATGACTGAATCGTGAAGTAGACTGGTCCGTTGACATACAGAAAATTGACCAATAGCGAAAAGTTTCGGCCCAGGTCAGCCTGCGCGGACTGCGCAGGCAGACCTGGATCGAAACTTTTCGCAGATGCATTAAGCCCCCTTTTCACAGAGCATGGCTTATTAATACATTTGAAATGCATTTTAAATGACAAATAGTTTTCTTATTTCAGTTTTTATTAATAATATCTGTTAAAACTTTGCTGATGGACAGATAAATGTAAATAATTTGACTATAATTGTTGTTGTTGATCAAAGAAATTTCATTGGTGCCGCCATGTTAAAAGATCATGATAGTGAAAATAGATTCAATGGCGACGAAGAAGATTAAATGTCGTTATGGAATCGGCCGAGTTGTTACAAGTATGTCTTGTTCTACGCAGCCCGGGCTTGTAGTCTGTCGTGGTGACTGTTCGGTGGTTGCTTAGAATGTTTTGTAACATTTTAGCTCACCTTAACACAAAAAAATGCTCAATGCGAGCTTTTGTGATCGTGATGTGTCCGGCGTTGGGTGTCCGGAGTCCGTCGTGCGTCGTTCGTTGTGCCTCCCCCATCGTCAACTTAACTTCGTGTACACTTTAGGGACTACATTTTTAGTCTAATACTGTTGAAAGTTTGTCAGTATGTTTGTCTTGATGATATCTAGCACTAGTTTGAAATTAGGTCCCGTCATGTGAAAAATAGGTCACTAGTGTTTCTTTGTCCTGATAAAATCTCGGACGAATTCGAAAATGGATCACGTTGGGTCAAAAACTAGCTCACCAGGTCAAATTTTGAAGCCTCATTTTTAGTCCAATACACATGACAGTTTGTCAGAATGTTTGTGTTAATATCTCTGTGGAGATTGGAAGTTTATCGTGTTTGGTCAAAAAGGCTCCGGCGAGCGACTCAGGGACATCAAAGCCCTTTTGTTATATATTTAACACTTTACAAAACAATCCTGTGTTTAAATTGCCTTTGGACGGCCATTAATTCCAAACCAAATATGTCCGAGCTTTAACAAACCCTTTGGAAGAAGGGCTTTGATTACGAGCATTTTCTCCTTTTCCATAGTGAGCGACCCCTTTCAAAAACAAGCTACATCATTTGAATCCAGTTTGATTTGTCCTCTACACATGCGTACAATAATATTTATGGACGGATCTAAACTTGTGTGGTTTGGCGAAGAGCTAGTGTTTTATATTGCTTTCAACATTTATTTTAGTCGTTATTCGGCGAGAGGTCACTTATGGATATAATATTATTTCTCAGATTTTATTTGTTCCAGTATTTGGACTCTGCAGTTCCATGGCCAAAGACACTCGAACTTGATTCTTGTCACTAGCGGAATTGGAACCAGGGTCCGTATTCACCAACCTTTCCTAAGAACATTCTAAGTCTTATTCTCTCGGATTTTCTTAATTTGATAAGAAACACAACTTATGATTGGCTAAACCATTTTGTTTAGCCAATCAGGAGTTGTGTTACTTTCAAATTTAGAAAATTCTGGAGAATAAGACTACGAACATACCTACGAATGGTTGGTGAACACGGACCCAGGATTTCCTTAATAACACCTTAACTACCGAGCTAAGTAGAACATAGCTTGGGTTCCAGTCTGATCATTTTTCCATTTGAGCTATGCTCTGGCAAAAGAGGGCTTTATGCATCTCCGCGAAGCATGATACCAAGCTAGATATCACATAAGTACCGATCCATAAAAGCTACTTTTTTGACAGCCGACTGAATCACGAGGTAGACTGGTTGTCGGACATATTGAACAGTGAAAATTGATCAGTAGCGAAGTTTTGGCCTAGGTCAGCCTGCGTGGATTGCGCAGGCTGACGTCGATCGATACTTTCCGCAGATGCATTAAGCCCCCTTTTCACAGAGCATGGTTCATTTATATTCACTTCTTTGATCTACACTGTCAACAAAATCAACTCATCTTGCCCTTTAATTGACCTCAGATGACTACCAATCGAAAATAGACTGAATTCCAAACTTTCAATTATACATTCGCTTTTGATCATACAAGTGCTTTTCCTTTAATAGAGTAATGTACATTTTACGATATTTACGATTCTAACGTTAATGATCTCATTCACCGTTTTCATATTTTCATTAATGTTTTATGGTTTATTTCTCTGCGTCTAAATACATGTGTGATAAAAGAGAATTTATAACTATGATTTTTATAACCTTTGGAAAGATACCCCATTTCCACACAGGTTATTTCAAGACATAAGGTGATGATTATTAGTCACCCCCCCACACACACAGCACTACAACAATGCTTCCACTGTTGCTCCTTTTCTAAGACATAAAAATTTTCAAAAGCTGTCTATCAATACAGTGGTTTTATAGAATGGTATTTATATTGCAATCATTGATTAAAAATATTTTAAGGATGGGCTGAGCGATCAAGTGATTAACTCTTTACCAAACGACAAAATTTTAGACTGGTGGTCCAAATTGAAAGCATTTGCAGACGACGAAATAAATGTGCTTGAAAAATTGAAATTTGTTTTGGAAAGGGTAGAAAACATTGTGGGAAAAGGAGAAAATGCTGGTTACCAGCATTTTCTCCTTTTCCCACAAGGTTTTCAAAAGGCGTCTTTCACAGGGTAGTTAAAAGTCGGGATTGTGTGGTAAAGAGTTAATCGATCGGCTAATCGATCAGGAGTTTGACTCATTCAAAACCTTGATCTATTGCTTAATGTCAACTGTAAAAAAATCGGGCCATACTTTTTGTTGTACACATTTCTAGTGTATTTTTTATCATGTACATTTCTAGGTTTTAGTTACGTATATTTCTAACGTTTTATTACGTATATTTATAGAATAACGTTTTATCATGTACATTACTTGTTACTTTTTATTATGTACAGTTATATTGTTACCTTTCATTATGTACAATTCTAGTGTTACTTTTTATGATAAACTTTTCCAGTGTTACTTTTTATTTTACACAATACTAGTGTTATTTTATTATGTATTGTAGTGTATCTTTTTATTACGCACGTGTTTATGTACATGACTGTTTATCGTGTACATTTCTAGCGTAACTTCTATGTGCATTTCTAGTTGAACTTTTGATAGTGTGAATTCGTACTGTAACGTTTTACTATGTCTATTTCCAGTGTTACTTTTTTCATTATATTCATTTCTAGTGCAACGTTTTCATTTCTAGTGTAACGTTTCATAATGAATATTACATATTTCTAGTGTAATACAGTTAAAAGTCGGAATACGACTCGTATCTGTGGATGCCGGTAAACTAGAAAACCTTTTAACCCTTAAAGCGCCTTTCACAACTATAGTTGCCTTGGCGGGCAGTGTAGATCAAGATCAGACTACACGAAGCGTGCAGTCTGATCTTTGATCTACACTGTTCGCTTACCTGAAGCAATAAAGACCAAAGAAAGGATAGAATTACAACATGAGTCATGTTCTGTGAAAAGGGGCCTGAACGTTTCCGCGAAAAGTATCGACTGGGCCGAAAGTTTTCGCTATTGGTCAATTTTCTGTATGTTCAAGGACCAGACTACCTCATAAATAAATAGGTTGTTTAAATAGTGGCTATAATTGATCCACAATCATGTGATGGTTTGCTTGATATTATGCATAAGGGAGATGCATTAAACCCCCTTTTGCCAGAGCATGGCCCATATATTTATCTAAGTTCTAGACCGAAATTGTCTCTTGGATTTATGACTGCGCTTTAAGGATTAATCCCCAGGATTTTTTCTGGTCCTATGCCTGACTTCATTGATTTGTTACGAATCGGAGCACTTCGATTTTCCAGCCACAGACTTTCAGAGTGCTCGTTCATTCCACAGGGGACATTTTCAAAGGTTTTTCTCTCCCTAAAATGACGATCGTTTTTTTTTTTCAAATGTCCCTTTTTATTCATCAATCAGCAAACATCGTGACGTTGTCAAAATATAATACAATAACCCCGTCTGCTCGACTTCAACTTAAATTTATGAAATCAAGCAGAATTAGCTTTTTTCTCTGATTCTCTTGTGTTGTATCAGAAATCTCTGTTTTTTTACGCCATTTTCAACGTTACTTTATTACATCGCGGCGGCTAGTATACCTATCCTTGCTTCTCTGGGGTTTCGTTTACCAGTAGTTCACACAACCTTCTGTGACTGCTTTACTAATTAACTCTTTACCACACAATCCCGAGTTTCAACGACCCTGAGGTAGAAGCCTTTTGAAAACATGGCGGGAAAAGAAGAAATTGCTGTTAACCAGCATTTTCTCCTTTTCCACCATGCTTTCTACCCCCCATCAAAGACAAAGTTCACCACATTTGAATTTTCGTCTGCAAATGCTTTCAGTTTCGCCAGTTCTACATTTTTGTCGTCTGGTAAGGAGTTAAACATCACAATACAATGGTCAGCGGCATGAGAGGTATGGATCCATTCGCAGTGACTATCATCAAACCTCGGGAAGAAATTCGTAGAGCTTAGAATCAAACTAGTGGCCCTTTATGGTTTCAAGCCCTGTGCGTCACCGACTCGGCTACCGGGTTCTGCTAAACAGAATTGACTAAATTAATATAAGTCAGTCTGAAGAAGTGAAATCACTTCCTCACGGAACTAGTTTGCAATCGAGCACTTGAAAAAAAATTATCCGCAAAATATTTAGATAACGAGAAAAAATAAAGGTTCAATAGGAGAATAAATATGAAAACATTGTGGCAATAGGAAAAAATCGATCTGGCCTATTTCGAGCAATTTCTCCTTTTGCCACAATGTTTTCAGTGGCGGTTTTCCGCGAAAGGAAAAGGCGATCTAGGCTACTGGAAAGAAAAGGTTAACCCTTTCCCAAACAAGCCCCGGTTTTCACGTGTTTGCAGTACAAGTCTTTTGAAAACACTGTGGGAAAAGGAGAAATTGCTCGTAACGAGCAATTTCTCCTTTTCCCACAGTGTTTTCTACCCTTTTTGAGAACTTTCTGTCATTTTCATCAAACTTAAAATTGTCGTCTGCAAACTCTTTCAGTTTGGACCAGTCCAAAATTTGTCGATTGGGAAAGGGTAAAAAGATCCAGGGAAAAAACCGTTCAATATTTTCACGGATGAGATGCTCAGACTGTTTGTAAATATGTCGTGTCAGGCTTTGAACTGTTGCCCGAATTTCTCCCTTATTAACCTTTATGCCGCTACGCGAGATTCTATGTGGCTTTTTTTTTTTTGCGGACAGTGCAGATCCAAGATCAGACTGCACGGAACGTGCAGTCTGATCTTGGATTAACACTATCCGATACGGAGAGAATTGTTTATTTAAAACCTTCTTAGATTTGTGTTATATCAGAAATCTCACCGTATCGGACAGCGTATATACCCATTACGAATTATCTTATCCTGCATCTCTCTGAGATAGGGCCAAGCCCCCGTAGCTCAGTCGGTAGCGTACAGGACTTGAGAACAGAAGGTCGCTGGTTCGATCCCCGGCTTGGCCAATTTCTTTTCGAGGACTGATGATAGTCATTGCGACAGGATTCATTCCTCTCCCACCGCTGACCATTGTTTCGACAATGGCTATGTGGGAAAGCAGCCAGTGGCTTGGAAAGAATATTGTGCGGATTACTGGTGAAAGAAATTCCAGGAAAGCATGGATAAGTGCACTGGCCGCCGTGTTATAAATGAAATAATGTTGAAAACGACGTTAAACACCATACAATCAACCAAACAATCTGAGATAGCATTTTGTGACGTCATATGTGACGTCATTTCATACTTTCAGAGATTTGAATCGGGATTAATTTACGGAAGTTTTCAGGTGTGAATGGATGGTCTTGTATATTCTGGTCGGTAATTTGCAATACATGTATATCGTTTTGTGACGAACCTGACATTCGTTGGCTTATTAGTAATTTAGTAAAGCACTTCTCGCCAGAGGCTCGATTAAAACATTTTTCCGTGCTCTTTCAAATCAATTTTATCTCAAGTGCCAACTTGTATCAGATCCGATATTTTTCTGGCGAAAAGATCTTTAGCACTTAGGCTGCTAAGCACGACATTGTGGGCTTTTGCAGACAGTGTAGATCAAGATCAGACTGCACAGAACGTGCAGTCTGATCTTGGATCTACGCTGTCCGATACGTTCTGATTTCTGCTACGACCAAATGTTTTTTAAATCATAAACCATGGGTTTGCTCTTTTGTCTGGAAATCTTTAGTTTAACTTAGTTAGCAGTTTAAAGTTCCAAACCGATCTGATTTGAGAGGTCGACGCTCTATCTCTACACAACTGTCGTCCATACAGCTTAAACTTCAGGCCTGTGAACATTTTCATTGCATGCACATGTCTGGAGAAAGCTGCGGCAGCAATTTTGACTACTTCTAGTCTACGAGAAATCAGAGCAGAGAGCCTGGCAGTCCAGTCGGTTATGTACAGGGCTTGAAACCAGGCGAGGCGGGTGTCGCTGGTTCAAATCTCAGCTCGGCCAGTTTCTTTCTGAGGCTTAATAATTTAGTCATTGCGACAGGGTTCATTCCTCTCACCGCTGGGTATTGTTTCCACAATGGTTATGTGGGAAAGCAGCCAATGGCTTTGGAAGAATATTGTGCGAAATGCACTGGTTAAAGAAACCTAAGGAATGTATGGATAGGGGCGCTAGCCGCAGCGATATATGTGATAAAATGTTAAAAACGACATTAAACACCGTACAATGAAACGAATGAACGAACAAACGAAAAAACTTTATGTCTGATTTCACTTAAGAAACACAAGATTTCTAGTTTCAACTTTTTGTCGTTAAATTAAGGAAAAAAATTATACATTTCGCTAGATTATTTTCGATGTATTTCCCGTCATAAACCATAATACGTTTCCATGGAATCAGTGCAATTCGATACTAGGGCAGATATACGACTAATCAAAATTTCAAGTAAATAAGACTTGCCACTGTAATCCGAAGTATTAACCCTTAGGCTGCTACGCGCGACTCGCTGACCTATAGCGGACAGTGTATATCAAGACCAGAATGCACAGAACGTGCAGTCTGATCTTGGATCCACACTGTCCGATAAGGAGATATATGTTCTCCAAGAAATAAGTTTGGAATAACATTTTTCGGGGTTTTATTATCGCCTTGAAAGATTTTTTTAACTTTTTTAGCAGGACAAGGGTTAATCAAGAAAAACCGGACAATATAAAATGGAAGAAGTACCAGATTAACCCTTTCCCAAACGATCAATTTTAGACTGGTCCAAACTGAAAGAGTTTGCAGACGACAATTTTAAATTTGATGAAAATGGCAGAAAGTTCTCAAAAAGGGTAGAAAACACTGTGGGAAAAGGAGAAATTGCTCGTTACGAGCAATTTCTCCTTTTCCCACAGTGTTTTCAAAAGACTTGTACTGCAATACCTGAAAACCAGGGCTTGTTTGGGAAAGGGATAAAATCAAGCATTTCTAGTGAAAATGATAAATGACGAGCGGAACTTTCATTGTATCTCGTGATGGATGAGAGTCGTCGAGACTCCGCGAGACTTCCTGTCAGTAAAATAGCACTATATTTTCGTTTGCTTACTCGTTACCATCCGAAAAGAAAAAAATATCTTGGTAGATTTATTTGTTTGGTGTTTAACGCCGTTTTCAAACACTATTTCAGTTGTGTCACTGCGTTCCGAGCACTTGTTCATGGGTTCGGCTCCTAGGTTCACAGTCCGCCAGTCAGTATAACTGATACTATATTGAAATTGGCAAAAGGCAAACGAACGAACAGGGTCGATCTACTTCTTTTAATGACATTGAAATGAATGCCAGTTTTATTTTCCTTGCCAGACAGACTGGACGAAATCCGAAATGTCGTCTGGTCAAGTCACAACTAATGCGAACTAATGTGTTACTTATGTAGTGATGTCCCCCTGTTTTGTATTCATGAAACTGCGGGATTATGCGATTGAATATTTATGGAAATTAGCCGGAAGAAATTCGACTGTCTCGTAAAAAACGGTCATCTTGATTTCTGACTGAACTTGCATAAAATGCTCTAATGTACGTTAGACTCGTCCAAATAAAGATCGTCCGTGGTGCATTGTTTTATAAAATCTTAATTTAAACATACTTGAGTCACGCTCTCTGAAAAGGGGGGTTTAATGCATCTGCGAAAAAGTATCGATCCATGTCAGCCTGCGCAGTCTGCGCAGGCTGACATGAATCGAAACTTTTTGTCACTTGTAAATTTCATGCATGTCTAAGGACCACACCACCTCTTGATCAAGTCGCTTGTTTGACAAAATGGTTTTTGTGGATCCATAATCATATGGCACCTTGCTTTGTAGGTGTATAATGCATTACGGAAATGCATTAAACCCCCTTTTCTCAGAGCATGGCTTAGATATTTCTCATAGATTGCAAAACAAGTTCTAATAATTCTAGATGATCATTGCTCCCTAGAAATATTAACCCCTTTCCTGCTATGTAACTAAAATGAAACTTTCAAGTCGGTAGAAAAAAATTCAAATGAATTGCTTTTTCAAAGTTGTTTTTATGGGAAAAAATATCTTCTTATAGGACAGTGTAGATCCAAGATCAGACTGCATTTTAAATGCAGTCTGATCTTGATCTACACTGTCCACAAAAGGTCAGTGAATCGCGCTTAGCAGCCTAGCTGTTAACCAGTACTAGTGCAGTGATAAGGGTAGTTCCAAAGGGTCCGAACCCGGAACATGTAATGTGATAAATTCACATACCAGACGACAGAAGTTTGGACTGTTTTCCATTTTGGAAGCATTTACAGACGACAATTAAAATGTCATTTACAGACGACAATTAAAATGTGTCGCGTTGAAAAGATTCGGTTTTAAAAGGGCAGGAAACAAGGTTTTTAAAAACCTTCTTGCTGTTCACTGTTTTACCTAATGGAAAAACTCCTTGATACGGATAAAGTTAGTCGCAGTTACGGAATCAGCCGAACTGTGACGAGTACAGATGTACAGTTTTAATTTGGCGTCCTCTGTCCCGTTTAACCCTTTACCAAACAATCCCGACTTTTAACGACCCTGAGACAGAAGCCTTTTTTGAAAACATTGTGGGAAAAGGAGAAAATGCTGGTAACCAGCATTTTCTAGCATTTTCTACCCTTCCTAAAACAAATTTCAGTTTTTCAGTCGCATTTATTTTGTCGTCTGCAACTGCTTTCAATTTGGAGTAGTCTAAAATTTTGTCGTTTGGTAAAGGGTTAAGGTGGTGAACTTGTAATAAGGGAGTCAGGATTCGAACATGTTTCCTACCCCGTCAAAGACAGACATCATCACTTCAGCTACATTTATTTTTGTGGTCAGCAAATGCTTTCAGTTTGGATTTAAAGACATTTTTAGACGGCATATTGATGGTGGTTTAGCTCTTTACCAAACGACAAAATTTTGGACTAGACGAAACTGAAAGCATTTGCTGACCACAAAAATAAATGTAGCTGAAATGATGATATCTGTCTTTGACGGGGTAGGAAGCTTTTCGAATCTGAACTCCCTTATCACAAATTTACCACCTTAACCCTTTCCCAAACAAGCCCTGGTTTTCACGTGTCTGCAGTACAAGCCTTTTGAAAATCCTTTTCCCACAGTGTTTTCTACCCTTTTTGATAACTTTCTGCCGTTTTCAGCAAATTTAAAATTGTCGTCTGCAAACTCTTTCAATTTGGATCAGTCCAAAATTTGCCGTTTGGGAAAGGGTTAAAAGGGACAGAGGACGCCAATTTAAAACTGTACACCTGTACTCGTCACAGTTCGGCTGATTCCGTAACTACGACTAACTTTATCCGTATCAAGGAGTTTGTCCATTAAATTTAAAACTACCTTTAGTCACATGATCCTGAAGATGGCGTCACCCATGAATTTCTTCGTATCCTTGGTGAAGTTATTAGATTTGTCAATCTGTCCGCAAAAATTTTCTCAATCAAAATCCAGGTTTGCCTAATGTGAATACTAGGTCAGCTTACGCAACCCACTCAGGCTAATCAGGGTTAAAACTGTTTTGCATTAATACGCTAAACGGTTTCTTCCTGAACCTTAACCCTTTCCCAAACGACAAATTTTGGACTGGTTCAAATTCAAAGAGTTTGCAGACGAGAATTTCAAATTTGATGAAAATGGCAGAAAGTTATCAAAAAGGGAAGAAAACACCGTGGGAAAAGGAGAAATTGCTCGTTACGAGCAATTTCTCCTTTTCCCACCGTGTTTTCAAAAGACTTGTACTGCAGACACGTGAAAACCAGGGCTTGTTTGGGAAAGGGTTAATACACCATAGACGAAAAAAGTGGTTTTTGTGGCCGGCAAAGATCAAGATCAGATTGCACAAAATGTGCAGTCTGATCTTGGATCTATACAGTCTGCCTGTTGAGTTGACCTGATAGGATAAAAATCATTCAGTTTCAATGAACTGTATTTGCTTTCAGCTGTTGAAAGAGGTCGAGTTTATTTGAACCATGCTCTAAGAAAAAGGGGGCTAAATGCATCTGCAAAAAGTATAGATCCAGATCAGCCTGCACAGTCCGCGCAGGCTGACCTGGTCCGAAATCTTTTGCTATCGGTCAATTTTCTGCTTACTAAAGGACCAGTCTACACCATGATTCAGTCGATTGTTAGACAAACGGATTTTATGAATCCCTAATTATGTAATGTCTTGCTTGGCACAACGCATTACGGAGATGCATTAAGCCCCCTTTTGCAAGAGCATCGTTCATTTATTTAGCGCTGAAGGAATAAATGGATGTTTATAATGGTGTCGGTTTACCCCGATTGTCATCTAGTTTTACAGTACTGATATTTATATCATCGATAACTGCGACATTTTGAACTCGTCTCGTTACTTATACGGATGAAAACATTATGGGCTTGTTTTTTTTTATACTCTGAATATATTTGAGATATATTCTGCCATTGAAATGAATTCAAGCGGTTGAAATAAGACCATATATGAGCATAAAAATAATGCTAAAGGTCTGACGAAGACAGACAAACAAAACCTATTGCATTACATAAAAGCTGGTAGAATATCTGCATTGTTGTTGCAAGAGTTTCGTATTTTGGTACATGAATAAGTCGTGCTCTGTGAAAGGGGGGGGGGGGGCTTGATGCATCTGCGAAAAGTATCGACCCAGGTCAGCCCGCGCAGAGTTACCTGGGCCGAAACGTTTCGGTCAATTTTGTGTATTTCAGTGGACCAGTGTACCTCATGATTCAGTGGGTTGTTAGACAAAATGGACTTTATGGATCCCTGATTATGTGATGACTTACATGGTATCATGCATCCTGGAGATGCAACAAGCCCTCTTTTGTCAGAGCATGACTCAAATGTTTTTGTATTCGGTTGGGATGAATTGGTAGTGTTTAGGTCCTTCTGTGTTCCTGGCATTTTTTGTGTAAGCTGTTGGTTAGGGAGAAAACTGCAGATAGAGAAATTATTTGATACACGGAAGTCTGGTTAAAAGATACCAGATGGGCCCGTATTCACCAACCATTCTTAAGAATATTCTTAGTCTAATTATAGATTTTGAAAGTAACACAACTTCTGATTGGCTAAATCATTTGGTTTAGCCAATCAGATGTTGTGCTACTTTCAAATTTAGAAAATTCTGGAGAATTAGACCAAGAATGTTCTGAAAAATGGTTGGTGAATACGGACTTAGGTCTCCTTCGAATTGACCCGCTTCGTTCTTTTACATGCCCAGCGCAAAGTACTGACACACCCGAGGCCTCCTCTGGGTTTCTTACCAAGTTCACCTGTTGTGGGGTTGGACGCACTTCTTGCCTCAGAAACAACCACGACTGTAGGCTTTAGATTGAATTCGGAACTTTTGGAGTTGGTATTTAGTGTTGGTATTTGTTAGTTATTTCACTGCAGTAATATCGCGGTGTGCTTGTTCCTAACGCGGCTGCAGTCTACGGAATCCTGTTCCTGCCATTGACTTCTTGACAAAGATAGAGTAGAAAATTGAATTTAGAAACAAGGCTGTAACTTGAATTTTTTTTTTACAGAAATGAAGTCGGGATTTTTGAGTTCATACATTGTATATCGTGTTTTAAAGGTCACATCCTGTACCAGACAGTCCTTTGTTTTAACGACCCTGAAATAAAAAGCTGTCCAAAACATGATGGGAACAGTTGAAAAGTAGAAACTGCTGGTAAACACATTTTCTCCGATTCCAACACTGTTTTCTAGTATTTCAGAGATAAAACATATCACGTTAGTCACCTTTTATTTGTTGCCAGCAAAATCTTTCAATCTAGCTCGGGCTAAAGTTTTGTCGCCTGGTAACGACTGTACGACTATTTTCTATTTTATCTGAGCTCGAAAATGACGTCTTGCCGAACAGCATCCAGCCATTAGAAGCGCAAAGCGAAACCTAATGTTATGGGCTCAGATGTAACATCCGAGGCAAAGGAATTAACAGGTATTTTACGCATATTTTTTTGGGGGAAAAAAAGCTTCACCAATTCTTTAAAGGCTATTTTTTATCTACACAAAAAGGTCGAAGTATGTGCAATCGATACAGCAGATGTTTTTGAAGAAAAAAAAAAAATGGCTTCTAAATACCATACGGAAAACATGGCTATTTGTTCATACGAATTTAGAGTCGTACACTGAAACAGGTAGGAGCAACCTTAATTTGATTGACAGGTAATTAACATTTTTGTTTATTTCAAAGGTCTATTTCGGTACCTGTCATTGAATGACACCGGTTGTAACCCGGCTCGTCACTTTGTTATATTGATTTCACATACCGCATACAGACAGGAGCAGGGATCCAATTACCAATATGGTGCATGGTGAATGGATGCAATGTCATTTTAATGAGTTTGTAAACTAATTACGATCCGAGTCAAGTTTCATGAGCTGCATATCGATGTATCAAGTATTGTTTATCTCTCTTACAGACGAAATAATGTTAGATTCCTCCATATTGAAAGCATTTTGTAGACGACAAATTTTATTCTGGTCAAATGATTTGATTTCTCTGACAGGATAGGAAACATTGTAGACTTCTCCATATTAAATGCTTTTGCAGACGACAAATTCAATGGTGCTCAGATGATGTTATTTCTCTTGAAGGCTAGAAAACACTGCCGAAATATAAAAAATGCTTGTTGATAGGGGCAAAATTCACACTTTCATATGCTGAAAGGATTTGCAGATGATAAATTTTAATTTCACTCAAGTGATGTTGTTCCTCTAAAAGAAAAGATAATACTGCTGGGAAAAAGGAGGAAAATAAAGATAGAGGATAAAAATTAGATTCTTCCAAATTACAAACGTTGGTAGAGGTCAAATTTAATGGCACTTTAAATTTTGTAGTTTCTTTTAAAATAATAGAAAACATTCTAAGGAAAATGGGAAAAAATAATTCTGCTTATTGTTATTTTACTAAAAGGATGAAAAATATTCTGAAGAAAGAAGAAAGTGCTGGCCACCAGCATTTTCTCCTTTTACACACAATGCTCTCAAAGATTTTTTTCTGTAATTTCTCTGAAAGGAAAGAAAACTATGTTGTAAAAGGAAAAAAAAAAAAATGCCGGTTGCCAGCATTTTCTCCTTTGATCCACAATGTTTTAATTTTTTTTTCTGTGAAAGATATATAGAAAATATTGTTGGAAAAATGAGAAAATGCTGGTTACCAGCGTTTTCTTCTTTCACCAGCAATGTTTTCAAAAGACTTTTCGCCATGGTTTTTACAAACCGGACAAGGGTTGAAACATGGCGATAATATATTTAGTAAAGATGTTTCGATAACTCTTTCGCATGACAGACGGAAGTAAATATGTAAATTTGTGAAAAACTAATTTTCCTCTCATATACCACCGTAAAGTAAGTCCATTGGAGACGACGATAAAATTTGTTCTAATGTGTGTTCTGCCAGTTTTAGTCTCTTACGTCCACTATCAAACCATACCGGACCCTATTTCCGTTCCGTGTTAATTCATCACCATCACAGGACACTCGTCACAACTCGGCCGATTCCGTACCTACATCTAACCTCGTCTGTATAAAGGAGGCTTCCATTTTGAACTACCAATCACATGATCTTAAACATGGCGGCGCCCCTGTAGATCGCTTAGCAACGACATGAACAACCACGGTGAAGTTATTCACTTCTATCGATCTGTCGATGAAAGTTCCCAACGGAATTGATAAACCACGCTAAAAATTGAATGTACAAAACTGTTTGCCGACTGAAATATTCTTAGACAGATAACGACAGAAAATTTACTCATGTTTTCTTTTTTAAGAGGAGCCTTACAAATTCAATAACGGTAAAGGGGCGTGCTTGCGGAGATGTGCGAAATGTACCGTGTAGGTGCATATCAAGCTACGTGATACAGCCGAGGGATTTGATCACCAGATCACCCGAGGTATGTCGAATGCATCACAGGATTAATTCACTACTTCTCAGCTTTCAAATCAAAGTTGCGCGGCTGAAGAACGCTGATTTACTGTCCTTGCTAATTCCATCAAGTATATAGTTTTATAAACATTTATTGTATGTGATAAAAAAAAAAGATTGAATTTATTTCTCAATATTATATTATTTCTGTGAATTTCACCACAAATCCGCTTTTCAGGACTTTAGATCCTTTGATTCCCTATAGTGGTGTTGTTAAGTACACAGAAAGAATTCTGTTTTGCGACGTTATATATGTCATACTCTGTGAAAAAAATGTTTAATGCATGTGCAAAAGGTATCCATCCAGGTCAGCCTGCACAGTCCGCACAGGCTGACCTGGGTCGAAACTATTTGCAATTCGTAAATTTTCTTTTTGTCCAAGCACCATTGTAACTCATTATTCAGCCGATTTTTAGACAAAATGGATCCATAATTATGTAATGCCTTGCTTGGTATAGTAAGCTAATATGAAACCCCCTTTTCCCAGAGAGCCGCTCATAATTTCTTATAACAAGAGAAACCATATTAATGAAATTTCCCAGTAAATCAGGCACCATTTTTGGTGTTCTGTAAATATACAGCTTCCATAGAGGGAAAAAACATAGCAATGAATTTGATTATGAATTATACGCTGTAAGGACCTAAAGCAGAGAGATCATGAGTACGTGCATACCCTGTAGACCCAGGATAACAGTAAAGGCGGTATGACATAACTTTGATACATGTACTTCTTGGCGATTGACCTATTCAGTGCCACAGGCAAAAACATGGACATTTGCAAACGGCATAGATCACGATTGGACTCCACAGAATGTGCAGTCTCATGTTGGATCTATACCACCTGCTTGTTTAGTCCAGCCTTCAAGATAAAAACCGTTCTAAGTTCAAGATTTTTTTTTTTCAGTTCAGACTTCGGAAACAAATCAAGTTTATACATTAACGACTATCTATGCTTTCCTATAGTTTCATTCTTTCCAAGCCACAGGCTGCTTCCTAACATTGGCATCATCGAACTATCACCAACCCTCGGAAAGAATTTGGTCGAGCTTAGAATCGAAACAGCGACCCAATGAGTCAACCTCTATATGCCACCGACTGTCGTACTGGGCTCAACTCGTAAGGAGGTAGGGAGGCACGGATGACTTTGTCCGACCAGTGTGCCAGTTAGATTTCAGATAACGAGACAAAAGGTCGTAAATCTTCTCGTATTACAGAGTGACATGCGTTGGGTCTCCATGTCGATAATGAAGCTAATGACAAAAACCTCCTCGACGAAAAGCAGAAACAACACAAGAACCAGGGAACAAAATGACATTGATTAGATAGAACCTAGTAAAATATCCTTTAACAAGCGGTTTGATAGTGGACGTAAGAGACTAAAACTGGCAGAACACACATTAGAACAGATTTTATCGTCGTCTCCAATGGACTTATTTTACGGTGGTATATGAGAGGAAAATTAGTTTTTCACAAATTTACATATTTACTTCTGTCTGTCATGCGAAAGAGTTATCGAAACATCTTTACTAAATATATTATCGCCATGTTTCAACCCTTTACACAATGTTCAGTCTACCACTAGACGAAAGTCTTGTCCAAATTAAAGGCATTTACAAACAACAATTTAAATGGACCTTGATTTTGATAGGATAGAAAACATTGTGGGAAAAGGAGAAAATGCTGGTTACCGGCATTTTCTCCTTTTCCCACAATGTTTTCTGGTTACCAGCATTTTCTCCTTTTACCCCAATGTTTTCAAAAAGCTTCATTCTCAGCGTCACTAACGATCGGGATTATGTGGTAAGGGGTTAAGTTTATCTATCTTTACAACCTACGCTGATAAAATTTTCCTCGGGAGAGACAGTTTGCCCAAGCCTTGCACCGACAGACGGTCCAGGATACGTACAGGTATACTTTCGCTGCCATTAAACTGCAACGCTTTTAGACCGACCAAAAAACCAGTAAAACGAAATGCGCGGAGCGGACTATTTCAGAGAAGTAACATATCTTATATATCTTAAATAGACATAAAGAGAACATGAGTTTATAATTATGTACATGATCTATATGAAACTTTTTGCAATTTTTCAATCCGTCACGTTGTTTTTCGGTGCTTCTCTACCGCATAATAAGTTATACATGTCTGTGAGTGCAATAACAAAGTTACCTGTATCCGATTGAAAAGAGAATGATCAAGGAAATTGGACTTTGTAAAAGACCAACAAATATGCTTTAAAACTTAGTACTTAGTATATATAAGTCATAAATACTAACGTGGCTCAGCAGTAAAGTGTATGGCAAGTAACCTGAAGGTCCCGGGTTCGAGTGTTCCTGGAAGCATTTGGTTTTTCGAGGGAGTATCCTTGGGCAAGACACTGCATGAGACACCCTATCGGTTCGCCATTAATCGGACACGGAGTTGATATGAAAATACATGTCAGTGGCCTGTCGATAACCCGTCTAATTTTACGAGAGGCTGATGGACCGACGGCCGCTGTTTTTCCAGCTATTAAATACCCATTAACTCTTATCGTGCAGGGTTCAACGTTATATACCCTTTGCGAACTGTGTAGATTAAGACAGAACGTGCAGTCTGATCTTTGATCTACACCGTCCGATAAGTTGAGGGAATTTTTGGAGGGTCAAAACTGAATTGAGCAAAAAAAAAATGGTTTTGTTTGATGACTGATAATGCATGATTCTCTTTTGAATGATGTACCGATCTAAGAGTTAAGTTTGTGGGCCTGGTTTTATTATTATCACCTACCATTCCGTGCCTATTAATCTTATTGGAATAACTTTCACCCCTCATTAAACCCTGAATTCCATAAATCTTCAAATGGGGGTAGTAAATGTCTAGGACAGGATTATCTCGTAGAATACAAAGAGACTTAACCATTAAAGCCCTGGAACCAACTTAAGTTGCTTTTGCGGACAATGTAGATCAAGATCAGACTGCACAGACATATGCGTAAGTGTGTCGTCCCAGATCAGCCTGTGTAGTTCGTATCGACTAATCCGAGACGACACTTTCCGTTCTTATGTGATTTTTTTGTTTCACGATAGTCTACTGTATGACAAAATCTTATGAAGTCGTAGAGTGTCGTCTCGGATTAGCCTGCGCGGATTGCGCAGGCTAATACGAGACGACACTTTACGCAAATGTCAGAGAGTCTCATTTCGCATGTTGCGGACCTGTATAGGATTGCTTGGTGACGGGTTACCTCATCACTATGGGCCTATTATGGAACCTATCATAGAGCATAATGCTGCGATATTTGTCAGTTCTAGGTGTGCATTTTTTTTTTCTCGAAGATGACAGCTGCGAAGTATGACTAACAATTGACAATGAAAGACAAAGAGACTAACCTGACAAATAGGGCCAAAGATTCTGGCTGGGTCACTGGATGCAGACAAGCAGAGCATAAATAGAAATTCTACGGCTTCAGCTGCAATATCTACACTATTTCATTTGCATTTATGAGAAGGGATGTAATTATGCATGGTAAAAGAAGTGACAGCCATAAGGATTCTCGGGAGTTACTATTTTGTTTTGTTTTTTTTAATATTAGGAAAACATTGTTTTTTGACGACATGTGGCCATTTTAACAAAGTATAACCAAGTCTATACATGTATTAAGCACAATTCAGACCATACTGGACGAGCCTCTGTCTTAGGACCTGCGAGTCCCGACTAACCAAATACTGTAAATACGACAAAAGGAATTATTCATCGCCACCACTGGTAGGCCATATGGCCAACACCCCTAGAAGTTTGTTAGTCATTTCATGTTAAGGGAGAAACTCATTCTTAGTTATGCCAAGGTTTCTAAAGTCTTCGTAACATTATGAGCAATTTTAGTTGGCCAGCCGTGGGAATCGAGCCTTCACCATCAAGTTTCAAATGTTACAAATTCCGAGCTCAACTACTAAACCCAATCCAGATGAAACAAAGAAAAAGCAGATATAGCCACAGCTAATACATCTACCCCAAGACATCAACACTTTGACAAGCCTGTCTTATTTGCATCCGTTAAAGGGATTTAATTAGAGTAAAAACACTTATGTTGGTATAGTTAGTCCTTTGCCATAATTCAGTCCAGCAAATAGAATATAACTCAAGACAATTTTTTTTTCATGGAAATAAAAATAAAACTGCAACACAAAAATATTATTATCATTGCTGGATTTAATCCCATCCTTTCAATAAAGGGCACGTATCAATGCAGCTTTTCCACAAGTTTGATAGAGCTGTCTACTTTTTTTTTGGAATGCAGGTCTAGCAACCAAATAACGTCCAATCGTATGTGGCCCATCTTTCTTTAATGGCTATTCATTTAACTTGTTGGCTCATTAACATTAATTTACTCTATTAAATGAAATACCCTCTTTTTAGAAAGAAAAAGAAAGAAAGACAGACAGAAAGAAAATCTCGTTTATCTCTTGCAAACTCTGTGGTTGAACTTTTAAGGTCGCCTAACAGACCAAGCGAAACTTTTATGTGACATATTTATAGTGGATTAAACGAACTTTGCTCTAACAACGATATAAACTATACAAGTTTATGACCATTATAAGTTTACGTTTGTAGGCACGTATGTTATTATTGAAAGCAGTCACGGATAACAATTATGTTGGCAGATAATCCTTGGTATACCGAGATTTTTTTCCTCTTGTCCTTTCTATTTTTGAATACCTAGGCCTATAGCCGATAGCCTCGTTGTGAAGCACGGTGCTTGCAATCTAGGGTTTGGAGTTTGAATAAGAGATAAAGTAAATCTCTTTCCAAACCCCCTGGCTACTTTCCCACATGAACACCATCGAAACACTGCTCAACGGTGAGAGAGATATGAATCCTATCTGAATAATTATCATCAATCCTAGGAAAGAATTTGGATATATGTAATGGAAATCGAACTTTAAACCCATAAATTGCAAATCCTCTACGTTAGCTACAGAGCTACCGGGGTCTGGGCAAAAAAAAATGTAATTCAAATGTCTCAATTGGTCGCAAATTTTCGGGGTGTCCGTTTGAAAGAAAGAGTGTAAAGTATGCCTTGTTTTCAATAATATGGCTATACTGCCTTGTCACCTTCAAAAAAATTCTTAAACCCCCCCCCCCCCCCCCGAACACGTACAGCTTTGTCGTCTTGTAGTTGCAGACCTTTTCTTTACATGTGCGAAAGGAGAAAGTTAGAGTAATATTGTGGCAGAAGGAGAAAAGGCCGGATAATTTCTTTTCTGCTGTTGCTACAATGTTTTCAAAAGTAGTTTGTTACTAGACGCATGATCTAATTCTTTAACAGACAACAAAATTTTGAACTTGACTTATAAAATTTGTCTTCAAGAGGTAGAAACTACTGTCGGAAAATCAGAAAACTGTTGTCAAAAGCTCTTTTTCTCAGGATCTTCACAACACAAGATTGTGTGATAAATAGGTACAGGGATGAAAACCTACTGGTGGCCGTCCGGATGGTCAGTGATACATATAATCCCAATTTGTTAGGTGACAAATGTATAATTGAGCCATGTTCTTTGAAAAGGGGGCTTCATGCATCTGCAAAAAGTATTGACCCAGGTCAACCTGCGCAGTCTGCGCAGGCTGACATGGGTCGAAACTTTTTGCCATTGATCTAATTTTCTGCATGTGAAAGGACCAATCTACCTCCAGATCCAGTCGATTGTTACAATCAAAGCATTAAAAACACTGGTGTGGCATTTGTCAAGTGAGCCATTGTGTGGAATTAATAGTATGAAAAATAAACAAGAGTAATAGTTTCAGAATATTCGCTTGAAAGTCAGCCTACTATATAGTGATGCAAAATCCGATAGAGAAGGGTTCAATCTTCTGGAACGAACAAGTCAGGGCAAACAAGCCTGGGACGAATAAGCCCAGGAACGAACTGGTATTGGGACGAACAAGCACGGTATGTGTATATCATTACGCCACTATAGAAGGCAATAGCGGATTAAGCTATTTTCGATAAACAGGAAGTATTTCCACGATCGATGGCCTAATCCAATTTATTGTAATACGCAATTTTCAATTTCATATTTGAGTGCAGTCAAAACACTTATTTGTCTCAGAAAAATTGAGTTTAATTAGGTTTACTTCCTTCGGTTTTGCACAAACTACGATACATGGTTTTCAAAATGCAGTATTGAACTCATAGTGGCATTGTCTTCGACAAATGCCACAATAAAAAAAAAAACCACGGAATGTATGGTCCATGGAAGTGATGACTTGCTTGGTAAAATTTATTACGGAGATGCATTAAGCCCCCTTTTGCCAGAGCATGGCTCAATTACAAGTTATATTATCATGACAAATATAACGTCACATATGAATTATGGCTGTGGTCGACCGATAATCAGTCTTTATGATAAGCATGGTCTGTGAAGCGTGATTACTTGTGTGTCATTATTAAAACCTCCCACGTCACTGAAAAATTTCGTTGCTTGGCCTCTAAACTGAATGATTATCTTCTATAAGTCACTTTTTCTTTTACCCTTTACCATACAATGCCGACTTTTAGCGACCCTGAGGAAGAAGCCTTTTGAAAACATTGTGGGAAAAAGAGAAAATGCTGGTAACCAGCATTTTCTCCTTTTCCCACAATGTTTTCTATCCCATTAGATAAGAATTGCTTCATTTAAGCCACATTAAAATTGTCGTCTGCAAAGGCTGTAAATTTCGATAAGTCGACATATTTGTCGTGTGATATACAATCACGAGTTTTAACGACCCCCAAAAAGAAAGCTTTTGAAAACACTGTACGAATACGAAACTTTTTTTTTTTCTAATCTTTCAGAGCAAAAATTCTTGAGACATGTAAAATTTGTCCAATTTACAGATGTCTATTTTTTTGTCATCTGCTAAAGAGTTAAGATATATCTATGTGTGGGTGTATGGGTCTTTCTTTCTTTCTTTCTTTCTTTCTGCCTGTCTGTCTGTCTGTCTGCTCACCGGGCCCCTCGTTCCCGCCTGCCCGTCCGCCTATCTATTAGTCTGTTCGCCCGTCCATCCATCTGTCTAAGCACATCTTTCTGTCACTCCGTCTGTCTATCCGCACGTCTATTGAAAAGCATAAAGCGCTTGATTGACTCCTGCTTTTTTTTTCCTCACGAAGAAAAAATATTTTTCGAATTTGTATTATATCTTTTTAAAATCAAAGACCAGATCGCTTTAGATTAAAGATCAGATCGCATGCTCTGTACAGTCTTATCTTAATCTATACCATTCACGAAAACTACTTATCATTTAACCTCTGGGAGTAAAAGAATTATCTCTTGACTATGTATCCAACCTTTCGTAAATCTATGATTAGATCTCATCCTCTGTGCAGTTTGATTTCGATCTGCACCATTCGCGAATGATACTTATCATTTTCCCATTGGAGTAGAAGAGTTTTCTCTCGACACTGTTTCCATCGTTTTGAAATTCTTGCACTTGATTCTTTTTACTGATTTATAATTAAATCCCTTGTTTTGTTGATCCAACATCAGACCCAATGCTCTGTTATCAGATCTCGTTTCACACCACCCGCAAAGAAACAAAATTACTTTCTGAATTTGTATCCATCGTTTGGAAATTCTAACATTTGACTTTTTTTTTTTATACCGATTTGACTTAAATCCAGAAATCGGTTTTGAAGTATCCTGTTTATCTAAGGCAGTCTGGCATGCTTGGTTTGTGTATTTAACTGTTGAAATTTGTCGATATGTCAAATAAAAAAAATGTTGAAATTTAATTGCATCTTTGGCCTGTTTAAATAAATACGGAATGTTATGTTGCTTTGAGTCGTGTGGGAATATCTAAAAATAAACATATTGCAGTTATTGACAATGTTACTCGAAAACGGTAAGAAATAAAAGCAAATGCTGGATTAATGGTTAATATCTTAATTTCATGAATGGCGGATGAATATTTTGAGGCAAATTTTTGACCAATCAAACCGGGAACCAAGACGAAAGAAGTCTGCACGCGGGTTACGTCATCATACCATATTTGGGAATGTAAATGACACTGTGCTGATACGAATTTATTGTTCCTCGTGTCTGAATTTATCTGCGTGTGATGCATCTGAGCCGTGCTCTGTGAAACATGGGCTTAAAGCATCTGCGAAAAGTATCGACACAGGTCAGCTTGCGCAGTCTGCGCAGGCTGACCTAGGCCGATACTTTTTGCTTTTAGGCAATTTTCTGCATGTCCAAGGGCCATTCTACCCCAAGGATTTAGTCATTTGGTAGAGTATATGGATATAACGAATCCAAAATTATCTAATGACTTGCATGGTATAATGGATGACGGAGATACTTTAAGCTCCCTTTTGTCACAGCATGCTTTATATAAACGATACATACAACTTCTGACAGGGGTAAAGAGTGGAACAGTGAAGCAAATCATATCAAGTATATATTAATTAGTTTTGATGTTAATGATTATAAGGCATGTAATACTAATTAGTGAAATTTTTGCTACTTGTATTTATCGTTGGGATGCTAAGTAGTCGAGATGCAGTTACCGGTAAACACTTTTCCGAAGTGAACCGGGCATCCAGTCAAAATGTTTCGCGTTCTTTCCTTGTCTTGATTACACGTCAGTCAAAGAGTTTTGTGTCTTTCTGGTATCATCATCATCATCATCATCATCAGCAGCAGCAGCAGTAGTAACAGTAGCACTAGCATCATCATTATTATCATCATCGTCATTATCAACATCGTCACCATCATCATCAACAACAACAACAACAACAACAACAACAGCAGCAGTAACAACAGCAACAACAACAATAATAACAACAACGACAGCATATAAAAACAGCAACAGAAAAAGACAACATTTAAAAAAAAAATAAAAAACAAACAACAGCAACAACAACAAACAAGAAACAAAATTACCCCCCCCCCCCCCACACAAAACCCAACAATACAGTAACAAAAACTACATCAGCAGTAATAGCGACAACCCGAATGATTGTTACAATTAACACCAGCATAAGTTTTTGTTTGTTTCCCAGTTTTCATTTCTGAGTTCATTTTCATTTCGACCACGAACAAGACTGTCGCGACGAACAAGCCTGTATTGAAAAAAGCCAAAGGACGAATAAACTTGTTCATCGTTTTTTCGGCTTCCGGTGGGACGATAAACCTTTAACGATACGCTCTTTGTCAAGGCTTTTATCGTTGATTCATTCAAATCATGCTGTTTTGTCCTCAGAATATGATTCAGAGACCTGTCTTTGTTTCTTTTCCAGTGCAGTGACTAATCGAATGGAGAAACAACGGAAAATCTGAGATTTTGCTGTATGCCTAATTATAAACTGAAGTGGGACTAGTTTTTTTTCCCCCTACATTATCGTAAAGGCGGTAGTGCAGCTCACATTTCTGTAATAACAACGGGCAGTCAGTTTTATGCAACCGGCTTTAAAAACTGTACAATTGTTTGAATTTAATCCATAGGCTGCTGTTCGCGACTCAAGGACCTTTTGCGGACAATGTAGATTAAGATCAGGCGGCACAGAACGTGCAATCTGATCTTGGATCTACACTGTCCGATAAGGAGACCCCCCCCCAAAAAAAAAAAAAAGAAAACCCATACCCCTCGGATAGCAAAATTTAGGCTTTCAGTGTCGGCTTGATGTTTCATTTCACTTATTTAGGATGATAAGGGTTAACATCTGCTTTAACTCTTTACCAAACGACAAAATTTTAGACTGAACCAAATTGAAAGCATTTGCAGACGACAAAATAAATGTGGATCAAAAATTGAAATTTATTTTGGGAAGGGTAGAAAACATTGTGGGAAAAGGAGAAAATGCTGGTTACCAGCATTTTCTACTTTTCCCACAATGTTTTCAAAAGGCCTCTTTCTAAGGGTCGTTAAAATTCGGGATTGTGTGGTAAAGGGTTCACACGAGTAGGATTCTCCTAAACAATGTGTCACACTATAAAATAAAAAAGCACAATTCTAGATTGTCTTCTAAATGTTGAAGTACACATAACACTTTTTACCTCCTTCTCTTGACGGTTTTTGAAAACATTGTGGGAAATAAGAGCGATTAATTTCAACAAGCCATTGCTCATATCCCCCACGATATTCCCTACAATTGAAAAGCATTTTTGTTGTTCCTTCCTAAACAGTTATTTGTTCTTTGTGTGATTCATGTTTGATTCTGCGTGGCTTAAATTTAACTCTTATCCTACTAAAGAAGTTAGATTAAACTTCGACCCGATAGTAATGCTACTTCAATCTTATTTTCTGGAGGAAAAAAATCTCCTTATCAGACGGTGTCGATGCAAGATCAGACTGCACGTTCTGTGCAGTCTGATCTTGATCGAAACTGTCTGCTAAAGGTCAGTGAGGAATAAAAAACATTATGGGAAAAGGAGAAAATGGTGCTGAGTAGCATATTCTTATCCTAAAGTGTTTTCAAAAGCGTTTTTCAGGGTCGTCAAATCACGATATTTTCTTTGTAACAGGTTTAGGGTTACTTTTTTTCGCATGTCCTCAAATGAATATTGATTTTTCTGTATTAATTTCCATTTTAGTAATTAACTTTAATGATTATTTCCTTTTAGCGTTCTTGAGTGTTAGCAAGGGGCGTTAACTTTGACCCTTTACCGTATAAAAAATGACTCATGCTGTGTGAAAAGGGAGCTGAATGCATCTGCGAAAAGTATCGACTCAAGTCAGCCTGCGCGGACTGCGCAGGCTGACCCAGGCGGAAACTTTTCGCTATTGGTCAATTTTCTGTATGTCGTAGGACCAGTCTACCTCATCATACAGTCGGTTGTTACACAAAATTAACTTTATAGATCCCTAATTATGTGATGACTCGCGATCCGTGCAGGCTGACCTGAGCTGAAACTTTGGGCTATAGGTCAATTATCTGTTATTTTTTAATAAGTCAGCTCCAATCTGGTGAAAAACATTGTGACAAAGCCAGAAATTGTCCGAATGAATAGATTGCTATTTGGCTCACTTTTTTCTTATCTATCAGTGGGTTTAGATTTTATCTTTTTTTTTTTCAATTTGGTGGTTTTTTTTAAAATATTCTTAATTTGAGGAAACTAAGCTAGATATTGTCTTTAGGGTATCTAATGGGTTAAACTTTTGCCACACAACCATACTTTTTAACGCCCTTGGATATGAAGGCATTTTGAAATACTGTGAGAAAAAGGATCATATGCTGGTCACCAGTATTTTCTTATTTTCCCACAAAATTTTCTTCCTTTTTTAACGGTGATTTCCGTCATTTAGCATTCGAGCCATATTTGAATTGTTTCTTTGCAAATTCCTTCAATTTTGGAAAAGACTAAAATTAAGTTAACCATTAACCACACAAACCCCAGTTTTAGGATTCTAACGGAGGAAGCTTATGAAAAACAGTGTGGCAAAAGGAGAAAATGCTGGTCACCAGCATTTTTTCCTTTTCTCACAATGTTTTCTACCTATCATAGACAAATTCAATAATTTAAGCCTCCTTTGATTTGTCGTCTGGAAATGTTCTTAATTCGGACAATTCTAAATTTTTGTCCTGTGATAAAGAGTTAAGTTGGTTGGTGGGTTGTATGGTGTTTAACGCCGTTTTCAACATTATTTCAGTTATATCGTGGCGGCCAGTGCACCTATCCATGCTTTCCTGGAGTTTCTTTTACCAGTACTACGCACAATATTCTTTCCAAGCCACTGGCTGCTTTCCCACATAACCATCGTCGAAACAATGGTCAGCGATGAGAGGAATGAACCCTGCCGCAATGACTATCATCAATCCTCTGAAAGAAATTGGCCAAGCCGGGGATCGAACTAGCGACCTCCAGTACTCAAGACCTATACGCTACCGACTGAGCTACGGGGGCTCGGCCAAAAAAAAAAAGAGTTAAGTGACAGTTTTGGTATAGAGACCTGTTTATTGTTGTACCGCGGCTGCATACTGTTATAGTCAATAGATGCCATTTAATTCCATTTAAGAAGCTTTATAGTTACAATTAGTTGTATGAATACACCATATGGAAAAGTCGATTTAGTTTTTCCCTTAACCCCTAGGCTGCTGATCGCGACTCGAAGACCTTTTGCGGACAGTGTAGATCAAGATCAGACTGCACAGAAGGTGCAGTCTGATCTTGGATCTACACTGTCCAGCAAGGTTACATTTATTCCTCCCCCAATGACTCTATATAGCAATATTTGGGTTTTTACTATCGGCTTGAAAGTTTCATTTTAGTTATTTAGCAGGTTAAGGGTTAAAGCACTTAAAGAAATAAAATGGGATTTTTTTTTCCACCTGGAAAGAAGTCCAAATATTTGTAATTTCAAATGTACATTGCCAGGAAATTAAAAAAAAAAAGAAAAAAAAAACAGACGCTGGAGATCAGATATCACGTTCTGCGCAGTCTGATCCTGATCTACATTGTCCGCAAACGGCAGTCAGATCTTGATCTACATTGTCAAGGGAAAAAACACACGTGCTTACCGCAGAAAGGATTAATACCACAGAAATATTGGCACGTATTGTAAGTGCTATAGCTATATTGTAAAGTGCCAATTAAATGTATCGACTTCTTACGTATTAAAGGAAACTACTCTTTAAGCGCAACTCAGTGCACTTTTGTGGCCAATATAGATTAAGATTAGACTGCACAAACGTGCAGTCTGATCTTAGATCTACATTCTTCTATAAGATGATATTTTTCCCCGGCGAAAAGACATTTGAAAGTGAAATATTTGGTTATTTTTCTTGTAATCTTTTGGCTGTAAAGTTTTATTTGATTTGCTTATTACTCTGAGGGTTTAAATCAATAATAATAATAATAATAATAATGATGATGTTGATGATGATGATGATGATTTGTTGAGTTATTTCAGATTAAAAGGCCAAATTACGCAGTTTTAAGCAAAGTTCTCTTTCTTTTTTTCCTGTGTAAAGTAAAACTACGTGTAATGTAACCACTCACTTTCGTAAGTTTAGACTGAAAGAAAAGGTTAGATATCTTTTCAAATATTCGTGAATAAGATGATATGCATTTTAATTACTAGTGCATTAGATTTCACAAACTCATGCTGGTTTGAAAATGATACCATTCAAGGTTGTAACGTCGTGCAGTGCTTTTTGACTTAAGATCAATTTGAGCCATACTCTGTGAAAAGGGGGCTTAATGCATCTCCTTGATGCATGATACCAAGCAAGTCATCACAGTATTATACATCCCTAAAATGTGTTTTGTATAACAATCTTCTGAACCCATCTTCGCAAGCCAAGGTGACGACCACTACGTGGATCTTACCCCTTGGCTGATCGAGTCGAAATTTGTCAGTCTGGTACCCCGCCGTACTACAAGAGTACGTCAGGCAAAGCGCACTAATGGCGGCCCCCGTTGGTAACATGCAGAGGAGACGGGGTATTGTTATTTCACATGATCAAATCGGATCATAGGCTGAATTCAAAACAGATCGCTTGCAATGAAGTCATGGCAGTGAGTTTTTGTACATGTCGTTCTTATTTAGCGAGAAGAAACTACATATCAGAAATGCTTTAAGTATCCGAAATGTCAGTGGACCTATATAACGTCCGAAAACAGGGCTACTTTTAAAATGATTCATAGTCGAATTTATATTTAAACCATACCCCAACAGCACGTTTTAGATTCGGTAATGTATTTTTTGTACAAAATGACCTCATTTTATTAACTGATCAAACTGGATCACATGAAATTGGGGAAAACGGGGAAGCATGTAGGGGTACGCATGAGGACACCTAGGAGGCCTCCATTATTGCGCTTCGCCTGACCCGATAACGTAGTGGTAGGGGCACGTAATCTAGACTAGAAATTTGTTAGCACGGCGACGCGCCACCTACTGGATTTTGATTGTTATCACCCATAGATTTATGTCATCGAAAACCAATCAAACGTCACGTAACACAACTCTTTCGACATTCCTTTAAATATGGCAAAAGGCTTTTTTACCTTTCTAGGTGTTTGGCAATGATCTATTAAGTGCTTCGGTGTTGTTGTTTTAATGGGGTCCATAACAATTGGCCACCAAGGTTTGGTCCAATTATGGTTTATTCAGCATGCTTTCTCCCTCATTCGCAAACAGTTGAAATCTTGTTAAAATTCGCTAAGCAAAAGCCACACACGTGCTTTGACAGTCCATCATCTATAGTTGGGATGTATCGTAAAACTTCATTTAATTGATTTTTGACGGTGAATGTTGAAGGAAATATTGTTCGTCTGCATTTCTTTTTTTTTTGGTAATAATTCCCAGCATATCCGACAACTTCCTCCTGTGGTCGCAATTTTTATTTACGTTCTGCTGGATAGCAAATGAAACGCGCTATTTGATTGGTGCTCTCAGTCCTGGCTGCAACCAGTGATTACACGTATCGCCAAACGAACAAATTTGGACTCGATCAGCCAAGGGGTAAGATCCACGTAGTGATCGTCACCTTGGCTTGCGAAGATGTTCTGAACCATGAGGTACTTTGGTCATTCGACATGCAGAAACTTCACCAAAAGCAAAAAGTTTCGGCCCAGGTCAGCCTGTGCGGACTGCACAGGCTGACCAGGTCGATACTTTTTGCAAATGCATTAAGCCCCATTTTCGCAGAGCATGGCTCATTTACATACACGAAGATTACACATTACATCCCCTTTAACCCTACGGATGCAAAGCTTTTGTGCTTTTTTAGCGGACAACGTAGATCAAGATCAGACTGTCTTTTGCGGAAAGGTCAGATTAATATTAACTGCATTGAGTATGTCGTCTGATCTCGGACTTATTGAGAAACACGACTTCCTGTCTTGAAGACAATGTAAATCTAGAACAGATTCCCATATTTTTGCGGAAAGTGCAGATCAATAATGACCCTTAGTCTGCCAAGCGCGACCCAAGGACCTTTTGCGGACAGTGTAGATCAAGATCAGACTGCAAAGAACGTGCAGTCTGATCTTGGACCTACTTTGTCCGATAAGGAGATATATGTACACGGCTATATATTTAATTTTAAATCAATAAAAAAAAAAAGTGGTGTTTATTGTCCAATTCCCATCATATAAGCAATGTTTGCGAATTTCTGGGACAAACCTCGTATTTTTAACCCCCCAAAAAACATCATTTGGTTTTGTTTCCAGTATCGGCATGACAGTTTCATTAAACTTAAATAGCAGGTTAAGGCTAAAACTGCATAGAATGTGCAGGCTGATATTGAATCTATACAGTCCGCTATTTTGTAAAGTATGCTTACAGAAGCAACCTAAAAATTACAATGCTTATTCTATTTTGTTTGTTTCACTGATTGAGGAAGTCTATTTCATTTATTAACCCTTTCCCAAACGATGAATTTTAGACTGGTCCAAACTGAAAGAGTTTGCAGACGACAATTTTAAATTTGATGAAAATGACAGAAAGTTCTCAAAAAGGGTAGAAAACATTGTAGGAAAAGGAGAAATTGCTCGTTACGAGCAATTTCTCCTTTTCCCACAGTGTTTTCAAAAGACTTGTACTGCAGACACGTGAAAACCAGGGCTTGTTTGGGAAAGGGCTAAGCGCTATAAATAAAGATTTATCTTTTTAGCTGTTCAGCGCGACTTGATGAGCTTTGGCATATAGTGATGCTCAAGATCAGACTGCAAAGAACGTGCAACCTGATCTTGATCACGACTGCCCAATTCGGTGAAATTTTTCCGACAGAAAGAACTTTGAATTCTCAATATTCAATAAAAAAGACTTGAAATATGTCTTAATGTCTTTACCTTCACAAAATAAAAATATTATTATTATTATTATTATTGTTATTATCATTATTATTAAAATCTAAATTTTTATGATCGCCTGAAATTTTATGTTTATTTTATTCAACTGTTTGAGAGTGAAGACTTTTTATATGGGCGTCAGGCAAAATTTATCATGGTAAAAAAATAAAAACGCTTCACGTTCCAGTAGTCTAATCCTGAACCAACACCGCATGCAAAGCACCTGATAAAGAAACTGATTAAAAAAAATACAAGTATGCTAGATTTTCAAACTTAGTCAAGCTGGGGTTTTCTGCTTTGAAATAATTCATGATCAATATAATGTAGTAATGAAGGAAAATGGCGTAATTTAAAGCAATGATGGATCTGTGTATGATTCGAGATGACCCCTATCTTCTCCCATCTTCCTTCTTCTCTTTGCAAGCCATGAGTGTGTCACGTCTGTGATTGCTTGTTACGGAAAACGTAGATAGCCTGTCGCAATTTTTTTGTCGCCACAACCGGTTTTTTTTTATCCCTGTTTCGTTGTGCTCTACACAGACCTTTCTAATTCCTACTTTTTGGCCGCCATGATAGATTTTCCCCTGTTTCTGGTCTCTAGACCTTTTTTGCCCCTAATTTTTGCCCCAAGAAGGATTTTTAGTCTCTGTTTTGCTGTCCTTTATAGGGACCTTTCTTTGTCCCTATTCTAGCCACCATTACATATTTTTGGTCCCCAAGATAGACCCTCCGTTATTCCTATTTTATGTCCATGTTTCTTGTCTCAAAAACAGACCTTTCTTTGTTTCTAGTCACCAGAACAGACGTTTCTTGTCTCTTATTTTGGCCACCATCACAGATTTTTGTACCAGTTTTTGGTCGGCGCGAGAGATCTTTATGTCCCTGATTCTGATCTCTAGAACATACTTTTCTTGTCCCTAGTTTTGGTTCCAACGATTGATTTTTCACTGTTTTTGGTCCATAGGGCAGATATTTCGTTGTCTCAGTGTTTGTCCGCCATGACAAATTTTTATCTGCGTTTCTGGTCCTTTCTTGGCCTTCTAGACCTTTCTTGTCCCTATTTTTGTCGGATGACGGATTTTTTGTTCATGTTTCTAATTCAAGAACAGACATTTCTTTGTCCCTGCTGTTAGCCTCCATGGCAGATATTTTTTTTTACCTTTTGTTTTCCCAACGCCACAGATTGTTTGTCCCATTTTATTTTTGCTCGGCTCTTTTCGAAGAAAACGTCGAGATCTTGGTCCGTATTCACCAACCATTCTTAAGAACATTTTTGGTCTTGTTCTTCAAAATTTTCCAAATTTGAAAGTAACACACCTTCTGATTGGCTAGACCATACGGTTTAGCCAATCGCAAGTTGTGTTACTTTCAAACTTGGAAAATCCTGAAGAAGAAGTCTAAGAACGTTCTTAAGAATTGTTAGTGAATACGGACCCTTGTCATAGACTTACTGACGTCGTCTGCGTCATCGTCGTACGAAAAGTTCGACATTTACCAATATCTCTCTTATTACTGCAGGTATTTACTTAAACTTCGGACTAAAGTTAAAAAAAAAGGAACACGTTCCAAAAAAGCAGGTAACTCTCAACATAGGCTCTTTCTTTTCGACTCGAGAATTTTAAATGAAAAAAAAAAACACACACACACAATAGCAGTCGAACGTTCCGAGCAAAGAAAGCATAGACAGCTGCACTGGCCACTGCGAACTGAAATGATTTTAAAAGCGGCGTAAAAGACACCATTGATTCAAGCATTGTCGACTGCGCTACCAACATACCGGCTCGGCTACATATTGTGCAATAAAATGTTTGACAATTCAGCGACAAGGGTGAGTCAACAGCATCGAGAAGGATAAAAAAAAATCAACCCCATTAACAAGTATTGATCAGTTTGCTGTGTTTGTCAGTCTTTGATACTTTTCGAATACTGGAAACAACTTAAAGGGCTTTTGCGGACATTGTAGATCAAGATCAGACTGCACAGAACGTGCAGTCTGATCTTCGATCTCCAATACCCGATTTGTTTAAATACTCTGGTTCAGTTCAGCAGAGATAATGTTACAATTAGTTTTCTTTTCACTACGGGAAAATGTCTGTTTCGTGTATTCTGCACTTCAAGAGTAAACTCCTTCCCTACAACTGGCAAAACGAGTTGGTTTTGGGGTTGGCGTAAAACAAGATCAGGCTGCACTTCCTGTGCAATCTGATCTTAGATCTACACAGTTCGCTTAAGTCAAGCCTATAAGATAAATATCTTTCTGAATTCCAGTGGATTATATTTTGAGCAGTCAAAAAGAGTTGTGTTTAATTATTTAGCACCGAAAGAGTTAGCTCGTCGTGAAAGGGGTTACATATTGCAATCTGCCATTAAACGTTTGCAGTCTGCCGTTAATTGTTAATGGAGGGGACGGGGAGATAACAAGTAGATCCAATTTTACGCGACATTTTACGCGACATTTGCACGACAATAAAATGGCTTTTGAAACAAACCTGACATAAACAACATCTAAAATACATGCCACTCGAGGATCTGACAAGCTGTTTACCCTTTGACTAGTAAGCGCGACTCACTGACCTTTTGCGGAAAGTGTAGATCAAGATCAGACTGCACAGAACGTGCAGTCTGATCTTTGATCTACACTCTCGGATAAGGAGATATTTTTCTCAAAAAAAAATAAAAGTTTGAAATAACATTATTCGGGTTTTTGCTATCGATTTGAAAGTTTTATTTGAGTTATTTAGCAGGATAAGGGTTAACCCTTAGGCTGCTAAGCGCAAGTCAATCACCTTTTGCGGACAGAGTAGATCAAGATCAGCCTGCACAGAACGTGCAGTCTGATCTTGGATCTACACTGTCCGATACGGAGATATTTTTCTCAAAAAAATAAGTTTGAAATAACATTATTCGGGTTTTTGATATCGTCTTGAAAGTTTTATTTAGGTTATTTAGTAGGATAAGGGTTAACCATTTATCTTCTTGAAGTTTGTTCGTTCGTCTCTTTAGTTTTTCGTCCTTTAAACCGATCCCGGGTTTTTATGACCTTGAGGAGGTAGACTTGAAAACATTGGGGGGGGGGGGGGGGGGGGGGAAATAGGAGAACATGCTTGTTACAATTGTTTTCGCGCCACGAAGAAAATGTTATGTACTTAATCGCAAATTTTCCTGCCAACAGAACCGTTTTTATCCTGTATATTTTGGCTGCAATGACAGATTTTTGTCCCCTTTTTCTGGCCCCAAAGACAAATTTTTTGTCCCATTTTGTGATCACCATGACAGAAGCTTCTGGTACCAATTCATCCGTCACGGGTAATTTAGTCCTTAATTTTGGCTACAACGGCCCCATTTTCTAAGCCGCCACGACAAATACTTTCGGTCCCTAATTTATCTGGCAACTAGGACACAGACCATATTCTCCCTTTTTTTGAACGACACTGACAATAGTGTTTTTCCCTATTTTTTGTTCTTACGACTTAATTCTATGGGCCCTATTTCTGGCTACTTGGGCAGGCTTTTCTTGTTCCAACTTGTTGCTACCAAGAGAGATTTTTTATTTTGGTTTCTATTTCTAGCCACAAGGACAAGCATCTCTTGTCCCCACTTTGGGCTGGCCACAGCAACATATTTTATATTCCCATTTTTTGGCCCTTTGCAACCACGATGAATATCTTGGTATTAACTTTTGGCCTCCACGTCAGACACTTATTAGCCCCCGGTTTTGGCCTTTATGACAGACTTTTGGTCTATCTTTTTGGCAGCCAGGTCGAGCACTTCTCGTGCTCATATTTTGAAGACCTCGACAGATATTTTTGACCTGTACTCTATCTTGCCTCCAGGATATGGACTTTTTGTCCCCTATTTTTGGCGGCCACGACAATGATTTTTACCATTTCTTTTTTACCCTTGCAACCACAAACGCTATGCCCAAGTTTTCGGACCTCACAACATATCCTTGGTCCTGTTTCTCCTTTGGCTGTCCCCTGGCAGCAGGTCTGTTGTCGTACTTATGGTTTGGTTCATGTTGAACGATATATTTGTTCCTATTTTTTTCTCAAGTACTTCTTTGTCCCACGTTATTTTTGCCACCAGGTCAGACACTTCTTGTCCCCAGTCTTTGGACACAAGGACAAGAGCTTTTGTCCACGTTTTTTGCCGCCACGACGGTATGCCGTAATTGGTTGAGCACGATATTTGTGGTACTGTTTTCTTATAGATCAAGTATCCCAGGCCATAACGACAGATTTTTGGTCTCTATTTCTGGCCACAACGGCAAATATTTTTTGTCTCCAATTTTTGGCCGCCGCGTAGTATGCCGTAATTGGTTGGTTACGGTATTTGTGGTCCTGTTTTCTATTGAATTACAGCCTGTTGTGCTCGGTCTAAGACAACAGTAGATTAGATTAACCCATACTGGGAGCATTGATTGGTTCCTTAACCCTCTATCAAATAATTTCTGGTATTAACGACGCTGATGAAGAGGGTTTAGAAAAGATTGTGGGAAAAGGAGAAAATGCTGGTAACCAGCATTTTCTCCTTTTCCCGCAATGTTTTCTACCCTGTCAAAGAACTTAAGGTTATTTACGCCACTTTCAAATTTGTCGTCTGCAGATGCTCTCAATTTGGAATGCTCTAAAATTTGTCGTTTGGGAAAGGGTTAACCTTTTATCCAACAATCTTTAGTATTAACGATGCTGATGACGATGCCTTTTGAAAAACATTGTTGGAAAAGGGGAAAATGCTTTTAACGAGGACACGAACATTTTCGCCTTGTGCAACAATGTTTTCTACCTTTTCACCAAAAAATCTCATCATTTGGGTCACATGTAATTTTTCGTCTGCAAACGCTTTCAATTTCGATAAGATTTTGTCGTTTGGTAAAGACTTAACGCGCTTCAACACATCGTCCTTGACTTTTGTTGCACTGTAGCGAAACTCCTTCAAAACATCGTGGCAAAGGAAAAACTGCTCGTTGCGAACATTTTTTCCCCTTTTTTCACTGTTTTCAAAAGTAGCATTTTGATAATATATACCTATTTCTAGAGAACGAATACGTTTTTTATCCTTTACCTCTCTTTCCGACATTGTTACCTAGAAACGATTTTTGTCGTTTTATAGCAGACCATTAAAAATAAAAATAATAATAATAATAATAATAAAAAACATTGTTGCAAAAGGAGAAATTTCCCCTATTGCCACAATGTTTTCAGATGTATGGGTAGGTGACGAATTAATCAACATCTATCCTTTACTCGCTTTTAAACACTGAGGCAATGTCACTTAGAATGGACTGTTGCTGTCATGTTGCGGAATGTCTTTGGAAAACATTGTTGCATGTGGAGAAATTACTCCTTACCAGCAGTTTCTGCTTTTGCGACAACATTGATATTTTATATGACTCTTGCTCTGTGAAAAGGGGGCTTAATACATTTGCAAAAAAAAAAAGTAGCGACCCAGGTCAACTGTCCGCGCAGGCTGACCTGGGTCGAAGCTTTTTGCTTTAGGTAAATTTTCCGTATGTCAAAAGACCAGTGTACTTCCAGATTCAAGCTGGTGTTATACAAAATGGATTTTACACATCCGTAATTATATGATGACTTGCTTGGTAGAGTGCACCTAGGAGATGCATTAAACCCCCTTTTGCCAGAAGGTGGCTCATATGTTTTGCCATTTACATTAATTACATGCGAAGATTTATTCGCAAAGATATTGCCACATGCAAAGGGCCTTTCTGGTCTCACAGCATTCCACTTGCAAAGAATTTTAGCATTAGGGGTAATCGCAGTAAAATCTCCTTTTACCACACTGTTTTTTAAATATATCGATATGTGATAAATTTGTCCATGTTGATGAGCCATATTTCATTGGATGGTCTTCAAATGAGCCATGCTGTGTGAAAAGGGGGCTTAATGCATCTGCGAAAAGTATCGATTCAGATCAGCCTGCGCAGTCCGCGCAGGCTGACCTGGGCCGAAACATTTTGCTATTGGTCGATTTTCTGTATGCCAAATGACCAGTCTTCCTCATGATTAAATCGGTTGTTAAAAAAGTGACTATCATGGATCCTTAATCAGATGATTACTGGTTTTGTATGATGCATTACGGAGATGCATTAAGCCCCCTTTTGCCAGAGCAGGGCTCAAATGTTTTTTCCTGTAAGTTTATTTCAGAAGACAATGAAATTTGTACACAAAAATACATTTTGTGATTCTCAAAAATTAATGGGCACTTTTATGAAGATGTTCTATAAATATATCATTTGGAGATAGAAAACGTATTTATAAAATATTACCGATTGCTTAAAAGCAGACACAGGTACTTTTCTCAAGGGCTTATTAATAAAATTCAAAGTTCATTGACTGCTAGGGCGAGGTAAAAAAAAAACCCCGAGAATATCCTCAAAATATCGGACTGCGTAGATCCAACATCAGAATCCACGATCTGTGCAGCCTAATCAGAATCTACATTGTCTGTTAAAGCAATTGAATATATGCTTAGCTTCTCCAGGGTGCCCGGTAGGGAAGTTCAGTGGTTAGCGTATCTTACTCGTGACCTTGTGGTTGCGAGTTCAATACCCGGTTGAGGCAAACTTTCTTTCTGGCGCTTTTCGCCTCTCACCTCTGATGCATGTGAGAAAAGTAGTCAGTGGCTTGGAAAGAAAGTTGTTTCAGTACTGGTCTGAGAAAGCCAGGAAACACATGCGTTAGTGCACTGACCGCCGTGATTTGACCTAAGCATTAAACGGCATTAACCCTTTCCCAAACAAGCCCTGGTTTTCACGTGTCTGCAGTACAAGTCTTTTGAAAACACTGTGGGAAAAGGAGAAATTGCTCGTAACGAGCAATTTCTCCTTTTCCCACAGTGTTTTCTACCCTTTTTGAGACCTTTCTGCCATTTTCATCAAATTTAAAATTGTCGTCTGCAAAGTCTTTCAATTTGGACCAGTCCAAAATCTGTCGTTTGGGAAAGGGTTAAACTCCAGTGCAAACAGACGAATTCTCCTGGGTACAGAGCAATACGACAATCTGTGTTTAATGATCGGATTCAGCGCAAAATGCGGGAGAAAAATTAAAACAAGACTACAAATTGAATTTGATTTCCCGCTCGGTAGTGCCGGATTATCAAGACTGAATTAAATGAAGGATTCAATTTTTGTGAATTTAATCAGACGAATGAAAGAGCATTTTTACTAGTATTTCAAAGTGGGATTTGAGAGCAGGACTGAACAAATATTCTATTTTTAGACAAGTACAATTTTCTCGTGAAATAGAAGGAATATTTCTGAGGTTGAATCTCTCTCTTATGTCATTGTCCCGTCCCACGGTCCTTCGTGGATGTGTAAGCTTTTCTTCAATCAAACTATACAGCTAAAACTTCTTAACCCTTCGGCTGCTAAGCGCTACTCAAGGACCTTTGCGGACAGTGTAGATCAAGATCAGACTGCACAGAACGTGCAGTCTGATCTTGGTTCTATGCTGTCCGATAAGAAGACATTTCTCTCTCAAAAATAACTTTGAAATAGCAAAATTATGGGTTAGAAAGTTTCATTTCACTTACTTAGCAAGATATGGTGTAACAATTTTGACCGAACTTCACAGAAACGATCCAGCCATGATCTCGTGATCTTCTTTAAAACTCCTTCATAGAATTTGATTCCACTTGGATTTCTGTATGCCATGGCAACTAAAAGTAAAATATTTCGAAAGTCTTCAAAAGTGTGTTTTTTTCCAGAGAGAGAGAATTTCCAGAGAGGGAGAATCTCAAGAGAGAGAGAGAGAGAGAGAGAGAGAGAGGGAGAGAGAGAGAGGGAGAGAGAGATGGACGGGGGGAACGGACGGACAGGTAGACCGGTAGGCAGACAGGCAGAGGAAGAATGATAATTTCTCCTTGTCCCAAACCTATATACAGACAGTTACAGCTATCATCAGCATGTCCTATATCTCCCACCATGTTACATGCCACACATGACGGTAATTATCGTGCCATCAATTCCAGAATTATTAATGATAAACCATAGACACAGTTTCCCGCCAATAAAGTTTTTGCCTTCAGATAACATTTTTGGTCGACTTGCGGAAGACCACTCAGAAACAATTCAATATGTAAAGTAGAAATTTGTCATAAAGCGCAAATACTCCTTTTGCCACAATGTTTTCGCATCTATTCGTATGATAAACATCGTTCGTATTGATTATTCATATCTAGGAAAGAATGTTTTAAGATTTGTTTCACATGGTGTTACTTTCTACTAATGCTCTGTGAAAAGGGGGCTTAATGCATCTGCGAAAAGCATCGACTCAGGTCAGCCTGCGCAGTCCGCGCAGGCTGACCTGAGCCGAAACTTTTCGCTATCGGTCAACTTTCTGCATGTCAAAGGACCAGTCTACCTCATGATTCAGTTGGTTGTTTGACAAAATGGATTTTATGGATCCGTGATTAGGTGATGTCTTGCTTGGTGTAATGCCTTACGGTGATGCATTAAGCCCGCTTTTGCCAGAGCATGGCTCATTTGGAGGTGTACTTGTAGATTGCAAGTGCAGTTCAAGATCATTAAATTATAATAAAAGCCAAGCTTTCGGTAACGGGTGGTGTAGATCCAAGATCAGACTGCACGTTCTGTGCAGTCTGATCTTGATCTACGCCGTCCGCATAAGCCGTTGTAGTCACTCTTAGCAGCGAAAAAAATAAAAGACAAACACATAAAGCACGCGAGAGAAAACAAAACAGAAAAAAAACGGGGGCGATGATATCTCCTTGTTGATAGCCCTTTGTGCAGACGGTTCGTGCTTTCATCTAGCTGTTTTGAAGTTTTTTCCGTCTCATGACGACAGTTTTCGTGCCTTCGCTCTCACACTTATTAACGATAATCCATCGAACTGTTTTTGCCGTCATTATAAGTTTTTTGCCCGGCATTTAATTACTGTTATATTGATATTATTGACGATGGATTTATTTTCAGCTTGTACTTTTCACCTCAGCCGAGGTTTTGTTTTGTTTTGGTGTTTAAAGCCGTTTTCCATTATTTCCTTTATATCGCGGTGGCAAATGCACCTATCCCCAAGCTTTCCTCGAGTTTCTTTCAACCAACACTTTGCACAGCATTCTTTCCCACAAATCCTTGAAACCAGGGAGTGAGGGTACTGATTCAGTTCCCCAACTTGGCCAGTTTCTTTCCAAGGATTGATGATAGTCACTGTGACAGGATTCATCCCCCCCTCCCCCCCCACCTTACAGCTGATCTTTTTTTCGATGACGGTCATGTCGAAAAGCAGCCATTGGCTTTGTGATAATATTGTGCGAAAAACTTGTGGAAGAAAGCATGGATAGGTGCACTGGCCGCCGCGATTTAACTGAATCAATGTTGAAAACGGCGTTAAACTCCTTGAACAAACAAATTAAGTCCCGCAAGAAAAAAAAAAAACTCTAATGAGACACATACCCTGAGAAAGCCTAAGTAGGAAGCTAAGGCAGACAAACAGGCCTGAGGCATCAGGCATTTCTACAGTATTGTTTCAGCCTCATAAAGTATACCTACACCAGCACCCAGCACTTTTCAACGTCTGTCTCATTTGCATGTGTTAAAGGGAGGTAATTATGTTAATTATATCGATATATACAAAAATAACTTCGGCATAGTCTTTGTATCAAGTAATAATTCTTTACCACACGACAAACTGAAGGCATTTGCAGACGACATATTTAATGTTGCTCAACACATAAATTTTGTCTTTCGAAGGGTAGAAAAAGTTGTCGGCAAAGAATAAAATGCTGGTTACCAGCATTGTCACAATGTTTTCAACAGTCTTCTTCCTCCGGATTGTTAAAAGTCGGGATTGTGGTGAAGGAATAAACTTGTTATTATTTTTTGTCAGATATAGCAATAAGTGACCACAAAAATGGAAGTTCACTAAAAGTATAGAAAAACAGATTTTATTTAGACAAACTTATTACATATTACTTATGCGGTTGGGCTTTTGTTAAGAATATTTACATAGCAAGTAAACCTCATTTTTATTCTATATCCAAAAAATGGTATCATCATTATAATCATTATAATTTTATAATAATAATGATTGGAGTCTGCATTTTTAATCCTAAATTGAAGATTTACCGATGAAAAATCTAAACAAAAGACTTAATTAACCCTTTCCCAAACAAGTCCTGGTTTTCACGTGTCTGCAGTACAAGTCTTTTGAAAACACTGTGGGAAAAGGAGAAATTGCTCGTAATGAGCAATTTCTCCTTTTCCCACAGTGTTTTCTACCGTTTTGGAGAACTTTCTGTCATTTTCATCAAATTTAAAATTGTTGTCTGCAAACTCTTTCAATTCGGACCAGTCTAAAATTTATCGTTTGGGAAAGGGTTAAAGTTCAGAATAAAGGTCAAATTAAAGTTCAGACTAAAGGTCAAATACGAAAACATTCTGTAAAATTGAGAAATTTCTAAATATTGAGCATTATCTCCTTTTTATCACATTGTTTTTGGCATAGTAAAAAGAAAAACATACCACAAACCTATCTTAGTTGGTCTAGATGAGGGACAGGCTTAACTCTTTACCAAACGACAAAATATTTGACAGGTCCATATTGAAAGCATTTCTATACCACAAAATACACAGGATAGGATTTGTCTTTAACTCTTTACCACACAATCACGGGTTTTAACGACACTTAAGCAGAAGCCCTTTGAAAACATTGTGGAAAAAGGAGAAAATGCTGGTAACCAGCATTTTCTCCATTTCCCACAATGTTTTCTAACCTTCCCAAAACGAATTTCAATTTTTGAGTCACATTTATTTTGTTGTCTGCAAATGCTCTCAGTTTGGACAAGTCTAAAATTTTGTCGTTTGGTAAAGTGATTGTTTACCACACGATAATATTCTGGACATGTCGAAATTGAAAGCCATTTGTAGACGACAAATTAAATGTAACTGAAATTATTGTAATTGCCAATGAAAGTGTAGAAAACCTTGTGGAAAAAGGAGAAAAATGCTGGTTATCAGCGTTTTCTCCTTTCCCAAAAGCTTTCAGGGTCATTTAAACTGGGATTTTGTGACAAAGATTAAAAAGTAGAAAACATTGTTTGAAACGTTATAAAGAGCAGGTTTGGAAAGGGGGGGTTTAAAATATCTTTAAAGCGGACGAAAGGCAAGGTGGCTTTAAATATGGAGGAGAAGCAAGGTGCGCTCGCAGTACCCATCCGACTAAAATCAATGGCACTGTTTATTTTACTTCGCCATTACAAATACAGTCTGACAGATTTGATCCAGCCCTGGTCAATCACTCTCCGTAGCTGGTGAAAGGATGGTCAACTGTAAAACTGACCGTGGTCAGTTAACCCTTTACCAAACGACAAAATTTTAGACTAGTCCAAATTCAAAGCATTTGTAGACGACAGAGTAAATGTGATTCAAAACTTGAAATTCGTTTTGCAATCATTAACTCTTTGCCAGAAAGCAAGATCGCACAAATTTAAACCACTTACAGACGACAATTCAGACGTGTCTCAAAGGCTTGAATTCGTCGTTGATAGGTTAGAAAGCATTGTGGGAAAAGGAGAAAATGCTGGTTACCAGCATTTTCTCCTTTTCCCACAATGTTTTCAAAAACATTCTTACTTAGTCGTTAAAAATATGGATTGTTTTTGTAAAGGAAGTATCGACCTAAGTCACCCGTAGAGCTACAAATCACAGTTTGTCTGCCACTACCACATTTTGCCCAATTATGCAAATTTGAGCGCGATTGAAATAACTATACACCCTGATTGAAATGGATGGTCTGACAAAACGTGTTCTGGGAATACCGATATGATAATTGGTCGGTTTCCATCGGGCTTTGGTGAATGGGTTTTATAGACCAAAGGCTCGTAATCTCATGCAAGCACCTCGATTTCCTCTCAGAGCTTCTTTTGTGCTAGAGGGGTTCCGCGTGGCTCATTGATAAAATGAAAAGATCCATATGATTCGTAACTTTGAGGCCCTGGGGGTCGATCCTCACTAGAAGGACTTGGGTTTCTGTGGGAGTGTCCTTGGGCAAGACACTTCAAAGCCAAAACCTAGTGCTGGTGAAACCCAGGACATTAATGAATGTGAGCTTTTCGCCATGATATGACTAAATTAATGTTGGATGCGGCGTAAAAAAAACCACATTTCAATCAATTAATCGTTCACATTAGAATAAATGAATGAATGAATGAATGAATGAAGGGACGAACGAGTGAATGGACGGACGGAAAAAAACGAACAAAGAAGGAGCGAACAAACAAACAAATTAACGAACTTTATGAACCATGCATCAATTACTTCCGATCAAAGCCTCTTCTGTGCTGAAAGTTTTGGCTGAATGAAACTCGTCTCTGCAGCTGACAACTTTGTTGATATATTGTTGTACTCGCCCACAACGATGCAAGGGTGTATACACTCGAATTAGGATATCCGTCTTTCTATCTGTCCGTCCAAAGACGCATTTTTGTCGACTTATCCTCCTACATGTTTCAGTAAATTCCACTAAATTGTCAATGAAAGCTTTCCTACCTTGGGAATTTGTGAACCTGCAAATCCAATATAATTAGTGGACAATGCAGGAGTTATCTCCCTTTAGTTTTTTTTCCTGATCCAGTAACAAGGCGTTCGACAGTTCCAGTTAGAAAAAGAGCAATATCTTGAAACAAGTGAACCATGTCTTGCAAAAGGGGGCTAAATGCATCACCGTGATGCATGATACCAAGCAAGTCATTGCAGTATTGTGGATCCTGTTTAAAATCCAGTTTGTCCAACAACTGAATGAATCATGAGGTAAATTGGTCCTTTGAACAATATCTTTGTCAGAAAGTTGACCAATAGCGAAAAGTTTCGGCCCAGGTCAGCCTGCGCAGTCTGCGCAGGCTGACCTGGGTCGATACTTTTGGCAGATGCTATAAGCCCCCATTTCACAGAGTGCATCTCAAGTAATTAATGCCTCCTTCCTTCGAATACTGAGAGCCTATGCAGAAAACTCGGCTTATGAAGTTATTCTAGATATAGACAAAAATATTCTAAACATAGAAAATATCCCACTGTTATAAGAATTTCTTTTTATGTATGATAAACGCGTTTTGTTTTCCAAACACTGTGAATCACTTGATAAAAGTAACTTTTGACATTTAACATTTAACTCTCTACTAGACGAGAAAATTTTAGACTCGGTCTAATTAAAGATACATCCTTAGAGCCAGAGAGAATAAAACGCTGTAAAAATTCGATATACACTAAAATGGTTCAGAATTTAGTCAGATGTGTAAACATAGATAAATTTCCCATATACATGGTGTAAAGGATAAATACATGATTATTAGATCGGAAATCTTCGATTTAAAACATGAAACGTCACAACAGTGATTTCTTTTGTGGTCTCCAGAAAATGAAATACATTTTCTATCCCGTTGTCTGCGCATGTCATATTTTTCGAAGATTCGACCTGTCTTATATGAAGCATCACCCATCCCCCGTATACCAGGGAAAAGTAGGGCTTATATCGAAGCTATTAGCCTATTACCAAAGCATGTAGGGGCTTTTTTAATAAATGGTCGGTGCATAGGTTACATGCTAGCCGATCATAGCTGAATGAATGGCACCAGGTAGCGTTTTATTGAGTAAACGTTTATTTCATTTGAAATTCAAAGTCACGGTTGTTGTTTTGAAAAATTACTCCGCTACTGTACCCAGGATGCCCAAATTAGATAGATGTGTATTTGTACAATGCCATCTAGCGGGAGATAATGTTTTCTATCCGTCATAATCTATGCGATCTTGCAACCGTCAGGGGCAACAGTTGGCAGGATGATACAAGAATGATTATAGTACAGGGTGTTTCATAATATCTGCCACCATTACAAAGTTTTATATCTTTTTAGTTAATTAGGATAAAACAATGATATGTACACCCTTTGAAAGCTTATATATTAAAATTTTATTTGACTAATAAAGTATGGGAAAACATCAATGTCATAACGTCATTTATGACGTCATTTCCTGTGGTCAGTTTTCCAAGATGGCGCCAACTAAGGATCACTGCAAAGAAATTGTTAAATTATATTATGAAACTAAATCACCTATTACAGTGATTAGAACTATGCAGAAAAGGTATCCAGATGTAGGTAAACTTGATAAAAAACAGATACATAGAATTGTAAAGCGATTTGAAGTTATGGGCTCAATTGAAGATGGGAGACACAATAATCTGGGTCGCCCTAAGTCCGTGCGGAATGAAGCGACAATTGAACAGGTTAAAGCGGTGATCACAGAAACACCAAGAAAATCTGTTAGAATGGTATTTGGAGATATTACTAATATTGCCAGCCATTCAAGTGTTTACAGAATGCTAAAATATGATTTAAAACTGACTCCATATAAAATTTCTATTATGCAACACCTCAAACCAACAGATATCGAAAGCAGGTTGTCATTTGCAAGATGGGTAAAGGAAAATGATGATATCGTGGGACAGATATGGTTCTCGGATGAAGCCCACTTTTATCTAAATGCACAAGTGAATAAGAAGAATTCCATATTTTGGGGAACTGAAAAGCCAGAATTTTATATTGAAAAACCTCTCCACTCTGAGAAGGTTACAGTGTGGGCGGCATTAAGTTCTGAGGGCATAATTGGCCCTTTTTTTTTTGAGGATGAGGATGGAACTGTGGAGACTGTAAATCAAGACCGCTATTTAAATATTCTTAAAAACAAATTTCTACCAGCTTTGAGACGTAAGGGAATTGATATAAACACCACATGGTTCCAGCAGGATGGTGCAACTCCTCATACAGCTAGAAATGTGATTGACTGGATACAAAAGACCTTTGGTGATAACTTCATTTCATTGAAAACAGATATTGAGTGGCCACCACACTCCCCGGATTTAAGCCCACTTGATTTTTTCCTCTGGGGATACCTTAAAGACAGGGTCTATAAGCACTCCCCACAGACCACAACTGAACTTAAAACTGCAATCAAGAGAGAAATGAAGATCATAAGCAGTGAGACATGTGCATGTGTAATCCGAAATTTCCGGCACAGAGTCGACGTCGTTATTGGCCAGAATGGACGTCATTTAGAACACATTCTATAAAATTGACATTTTAAAGAATTTTGAAACTGCGTGTATTTACAAGGGTAATACCTACATGTTATATATCAAATAAAACTTTATTCTATGTACAATAACATGGTTAAATGTAAAAACACAATTTCTTTTTTATGTTAAAGTTTTTGATGTATAAAATGGTGGCAGATATTATGAAACACCCTGTATGTTAAAATAAAGATGAGACGGATTAAATACTGTCTGAAAACGAGTATAGATGCATCTTTAAAAGCGCTTACAGACGACATATTGAATGTAGTTTAAATGATAAGATTTGTAGCTGAAAATGTAGAAAAGGAAAAAAATGCTGGTTACCAGCATTTTGTCATATTTCCACAATGTTTTCAAGTCATTTTGATTAGGGTCGTTGAAACTCAGGATTGTGTGGCAAAGGGTTTACTCTCCTTGACGATAAAATTCAACTCTTTACCAAACGACAAGATTTCAGAATTGTCCAATTTGAAACTCTTGCAGACGACAAATTAGATGGATCACAAGTAATCGACCATGTCCTAGTTACCAGCGTTTTCTTCTTTTCCCACAATGTTTTCAAAAGTCCTTTTCTTTGAAGTCGTTAAAACTCGGGTTTTCGTGGTAAAGTATTAACTCTTTCGGCGCCAAATAAATAAACTCGACCTCTACGGACGGCTGCAAAGACAACCAAGTGGAAGTCAGACCGATTTTTATAGCATAGGCTTGACTACACAAGCGGACAGCATAGATCCAAGATCAGACTGCACGTTCTGTGCAGTCTGATCTGGATCTGTGCCGTCCGCAAAAGCCCATGTTTTCGCCAATGGCGCTGAAAGGGTTAAGAGGTCGTTAAATTACGGAATTCTTTGATAAATGGTCAATGTTTCATGGTAATACAGTTTTGCAGCTGGTTAAAACAATAAGCTGTTATGGCGTGCAGCGTTTTGTGGAGTGCAGATAACGAAAGTTTAGACAGATTTCAATTAGCAGAGGATCAGTAAAATGATAAAAATAACGTCTAGAGTTACCTTTGACTGCAGCCCTGTGATTAATTTCCTTTTATTTGATGCAGTAAAAGATTCTTTGAAATGTTTGCCTACATATATTTGATCCATGCTCTGTGAGAAGGGGTTTAATGCATCTGTTAAAAAAAGTGTCGACCAAGGTCAGCCTCTGCAGTCCGCACAGGTTGATCTTGGCCAAGACTTTTCGCTAGTGGTCAATTTTCTGCTTGTCGAGGGACCAGTCTACTTCATTATTCAGTTTGTTGTTAACCCTTTCAGCGTCATAGGCGAAAACAGGGACTTTTGCGGACGGCATAGATCAGGATCAGCCTGCACAGAGCGTGCAGTCTGATCTTTGATCTATGCCCTCCGCTTGTTTATAGGAAATAAATCTTCCGGAGACTCAGTGTATTGTATTTACAGCCATCAAAAGAAGCCAAGTTTGCTTATTTGGCTTATTGGTTAACCCTTTCCCAAACAAGCCCTGGTTTTCACGTGTCTGCAGTACAAGTCTTTTGAAAACACTGTGGGAAAAGGAGAAATTGCTCGTAACGAGCAATTTCTCCTTTTCCCACAGTGTTTTCTACCCTTTTTGAGACTTTTCTGCCATTTTCATCAAATTTAAAATTGTCGTCTGCAAACTCTTTCAATTTGGACCAGTCCAAAATTTGTCGTTTGGGAAAGGGTTAAACGAAATGGACTTTATAGTGCTATAGTTACATTCTGATGACTTGCTTGGTATAATGCATAATGGAAGTGCATTATAGCCCCCCCCCCTCCCCCCCCCCCTTTTTGCCAGAACGGAACTTAATGTTTTGTTAAAGCCATTCTTAAAGTAGCTTCCAACCAGATTTCGTTGCGCATTTTTTTTTAATGGAAAATCTTAACAAAGTCTGATAATTTTCACTGGCTTTAAAACTTCAGTGTTGATAGAAACACGTATAGAAAACACCGGGAATTACCCATTTTTTTTTCGAATTTTTATTCTGTAAAATTATCTGTTGCGTTAGTAACGGGATAGTCGTAGTTACGAAACACGGTGACGGGATAAATACGTTTTGAACACGGTGGGATATCAGCTGCCCGTGTAACTTATTTGGTAGAGTCGTTGATTTTAATCTCCTTGAATTATAGAGAAGTTTGGCAGAGACCGAGAAAAGGATTCGAGCCATCCCATGTTTGAATGAGTGAGGTTTGACTGTTTTCTATACAATAGCATGTAAGAGAAAATCGAGAAACATAATCACAGAAAATGCAGACTTTGTGAGCATGGCCCCTGAGATAGAATTCCTTAAAGAACAATAAAATGTTTTATCTTCGCACTACGATAGGCGTATAACGTTTCAGATCGCAAATAAAACCTGACAGCTCTCGTATTCTGCGTAATACTAAGGACGCCAGTAAATGAAATTTGCCCGATTGGCATCCTCTTGTCTTTTATAATGGATTGATTAATAGTGGTCTGCGCCGCTTTCAACATAATTTCAGTTATATCACGGCGACAGCTGAAATGTTCATGTATGTCCTGGTTTTACCAGCACTGGGCTAGAGTTCTGTTCAAAGTGTCTTGCCAAAGGACACTCCTATAAAAAGTCCAGTGCTATGAGTAAGGATCGAACCTGGGCCCTTCAGATTACGAGTCGTACCCTTTACCACTGAGCCATGGAGGACACATGTCTTTAATCATTGAGTCGTGCTTTGTGAGAAGGTAGTTTAATGCATATGTAAAAAGTATCTACCCATGTCAGTCTGCGCACTCTTCCAAACCACCCCCACCTGGATCGAAACTTGCTATTGATATTTTTTTTGCATGTCAAATGAACAGTCGTCCTAGTTATTCAGTTGGTTTTTTAAAAAAAAAAAAGGGGGGGTCCGACGTGTGGGATGACTTGCATGGCAAGACTCCCCTTTTCCCGGAGCACAGCTTATGTTTGTCAAACATACTTAGACCTAGGTTCTTCATTTCAATATTTCAGTGTATATAAGCCATGCTCTGACAAAAGAGGGGTTAACCCTTTCCCAAACAAGCCCTGGTTTTCACGTGTCTGCAGTACAAGTCTTTTGAAAACACTGTGGGAAAAGGAGAAATTGCTCGTAACGAGCAATTTCTCCTTTTCCCACAGTGTTTTCTACCCTTTTTGAGACCTTTCTGCCATTTTCATCAAATTTAAAATTGTCGTCTGCAAACTCTTTGAATTCGGACTAGTCCAAAATTTGTCGTTTGGGAAAGGGTTAATGCATTTCCGTGATGCAGTATACCCAGCAAGTCATCTCAAGATCATGGATCGATAACATCAATTAAGTCTGACAATCGACTGGATCTGGGGGGTAGAAAGGTAATTTACCATGCAGAAAATTGGCCAGTAGCGAAAAGATTCGGCCCAGGTCAGTCTGCGCAGGCTGACATGCGTCGGTACTTTTCGCAGATGCATAAAGCCCTCTTTTCACAATACATGGCTCATATATCATTTATTTCTATTTTTTGAGTAGCATCCTTGAACGCTGGACAGTCATTAAATTTTCGGTACAGATATTGTAACTTTTCTTTTCATGTCTTGTCTTTCCTAACTATATACCAAAGGATGTCCTGTTTTGACGATCCTAAACATGGTGGCAATTGAAAACATTGAGGTAAGACAGAAAAACAGATAGACAGAGACAGGGGCAGCCAGAGACGCAGACATACAGAGCAACAGACAAACAGGGATACAGACAGAGAGAGACAGACGGACGGACGGACAGATAGACAGACAGGGACACTGATAGACAGAGCAACAGACAAACAGAAAAAAACGATACAGACAGACAGGGGCACAGACAGACAGAGACAAAGACAGACAGAGACACAGACAGACAGGGACACAGACAGACAGGAACACAAGAAGAAAAAAAAACAAACAAACAGGAACACAGTCAGACTGAGACATATACAGACAGAGACACAAACAGTCATAGACATAAACAGAGAGGGACACAGAGATAACCACAGAGACCTGTTCATATAGAAAGGGCCACAGACAGAGAGAGAGAGAGAGGGACGGACGGACGGGCAGGCAGAGACAAAAACAGACAGAGACACAAACATTCAGAGACAAAAACAGACGGAGACACATACAGACAGAGGCACATACAGACAGAAACACAAAAAGATAGAGACACTTACATAGACATAAACTGAGAGAGACACATGAAGAGATAGACACATGCAGAGATAGACACAGAGAGAGCTACAGATAGACAAAGGCAGAGACAGTCAGAGACACAGACAGACTGAGGCAAAGAAGGCGACTCAGACAGAACCACTGATAGAGATACTAATAGATATACAGACAGAGAGAGACACAAACATACAGAAACACAAGCAGAGACATAGAAATGCAGAGACAGAGAAACAGACAGGGACATAAACAGGTAGAGACACAAAGACAGGCACAGACAAAGGCACAAACAGAAACACAGACAGACAGCTAGACAGATAGATTATTTTTATCAAACCCTGTGTAGAACTCTGCGTGTCCAACAATAACCAAACCTCTGTTTCACAAGTTTTGCATACTATCGGCTGGGCTAGTGGGTTCGGGGCTCGATATGTCTAATAGATTGTGAGTAAAAAAATTATTAATGCGCCTTGCTCTGGCAAAAGGGGACTTAATGCATCTCCGTGATGCATGATACCTATCAAGCCATCACATAATTATGAATCCATAATAGCCACTTTTTTTTTTAAACCGATCTTATCAAGAGGTAGAATGGTCCTTGGACATACAAACAAAACTGTCCAATGGCGAAAAGTTTCGGCCCAGGTCACCCTTGCGCGGACTGCGCAGGCTGACTTGAATCGATACTTTTCGCAGATGCATTAAGCCCCCTTTTCACAGAGCAGAATATCCAAACCGTATCCAGTTGCCCTTGTTTCCAACAAACTCATCGTTGTCGTTCCCTGCTATAACGGAAAAAACCTGTAGGGCTACCAATGAACACATTTTCATCAAGTTTGTCATACACATTGCTCGGTTTTTGTGCAATTATCGCATTCTTTTACTGGTTTTTTCTCTCTTTCATTGACTAACCGTTGATGTATTTAGATAAAAAATGAGCCCTGCTCTATGAAAATGAGCCATGGTCTGTGAAACGCAGTCCGCGCAGGTTGACTTGGTTCGATATTGTTTCCTAGTGGTCAGTTTTCTGCCTGTTGAAGGACCAGTCTGCCCTACGATTAAGTCAGTTGTTAGACAAAATGACTTTAATAGATCCATAATTATATGATGACTTGTTTGGTTTAATGAATTACGGAGATATTAAACGCCCTTTTCACAGAGCGTGGATTAAACATATCGATCTCTCAGGAGAAATAAGTGTTCTCGTAAAATAGTGCTTTCTAAAGCGTTTCATATATAGAGTGTAATTTCGGTTGTTGTAATACCTCGAATGTAACGGTAAGTCGAAGTCCTGACTGAAACGAGCTTATCTTTTAAGTTGCGAAACGTCCGATAATATTTGAGTCATGCTGTGTGAAAAGGGGACTTAATGCATCTGCAAAAAGTATCGACTCAGGTCAGCCTGCGCAGTCCGCGCAGGCTGACCTGGGCCGAAACTTTTTGCTTTTGATAATTTCTCTGCACGTCAAAGAACCAAACTACCCCATGGTTCAATCGGCTATTAGACAAAATGGATTTTTCAGATTCATAATAATTTGATATCTTGCTTGGTATCATAGATCACGGAAATGCATTAAGCCCCTTTTGCCAGAGTTCATTTATTTATTTGTATTGTGTTTAACGCCGTTTTCAACGTAATGTTCAGTTATATTTCGGCAGCCAGTGCTCCTATCCCGATAGTTTCTTTTACCTGTGCTTCGCTCAAGTTTTCAATAGCCTTTTTCCTCAAGGTCGTTAAAGCTCGGGTTATTCTGGCAAAGGGTTAAACCTAAGACTGCTAAGCGCGACTCGGTGCGCTTTTGCGGACAACGTAGATCCAAGATCAGACTGCACAGAACGTGCAGTCTGATCTTGGAGCTACATTGTCCGCTACGATATTTTTTTCCGTTGAAATCAGCTTTAAAATCGCAACATTTGGCTTGTTACTATTGAGTGGAAATATTCGTTTCTTTTATTTAGCAGCTTGAGGGTTAAATTATACAAAAATAAATTTTATAAATTTTAAAAAGATTTATCAATTTGGCAACGAAAAGGAGTCAAATACCTGAAAAACTATGACAGCAAAATCTCTTTGCTTATTTTCTCAAGAATCAATGTAGGCTGTTGTATTTTTTTTTTTCTCGCAAACTGCCAACATCAAAAGAAACGGGATAAAATATTATTATTATAGCTCGACAGTCTGGTTCAATAACCCGTATAATTAGTGGTGCAAATAACAGCGGTAAAGCTTTTTTGTGCAAAAACAATCCCCGATAATATGGTTATATTATGGTATCCAGTTAACATGGCAGAATTACAGATAATGTGATATTGTACTGAGAGAGAGAGAGATTGATTTTTATCTTACACAGCCAGCTGTGTGTACGCGCACACGCGCACGACGCTGTCATTAATCCTCGCAAAGAGTTATGACTCAGCCGGGATTCAAACTTGCAACCCACGGACTACTAGCCCTGCACATTGTCACTGATCTTCCAGTGCTCAGTAAACACAAAACATGCAGGCAACCGACCTCCACTGAAAAATGGTTTTGACGTATTGATGTTTTGAAAGCAGCCAGTGACTTGGGAGGAATACTGTACGAAGTACTGGGAATTAAAGCTCCAGGAAAGCATGCACTTGGTACACTGGCCGACGCAATGTAACAGATATGACGTTGAAAACGACGTTAAACACCAAAACAAACAATAGGAAACCGACCGATTGTCTCTTCAAGAAGAAGGGGAATTCAGAAAGAACACGGGAAGTTACGACCTTTGTAGAAGTTAATTAGGTATGCCATCAACATGTCGATCCATCAACCCTTAGAGATCTTGTCCCAACTAAAATTGCCTTTGCGGCCAGTGTGAATTAAGATCAGACTGCACAAAACGTGCAGTCTGATCTTTGATCTACACTGTCTGCTTTGCTGAGATATTCCAGACATAAGCAAGATTGAAAGTGCAATTATTTAGGTCCTTTTTTTTGTAGACTGAACACCTCCATTTATTTTTTCGGTGCTCAAAGAGTTAACCTTGCTTCTTGCTAAACTCTCTACCAGGCGAAATAAATTCAGACCTGTCAAAGTTGAAAGCATTCGCTGACAACGATTTAGATGTAGCTCAAATGGCGAAGCTTGTCTTTGAAAGGGTGGAAAACATTGTGGGAAAAGAAGAAAATGCTGCTTACCAGCATTTTCTTCTTTTCCCACTATGTTTTCAAAATCCTTTTTCTATAATGGGCTGCTTGGTACAAAGGGCAAACTCTCTTGCTGCCAACTAAATGAAGTTGACTTTTTTTTTCGAGCCCTAGAAGTAGTTTTCCACTGCGATTGCAGATAATTTTGGTTAAAGTTTAGCATTAAGGAACAGAAAATGTAGAACCAAGATCAGACTACACGTTCTGCTTAGTCTAATTTTGATCTACGCCGTCAGTAACTACCGTTTAAGGTCACCATTGAAGTGAAATAGTCAAACCCTCATTGAATGTTTCTTTTTCGCCGTAGCTATATAATCTGGCCTTTGAGCTACTTCTTGGTGTTAGTCTCCAATGAATAAATAGTAATTTGCGATTGGTTGAAATATTGACACGTTTACGCTACGGGCCTTTTTGCAGGATAACAATATACAAGGGTTGCTACCGTTAAACGCTGCTTTTCGGCGTTTATGCACACTTCAGCAAATGTATATGATAAGGGACAGTCATTTTCTTGTACCAACGGTTCTCTTTACAGTTTAATAATCTAAACAGTATTGACATACAAAGAAATGAAACTCCTTTTTCCTGTTTTCCTTATCTTCAAATATACAATAAATTAAAATCAAATTTTACCCTCTTACATTAACACGCTGACCATTGTTTCGACAATGGCTATGTGGAAAAGCAGCCAGTGGCTTGGAAAGAATATTGTGCGGAGTACTGGTAAAAAAATTCCAGGAAAGCATGAATAAGTGCAGTGGCGGCCGCGATATAACTGAAGTAATGTTGAAAACGGCGTTAAACACCATACAATCAAGCAATTAATCTTACATTAACAACTGACAAGTCTGAAGTTTTGATATCTGGTGAAGAATCAAACATAGTGCGTGAGAAGGTGGAATTCCAAATATCGAGCACACGCACCCTCCCACACAGTACCTCCTTCCAGGAAAAAATCAAATTTACTTCCAATTATCTGCTGCACCCTCTTCAAAAGCGGTATTTGAGAAGAAGGAATTGATTTGCTTCTTTATTCTTGTGGTGTTTTTTGTTTGTTTGTTTATTTGTATGGTGTTTAACACTCTACAAAACGACAAAATTTTAGACTAGTCCAAGTTGAAAGCATTTGCAGACGAAAAATAAAAGGTGGCTAAAATGACAAAATTTATCCTTAATATGGCAGGGAACATTGTGGGAAAAGGAGAAAATGCTGGTTACCAATATTTTCTCCTGTACCCACAATGTTTTCAAAAGCATTCTTTCTCAGATCGTTGAGAGTCAGGATTAAGTAGTCAAGGGTCAAAGCCTATTTCAGTATTATTTCAGTTATACCACAGCGACCTGTCCATGCTGTTTTTTTTTTTGGACTTCTTTTACCAGTATTTTGCATAAGGTTCTTCCAAAGCCAGTGGCTGCTTTCCCACATAACCGTTGTTGAAATAGAGATCAGCGGTGAAAAATGGGATGAGTCCCGTCGCGATGACTATCATCAGTCCACGGAAAGAGTTTGGCCGAGCCGCGAAATCGAAACCGAAACCTTGAAAAGTAATGTATGACAGCCACTGAAAAAAAAAAACAACTTCGATTGTTCGAGCACGGAAATTAGTGCGAAATATCCGTACATTGTATTTTCAGATTAACGAAAAAAAAAAAAAAAAAAAAGAAAATGAGCCATACTCTGTTAAAAGGGGACTTAATGAATCTGCAAAAAGTATCGACTCAGGTCAGCCTGCGCAATCCGCGCAGGCTGACCTGGGCCGAAACTTTTTGCGTTTGATCAATTTTCTGCATGTCCAAGGACCAATCTACCTCAGGATTCAGCTGGCTGTTAGACAAAATGGATTTTATGGATCCATAATTCCATAATAACTTGCCTGGTATCATGTATCACGGAGATGGATTAAAACCCCTTTTGCCAGAGCATGACTAATATAGAGCTTGATTATGCATAAGCTTTTCTAATACCAAAAACAGACCACGTTTTTACGACCCTTGAGGAAGAAGTCTTTTGAAAACACTGTGTTAAAAAGGAGAACGGTCTGGTAAGCAGCATTCTCTCCTTGTCCTGCATTGTTTTCTTCTATTTATTTTTCCCCATCGGGGTCGTAACAATACGATATATGATTTGTGAGAACCACTTTTGTAATAAAGCGGTGAGATTGAAATTTTATTACAAAAAGCCGTTTTATTACAAAAGTGGTTCTAGCAATGCTTTGTTAGGGGTATAACCCCACCAAACGATCCCGATTTTTAAAGACCCTGAGTGAGAAAACTTTTGTAAACAGAAACAACTTTTGTAAGAATAGGAGAAAATGTTCTTAAAGAGGATTTTCTCCTTTGTCTATGATTTTTTTTTTCCTTTACAAAGACAAATCTTGTCATTTGAGCCATGTTTTATTTATCGTCTGCAAATGCTTTCAATTTATACAGGTCTAAAATCTTGTCGTGTTGTAAAACGTTAACCCTTTACCACACGACAAAATTTCAGCCTTGTCCAAATTGAAAGCATTTGCAGACGACAATTTCAGTGTGGCTCAAATGGTGCAATTTTCTCCTGATGGTGTTAAAAAAAGTTGTTGGAAAAGGAGAAAATGCTGGTTACCAGCATTTTCTCCTTTTCCCACAATGTTTTCCAAAGGCTTCTTTACCAGTGTCCTTAAAAGGCGGCATTGTGTGGTAAAGGGTTAAGCAGTGATCTTCTCAGTCTCATTTTTTCAGGTTAATTATGTATTGTTTTGACTTTAGAAAGGTCCATCACGTGCCAGGAAGGGAAAAAAAAACAACAACATAATCTCGTCTGCTGTAATTTTTGTCTGCCTTTCACATTAAATCAATCACGACAAGTCAGTTATTTTGTTTTCGTGTTTACCTAAAGACTGATTGAACCCTTTGGAATTACACGTGCGAAAAATGCGTCTTTTTGTGGACAGTGCAGATCAAAGATCAGACTGCACAGAACGTGCAGTCTGATCTTTGTTCTACACTGTCCGAAACAATGGGATTTTGCCTATCTGTGAAAATGATTGTAAAACTGCAAAATTTGGGTTTGAATTATTGACCCCTATCCTGTTAAATAAGTTAAATAAAACTTTTAAGCCGATAGTAAAAGCCCGAATAATGTTATTTCACACTTATTTCTTGGGGGAAAAACGTCTCCTTATCGGACAGTGTAGATCCAAGATCAGACTGCACGTTCTGTGCAGTCTGATCTTGATCTACACTGTCCGCAAAAGGTCAGTAAGTCGCGCTAAGCAGCCTAAGGGTTAACATGAGGAAATGAGCATACTGCAACAGTCACCTTTGATGTTGTCCGAAGTTTTGATTCGAAAGCCAGAAATGAACGCCTGAACTACATAATAAATTAAACGAAAATTTCTGGTCAATTGTAGGTCCATAGGCAAGAAAATTCAAGATCTCGGCCTAACTTATGAAACTGAAGACATACATGAATATGTGAGCTGTTGCCGTGATATTATTGAAATAATGTTGGAAGCGGTATAAAACATCATTCAATCAACCAGCCAATTGTTTACCCCGACCCCACCCAAAAAATTGCGATTTTTGTCTCGTCGGAAAATTTCTCGCCGTATCTGATAGGATAATTTAGCTCTTTACAAAACGACAAAATTTTAGACTAGTCCAAACTGAAAGCATTTGCAGACGACAAAATAAATGTAACTAAAAAAAGAAAAATTGAATTCGGATTGGGAAAGGGTTGAAAACAATATGGAAAAAGAAGAAAATGCTGGTTACCAGCATTTTCTCCTTTTCCCACCATGTTTTCAAAAGGAATTTTCTCGGGGTCGTTAAAACTCGGGACTGTGTGGCAAAGGGTTAGATTCAAGAACCAGACTGCATGTTTCGAAAACTGAAGATATTGTCCGTAATAAAGCACGTTGGGTTATACTTTTCAACCAAGGGTTAATGGATATCACCGGAAAAGCCTCACTGTATCGGACAGTGAAGATCCAAGATCAGACATCACGTTCTGTGCAGTTTGATCTAGGTCTACGTTGTTCGAAAAAGCGCATCAAATTGCATTTAAGCAGTCGAAGGGATAATGGGGGGGGGGGGGGGGATTTTCAATCTCGTTAGTAAAATAAAGCAGGTTTAAACATCTGTTCATGCACGAATATTTAAGTTTTATGACTTTATAATGTATTTACGCAGCTCATCACATTTTTCGCAGCCATACACCCACAAAAATGCAGACAGCGATAGATAAACTAACACCGAGAAGAATATTATCGAAACTCTCTAACCGATACTCACTTTGTTATAAAAATCCTTGTTCGCTGATGGTGCCCGTCAATAGGAATGCCCTTGAACAAGGTAATGCAGAATATCAGGGCTCCTATTCAGCAAACATTCACATAACGTTCTTATTCTAGTTCTTTCAATTTTTCGAAATTTTAAAGTAACGCGATTTATGATTGGCCAAACAAACTGGTTTAGCCAATCAAAAATTGCGGTATAAATTTACAGTAAGGGAGCTGTCGCCGTGATATGACGTATGTACCGTTAAAAGCCACCTCAACTCTTTACCAAATGACAAGAAATTGGAGTCGTCTAAATTGAAAGCATTTGCAGAAGACAGTTTAATTGTGGCTAGAATTATGAGATTTAGCTTGGAAAGGATAGAAAACATTGTGGGAAAAGTAGCAAATGCTGGTTACAAGCATTTTGTCCTTGTCACGCAATGCTTTCAATAGCTTTCTTTCTCAGGGTCGTTAAAACTCGGGATTGTATGGTACAGGGTTAAACCCTTCTCTGGCCAACAAATACTTTTGTGTTGAATTAGATAATGATAAAATTGAGTGGCGCTCTGGCAAATGGGGGCTTTATACATTTCCGTAATGCATTATACAAAGTAAGTGGTTGCCTAACATGAATGCAGTTTGTCTAAAGTACCCGGTTGAATTATCATGAGGTGTCCTTTGACATGTAGGAAATGGACTAATGGCAAAATGTTTCGACCTAGGTCAGCCTGCGCGGACTCCGTAATGCATTGCCGAGCCCCCGTAGCTCAGTCGGTAGCGTACAGGACTTGAGAACAGGAGGTCGCTGGTTTTATCCCAAGCTCGGCCAATTTCTTTCCGAGGATTGATGATAGTCATTGCGACAGGATTCATTCCTCTCTCACCGCTGACCATTGTTTCGACGATGGTTATGTGGGAAAGCAGCCCGTGGCTGGGAAAGAATATTCTGCGGGTTACTTGTAAAGAATCTCCATGGCAGCATGGATAGGTGCAATGGCCGCCGTGATATAACTGAAATAATGTTGAAAACAGAGGTAAACACCATACAATCAATCACCGTAATGCATTAAACAAAAAAAAAAGTCATCATATTATTACGGATCTATAAAATCTATTTTCTCTAACAACTGACTAAATCATAAGGTAGACTGGTCCTTTGAAATACAGGAAATTGATCAATAGCAAAAAGTATCGACCCAGGTCAGCCTGCGCGGACTGCGCAGGCTGACCTGGGTTGATACTTTTTGCAGATGCACAAAACCTCTTCTTCACAGAGCATTACTCAATTTATAGATGCTGGTGATATATTTTCTTTTCTATTTCAGACATGGACTCGGATTCCGATCTCGATTATTATCGATATCATCCATCAGCTACTCCCAGTTTTTTACCAGTCCCCACCAATATTACCGTACATCAGGGAGAGTTAGCCAAACTCAAATGTCATATTTACAATCTTGGACCAAAATTGGTGCGTATTTCTGTTATCTACCGTTATCATTTGTATTCCTAATTTGTTTCTTCTAGAGCTAACAGATTCAGAAAAAAAAAAAGAATGGGCCCTAAAATGGCTCCCCAATCAAATGTCATATGGCCCGCAACATGCGAAATGAGACCTTCGAACATTTGCGTAAAGTGTCGTTCCGGATCAGTCTGCGCAGTCCTCGCAGGCTAATCCGAGACAGCACTTTACGAGTACATGTACATAATATTTTTTCATAGAGTAGACTTTTGTGAAACAGAAAATCGCACAAAAACGGGAAGTGTCGTCTCGGATTAGTCATAGACTGCACAGGCTGATCTGGGACGACACACTTTTACACATATGTCCAAAGGCTCCTTTTCGTGTGTTGCACGCCATATACAAGTACACAAACTTTGTCATAGCTATGTACGTGCAGTTATCTCCCTTTTATCAATTATTGGCCTCTTATTCGTGTTAATTAGAGCAAGGGCGGACGAAAAAAAAAAAGAAATTATTTGACCAGGCCCCCAAAATACAGTTTCCGATATAGAGGAAGCCAAACCCAAAAGTAATTTTTACAATCTTTGGTCAAAATAAGTACTTATACAAATTTTAGCTCTTATTTATGAAAAGGGCAGGGTCGGGGGAAAAATGAATTTGCAGACCAATCTCCTATGAAATCGTTCACCAGAAAGAAATGGCAAAAGCATGTAATTGTTTATGTTAGTAAATCAGTAGTTGTCTCCCTTTATTTCATTGATAATACCATACATAGTTATCTACCTTTGTTAAATCTGGTCATTCAGACGTTTTTTTGTCTTTACCCTTTTTCCAAACAAGCCCGAGTTTTAACGACCCTGGGAATGACTGCTCTTGAAAACATTGTAACTAGCATTTTCTCCTTTTCCCACAATGTTTTCTACCATCAAAAACAGAAATCGTCATTTGAGCTACATTCGATTCCTCGTCTAAAAATGCTTTCAATTTGAACCAGTCTAAAGTTTTGTCGTCTGGTAAAGAGTTAAAGCAGATCTCATTTGAAAACATGCTGGCAAAAGGAGAAATCGTTTTTTATTCTGCTACTGACAGGTGGTGAAAGTTTTTGGGACAGGAGCAACTGGTTGTACTAACCAATCATCCCCTTTTCCCATACTGATAGCCGTACTGTTCGAAAGCTAAATATTCTCCTGTCGTTCCAATTTTTGTCCTTTTACTGATAAGACATGCATTTAGATAGTTATGGTCTGCTGCTAAACAAAAAATGTCTTTTTCAGGTTCTAGATAGCACGAAGATTAATTCATTAAATCATTTAATGCCGTTTTAAATATGATTTCAGTCAAATCAAGGTGATAGGATCTACACTGCCCCATACAGTGAGATTTTTCAGACAAAAAGAACTGTAAAATCGCTGTATGTAGACTTTCACCATTAGCTTGAAATGTTTAATTTATTCAACAATGAAAAGATCGACTCATTAATGAAAAATCTGATAGTAGAGTATGTTTCGAATAGCACCAAAGAAGAGAGTGGTTCTAGTACCACCAAAGTAAAGCATGGTTGTAATAGCACCAAGGTATGCATGGTTCTTATAGCACCAAAGTAGAGCATGGTTCTAATACCATCAAGGTAGAGCATGGTTCTAATACTGCAAAAGTTGAGCACGGTTCTAATAGCATCAAAGTAGACCGTCGTTCTAATTGCAATGAACTGAATCTTTGTTCTGAAACATCAAAATAGAGCGAGGTTAAAATGGTACCAAAGTAACGCCTGATTCAAATAAAACATAAGATAGAGCGTGGTCCTAATAGCACAAAGTAAAGCGTGATTCAAATAGCAACTTAGAAAGCATGGTTCCAATAGCGCCAACGCAGAGCGTGGTCCTAATAGCACCAAGGTATAGCGTGGTTCCATTGCACAGAACTAACTATACAAGTCTAAAATATATTTATTTACAGGTTGTCTGGCGTCGGACAACAGAAGAGTCACCTTTAACGATAGGGGAGGCAACTTTTACACCGGACAAAAGTATCAGTATATTCCATGAGTATATAAATGAAATGGAGACGCACTGGGATTTATGGATTAGTGAAGTCCAGCCCAAACATGCGGGCATATATGAATGTTCCATTAGTGCAACCGATATTTATACCTTAAATATTACTTTAAATGTACTAGGTGAGTATATCTGTCTGTTTTTTTTTTCTAGTTCGATGTCTCATCACGTTTTACGAAGTCTGACCTTGACCTACGCCGTCTGCAAAGGCTCCTGTTTTTGCCTATTACTTTGAAAAGGTTACATTTTGAACCATTTACCATGTAATCTCGAGTTTAATGACCATCTGAAAAAAGGGCTTTCGGAAACATCTAGGGAATATGTTTTTTTTTTTTAATCCTTTCAACGTTAAATTCCAACGTTTGAGCCGCATTTAATTTGTCGTCTGCTGATGCTTTCAATTTGGACAAGTCTAAATTTTTTCGTTTGGTGAGGAGTTTATTAGCTCCCATAACCGTATTTAAACGTCTTCTTAACCTTTATCCTGTTGAATAAAAGAAATGAAACTTTCAAGCCGATAGTATAAGCCCAAAATTTTCCTGTTTCAAAGGTATTTTTGGAGGAAAGGTATCTCCTTATCGGACAGTGAAGATCAAAGATCAGACTGCACGTTTTGTGCAGTCTGATCTTGATCTACGCTGTCCGCAAAAGGTCAGTGAGTCGCGATAAGCAGCCTAAGGGTTAATGCCCATGCAGGGGTAAATAGTGTAATTGATAACACAATTAACTCCCTTTAATAAATGCAAATGAGATAGGCCGGTAAAAGTATTTGGGGTGCTTGTGTTGGTTTACAAGAAGTTGATACAATTTATTTGAGCCATGCTCAGTGAAAAGGCGGTTTAATGCGTCTGCAATAAAGTATAGACCCAGACAATTCCACCTTTGTACTACTGTGAGAAGACGGGCTATTGAAAAAATTGAAAACATTGTGGTAAATTGGGAAAATGTCGATGGCCAGCATTTTCTCATTTTCCTACAATGTTTACTATCCATTAAAAGACGAATGATTCCTATCACTTCAGACTAATCTAATTTTTCATCAAATTGGACAAGCCTAAAACTCTACCCTCTGCTATTTTTTTTTTTTTTTTTCAAAGTTGCTGACAGAAAAATCCGTTTCAAAGACAATTTTCTTTCGATTAATTGCTCCACAGTTAGTTAAAGAAAGACATTTTTGCCTTCCTTGATTCCCCACTAGACGTCAAAAGTTTGGCTGGTCCAATTTGAAAGCACTTGCAGACGACAAAAATAAATGTGTCTCAAATAGAGAAATGTGGTTACGGACGGGCAGAAAACAGTGTGCCACCATTTTCCCTTTTTCCCCATAATGTTTTTTTTAAAAAAAAACTGCTTCTTCAGGCTCATTAAAACTTGGTATTGTTTAGTAAAAGGTTCAAACCTATATTTTTTGTTCTCATTAGGAAGATTCCAGGATTTCTGTCTCTGTTTTGTAGTCTAAGCCGCAAAAAGCCTGTAATTAGATAAAACAAGATACGTGACACAATTACGAAAGTTTCAATATTGATTTTCATGTGCTTATAAGCTTTCGTTTGACTATACCACTGCTTCAATTTTAGCTCGCATACATAATTTTTTTTCCAGATGTAATTAACCCTTTACCACACAATCCCGACTTTTAAGGACCCTGAGAGGGAAAGTTTTTGAAAACATTGTGAGAAAAGGAGAAAATGCTGGTAAACAGCATTTTCTCCTTTCCTCACAATGTTTTCTACCCTTCTCAAAACAAAATTCGAATTTTGAGTCACATCTGATTTGTCGTCTTCATATGCTTTCAATTTGGACCAGCCGAAAATTTTGTCCTTTGATTAAGAGTTAAACATCAACTGCTTGAGCGCTAAGACACAAATTAAGTCAGTTTTGCAGACAAAGTAGTTCAAGCAGACGTATTTTTATGGCTAACATAATTACTTCCCTTTAATTGATGCAAATGAAACCGGCTTATCAATGTGGTAGAGGTATGTGTGTAAATATATAGGCTGAAGTTTATGCATTTTCTATCGGACCAGCCCGCATAGCTTAGGTGATAGAGCGTAGGACTTGTAAGCATTAAGTCTTAGGTCTCTTGATGTTGTGGGTTCGAGCCCCACGGTTGGCAATCTAAAATTACTAATAGGGTTTCGGATGAGATGTTAAACGGAGATCCATTTAATCATTTGCTAACGGTATAGATAAAGATCAGACGGCATGTTTTGTGCTCTGAACGTGCTGTATGAACTTGAATCTACAACTTGTCTTCGCAGTGGAACTGTAGATCTCGAAAAACGCGAACCGGTATTTTTGGCTACGAAAAAGCAAATTCAGTCGGAAAGAGGTCCATGAAAATGCCGACTTTTCTTATGATGCGTGCAAATAAAACACGATGAAATAAATCTCTAAGTTACGATCATCGTAAAAGGGGGTCGTTATTTAGGTAGACTACATAATTCTGCCAATTGTAATAAAATTTTATTCGTTCTGTGAGTGGAATAAATCAAAGTACGATTCGGCTGTCTGCCTTTTCTTATTTACGTCACGTGACTTTTACCGCCGACTGCCGGAAGACAAAAGTGACCATTTAACCCCTTTACCTCATAATTCCGACTTGTAACGACCCTGAGAAAGGAAGCTTTTAAAAACATTGTGGGAAAAAGAGAAAATGCTGGTAATCCTTTTCCCATAATGTTTTCCACCTTATGAATGACAAATTACATGTTTTGAGTAACATATAATTTGTCGTCTGCAAATGCTTTCAATTTGGACAAGACCAAAATTTTATCGTTTGGTAAAGAATTCACTCATTTTACTCTATTCGTCTGGCAGCAATCGACTTTCGAAAACAAGTCAAAAAGGAAAAAATGGCTTATGATTGCACCTTTTCGCGTGTTTTAATTTTATTTGTGCCATGCTTTGGCAAAAGTGGGAACAAGTCATCATCACAGTATTGTAGTTTCAGAAAATCCGTATTATATCAACTGACTAAATCATGAGGTGCACTGTCCTTGGGCATGCAGAAAATTTACCAAGAGCAAAAAGTTTAGGTTCAGATCAGCCTGCGCAATCCGCAGGATAGATGTTTTTTGCAAATGCATTAAGCCCCCTTTTCACCGGGCATGGCTCATTGATTTGTATGTTTTTGATGATTAACATTCAAAGGAACTGTTTTTTATTACTTTAAGAATGTCTTCTTTTTACCGTTTATACTATATAGTGTTGCACGAAAAAGACAAAATGATAATGAATTACAAAATGCGCCTAGCTGTGGTAGCTCAGGGGTTAGGCGAAGTGCTAACAATTTAGGAGTTGTGAGTTTAAAACACGACTCGGCCTAACTTGTTTTCGAGGACTAATGTAAAGGATTTTTCCTTCACCACGTCATATTGCTTCAACATTTCTTATGGGAAGATATTTTTTTATGAGGAAACATAAGAATGTTTCCTCTTTGTTTAAACAGGACTTCTTTGTTTGGACGGAGTTTAAAGGAGTTTTCAACCCTTTACCAAGCCATCCCGGGAATTTTAGTTTAATGATGGTGGCCATTGCAAATATCCACCAATTTATTGGGCTTCTTCTCAAGCACTATGTACTACATTTTTCTCAAAGCCTTCTTACTTAAACGAACTCTAAATTATCAACCGAATCTCGGCTAGAAACAACACATTTCTTGTAAATTGAAAATGACATTTATCCAATTTTTTTTTTGCAAAGTTGAATCAGCAAAATATATTTTTCTTCTTTTCTTCGAATGAATTTATTTAACTCTATACCCCCCCCCCCCCCCCCCCCCATATAATAGAGCCAGATTGAAAACATTTAAAAAGGTGACAATGCAGATATGACTCAAATGATGGCCATTGCCTTTGAAAAGGTAGAAAATATTGTGGGGGAAAAAGGAGAAAATGCTGGTTTACAGCATTTTCTCCTTTTTCCCACAAAGTTTTCGAAGCCTTTTCCTCAAAGAGCCTGAAAACAAGGGATTGTATGGTACAAGGGTAGAGAAGTGGGGTCTTTGACATTCAAAAGGGCGAATATGTGAAAATTTTAAGGAGGGTCTAACGGAGGTATTCTTCGTGTGCGGTAATTCTTTGCTGTAGAAAAACGCTGCAGCGGGACCTCCTCAAAGATCTCAAAACCCGCAGTGATACTTACAACCACATGCGGCGTGTGTTTTGTTCAAAGGCAACAAAACATCCATGGCTTGTTTACTACCAGTGTATTAATCCTTGGGCTGCTCAGCGCGACTCACTGACCTTTTGCGGACAGAGTATATAAAGATCAGACTGCACAGAACGTGCAGTCTGATCTTGGATCTACACCGTCCTATAAGGAGATACTTTTTTTCCTAAATATATGTCTGAGATAGCATTATTCGAGTTTTACTACCGGTTTTAAAATTTCATTTCACTTATTTAGCAGGATAAGGGATTAATGCATGATTCTGTAAGGAAAGCTTTAGCTTATCATCTCTTTCAGTGCGAATTATAATCGAGCCATGCTCTGTGAAAAAGGGGCTTAATGCATCTCCGTGATGCATTGTACCAAGCAAGACATCACATAATTAGGGAAACATAAAATCCAATTTGTCTAACAACCGACTGAATCATGAGGTAGACTGGCCCCTGGACATACACAAAATTTACCAATAGCGAAAAGGTTCGGCCCAGGTCAGCTTGCGCGGACTGCACAGGCTGACCTGGGTCAATAGTTTTCGCAGATACATTAAGCACCCTTTTTCCAGAGCGTGACTTACATAAATAACACCTTTATCGACGGTTGGAAATACAATCCACTGAAAATCATAGTTTAATCTTATGGACTTGAATGAAAAAAATGGACCCTACTGGTCAAAGATCATACTGCACGTTCTGATCTTGATCTATGCCGTCAACAAAAACTCTTTTTTTCACCTATGACGATGAAAAGATTAAGTAACTACTTCTGAAACAAAGTAACAGCTGAAAATATTCCTTTAAAGTTTTTGTAAGCCATTCTTTGTGAAAAGGGGGCTTAATGCATCTGCGAAAGGTATCGAGACCTGAACCGAGACTTTTCGCTATTGGTCAATTTTCTGTATGTCCAAGGACCATTCTACCTCATGATTAAGTCGGTTGTTAAAGAAAGTGGCTATTATGGATTCATAATTATGTGATGGCTTGATAGGTATCATGCATCACGGAAATGCATTGAACCCCCTTTTGCCGGAGCATGACTTATATAAAATGTGTAAAGAGTGTATACTCAACTTTCTGAAAGGTTTTATTCCTAAATACATGTGAAAAACTGTGTGGAAAAAATGCTTGTGACAAGGAATTCACATCAATTTGCCATAAAATCATTCAGTTATAAAATCTATCAATCATGCAATGATCCGATTATGCTATTATGTAATCAATTATGCGATGGATCATGAAATCAAGTTATCACATATATGATTGAAATGGATTTATCGGTCTATCCATCCATCCATCCATCCATCCGTTCCACAGTCCGTCCATCGATCATCCATCCATCCATCCATCCATCCATCCAACAAAAAATATCCATCCAATTCAATTCAAACCAATTTAAATCTAATCCGATCCAATCAATCAATCATTTATGGAAACATAACGCATGAATCGTAAAACTATTTTTTTCCCCACGTATGAGGTGCAGTCGTACAAGCAATCTTGCAATCAGTCGTGAAATTTACCGTACTACTTATCAATAATTCGATCAATCAATCAACCAGTCAGTCAGTCCAATCGGTCCGGTCCGGTCCGATTCGATCCAATCCAATCCAATCCAATCCATCATAACGTATACCAAACATGCAATTAAACATACATCAGTTATAAAATAAATCAATCATGGAATCGATCAATCATCAAATAATGCATCATGCAAGGAATAGCTCTTGTAACTATAAGCCTATAATCTGTTATATAATCACTCGATCGATCGGTCGGTCGGTAAGTCGGCTGGTAAGTCGGTCGGTAAGTCGGTCGGTCGGTCGGTTAGTCAATCAATCTTGCAATCAATCTTGCACTCAATCAGTCTTGCAATCAATCAATCAATCAATCAATCGGTCAATCAATCAATTCATTTTCTTTTTTATTTTATTCTCTTTGCAGATCCAGTTGTTTACCCGCCAGGTATGTCTCTTATTTCAATATAAATCTACTACAAATTTTCAACTCTCTAAGAGCTTTTTACAACTTAATATTTGGGGACAGTGCAGATCAAGGTCAGACTGTACAAAACATGCAGTCTGGTCTTTGACCTGCACTTTACACTTTCCTGAGACATTCTGCACAAAACCGATTTTGTGAAAATACAATTGTATGGGCTTTTTATAGACTTCGAAAGGCAGACATTAACTCTTTACCAGACAATCCCGATCTTTAACGAACCTGTGAAAGAAGCCTTTTGAAAACCTTGTGGGAAAAGGAGAAAATACTGGTAACCAGCATTTTCTTCTTTTCCCACAATGTTTTCTACCCATCCCAAAACAAATTTCAATTTTTAGCTCCACTGGCCGAAGGCCAGCGGGCTTATGTCATGGCCCGGTGTCCGTCGTGCGTCCGTCCGTCCGTGCGTCCGTCCGTCCGTCCGTCCGTGCGTTAACTTTTATTTCAAACATCTTCTTCTCTTAAACTACCCATCCAATTTTCATGAAACTTCACAGAAATGATCCTGCCATGGTCCTCTTCAGAATTTCTTGAAAGAATTTGATTCCTTCAAAAACTCTGGTTGCCATGGCAACAAAACTGAAAAATATTGGAAATCTTTAAAAATCTTCTTGTCTGAAACCATAGGGCATAGGGCTACCAAATTTGGCATGTAGCTTTATGTAGTAGACCTCTATCATGTTTCTTGAAATTATAGCCCTGGGGTCAAAATTGGCTCTGCCCCAGGGGTCACAAGTTTTACATAGGCTTATATAGAGGAAACTTTAAAAATCTTCTTGTCTGAAACCATAAGGCATAGGGCTACCAAATTTGGCATGTAGCTTTATGTAGTAAACCTCTATCATGTTTCTTGAAATTATAGCCCTGGGGTTAAAATTGGCTCTGCCCCAGGGGTCACAAGTTTTACATAGGCTTATATAGAGAAAACTTTAAAAATCTTTCTGTACCTAGCCATAAGGCCTAGAGCTACCAAATTTTGCATTTAGCTTGATCTAGTTGGGGTCTACCAAAAGTGCCCAAAGTATAGTCCTGGGGTCAATTTGGCCTCATGCTGGGGGGGGGGGGGGGGTCACAAGATTTACATAGGCTTACATAGGGAAAACTTTTAAATCTTGGTGTACATAGTCATAAGGCTTAGGCTACCAAATTTTGCATAATTATAGCATTATCTAGTGGACAACTACAAAGAGGGCCCAAGTTACAGCCCTAGGATCAAGTTTGGCCCTGCACCAGGGGTCACAAGTTTTACATGGGTTTATGGAGTGAAAAGTTCAGAAACCGTCTTGTTACTAGCCATAAGGCCAAGAACTCCCAAATTTGGCATGTTATTCTTCTAATACACATATTCCCCATTTAGTCCGACTGTAGCCCTGGGGTCAAAGTTTTATAAGGGCTTATATAGTGAAGACTTCTCTTCATGGTTTATATTTATAAGCCAGCGGAGCGATACAGGGCCATCATGGCCCTCTTGTTCAATCACATTTTTTATGTCGTCTGCAAATGCTTTCAATTTGGACCAGTCTAAAATTTTGTCGTTTGGTAAAAAGTTAATTCGGGTTAATGCGGCGCTCAATGAGTTGATCTGGTTTCCATTTTTCTCGAGTTACCGCAAGTTCTCATGTTATTTTGTTAAATTCTATTCAATTTCCCCAAGCTACGATAGCGCAATGGTAAAGCACACAGCACAGTGAAAGATCGTGTTGCTTTGATTCCCAGCTCGCCATACTTCAGTCAGAAAATTAATGAGTCATCATGACTGGATCCATTTCTCTTTCCTCATCAAACATTTACTGTTTATGTGGTAAAGCTACCTGTGCCTTTGAAAAAATGATTATGTGACAGGTAGACAGACAGACAGGCAGGAAGACAGACAGACAGACAGACATTTCTGGTCTATTGTAGAAATATCCCTGAATATGTTTATCACCGAGAGATCAATATAAAGAGCATTTTACAGATGAAATTCATTCTCGATTTCATCACGAGTGTGTAAATGACCCTCTTCCATTACATCAGCTAGATACGATGACGTCACATCCGCTTTCATAAGATCAGACAAAGTTTTACGGAAAACGACAATCGCAAAAAATGCTCCTCTTATTTTGATTAGCTAGTAATCGTTCAATTTCTTCACGTGCAAGAAAACTGATAAATTTTGTAGTTTTTATCCGCATTTTTACAAAAAAGAAAGAAAAGTTGATTCATGACAAAAAAATCTAAATGTGCATCTTAATTAAATAAAAAGTACATTTTACAATGAAATGAAATTCATGCTCGATTTCATAAAGAGTACATAAAGAACGACTCATTTCATTTCTAGGCGTGAAACACAAAAAAAAAATATACACCTGAGAAAAAGATGCACTTAGTGCAAACAAGAACCAGATCATCGATTCTGTCATCAAATTACCTGAATTTTTTTCCCCTAAATGATCTGATTTCATGCCTCATTTCTGTTTAAATAAATTGATTAAGTGATAAATTAATTGATTAACGCTTTCGGTGCCACAGGTGAAAATAGGGGCTTTTGCGGACGGCATAGATCAAGATCAGACTGCACAGAACGTGCAGTCTGATCTTAGATCTATACTGTCCGATTGTTTGGTCAAGCTTATAAGATAAATATTTTTCTGAGTTTAAGTGAGTAGTATTTTCAGTCGTGGAAAGAGGTCGACTGTATATGTTTGGCACTGAAATTGTACTTTAATCCTTAACCTGCTGAATAAGTGAAATGAAACTTTCAAGCCGTTAATAAAACCCCAAATTTTACTATTTCGAAAGTTTTTTTTTGGGGGGGGGGGGATTATCTCCTTATCGGACAGTTTAGATCAAAGATCGGACTGCACGTTATGTGAAGGCTGATCTTAATCTACGTTGCTAGCTGAAAGTCGTTGAGTCGTGCTGAGTAGCCTGAGGGTCAAAGCTCATCAATACTTAAAGCATTTGAGCCGTGCTCCGTCAAAAGGGGGCTTAATGGATCTGCGAAAAGTATCGAGCCAGGTCAGCCTGCGCAGTCCGCGCAGGCTGACCTGGGCCAAAACTTTTCGCTATTGGTCAAATTTCTATGTGTCAAAGGACCATTCTACCTCATGATTCAGTTGGTTGTTAAAAGAAGTGGCTGTTATGAATCTATAATTATGTGATTGCTTGCTTGGCATAATGAATTGGAAAGATGTATTAAGCCCCCTTTTGCCAGAGCATGGCTCATTCACAGATGAAGAAGTGAATGCAGCTTCAATATCGAATTCGTCTTTAAAAGGGAAGAAAACATGTGGTAACGAACATTTTCTCCTTTTCCAACGATGTTTTCAAAGCCCTTTTCCACAGGGTTGTAAAAATGGGATTAAGTATGAAAAGGTTAATCGATAAAACTGTAAGATATTTTAGTTTCACTTCTTTTTAATCCATCGACGAACAAATTCCAAATTATTGCAGAATATATAAATAGCTTCTCAAAAACATCTTGGTAAAGGAGCAATTTTGCTCCCTTTTCCAACAATATATTTTTCATCACTCAAAACTAATGTTTCGTTTTTCTTTTGTCAATCAGTTTACTTTATCACGTATAGTTGTAAGTCTTACGCAAAAAAAAAAAACCACGTCCTATAACTGGTAAATGAAGGCTTTATAGCAGTCACAAATTTTCAACTTTACAAATTCAAAACGTTATAATAATAATAATAATGATAATAATAATAATAATAAGAAGAAGAAGGAGAAGAAGACAAGAGGAAGAAGAACTTTTTTGATACAAAGGTCTTAACGAATTCAGACCTCCTCGATTTTCTTAATGAATCTTACAGATAAAAAAAAAATGCTTCCTTTGTAGTATCTCGTTTATTTCAAAAGAAATTGTTTGTTAAGTGGTTTAACTATTTCGGCATGTTCGGATGGTGTAGATCAAGATTGCGCTGCACTGTACATGCAGTCTGATCTTGGATATACAAGTACATTTTCTTATACATGTATTTTGATAAGTATTTCGCTTCGAAAATATGAATTCAAAGTGGATACAACATCTCCTCCTCCTTCTCCTCCTCCTTCCTCCTTCTTTTTTTCTTCTTCTTCTTCTTCAACGTCGCTTGTTTAACACATTCATAGTCAGAGAAAACGCAATTAGCTCGAATTACACTATTGATTATCTTTGCTAAAATAAGTTTTCAAAACTGTCGAGATAGACGTGCACTTCCCCTCATTAACTTTCGTACTTTGATCTCAGGTTCTTCAATCAAAGTACTCTTGGAGGTAAACAATCTAATCACGATTTTTTGCCCATGGTTGAACTCTTTAACCCTTTACCACACAATCCCGTGTTTTTAATGAAGAAAACTTTTGAAAATATTATTACAAGAAGAAGCGAATTTTATCGTGTGTGCCACGTTTACTTGTCAGGTGCAAATGCTTTGAATTTGGACAGGTCTAAAATTTTGTCGTTTGGTAAAAAGTTTATCACATTTCGCATTTTCATTTGACCTTTGCACCCAGTGTAAATCAAGATTAGACTGGGCTGTTACCACTGACTCGGCCCTCTAATGTTTAGAACGGTGTAAATTCCATTCATTAACATGTCTGTTATTCTACAAGCTACTCTCTATTTATCAAAACTATTGCTAGTAACTCAGGGCACTTAATTTCAAAGAAAATGAAACAAGAAAAGTCGCAGGCCGATATTTACATGAGCCATTCTCTGTGGAAAGGAGGGCTTAATGCATCTGCGAAAAGTATCGACCCAGGCCAGCCTGCGCAATCCGCGCAGGCTGACCCGGGCCGAAACTTTTCGCTATTGGTCAATTTTCTGTATGTCCAGGGACCAGTCTACCTCATGATTAAGTCGTTTGTTAAAAAGTGGCCATTATGGATGCATATTTATCTGATGATTTGCTGGGTATAATGCATCACGGAGATCCATTAAGCCCTCTTTTCACAGAGCATGGCTCATATTATGTATTCCTCTTCGGTTGCTTTGTCACTGGACTCGAAAAATATTCAAAGGGCCATAACTCCTGTGATAGTCGACAAATACTGTTATTTGGGAGTGTATACGTATGTCCGTATTGTATTTAGCTTCCATTAAAATTTCAGTCAAATTAGTTCAAAAAACTAGAAGTGAAGAGGACACAAAATTTTGACGACCTGCTGCCGGACGAACCGACAGACGGACAACCTGATTCCATTATACCCATATGTCTCATGTATACCTTATTTGGAAAAAGCGACCCTTCTTAGTCATTTTTTGGCTAAAGCAACTGTTTTTTATTGTTATTGAATACATTATAGGTAAAGCAACTGTTTTGTGTTATTATTAAACACATTGTGGGTAAAGCAACTGTTTTTGTCATTATTGCACACATTGTGTGTAAAGCAACTCTCCTTTGAATATATTGAATGCATCGTGGAAAAAACATGTCTTCTTAGTCATTATTTAACATTATGCTGATAAAGAAAGTCTTTTTTTGTGTTTATTGAAGACAACGTGGGTAAGGCGACTCTTTTATGTCATTGATGAGCATATTGTGGGTAAAGTAGTCGGTTTTTTTTTTTTTTTTTTTTCATTGATGAACACCTTGTCGGTAAAGCAACTCTTGTATATCACTAATGAACACATTGCCAGTAAAGCAATTCTTCTAATAAATGTCATTAATGAACACCTTATGGGTTGAGCGACTGTTCTATGTCATTAATGAGCACATTGTGGGTAAAGCCACTGTTCTATGTCATTAATGAATACATTGTGGGTAAAGCAACTGTTCTTTGTCATTATTTAGCACATTGTTGGTAAAGCAACCATTCTTTGTCATTATTGAACACATTGTTGGTACAGCAACTGTTTTATGTCATCAATAAATACATTGTGGACGAAGCAACTGTTCTTTGTCATTATTGAACACACTGTGGGTAAAGTAACAACTTTTAGTATAGTAAAGAGAATTTTCGTTAAAAAAATGTTGCACGCCACTTTAAGATGATAGGAAAGGACATAATTATAACGTTTGACGTAAAACATATTTTTCATAATTTTCTTGTTTTGACCTTACTCCTATGACACTTAATTCATTTATCCGACAAAAAGAAATCTAAGGTGTCCATTATGAAAGCTTTTGCAGACGACACTTGCAGACGTCAAATGGAATGCGGCTCCAATATTAGGAGTTGCCTTTGAAAGTGGTGAAAAAAATGTGAAAAAAAAAAAGGAGAAAAGTGCTTGTTACCAGCATATTCTCGTTTTTCAACAGTGATTACAAAAGTTCTTTTTTTTTAACATGGCTCAATTGTTTAGAACAAGTTTGAATTTTTACGAACAGTAAAGTTCAATCTCTTCTAGGTTAATTTTTCAAGGAAGAACTTTTGACGCAATTTGATCCTTCAAGCACCAAGGAAAATTTTAACTTTTTGACCCCTTGAGCGATGAAGATCGAGATCAGACTACCTGTAACGGACAGAGTAGATTAAGATAATCTCATTAAATTGATTCAGCCCTTATTTTTTTTACCAAACGACAAATGTTTAGACCAGCCCAAATTGAAAATCTTTGCAGACAACAAATCAAATGTGGCTCACGGAAAGAGATATGTCTTGAGAGAATACAAAATGATGTGGGATAAGGGGAAAATGCTGGTCATCACAATGTTTTCCATAAGTCTTTTTTCCACAAAGTCCTAAAAACACGAAATTGATTTGTTAAAGGTTAGGGGTTGATGAACCCAAATATGATATTAGGGTTTAAATGTTTGGTTTGTTACGACGCACTACTATACGTCATGTTGCTTTTCCGTGTATTTTGCCAGTGTACTTCATTAAATGTTCGGAGCATATTATCCAATCAGATCGCAAGAAATTTCTTTTCAGTATAATAATGCGTCATGTTAGGACGTATGCGCCGAGCCCCGCCTGGTCAGTGATAACGCGTAGGTGAATGATCCTTCCGAGGATTGGTAAAAGTGATTGTGCAAAGATTCATTTTTATATATCACTTATGAAACTTGTTATTCTGGAAAGCAGCCAGTTGCTTGAAAGAGTGTTGTGCGAACCTCCGTCCCGCGAGATATCAAGGTACTCCCACGCAGCGAGGAACAAATTCTAGGCCCAAGACAGTTACTATCGTAACGTATTTAGCTCTGCTGTTTTCTTCGAAAACGTCGAGGTATTGTCATATCCCTGTCGTCGTCTGTATCGTCGTCGTCCGCGTCTGCGTCGCCGACGTCGCGCAAAAACTTTGACATTAAATAACATCTCTGTCATTACTGAAGATATTTATTTTAAACACGGGCAAGTTGTTAACTATCAGAAGGGGAACCCATACAACGAGGGCGGGTAACCATCAAATGTTTTGACAAAGTTATCCCCCTTTCGGTACTTAGACTTTTCACTGAAAATCTATCTACACTGTACTTCTAAAAGCAACTGCTGCCGAGCGTTAGCACTAGCATGCAATGCTCTTTTTGTGAGTTTCTGAGAAAAAACAAAAAAACAAAAAAACTGGAGACCAGTTTCAAATTTTGTTTGGCCACTTATTTTGAGAAAGAGTGACAACATAAAACTTGTATTCCTTCCAGTGGGTACCTACCTACTTAATTTGAAAAAAACAAAACGTTGCAATTATTGAAAATTTAATTCGAAAACGGTACGTGATTAAAACATATACTGGTTAAGAGGGCAATTACTACTTTTTATAAATGGCGGATGAATATAATAACGTAACATTTTAAATTGGAAACCAAGCTGAAAGTAGTCTGAATTTATCAGCGTGCGCTGCGTAAATCTTGGCTAGAAAATTTATAGACTTCTGCAATAAGATATATAATTTCGTTGTTGTTATTCATTCTAGAACTGAGTATAAACGGAACAGAATTTGTGAGTGTAAAAAAGAAAATAAAACTCACCTGCAATTCTACTGGAGCGGAGAGAGCACCTGAAAAAGTAGACTGGTTCTTTGATGGACAATTGATAAACCAGATGCGACCGCAGTGGTACGGACGCTTGCAGGAACTCAATAGAATTCCACTTCCTGGAAGGTCATTAATTAGTACACTCATAATAGAGAGAGCTACAATGGCGGACGATGGAAATTACGTCTGCAGACAAACACCAAAATTAGCGAAAGGAGTAAAAGTACATATATTAAATGGTGAGGCCTTTTTCTTCCCAGAAATTAGATTCGGTGTTTCAACAGTTATATTTAACAGATCTTGATCCACCCACTGACTAAACATGTCTATATACTAGTATACAAAAACAAAACTATAACATATAGTCTATACAATTTCGGGTTGTTCACTTATTTTTTTCCCCTTCATTTGAAATAGCTTTGCTCACAGAACTGACAATAAATTATTTTTCAAAAAAGTCTAAGCCTTAGTGTACTTCTCGAGAGTTTTCAAATTTTCTAAATTTCAAAGTAACGTAATTTCTGATTGGCTTAACGATTTTTATAATTTTGAGTTAGACTAAGATCGTATTTAGTTTAAACGCCGTTGTCAACATTAATGTCGTTATATTGCGGCGGCCAGTGTATTAATCCATGCTTTTCTTGAGGTTCTTTTACATGTAATTCGCGTCTAAACCGGCAGCGCAGTCGGCAGAATACAGGACTTGAAACTGGGAGGGGGTCGCTGGTTCGAATCTCAAACTCAGCGGATTGCGTCAGGATTCAATTTTCTCTCAAAGCTGATACTTGTTTCGGCGAATATTATGTGGGAAGGTTGCCATTGGCTTGGGAAGAATATTGATCAAATTACTGGTAGAAGAAACTCCAGGAAAGCATGGATAAGTGAAATGGCTGCAGAGATATAACTAAAATGATGTTTTAATTGAACGCTATACAACAACTACTTCGCACAGGACTCTTTCCACGCCATTGGCTTCTTTCCCACATAAATAACATAGAAACAATAAACAGCGATGAGAGAGTAATGGGTTCTGTCACAATGACTATTCTGTCACAAGGACTATTATCAGTTCTCGACAAGAGTTTTGCCGAGCTGGGGAATCGAACCAGCGAACCCCTGGTTTTTTAAGCCCGAATGCCCTACTTGGCTCAACCAACATTACTATTTAGAATGACCGGTGAACACAGGTCCTAGGTTCGTATTCACCAACCATTCTTAATGTCATTCTAAGTCTAATTCTTAGATTTCGAAAGTAATTTCACTTCTGATTTGCTGAACCATGATTGGGCCATGCTCTGGCAAAAGGGGGCTTAATGCATCTCCCTGATCCATGATATCAATCAAGCCATCACATAAATATGCATCCATAATAGCCACTTTTTTCACAACCGACCGAATCATGAGGTAGACTGGTCCTTGGACATACAGAAAATCGACCAACAGCGAAAAGATTCGGCCCAGGTCAGCCTGCGCGGACTGCGCAGGCTGACCTGGATCGATACTTTTCGCAGATGTTTTAAGCCCCATTTTAACAGAGCATGGCTTATATGGTTCAGTAATCAGAAATTTTATTACTTTTAAATTCAGAAAATTCTTAAGAATAAGACAAAGAACATTCTTAAGAATGGTTGGTGAAAACTGCTCCAGGTTACATATCCGACGCCTGAACCACTTGACTATGGAGAGCCTTGCTGTAACTTGCCCTGAATATTTTTATATAAGAGCAAACATCTTGAGCGAACGTTTATGATAATTAATTATGAAAAATGTACCTATTACCAAAGTGTAATTCTGAAAATAGGTGAAAACATGTGACAAACGCAAACCTTGAAATAGGGTGTTCCAATCCAAGCTGAACATCGGTTACTTTCGCCTGAGCAGTCCTAAACATGATTGGCCGCGGGAACCTGAGCCGAATCTTCGGTTACTTCTGCCTTAGAAACCCTGAACATGATAGGCCGTTAAAACCCGAGCTGAACCTTCGATTTTTTCCGTCTTAGACACCCAAGACATGATTGGCAGTTGGAAGCCGAGCCGAACCTTTGGTTGCTTTCGGCTTAGAATCAGGCACATTTCCGCGGGTCCAGAAATACCGTAAAGTGTAAACCCACGAAAGACCGCATGCGACTGTTTCCTCATTTATAGGAAAGGAAAAGGACAATTGAATCGATGCAAAGATCATCCAAAATCATAAACAAACGTGATTTAGTCGTTATGCTGATTATCGATGTTCACAGCATCTAAATAAAATGTACTTATTGACTTATTTATTATCGTGTATTACCTAAGTTATACAACCCTTTTTAACCTCTACCCTCTCTCCGTCTCTCTCTCAAAAAATCTTTAATCAAATTTCTTATATACTTTTTTTTACTCCATTTCAGATTACAAAGAACCAAATTCTAAAAGAGGTAAGAATTTCTTAACTCTCTACCAGACGACAAAAACTTTAGCCTTGTCCATATCGAAAGCATTTGCAGAAGACAAATCAAATGTTACTCTAAACATAAAATTTGTCCCTCATAAGGTAGAAAACATTATGGGAAAAGGAGAAAATGCTGGTTACCAGCATTTTCTCCTTTTCCCATAATGTTTTCTATGGTTTTCTATCCCAGGGTCGTTAAAAGTCGGAATTGTGCAGTAAAGGGTTAAGAATATCAATGATATTAATTTTGATTCTTTAACCCTCTTCCAGACGACAGTATTCAAGCTTCACCCAAATTGTAAGCCTTTGCAGACCACAAATCAAATTGTATTCAAATAATAAGATTTTTCTTTAGAAGAGTAGAAAACATTGTGGGAATAGAAGAAATTTCTGGTTACCAGCATTTTCTCCCTTTTTGCACTATGTTTTCCCAAGCCATCTTCGTCAGGGTCATGAAAACAAGAGACTGTCTGGTAAAGACCTAAATATGAAAAGCACGCGGTCTTTTGTTTGTTTGTTTGGTGCGAAACGCCGTTTTCAACATTATTTCTGTTATATCGCGGGGGCCAGTGCATCTATCCATGCTTCCCTAGACTTTCTTTTTCCAGTACTTCGAACAATGCCCTTCCCAAGCTAAGGGCTACTTTCCCACTTGACCATCCTCAAAACAATGATCACCGGCAAGAGAAGGAAATAATTACGTAGCGAAAGTCATCTCTTGTCAAAAGCTATTGTTTCTATCCACAATGTTTTCAACATCAATTTGAAAATAAACTAATACTAATTGAATCATATCGGAGCTTGGTGGCGCATTCTTTAGCGTTTAGGACTTGAAATCAGGAGTCGCTGGTTCGAACCCCCAGCTCAGCGAATTTCTTTCCCATGATTGATGACAGAAATTGCGACAGGATTCATTCCCCTTTCGCTCCCCTTTCACCACTGATCATTTTTTTTGACGATGGTTAAGTGGGAAAGCAGCCAGTATCTTGGAAAGAATATTGTGCGAAGTACTGAATATAAAATCTCTAAGAAAGCACGGATAGTGCACTGGCCGAGCTGTATAGCTTAAAAGATGTTGAAAATGGCGTTCATTACCATACAAACAAACAAGCAAACAAGTCTTTATTACGGATTCCTCAAACTAGCCTTCTGATTGGTTGAGACAGCCTATCACATGGGCCTGTATTTACAAACCATTCTTCAGAGCATTCTAGTCTTATTCTCAAGAATTTTCTAAATTTGAAAGTTACCCAGTTTCTGATTGGCTAAACCAAATGGTTTAGCCAATCAGAAGTTGCTTTTCCTTCTTAATCTAGAATTAGACTTAGCTTTTTAATTTAGGATTAGAATAAAATCAATAATTTCTTAATAATACTGAAGTCTGGTTACCAGCATTTTCTCCCTTCCCCAAAATGATTTCAAAACGTTTGTCAGGGTCGAAAAATCACTGGATAAATAGTCGAAAAGTAAAATCGTTGTTTATTATTATTATTATTGTTGTTGTTGTTGTTATTGTTGTTGTCATTATTATTATTATTATTATTTTGCAGGTGTCACGGGAAAAGGAGATGCCTTATATGTAAAGGGGGATAACTCTGGCGTGTCTTTAATCAGTCTAATAAATGTCAGTTCAACTTGGACCATAGTGTTATTAACTTTTTTATTTCAGATTCTTAGCTGAGCAATGAAGGAAACGGATACACGAGTAAAAATAGTTTGAAAATGGTAGACAATTACCCGAGTCTTTGACAATGTATGAAAATGGCGACGCCATATACCTTTTACCAAACTATCCCGAGTTTTAATGACTCAGAGGAAAAAGCCTTCTGAAAACATTGTGGGAAAAGGAGAAAATGCTGGTAACCAGCATTTTCTCCTTTTCCCACGATGTTTTTACTCTTTTAAAGACAAATCCTATCATTTAAGCCATGCTAAATTTGTCGTCTGCAAATGCTGTTCAATTTGGACATGGCTAAAGTTTTGTCGTTTGGTAAAGAGTTAACGATGCTGAAAAAGAATGCGTTAGAAAATATTGTGGGGGGAAAAAAGAAGAAAAATTGAGTGAACAGCATTTTCTTCTTTTCCCACAATGTTTTCCATCCTTTCAAAGACAAATCTTTACCCTTGAGTCACGTTTTATTTGTCGTCTGCAACTACTTTTGAATTTGGGCGTATATAAGGCATTACCGAACAGTCCCGGGTTTTAATAGAAGAAGACTTTCGAAAACATTTTTGGAAAAGGAGAAAATGCTGTTAACCAGCATTTTCTCTTTTTCCCCACAATTTTTTCTACCCTGCCAAGGAACTTTGATTCACTTGTACCACTTTAGAATTTATCGTCCGCAGATGCAGCAACTTTGGAAGAGTCTAAAATTTGGTTAAGAGGTATTTTGTGTCGTCTGGTAAAAGAAAATCCGCCTAATGTGATACAGTTGTATAGGGAATTTATTGTGCGATTAAACTCAGAAGTGACTTAAAGCTGAAGATATGTGGAGAGAAAAATGAGCCATGCTCTGGCAAAAGGGGGCTTAATGCATCTCCGTGATAAACTATACCAAACACTACATTACATAATAAGGGAGCCATGAAATCCACCTTGTCTAACAATCGACTGAATCATGAGGTAGACTGGACCTTTGACGTACAGAAAATTGACCAATAGCGAAAAGTTTCGGCCCAGGTAAAATTGACCAATAGCGAAAAGTTTCGGCCCAGGTCAGCCTGCGCGGACTGCGCAGGCTGACCTGGGGTCGATACTTTTCGCAGATGCATAAAGCACCTTTTCACAGAGCATGGCTGAAATGTTAAGTTGATTATACATTTTAAGTGTTTGTGTGTATATATTATTGATCAATATTGTATGTATATCATTTGTGGACGTTTCATTTATTTTGTCCGTTGATATTATTGCTGTTGTCGAATAAAAACTGAACGTTTCATAACAAAGGAAGTTATCCTAAAAAGGCCTGATTGTTTCGTTATAGTCGGGATTACCTGCCCCTACCACTACATTATCGGGTCAGGCAAAGCGCAATAATGGCGGCCTCGTTGGTGTCCTCAACACACTTCCCCGTTTTCCCCAATTTCATGTGATCCAGTTTGATCAGTTAATAAAATGAGATCAATTTTGTACAAAAAATACATTACCGAATCTAAACCGTGCTATTGGGGTATGGTTTGAATGTAAATTCGACAATGAATCATTTTAGATGTAGCCCTGTTTTCGGACGTAATATAGGTCCATTGACATTTCGGATACTTAAAGCATTTCTGATATGTATTTTTTCTCGCTTAAAAAAGAACGACATGTAGAAAAACTCACTGCCATGACTTTATTGCAATCGATCTGTTTTGAATTCAGCCTATGATCCGGTTTGATCATGCGGACCGTGTAGATCAAGATCAGACTGCACAAAACGTGCAGTCTAATCTTTGATCTACGCTGTCCGATAAGGAGACATTTTTCCCAAAAATGTTTCGAAATGGCAAGTTGGGTTTTTACTATTTTTTACTGTTGAGTGGAAATTTTCGTTTTATCGTTTTATTTTTTTAGCAGCTTAGCCGTGTACCACACAATCCCGACTTTTAACGACCCTGAGATAGAAGCCTTTTGAAAACATTGTGGGAGAAGGAGAAAATGCTGGTAACCTTTTCCCACAATATTTTCTACGCTTCCCATTACAAATTTTAATGTTTCAGCCACATCTATTTTGTCGTCTGCAATTGCTTTCAATTTGGACTGGTCTCAAATTTTGTCGTTTGGTAAAGAGTTAAGGGTTAACTTTACTCAGAAAAATCGACTGCTTATGTTTTCAAAGTCGTCTGCTGTAAATCTGTTTCAGAGAGTAGAAGTAAACGAGTTTTTTCACCGTAGTCAAGGCAACATAATCGTCGAATTTTCGAAATGGCATCCTCCTACCAAGCCCAAGTCTTGCGTTTATAGCGCTCCTATGAATTATTGTTACGCTAATTTTCACATTCGATTCGAAACAAATCCCTGGTAATATACGTATTCTGTGCTCTTTAAAAGCGCCTTGGCAAACCTGCACTATATAGAATTAACCATGTGACCCCATTAGCTCCGCCTTTTTTTCCCGGATCCGTATATAAGTGCTGCCATGCACAGTAACCTGCCAGAGCGGGAGAGACAGTGGTTGATAGACGATGCTTACAGCTGTCAATATCCAAACGCAAGTCGACAAGTCAGATCTTCCGAAATGTACAGCAATGTTGGAAGGATTTTCGATGGATGAGCATTGTTCAGATGCTAGTGCTTCACGCATAGGTTCTTTTACATCACTGCCCGATGAAACACAGTCTTCAACAAGATATTCAGAAGTTTTGGTGATTTCTGCGTGCACTTCTTCACCTACGGAACAGTTACCATCGGATGTGTATTATTCCCAGAGTTCACAAACACTCAGACCAACCTCACCCCACTCACCGCCTCACCACATCGACATCAGATCCGGGTCCCTGCTCTTGGCGGAAGTTGACAAGGATGGTCACGAGTTCACATCGAGAGTGTTTGTGCAGGTGTTTGGAAACAATTACGAGCAGCACGCTCAGATTTACACTGACGCCAGTTTCTGTATCCAGCTTGGATATATCAGTCTGAGAAATTGCCAGATAGAAATAGATAGCCTAGATCCGAGAGTGATTCATATCGAACTGGAAAATGTGCTAGACACAAACGTCTCGAGAAAGAAAGTGAAAATGACAGCAGAAACAGAGAAAGATGCGCTCGAATGGGTTGAGGCTTTGACACCCAAGACGGAGTTACCCATCTACTCTGACAGTTCCCCAAAAGCAACCCCAATACAGAATCGCAAATTTTTCGATTCAACCTGTCCTTAACATACGCTTGTGACACCTAAATTACCAAATCATCACAACTCGGCTGACTCCGTAACTAACCTCGTCGGTATCGAGGAAGTTTCCACTGGAAACACTATCAGTCTCATGATCTCAAGGATGGTGGCGCCCATAAATTCGTACAATCAACGACAACAACAACAACAACTACTGCAAAGTTATTTCTTTTTATTAATATGTCAGCGAAAACTTCCATCGAAATTGATAAAACACCTTAAACAAACGGAATAACAAACTATTTCTCAACAGAAACGAATTTACAACTATTTTGGTTGAAATTGTGAATTTGTACTCTATGCGGAGTTGTACACATTTTACGTGAAGTAAGACGGTGTTTTTCCGGTGAATAAATGTAATGTGTAACATTTTACACAGCGTAATAAAGCCGAGAGACTTGCCACTCGGATCACCCGAGGTTAGCCGAAAGGATAGACGGATCACACGAGGTTTCCCGATTGCTAATTTACCGTCTAAATGCCGGCTTTGGTGTACCACTATGTTACTTCAAATGACATTTTATAGTTACTGATAGAAAGCCGTGTTATAGAACGAAGACTTTCAGCCTAGAAATAAGCAAAAATAATAGCAGTTTCGAGGTTCGCGTTGTGTAGAATATCTCGGTAGAGCAGACAGTGTGGATCAAAGACCAGAATGACGAACAGAGCTAAAAGGCCAGAAGTTGCGAGTTTGAATCTCCAGCATTGATAAAACATTTTCCGAGGATTGATAAAAATCCTCCCAACAGGATTGTCTTTTTTTTCCCACAGTCCTCGGAATCGGTTCGTCCCTATTTTGATGACAAAGCAGCCAGCCGCTAAGAATTTTTTTGACTGATTGATTGATTGATGGGTCGGTGGATCGATCGATCGATCGATTGATTGATCACGGTGACACCTCACTTATTCATGTATGTCTTGGGTTTCACCAGTACAGGTCTAGGGCTCTAAAGTGTTACCAGAGTACAAACCCTGCACAGCACAGCACCTCGAGTTGGGATCGAACCCGACGGCTCCAGGTTACAAAGCCTACACAAATATCACTGAGCCACGCAGGATCCCATCTATACTGATAAAGAAACTCCATAAACATGAATAGGTGTGCTGCTCGTCGTGATGTAGCTGAAAAACTGTTGAAAACGACCGAAATAAAGAAAAGAGTGTAAAGGATGAACAACGGGATTCACGAAATTTCATTCTGTCATATTTGATGTATAATATTATGGTAATGCTCTGTGAAAGGATGGTTTAATGCATCTGCAATTTAAAGTAACAATCCAGGTCAGCCTGCGCAATTCGCGCAGGCTGACCTGAATCGAAACTTTTTGCTGTCGGTAGATTTTTTGCATGTCAAAGGAATATTCTGCCTCATGATGCATGACTTTACACAAAATGAACTGATAACTGTCTTACCATACAACTTGCTTTGTATAATGCATTTGTACCATGGTCTGTGAAAAGGGGGCTTAATGCATCTGCGAAAGTATCGACCCAGGTCAGCCTGCGCAGTCCGCGCAGGCTGACCTGGGCTGAAACTTTTCGCTATTAGTCAATTTTCTGTATGTTCAAGGACCAGTCTACCTCTTGATTAAGTCAGTTGTTAAAAATAGTGGCTATTATGGATCCATAATTATGTGATGATTTGATTGGTATCATGCATCACGGAGATGCATTAAGCTCCTTTTTGCCAGAGCATGGCTCATTTCAATGATGCGTTATATCTCCTTTTCCCAGAATGCTACAAAATTATGTTACAACTACTTGCATGAGTAGATCAAGATTAGATCATGCAGAACGTGCAGTCTGATCATGGAATAACAACTACTTGCATGCATAGATTAAGCTCAGACACTGCAGAACGCGCAGTCTGATCTTGGATCTACACTTTTCGATGAAGAGATTTTTCGGGCAACAAAATAAAAACAGATTTGAAATATCGATATTTTTGGTTTTTACTTTTGGCTAGAAATGGCTATGTAATTCATTCAACAGTTTAACCCTTTGCCGAACAATCCCGGGTTTTAACGATTCTGAAGGCTTAAACTTTTGATTACAATGTGGTAAAAAGGAGAAGATGCTGATAACCAGCATTTCTACTTTTCCTACTAGTATTCATTGCGACAGGGTTCACTCCTTTCTCACTGCTGATCGAATATTTTGACGATGTTTATATGGTAAAGCGAATGCAGCCACTGGCTTGGGGTTGACTGATTGCTTGATTGTATTGTGTTTTACGCTGTTTTCAACATCATTTCAGTTATATCGCGGAAGCCAGTGCACCACAATCTTGTCGTTTGGGACTGAAGGTAAAAGAGTAAAGAAAGTTTTTGGGGACCTGCTTGGCGCTGTCAAGTCAGTGGATTTGCAATTCAGGAGAAATGTTCAAGCCCCACTGGGCAGTACACTAAAGCTTCCTTGGCTTTAATACTTGTAAGAGCCATAAATTACATGAGGTGTCGCCGTAAAATGCTCGAGCCATGCTCTTTGAAAAGAGGGCTTAATGCATCTGCGAAAAGTATCGACCCAGGTCAGCCTGCGCGGTCCGCGCAGGCTGACCTGGACCGAAACTATTCGCTATTGGTCAATTTTCTGTATGTCCAAGGACCAGTCTACCACATGATTACGTCGGCTGCTTTTATGGATCCATAATTATGTGATGGCTTGATTGGTATCATGGATCACGGAGATGACTCAAGCCCCCTTTTTGCCAGAGCATGGCTCACTTGAAATACTGTTAAAAAGTACAGTACAAGAAAAGCTTTAAAAATGGCGACGGAAATGTGCCATCAAGCGACATCGCATCTGCTTGCTCCACTACAGACCGCATGTGCTTGTACGCATGCTTGTTTGCAAACTCACTCTCACTTAATTATATTCTAGATTTGACCTCAAAGTATAAATAAGATGGTTATCTGTGATTATCTTATTCATTAAAGTTTTAACAAAGAAAATAACAATAAAATACTAGTACATGTGTACATGTATCTTGTTTGAAACATATAAATGAGTCATGCTCTGTGAAAAGGGGACTTAACGCATCTCCGAAAAGTGTCGACTCAGGCCAGAGTGCGCTGTGTACGCAGGCTGACCTGGGCAGAAAGTTTTCGCTATTGGTCAACTTTCTGTATGTCAGAGGACTAATCTACCTCATGATACAGTCGGTTGTTAGAAAAAATTGCTAAATATATGGATCAATAGTTATGGGGTGATTTGCCTGGTATAATGCATACCGGAGTTGCATTAAGCCCAATTTTGCCATAGCTATGTACCAGATTACTCAATAGATTTCTATGCCAGTCAAAAGCATCACTATTCTTATTAACCCTTAACACCCCCCCCCCCCAAAAAAGTGTTAAATGAAACCACACACACACACACACAAAAACAGATATGCAATTTCAAACTTATTTTTTGGGGGGGTAAAAATATCTCCATGTCGGACAGTGCAGATCCAGGAGCAGACTGCATATTCTGTGGAGTCTGATCTTGATCTATATTGGCTTCAAAAGCGCCTTGAGTCGCGTTTAGCAGCCTAAGGGTTTAAGATAGATAATCAAGTTTCCGCTTAGTACTCGATAGTTTCCGTTTATCGCTCGATGGTTCCCGTTTATCACTCGATAGTTTCCATTCATTGCTCGACATTATCTTCTTAATGAAATCAGAAAGTTCCACATCACCGATACAAGTCTGTCGAAGCTCGCGATCATATGCGCCTTGAATCGAACCAAACTTCAAATAAAATTCCTCTCCGGCTTTGACATCGGCTGTCGCTCTAACGTAGACATCGTGTTCTGTTTCTGAATCAGGAAGATTAAAGAAATCAAGCGTTAAGTTGGCTTTGAACTCTCGTTTCTTCGGAAAGCGTGTGTAAGTCCGCCATGTTGTTTCAGTATAACCCGGAGTTAGGGATAGGTTTACAGTATACCAGAGAGGCGGGATACGCTGCTGTGGTATCAAGTCGTGTGAACGGACATGTTCTAACAGGTCCCTCAAATCTTCCCTTTCTATGGGAATATTTTTTCCGATGCTTTCTTCGATTGTTTCAACTACAGCTGAAAACCCAAGCAAACATTCCTGGTCAACTTTTACCCTGATGTTAAGTTTATGGAAAAAGTCCTTGTCCGTCTCCCCTTCACTCACGTCGAACATGGCACGAACGTGTTTGTTCATTGTTGTGAACCAACCCATGAACATCTTAAAATCATATTGATCGAGAGGGGTAGACTTTATAAGAAGCAGCAGCCCCCTGACAAGATCTAGCAGTTTGGACAAGAAAGGTCCCCACCGGACATGAACCAGCGGGGTTTTACACATGCTTCGACAAATAAGGGCCACAAACCTTACACCATCCGGTCTGTCTGACATGTACTTGATATCACCCGACTGTCTGCCTTGATTATCTGGTGGTATTGTTATTACTTTGAAAATATTGAGATTGTTGTCAAAGAAACTGGGCAAAAAGTAATCACGACAACAAGAGATCAGATAATTCAGCACCTCAATGAGACATTCATCTATAGCCAATGATTCCCTGTGTGAACAGTTACTGTAATGATGTAACATAGCCGTTTTGATGACGTAAGAGCACAGGTGACCTTGTGTATGCACGTATTTCTTTGTTTGAATATAGACAGACTTCAGCAGTCTATAGCAGGCTAAATGTCTTTCATCCATATCATGAATCATAGCCATTTCCGGTCGACTAAAAGTAAATCGCCAGCACTGGTGACTTGAGGCTTGCGCAGGACAAGATTTGGGCACCAAAAAACATCCGTATGTTTTAACTATGTCTGTATGACAATTGGGGTACAAGTGAATATATTTCTGAACGTTAGAAATGTCTGAAAACTGCAAAACTGGAACCAAATCTAGGCTTATTGCGCTCGAGGTCATAGAAGAGTCATATATTTCCTTGGAAACGTCATTGGGCTTGTATGTATAATGTAAGTTCAGTTCAATACCCCCTCGTGCACTACTTTCCATTCTATCTAATTCCACCATACCATATTTCCCTTGCGCAGCTATTAATCCTGATTGAACTGCTTCCAATACAAGCTTATAAAACATGTCCATTATGCGGTTTCCGGCTTGTTCCTCACCGACAACTTCGCGGTAACTTTCCGACATCAAATAATCCCCGTCACAGAATTCTTGCCATAAACAATGATTCTTAGCTACCTTTATTTTGGCATAGCCGTCACATCCGGGCTCGAATATGACGTCACCCGACAATTTAACCAATGATGTCATAAAATCGAACTCATCCGGAACTCGGGTAACTCGGCTGTTTTCGTAGAAACTTCCTGCTGGTAAAATGGTGGAGGTCTGAAATCTTTCATCCTTCTCGGCTACTTTATCTAATAGCTTTCTCACATAGCTTTTAACAAGATGCTCTACAGAATCAACCTGCTCTTTGGGAATGACAAACTTGGTTGTTGAGTCGAAGTCTTGAATGAATCTTACCAAAGACATAGTGTTTCTGAAAAAAAAGACAACTCTGATCTACAATTGATCTTTAACCACACAATCCCAAGCTTTAACAACCTTGAGGAACAGGCTTCTGAAAACATTGTAGAAAAAGGAGAATATGCCTGTAGTCACTTTTAATCCACTACGGCATAATTCCCAATTTAAACGACCCTGAAAAAAAGAGTTATTAAAAGCACTGTGACAAATGGAAAAAATGCTGGTAACCACTACAAGGCTTTTTACACTTTCACAGACAATCACCATAATTTGAACCACAGTTAACTCTTTACCAAACGACAAAAGCAGACTCAAATGTGGCTCAAAAGATCGAATTTGTCTTTAATAGGATAGAAAACATCGTGGGAAAAGGATAAAATGCTGGTTACCAGCATTTTCTCCTTTTCCCACAATGTTTTCCAACGCATTCTTTCTCAGGGTCGTTAAAACTTGGGATAATGTGGTAAAGGGCTAATTTGTCGTCTGCAGAGGCTTTCAATACGGATGAGTGTAAAATTTTGTCATCTGGTATAGAGTTTATGACACTAAAGAAAGAGTCTCCGATTTCTATCCTTTTAAAGACAAGTTTTTATTATTTCAGCCATATTCTAATTCATCCCCTGTAAGTGCAAATGTCGTCTGCAAATGCTTTCGATTTTGACAACGATAGTCACTTTTGGGTCTAAACGATATATTTTTCGTCAATTTTCTTCTTTTGTCACAGTGTCCTCATATTCACACGTATCAAAGCCTTAGTTATAGTATTATTTAACCCTTTACCACACAATCTCAACTTTTAACGACGCTGAGAAAGAAACCTTTTAAAAACATTGTGGGGAAAGGAGAAAATGCTGGTGACCAGCATTTTCTCCTTTTCCCACAATGTTTTCTACCCTTCCCAAAACAAATTTCCATTTTTCAGTCACATTTATTTTTTCGTCTGCAACTGCTTTCAATTTGAACTAATTTAAAAATTTTGTCGTTTGGTAAAGAGTTAAAAGACGTCTGCTACTAATGTGTTTCAGAAGGGTCGTAAACTAACCCTTAACCTGCTAAATAAGTGAAATGAAACTTTCAAGCCGATAGTAAAAACCAACATTTTGCTATTTCAAACGTTTTTTTTTTTCCGGAGAAAATATCTCCTTGTCGGACAGCGTAGATCCAAGATCAGACTGCACAGAACGTGATCTACACAGTCTTGATCTACACAGTCTGCAAAAGGTCAATGAGTCGCCTTTAGAAGCCTAGAGGTAAAAAAAAGAAACCTCAACAACAAATGTCCGTGAGTCGCTCTTGGCAGCCTAAGGGTTAATCCTTTCTGTGCCCTGAACAAAAACGGGCTTTAGAAGACGGCGTTGATCAAGATCAGACCGCACAGAGCGTGCAGTCACACGGCTTGTATTGGATCTATATCGTCCGCTTGTTTAGTCAAGTCTCTCAGATTAACCCTTAGACTGCCAAGCGCGACTCAGTGACCTTTTGCGGACAGTGTAGATCCAAGATCAGGCTGCACAGGACGTGCAGTCTGATCTTAGATCTACACTGTCCGATAAGGAGACTATTTTCCCTAAAAACCCCTTTGAAAAAGCAAAATTTGGGTTATGAATATCGGATTGAAATTTTCATTTCAACTGTTTAACTCTTTACCACACAACAAAATTTAAGACCAGTCCAAATTGAAAGCATTTGCAGGCAACAAATAAAATGGGGCACGAAACACAGTATCTGTCTTTGAGATCGTTGAAAACATTGTAGGAAAAGAAGAAAATGCTGGTTACCAGCATTTTCTTCTTTTCCTACAATGTTTTCAAAAGTCGTCTTCTTTAGGGGCGTTAAAACACGAGATTGTGTGGTATAGGGTCTTAACAGGTTTGGGGTAAAAATCAACCTAAGTGTCAACGGACTGTATTTTCAGCATACCATTAAGGTTGAGTTTATATGAGCCATGCTCTGTGAAAAGAGGGCATCATGCATGGGGGGGGGGTATCGACCCGAGTCAGCATGCGCAGTCCGCGCAGGGTGACTTGGACCGAAACTTCTTGCTACTGGTCAATTTTCTGTATGTCCAAGGACCAATCTAGCTGATGGTTCAGTCGATTGTTAGAAAAAGTTGTTATAATGAGTCCATAACTATCTGATGGCTTGGTAGGAACAATGCAACACGGCGATGCATTTAACCCCCCCCCCCTTTTTGCCAGAACATACAGAACATGGCTCGTATATTTGGCGCTGAAAGTTAATCCTTGACCAGACGACAAGATTTTAGACTTGTCTAAGTTTACAGCATGCAGACGACATATTAATTGCGCCTCAAATGAGTGGAGGGAAAGAAAACATTCTGGAAAAGAGGAGAAAATGCTGGTAACAAGCATCTTTCTCCCTTTTCCCACAATATTTCCGAATCTGCTCTACATCAGGGTCGTTAGAACACAGGTTTCTTTGGTGAATACTAAATAAAGATCTACCTGTGTAAAAACAGTATACTTACCTTCAATCCAAAAACGAGTGAACGTTATTTGACATTATCTTCCCGTAAAATAGTGCCCACACAGTTACTTAAACTATTTCTTGTCCTAATTTAAAAAGGGGCGTATGCAGATCAAATATTAGTTATGAAAATTATATTTAATCAATACAGAAAAAAGGTTTTCACCTGTGTATTGTTAATAGCCTACACGAAATAAAATCATGGCGGCCGCTTTTGATATTTATAGAGACGAGTCACAGTCTATGGATTTTCCGTTTATTCAGAGGCTGAGCAATCGGGAAACCTCGGGTAATCCATTGCTACAGTTTAGATGCAGTTACGGAATCGGTCGAGTTGTGACGAGTGAGATGTTGCGGTAATATACCTGCAACCCTGTTACTGGTATTTCCTACCCTTTTATACGCCCTTCACAATCGGCAGAGTTTTAAAACACTGTGGGTGAAGCGGGGCGATTATTCATGACAGTAAAATACTCCTTATCCCACAGATTTTTCAAAACTGTTTGAAAACGTCTTTTACCCCTCTTCTTAATTTTTGTTAAAACACGTTTTATTGCCATCTTTATACAGATCATACAATATACGTACACTGCACGGGAAGAAATGCAAGTCGGGCACAAAGGGCCAGGCTACAACTTCTCATAGCTTAGATTCGGCCATTCCCTTTGAACAATCGACAAACTATGAGAGTCTTCAATGATTCTAAAATTCATAGCAAATATATATTTCTCATCTGTCCTTACAAAAAAGAAGACACTTATGCTCCAGCTATGAAATAAATACTTTTTCAAGTGTTCATTATTTAGAATTTACATGTTTAAAGGATGGAGAGGAACAGAATACTTTGTTATCAGTCGAGGAAATAGAGGAGAGTGATAGGAAACAAAATTGATAAGTTAACCCTTAAGCTGCTAAGTGACTCACTGACCTTTTGCGGACAGTGTAGATCAAGATCAGACTGCAAAACGTGCAGTCTGATCTTTGATCTACACCGGTGAAATCAACTTTGGAATCGCAATATTTGGTTCATTAGTGTTGCATGGAAATTTTCGTTTCATTTATCGAGCAGTTTAACTCTTTACCACACGACAAAATTTTAGCCCTTGGCTTTCAGAGTGCTCTTCTTGCATCATGTAGTTAGTTTTAACCCCTTGGCTGATAAGTGCGACTCAAGGACCTCTCACGGACAGTGTAGATTAAGATCCGACAGCACAGAACGTGCAAAGGGGGGCTTAATGCTTCTCCGAGATGCATTGTACTAATCAAGTCTTCACATCATGAATCCATAATGGCCACTTTTTTTTTTAACAACTAACTGAATCAGGAGGTAGGCTGGTCCTTGGACATACAGAAAATCGACCAGTAGCAAAAAGTTTTGGTCCAGGTTAGCCGGCACAGACTTACCTGGGTCGATATTTTTCACAGATGCATTACGCCCCCTTTCCACACAGCATGGTTCATTTGAATAATATAACCCATTCATTTCAGGGCAAATGCTTTTAGCAAATTTTACAGATGATCAGATTAAAAAAAAACCAACAATGTAGAGCGTTCTCAATTAATCCTGTACCAAACAATCTTGTGTGTTAACGATCAAGCTGATGAGTACTTTTAAAAACATTGTGGGAAAAAGAGAAAATGCTGTTGTTGCCAGTAACCAGCATTTTCTTCTTTTGTCCACAATGTTTTCTACCCTTTCAACGACATACGCTATCATTTAGCCAGATTTTATTTGTACCCTGCAAAATCTTTCAATATTGACATGTCTAAAATTTTGTCATTTGGGTAGAGTCATTTTGACTGGAGGAAAAATCAATTAACCTTTTACTACACAATCCCAAGTTTTAACGACCCTAAGGAAAAGGCTTTTAGAAAACACTGTGGGAAAAGGAGCAAATGCTGGTAACCAGCATTTTTTCTTTTCCCACAATGCTGTCTAACCTATACAGGACATACGAGTATTCCATCATTTGAGCCACATTCAAACTGTTGTCTGCAAATGCTTTCGATTTGGATAAGTCTACATTTTTTGCTGTTTAATAAAGAGTTAAAAGGCCTTTTTTTGTAACATATTTAACTATGTGAGATTGTCACTCTTTTATTAGTCGTCAAAATTTTAAACCTGCGGAAATTGAAAGTATTTGCAGATGGCAAAGTATACTGGGCTCAAATGATGGAACTGTCATCAAAAGGGAAGAGAGCCTTGTGGAAAAAAGGAGTAAGTAATGGTAATCAACATTTTCTCTTTTTCCCCACAATGTTTTCATCTTTTTTTTTTTTCTTGGGTTTGTTAAACTTGGGATTGTTTAGTAAGGGGTCAAAGCAATTGAAAACCAGATTTTGTTTCAGCTACATGCATTTAGACAAAAAAAAAAGTTTTAAGAAAAACAGTTATTTACATTTGCCTCCAAAAACATAGTTCTTGATAGATAGATGTTGACAAAAATTATACACGTATATAAAAAAAAGTTATGTTTTTTTTTCATTTTTCTTATCCTTTCAGTCTCGGGGTAGCCAAACGCGTTACTACAGTTGATAAGGTACAGAGCTTAGCCCTTTACCACACAACATAAATTAAGACGGGTCCAAATTGAAAGCATTTGCAGAAGACAAATTGAATTTAGTTCAAAAGGTGGAATTTGTCTTTGAAAGGATACAAAACATTGTGTGAAAAGGAGAAAATGCTGGTAACCAGCATTTTCTCCTTTTCCCACAATGTTTTCCAAAAGGCTTCTTCCTCAGGGTTGTTAAAACTCGTTATTGTGTGGTAAAGAGTTAAAACCAAGAAACTGCAACTTGCAGATACGCATACAATATCCCATTAGACCCTAGTAATACCACATAAAATTATTTTTCGCAGAAATGCACCAACAACGTGCCAAATGTCTTGTATCACATTATTTACTTATCTATTTACCTTTTTTGGAGGGTCAGGATATTGATAGATAGTCATAAGAAAAATAAAAAAACAAAACAAATACGGTTTGATTATATTTTATTTTCAGACCCAAAGCAGGCAAAGCATGATAACAATAGGCATACTGACATTTGAATGGCTCTTAAATACAAGCTTTTGGGCTATATTTACCAAACATTGTAAGTTCAAATTTTCTTCTTAATTCCTAGCCTAAGCATCTGATTGGTGGAAACTTTTTGTCTAGGCGAATCAAAAATGGCTAGACTTACTATTTCTTTTCTAAAATTCAAGACTAGTCATCTACTTGGCCCAAAATATAAATTTCAAACTATCAATCTGATTGGATGATATTTCAAATTTCAAACTAGCAATCTGATTGGTTGACCAATCAGATGGCTAGTTTGAAATTTAAAATTTGAATCTAGAACAATAGGTACAATGGTTGGTGGATGTGGACCCTGATTACATATAGAGAGAAAGGATTTCAATTTAAGATACTGGAAGTTTCACAGGGAAAGGAATTGGTTTTTTGCAGACTCTACCACAACCCTCTTTGCAACAGAGTTGACCTTTTGGACAAGCAGCATCGTTTATGCAGTAACGTTTTGGATCAACAACACAAATACTAGGTCTCGGGGAAGGTGGAGGGCAAAAACCTGGCACTGAAATATAAAAAACCCTAATGTTATTAACTCTATCTTTACCAAACAACCATTCTAAATTGCATTTTAATTTTCAAGAAATTTCTAAATTTTAAAAGAACACAATTCCTGATTTGCTAAACCAAATGATCTAGCCATTAAGAAACAGCATTTACTTCTTAGTTTAGGATCAGAGTAAGAATGCCTCTTAGAATGGTAGGCAAGAGACAGGCTCTAGGCTTTTCAAATGTAAAACAATGAACCAGCATTTTCTCCTTTTTGAACAGTGTTCTACTGTTCTATATCCTTTTAAAGATGAATCTCATTATTCCAGCCATGTTTTAATTTGTAAATTTAATTGTGCTTTCAGATGTATGTGTATATATATATACCTTTACCCTTTGGTACAAGTTTATCACATCCTTTTTACACTCTTTTTACCCTTATTTTGGATTTTTTTCCAATCGGGGTTGTTTAATTGTCTGTCCGGGTGATCGGGATTTTGTCTTGAATCGGAAGACTCCCGATGATATCAGGAAGGTTGGAAGAAATGAAACTGTGCAAAGCAAATGCTTGTAAACAAAGGGTATCAAACGGATTGAGAGATTTTTTCCTAGTAGATATTCATTGTCCCAATTCTTTGAAACAAAAAAAATACCGATCTTGCTTTGCAATTTTCAGTTTGGCCCTTGGTCATGAAAACTAATTATTTTCACTTTTATTGTTGATGTCTCAATTTTTTGGGTGTCCCGAAATTTAAGCAAAATACAGTGCTTTTAGCCCTCAAAGAAAAGTTGAATCGAACTAGAACCGATGCAGGCCCAAAAATACCCCACCACTGCTTGTCTCAATTTAAAGGGTCAAAACTTCTCTAATATTCCATTAATCATACTGAAAACATTGTGGGAAAAGGAGAAAATGCTGGTAACCAGAATTTTCTCCTTTTTCCATGGTGTTTTCTACTTTTTCAAGGACATGGTTTCAGTAACATTTAGTGTCATCTGCAAATGCTTTCAATTTGGACCTGTCTACAATTTTTCTGTTTGGCACAGAGTTAATTTCAGGACCTTTGGAGCAAGAAAATCTGTAAAGCTTACATTTTTTGTTGCGGCAGCAGTGTCCCAGTCCTTTTGGTCCTACGAGATACTTGCAGGTACTTCCAGGTTTGCATTTTAGTCCCTTTAGTCCGCAAAGTCCAGTAGATCCATATGGGCATCCTGTTTTTGATTACAAATGGGAAAATTTTTGTAATGTTAATTACCTTATTTCTAAATGATTAACCCTTTACCACACAATCCCAACAACCCTGCGGAAGATATCTTTTGTGAACATTGTGGGAAAAGGAGAAAATGCTGGTAACTAGCATTTTCTCCTTTTTCTTACAATTATTTCTACCCTTCCTAAAATAATTATCAGCTTTTCAGTCACATTTATTTTGTTGTCTGCAAATGCTTTCAATTTGGACAAGTCTAAAAATTTGTCCTGTGGTAAAGAGTTAAACCACTGAAACAAGTGTTTTCAGCCATCCTTTTATCAGACATCTTTGCTGCTACAAGAACAACAATGTCACAACAACCGTGGGGTTCCCCCATTACTGAAAAGTCTGTAGGGATAAGTCATTATTAGTGAATATAGTTATACATGTACCATAATTGACAGTACTTTCATTTTTTTTTTCTGTTGTGCATTTTTGAAGGGGAAAAATAAAACTGAAAATCCGCTGCAAAATCATAAGATCACAGATTGCCCTCTTTCACCTCCAATTCATTGTTTAACTCTTTACTGGTCGATAAAGTTTTAGACCAGTCAAAATTGAAAGCACTTGCAGACGACAAATTAGATGTGTCTTAAATTATGGAATCTTATATTGAAAGGGTAGAAAACAGAGTGGCAAAAGGAGAAACTGCTGATATCCATGATGAAATGCATAGATATCAGCAGTTTCTCCTTTTCCAACTATGTTTTCAAAAGCTTTATTTCCCAGGGTTGTTCAAACATTGAATTTTTTGGTATAGCGTTTAAGTTGCCAGGGTCTAGATTTCATTTAGGTATCTAAATTTCATCTAATATACTTTAGTCTAAAATCTTTAATGGCACACTTTAAGTAAGTCTTCACAACAGACTACTACATATAGCAGCCAATGGATAGTAGTATGAAGTCCTTACTGAAAGACAAAATAATAGATATGTTCAGGTGAATGCATCTGCAAACAACAAAATAAATGAGCTACACTCTGTGAAAAGGGGGCTTAATGCATCTGCAAAAAGTATCGACCCAGGCTGACCTAGGCCGAAACTTTTCTCCATTGGTCAATTTTCTGTATGTCAAAGGACCAGTCTACCTCACAAATCAGTCAGTTCCTATACAAAATGGGTTTTATTGATCCATAATTATGTGATGACTTGCTTGGTATTATGGATCATGGAGATGCATAAGCCCCCTTTTGCCAGAGCATGGCTCAAATTTTACTCAAATTTGTTTTCGGACTTACAAAAGCCTTTTTCCTCAAGGTTGTTTAAAGTCAGGATTGTGTAGCAAAGGGTTAATCAGCAAAGTTTGGCAAATATTTATTCCAGCCCTCATGGAGATCTGTCCCTCTTAGGGAAACTTTGCAAAAAAAAGTTGAGAGTAAAGTTTTCAAGTACAACTGTACAGAAAGTTTATGAGGAAATTTGTAGGGGAAGTTTCCTAAGAAAACCACAAATGAAGCTTGCATATCAATTTGAAAGGAGAGTTTACAAGGAGAAAATAAAGGAAGGTATAACTTTTTACCACCAATCCATACTTTGAACCATTCAGAGAAAGAGGGCTTTTGAAAACATTGTAGGAATAGAAGAAAATGCTAGTAACCAGCATTTTCTTCTTTTCTCACAATGTTTTCTACTCTTTTAAAGACAAACTGTATGCTTTTAGTATTTTTTAATATGTTGTCTGCAAATGCTTTCAATTTCAACAAGTCTTAAATTTTGTTGTTGGGTAAAAAGTTAATTGGAAAATGTACTGAAAGTCAGTAAGGAATATTGTAGGGAAAGTTTGCACGGATATTCATTGGGAAATTCCACAAACCAATCTGTACGGAAAAGTTAACATATCTTACTGGGGAAAGGAGGTTTGATAGGTTTATCCCGACAGCATCTTCCGATCCTTCTTGGCCCTGGCCCTTTAAAATATTGACAGGAGCTTCCTGGCTTGCACTTTCGTCCCTTATCACAGAGACCAGTCGATCCATATTTACAGCCTACAGGCAATAAAAAATAACTTTTTATTTATTTAATTATCCCTTTACCAGACGACAAAATTTTAACCTTGTCCAAATTGAAAGCATTTGCAGACGACAATTTCAATGTGGCTCAATTGGTGTGACTTTTCTTTGATAGGGTAGAAAACATTGTGGGAAAAGGAGAAAATGCTGGTTACCAGCATTTTCTCTTTTTCCCACAAAGTTTTCAGAAGTCTTCTTTCCAAGGGTCGTTAAAGGGGGCATTGTGTGGTAAAGCGTTATCTATTTCCTCCATGAATGAAGATTACAGACAATTCATGATGAAAAAAAAATTACAAAGAAAAAGGCAGGTATACATGCATACAATTACACATACATATACACATATTCCCCGATATTCACAAACATTAACATGCACTCACAAATGTCCAGTCAGACAGGCAGACGGGAAACATACAGACAGATAAACAGATGGATGGATGGACAAACTGACAGACAAGATAGACAGAGACAGACAAAAAGACCAAACCGATGGAAGGGCAGACGGACGGATGGACGAAAGTCAGTAAGGAATATCGTGCGTAAAATTTGCAGGGTCAATCACCGGGAAATTCCACAAAGCAATTTGTACAGAAAAGTTAACATATCTTACTGGGGAAAGGAGGTTTGATAGGTTTATCCCGACAGCATCTTCCGATCCCTTTTGGCCCTGGCCCTTTAAGATATTGACAGGAGCTTCCAGGCTTGCACTTTCGTCCCTTAACACACAGACCAGTTGATCCATATTTACAGCCTACAGGCAAAAAAGAATAACTTTTCATTTATTTAATAATTTCCTCCATAAATGAAGATTACAGACAATTCATGATTAAAAAAAAAAATACAAAGAAAAAGGTAGGTATACATGCATACAATTACACATACATATACACATATTCCCCGATATTCACAAACATTAACATACGAGTACACTCACAAATGTCCAGTCAGACAGGCAGACAGAAAACATACAGGCAGACAAACAGATGGACAGACTTATAGACAAGATAGACAGAGACAGACAAAAAGACCAAACGGATAGAAGGACAGACGGATGGATGGACGAAAGTCAGTAATTAATATTGTACAGAAAGTTTGCAGGTACATTCATTGGGAAATTCCACAAAGCAATTTGTACAGAACAGTTAACATATCTTACTGGGGAAAGGAGGTTTGATAGGTTTATCCCGACAGCATCTTCCGATCCCTTTTGGCCCTGGCCCTTTAAAATATTGACAGGAGCTTCCAGGCTTGCACTTTCGTCCCTTATCACACAGACCAGTCGATCCATATTTACAGTCTACAGGCAATAAAAAATAACACAATTTAGCATGTTCTATACCCTTATTCCGCTACTTAACCCTTTACCAGAAGATAAAATTTTAGCCTTGTTCAAATAGAAAGTACTTGCAGATGACAATTTCAGTGTAGCTCAAATGGTGCAATTTTCCCTTGATAGGGTAGAAAACATTGTGGGAAAAGGAGAAAATGCTGGTTACCAGCATTTTCTCCTTTTCCCACAATGTTTTCAAAACCCTTCTTTCCCTGGGTCGTCAAAAGGCGGCATTGTGTGGTAAAGGGTTAAGGGAGGCTCAGTGGGCTTTTGTGGCCAGCAAAAATCAAGATCAAAATGCCAAAAATGTGGCATCTAATCTTTGATCTACGTTGTCCAGAATAATGATATTTTTCTCATATAAAAAAACTTTAACATTGAAAAACTTGAATTTTGACAGTTGACTGGAAATTTTCATCCAATCTATCCATCAGTTTTGTATCCTTAAGTTTAATTTTGTTGGTAAACATATTGGTGTGAAACCAAGTCTTCCTTTAGTCATGTAACAGTACTTGTGTGAAGCCTGTATATTGCTTTTTCGGTCCTTTTTGTGCCTACTAACCACCAACTACCTGTTTTTCAAAGTACATTAGTACATGAATTCCATGTACAACATGATGAAACAAGTATAAAAGATCATCAACCCTTTACCACACAAGAAAATTTTACATATGTCCAAACTGAAAGTATTTGTGGACAACAAATTACATATGGCTCGTATGTTGAGATTTGTCTGTAAAAGGACAGAAAACATTGTGGGAAAAGAAGAAAATGCTGGTTACTAGCATTTCTCCTTTTCCCATAATGTTTTCAAAAGGCCTCTTTTTCAGGGTCTTTAAAACTCAAGATTGTGTGGTAAAGGGTAAATCAGCCAATCATTCAATCTGATCTAAGCTTTACACTTTCAAATTTCAAAAGATTTTTATGATGAGAACTGATCTGACATCGCAATCTGTCGTATTTTTTTATGTTACCTAGCAATCTGAGGACAAATGCTTATCTTAACTCATATCCTATATATAATTCAATTTGACAGAATAGATTTGCAAAGTCTGTGACCTTCTTTTGTTCATTTTCAGCCTCCAAGAATAAAGCAACCGGCTGCCAACTCTATAACTTGATCCCTCTATTGGTAAATGATTGCCTCATCCATTGGACTATTTCTAGCATAATAAAGGGAATTTAACCCTTAGGCTGCTTATCGCGACTCACTGACCTTTTGCGGACAGCATAGATCAAGATCAGACTGCACAAAATGTGCAGTCTGATCTTAGATCTACACTGTCCGATAAGGAGATATCTTTCCTCCAAAAGTCCCTTTGAAACAGGAAAGTTTTGGGCTTATACTATTGGCTTGAAAGTTTCATTTCTTTTTTTCAGCAGGATAAGGGTTAATGCATCTCTGATGCATTATATCAAGCAAGTCATCAAATAATTTTGGATCCATAAAATCCATGTCGTCTTACAACCATGGAGTAGAATGGTATATGGACATGCAGAAAACTAACAAATACCAAAAGGTTTTGACCCATGTCAGCCTGCACAGACTACACATGCTGACATGGGTCGATACTTTTTGCAGATGCATTAAGCCCCCTTTTCAAAGAACATGGCTCATAAATATTTTGATTTCGAATGCATGCATATTACAGCTGTATAAAAATATACACAAATATATCCAAACTACACAAGCAAGGAGAAATCAATTTTTTCTCCAGTCAATCCGCAGGATAAATATCAATAAATCAAATTATCTTACTGGGAAAGGGTGGCTTGATGGGCTTTTTTCTACAACATCTTCCTGTTTTGGAACCTTTTGGAATTGTACAAATAGATCCTGGTGCACATTTTGATCCTTTTTTGCTCACACACTCTCCCATGCTTCCATATCTGCAGACTGCAAACAGAGGTTCCATGGTCAGATAACAGAGAAGTGTAGAATGCTGATCCTAGTCCAAATGAGAAAGACAACCTACAGACCAACAAATATTCCCATGACAGTTGCCTCATCAAAAAAAAAAATCCAAGAGCCATGACATTAACTCCTGTAATAGACTACCAATTATCTCTTTACCACACAACAAAAAGGCAGACTAGTCCAAATTGAAAGCATTTGCAGACGACATTTCAAATGTGGCTCAAAACATAAAATTTGTTTCTTAAAGGGTAGAAAACATTGTGGGAAAAGAAGAAAATGCTGGTTACCAGCATTTTTTTCTTTTCCCACAATGTTTTCAAAAGGCTTTTTTCTCAGGGTCGTTAAAAGTCGGGATTGTGTGGTAAAGGGTTAAAACTCAAATTACAGGTGTGCATGTTTCTATGGTAGGGTTTTAACCCATTACCAGACAACAAAATTTTAGCCTTGTAGAAATCGAAAGCATTTGCAGACAATTTCAATGTGGCTCAAATGGTACAATTTTCATTTGATAGGATAGAAAACATTGTGGGAAAAGGAGAAAATGCTGGTTACCAGCATTTTCTCCTTTTCCCACAATGTTTTTAAACGGTTTCTTTCCCATGGGCGTTAAAAGGCTGCATTGTGCGGTAAAGGGTTAATGCTACCTTTAAAATTTCTGCTAATGTATTTAAAACTAGGAGAAGATGCTACAAAATTATATCTACATATGGACAGACAGATAAACAGACAGACAGATGAACAGACTAATGAGCAGGAGGGCCTGATTCCAGTTTATCCAGACTCTAAACTTTGTCATGGCAGGAATAAATATGAATGTATGAGCCATGCTCTGGAAAAAGGGGGCTTAATGCATCTCTGAGATGCATTATACCAAGCAAGTCATCACATAATTATGGATCCATGAAATTCATTTAGTCTAACAATTGACTGAATCTGGAGGAAGAATGATCCATAGACATGCAGAAAATTGACCAAAAGCGAAAGTTTCGAAATCAGCCTGTCCAGACTGTGCAGGCCGACATGGATCAAGACTTTTTGCAGATGCATTAAGCTTCCTTTTCACAGAGTATGGTTCAATTATATTCTTTTCTTTCAGTGATTGAATTGTGTTTTGTGGCTCCTTCAACATTATTTCAGTCATATAATGGTGACAAGTCACACATTCATGTGTGTCCTGGGTTTCACCAGTACTAAACTGGGGCTCTGAATTGTCTTGCCGATGGACAGTCCCGCTAAAAATGCATACTTCCATTGAGAATTTAACCTGGGGCCTCCAGGTTACAAGTCCTACACTTTACCACTGAACCATGCAGGACCCCTTCTGAAAGTAAACGCTTCTACTTACCTGGTTTTATTCTGCAGCACACCGCTGGTGCTCCAGGTCTAAATGGCCTACAGTAGCCACCCTGTGGACATTTTCCCTTTATGCATGGTCCTATGACGCCGTTCGAACATGGTCTAGGCAGAGCGATCCTTAGTGCACTGGTAACGTATATCAGCACAGCCACTGTTAAATAGATTTTATGATAATTTAAACTCTTAATTCAGATAACCCAATTTTACTCTTTTCGACCATCCGCAAATGCACCCTAAAACCCACCTTCCGCACCGAAAGGGTCAACTAGGTTTACATGTACACGATGCATGGATCAATGCACGACTTTATCAAGTCAACGTCTTACTGAATACTTGGCGCTTGCAGCACTTTGATTATTTGACCATGACATTGTTACTATTTTAAGACCGCAAAGGTTTTCGTCTCGATTTCGCACCGCTGTTTTTAACAAGAGACTGTTTCGAACTTGGACTAATTAGTTCAGTTTCACATGATTACCACCTGTCTTCTTTGAATCCACAAGTAGGGCGAATGAAATGTTTTCCTGTTTCTGCAACATTCATATAGTATGACTGCCATGAAAACGAGAATTTACGTCAAAACTAGAATAAATTTCTCTTTCTCACTTTTGCTACATTCTCCTTTGTAGAGAGTATCACAGTTTCCCGGCATGATTTTGCGCAAGAGTAAAAATGGGACCCAATGTTTAAGTAAATTTTATTCTGCGGGCTCTTAAGAAAAAATGTGCATCCACCGTTTATTCTGGAGCCTGTAACGCCATGTTCAGTTACAACACTTCTCTTTAACCCTTTTTCATACAATCCCCTCTTTCACTACCAATAGGAAGAGGCCTTTTGAAAACAGTGTGGGATAAGGAGAAAATGCTGGTAACCATTATTTTCTCAGTATTTTCTCTTTTTCCAACAATGTTTCTACCCTGTTTTCTCTGAAACAAATTTCAACAACATATAACTGCTCGTCAGCAAAGAGTTTATCCTCTTCAAGAAAGAGCATAAATAGCACTTAAATACGTGAAATGCGCCGGGTTTTAGTACTAATAGAAATAAATCGTGTTTGACCGCTTGAACAGGGATGATAAGAGCCTGAGTTCCAGTCAGATCTTTTTTTTTTTATAGTAGTCTTTTTTTTTTATATATATATATATATATATATTCGGACGTTACTTTGTCAAAATTTTTGCCAAAATTGGAAAAATTATCGGACTGGAATCTAGGCTTGGATGATATAAGCGAACAACAACAGTAACAACGGAAACTTGTATGCCTAATACATATTCTAGTCATATTTTTCTTAATGATGATGATGATGATGATGATGAATTTTTCGAAATTATGCCTTGGTTCTTTATTACTCTTGGATAGCGCCATGGGCGAAAACGGCGCCTTTTGTGACTCTTGCGGACAATAAAGATTAGGATTAAATTGCACAGAAAGTGCAGACTGATCTTGGATCTGTACCGTACGCTACTATAGATAAGCTCTCAATTCAATAAGACAAAATTCTTTCTTAGTTTTCCAGACGCCGAAAGAGGTCGATTTTATTTGGGCCATACTCTGGCAAAAGGGGGTATAATGCATCTACATAATCCATGATACTAAGCAAGTCATTACATAATTGTGGATCCATAAAATCCATGTTGTCTAACAACCGACCGAATTATGACGTAGAATGGTAAAATTTTCCAAAAGCAAAAAGTTTTAGCCAAAAAAATCGCACAGCCTCGGACAATGTAAATCAAGATGATACTGCGAGTTCAGTGCAGCCTGGTCTTGATCTACATTGTCCGCAAATGCGCGCCGAGTCGCACCAACCAGCTTGTAATGAATGAGTTTCAAAACAGAGAAAAACTTACCTGCAAAGATATATGTATGAAGGTTTCCCGCCATGGTTGCAGTTGAAAGTTTCAATGTGCTTTAATTATTGCATGACGGTAAACTGTTATATATATATATCCATAGCTTGCGGATGTCCTGTTTAACTCTTTACCAAATGACCCAATTTTAGACTTGTCCAAATTGAAAGCAGTTGCAGACGACAAAATAAATGTGACTGAAGATTTGAAATTTGTTTTGGGAAAGGTAGAAAACATTGTGGGGAAAGGAGAAAATGCTGGTTACCAGCATTTTCTCCTTTTCCCACAATGTTTTCAAAAGGCTTCTCTCTCAGGGTCGTTAAAAGTCGGGATTGTGTGGTAAAGGGGTAACTCTTTACCAAACAATCCCATATTTTGCGAAATTGATACAGAACGTCTTCTAAAACATTGTAATAAAAGAAGAAAACCGTGGTTGCCATAATTTCTCCTTTGCTTGCAATGTTTTCTGCACTTTTAATGATAATTCACATCCCCTGAACCACATTTTATTTGTCGTCTGCAAACGTTTCAAAATTTATTTTGTCGTTTGGTAAAGAGTTAACGTAAAGTCACATGATGTGATGTTAATTGCGCTGTAATTAACCAATCAGTTTTTTTTTTCGTTTGTTTTTTTTTTTTGTTTCTGATCCATTACCATGAAAAATGTGACTATTTACGAGCTAAACAGATGTTAAAAAACACAAGGGATTGTCTGTCCTGTTTGTTACACGCAATTGCTATTTTTCCCATAATGCTTCTTCACATCAGTCATGCTTTAGCAAAAGGGGGCATTCTGCGAGACCTAGTCTTGTAAGTCAGTGGTCAAAGGGGTGAAATTGTAATTCATAGGTTCAATCCTCCTGTATGGTCCTAGTTTTTCTTCGGAGTGTCCGACAGAGTCCGAACCTATCACCGAAGCGACCTGCGACAGACATGAACTCAGAGTAAGATATTGCCGTAATCTACAAGTAGCTGAGATATCGTTGAAAGGGCGTGCAGTCTGATCTTGGATACAAAGCGTGCATTATGATAAAAAAGGAAAATGAAATATATACTTGCAATGAAAATGAGCTTTGCTCTGAAAAAGGGCGGTTAAACGTCACGTATCATATACCAAACAAGTCTTCACATAATAATAAAATCAATTTTGTCAAACAACCGACTGAAGTCTGAGGTAGAATGGTCCTTCTACACACAGAAAAGCAAGACATAGCAAAAAGTTCCGACCCATGTCAGCCTGCGCGGACGTCGCAGGCTGACATGGGTCGGTACTTTTTGCAGATGCTTAAAACCCCCTTTTCACAGAGCGTGACTCAGATGTATTGTTAGAGCTCTGTAATCATTTCTCGGCTAAGATGTCAAAAAAGACCATCCTTTAAGTAAAAAACATCATTTTTATTGTCACAGTGTAAAACCCTTAACAAATACTCCCGTCTTTTTCAACCATGGGGTACGAGGCATATAAAAACACTGTAGCAAAAGAAAAAAATGCTGGTTACCAGCATTTCATCTATTTCCCACAATGTTTTATACCCTGTAATTATATGCAAAACACAGAATCGAACTATCAGGCGTCTGAGTTTAACATTTTGCTTTAATTTATGGCTTGTAATACATTGTTTGGTGAGTTGCAGTCCGGGAGTAGGAGACTGGTGTAGCGGTTGAGCGTCTGCCTCCCACACTGGACGTTCTGGGTCCGTATTCACCAACCATTCTTAACCGTTAACCTGCTAAATAAGTTAAATAAAACTTTCAAGCCGATGGTAAAAACCCGAATGTTGATGTTTAAAACCTAATTTTTGGAGACAGATATCTCTTTATCGGACAGTGTAGATCCAAGATTAGACTGCACGTTCTGTGCAGTCTGATCTTGATCTACACTGTCCGCAAGAGGTCAGTGAGTCGCGCTTAAGGGCTAAGATCATTCTTAGTCTAATTCTAGATTTAGAAAGTAACACAACTTCAGATTGGCTTAACCGTTTGGTTTGGCCAATCAAAGGTTGTGTTAGTTTCAAATTTAGAATATTCTTCAACATATGAATAAGAATGCTCTTTTGAATGATCGGTGAATACGGACCCAGGGTCTGAACTCCATAGTGTGCGGGGTCAAGCTTTGGAACTACCCAGGTCACGGTGCGAGAACTGGTCAAGAAATCTACGAAGCAACCATCGGGTTGAAATAAGCTGTAGATTTTGTTTTATATCGATGTAAAATAATAATAATAAAAAAAGGTTTCAACTAAGTTGCCGTAGTGCAAATTAAAAAAACCAAATGTTTGAAATCAAAGTCCTGAGGCAGTCCGACAGCTTGTCCTGCTGCCAAATTCATTTTTTATAAATTATTTTATTCTGCGATATGATAAGAGAATGCTTACAACGGGGTTTAACTCTGTACCAAAACAATCACGTATTTTACCGATCCAGAGGAAAAAAAAGCTTTTGAAAACATTGTAGAAAACGGAGAAATATTGTGTAGAGATTCGAGCTCTAAATCTTTCGATAGCAAGCCCTGTGCAACACCACTAGGCTTCCCCTGCATTTCATCTAGGCTTCCTTTGTTTTAACTCCGGGTTTTCTCTACGTTTCCGCTACCCTTCCTCTGCATTTATTGATTAATACCCTAGATTTCCTCTGCGTTATCCCTGTCCTTTACGTTTACCATGGGTTTCTTCTGCATTACATTTGTCCTTCCTCTGCGTCACCCCTGGGCGTCTTCTTCGTTTCCATCTGTGCTCCCATGGGCTTCCTTTGCGTTACTCCTGTGTTTCCTACAGGCTTTCTCGGCATTACAACCAAGTGCTTGCTCTACGTGTCCCCCGGGCTTCCTCCACGTTACCCATTGGTTTCCGTTACGTTTCCGATGTGCTGCCGCTGTGTTTTCCTTGGCTTCTTTTCCGTACGCTTCCTCTACGTTTCCTCTGAGCTTCTTGTAAGTAACTCCTTGGTAACCTTTACGTCTACCCTGAGCTTTCTCTAGTTTTCACCGGGCTTCTTCAACGTTTCCCCTGCGTAGCCCATAGGCTTCCTTTGCGTTGGCCCTTGGATTTCACCATGTTTTCCCTGGGCTTCATCGACGGAACCCCTTGGCTTTCAAACGTTTCTCCTACATAAGGCTTCCTCTACATAAGTCTACCTTTCCTCGTTTTCCCCCATGTTTTCCCTGGAATTCCTCCGCATTTCCCACTGTATTCATTCTGCGTTTCCCGTGCTCTTCCTCTGCGTTTCCTGCTGAGCTTCCTCTCTGTTACCCCTTGGCTTTACATGTGTTCCCCTGGGCTCCCTTTGTGTTTCCGCTGGGTCTCCCTGTGCTTCCTTAGCGTTACCCAAAATTTTCGTCTACGTTTTCCCGGGGCTTCCATAGCATTTCCCTTGGGCTTTCTCGACATTACCCCTGGGCTTCCTCTGCGCAAATCCTAGGTTTTCCATGCGTATCCTCCGGGCTTTTCCCACCTTCCATCCGGGTTTCTTGTTTCCCCTGGGCTTTATCGGCGTGTCCCCGGGGGTTTATCGACGTTTCCCGTGGGACTGGAAACGTGGAGACCTCGGGTTCGATGCCCGCTCAAAGCGCTGGGATTTTCATGGGGGTATCCTTGGGTAAGATGCTTCGGAGCCCTAGCCTTGTAATGGTGAAACCAATAACATACACAAATAAGTAAGTTTTTGCCGTCATGTGGCCGAAATACTGTTGAAAATTGCGCAAGACATATTTCATGTTCCTTTTGTCACGGTGTTTGCGCTGACCTGGACCGAAACTTTTCGCTGTTGATTAATTTTCTACGATTGAAAGGACCATTCTACCTCAAAATTCAGTTGGTTGTTAAAAAAAGCGGCTATTATGGATCCATAATTATGAATGAATGTTGTTTTATGGCGCATCGACAGCTTTGGTCATTTAGCGCGCCCATAAATATGTGATTGCTTCCTTTGTATCATGCATCACAGAGATACATCAAGTCCCCTTTTCACTGAGCTTTGCTCATTTTGTTGTAAACGAGAATTTAACCTTGTCGAATCAAATGTTTTTTGTTGGTTTTTTTTTTAACTCTTAGGCTGCTAAGCAGATATGTCGCTATTTGCGACAGTGTAGGTCAAGATCAGACGGCAAGGAACGTGCAGTCAGATTTTCGATCTACACTGCCCGACATGGGGTGAATTTTCCGGCGGTAAAAACTTTGAAATAGTACTACAGTCTAACCTTCAAGTACCTATTAGACACTCGAAGTGGCCTTGCTTAGAGCAAGTGTCTCCTCAGTACAGGTGTAGTTGGCCTAGCTTTGTAGTGCAGTCCTTAGCATACAGCACTTGAAACCCGGGGGTGCGGGGTCCTGTTTTAATCCAAAGCTCGGCCAAAAATTTCTTTCCGAGGATTGATGATAAGTCATTGCGGCGAGGGTGGAATGCATTCCTCTCGCATTCCACTGATCATTGTGTCGACGATGCTCATACGTAAAAGCAGCCGATGGCTTGGGAAGAAGATTGTGCCGTGAACTGGCCACCGCGATATACATTTACTGAAATAATGTTGAGAACGGCGTTAAAAACCCACAAACAGTTGGCTATGTCTGACTTTCTGAGTCTCATAATATACTTGCTTTATACAAGTTATATACGTGTACTTAATAGATTTGACTCTAATTTTAGGCTGGAAAATTTAATTCAAACTATTCAGCAGTTAGGGGATAAGTATGCGATAAAAATATTCAATCGGTGTTCGAACTTACTGCTTCAGGTATATCGAACTTTCAGCAATTTTCCTGGCTGCATTATTTAGATGAGTAGTTCATTTTATCAAATCTATCAAATTAATTTCTAACGGGGTTTTACATGACAGGGACCGGTTCATCCCGGACTTTCAAATGATTTATTGCGCTTTATACAAAACAATAAAAGCAACATATGTTTTCCTATTGGTTAAAACCCTTTACCAAACAATCCCGTGTTTCAACGGCCTTGTGGAAAAAGGCTTCCGAAAACATGGTGAGAAAAGGAGAAAATGCTGGTAACCATGACAAGGATAGTTCATCCCGGACTTACAAATGATTCAACGTGCGTTACACCAAAGTAACATGTTTTGCTGCCAGTTAAATATACTGTCCGAAACAATCCAGTGTTTAACAAACCCTGAGGAATAGGTTCTGAAAACATCGTAAGAAAAAGGGGAAATGCGGGAAAACAGCATTTTATCCTTTTTCACACAATGTTTTATCCTTTTCTTTGATGAATCTCGTCATTCGACACACTAATGGTCTACGTATGCTTTCAATATGGACGAGTGAATAATTTTGTCATCTGGCAGAGAAAATCATCTAAGCGCGACTCAAAAACCTTTTGCGGACTGATTACACTGCATAGAACATGCAGCCTGATCTTGGATCTACACTGTCCGATAAGGAGATTTTTTTCCTCAGAAATAACTTTGAAATAGCAGCATTTGTGTGTTTGCTATCTGCTTAAAAATTTTATTTAACCCTTAGGCTGCAAAGCGCTACTCAGGGCCCTTTAGAGGATGGTGTAGATCAAGATCAGACTGTACAGAACGTGCATCTGATATTGAATCTACACTGTCCGATAAGAAGATATTTCCCCCCCCCCTAAAAAAAAAAAAGTTTGAAATAACATGATTCGGGTTTAAGCTATCGGCTTGAAGGTTTATTTAACTTATTTAGCAGGATAAGGTTTGGCTGATTTAGTTGGCTATAGGTTACTTAACCCTTTCCCAAACAAGCCCTGGTTTTCACGTGTCTGCAGTACAAGTCTTTTGAAAACACTGTGGGAAAAGGAGAAATTGCTCGTGACGAGCAATTTCTCCTTTTCCCACAGTGTTTTCTACCCTTTTTGAGACCTTTCTGCCATTTTCATCAAATTTAAAATTGTCGTCTGCAAACTCTTTCAATTTGGACCAGTCCAAAATTTGTCGTTTGGGAAAGGGTTAACAAACCCGAGTTTTAACGCCCTTGAAGCCTTCTGAAAACAGAGTGGGGGAAGGAGAAAATGCTGGTAACAAGCATTTTCTATTTCCCACAATGCTTTCTACCATAATCGAGGACTAATCTCTTCATTCGAACCACGATTTATTTGTCGTCTGCAAATTCTATCAGTATGGACGAGTCTAAAATTTTGTCCACTGGCTGATTTAACCCCTTATTAAACAATCCAGAGTTTTAAAAACCCTGATGAAGAGGTCTTTTGAAAACATTGTGGGAAAAGGAGAAAATGCTGGAAACAAGCATTTTCTCCTTTTCCCCACAATGTTTTCGAAGTTTCACGAAGACGAAACCGTCACTTGAGCCATACTTTTAATTTGTCGTCTGGAAATGCTTTCAATATTGACGAGTCTATAATTCTGTCGTGTGGCCATGAGTTACATGTAACATAAGGTTGTGACACGCTTTTGACATTCATTAAATTCATATCAAATTAATTCATTTTGCATCTTTTTCCCACAGAATTTAATTATGCACTACACTGAACAATTTGCACTTCGACAATGTAGATCAATATCAGCTTGCGGTTTGCAGGTGTAGATCAAGATCAGACTGAACAGAACTTGGAGGTTGAGTATGAATCTACACAAGTCAGTGTTTTTGTTGTGTCATATTCCAACATAAACTCATATTCCATTCCAATGTTTTGGTTTGCTTTCCTGGTTGAATGAAGTCCATTTATGTGAGAGAAATGGATTAACGTTCAAGTTGGAGTTTAACTTGGTGGGTATTTGGTGGCAAGTGTACATTAAGTCAGGCGGCAGATTTCTCTATGATCCGTCTGTCCAGTCCCCCCTTTTTTCTGAGTGGCATCTACCGTTAGCTCTGTCCATTTTGTGGAAAAGCAGCCAATGCTGTACTTTTTGCAGCCATTGTAGATCAAAGTCTGACTGCACAGAACAAGCAGTCTGATCCTGAATCTGCACCGTCCCCTTTTCATGGTGAAATATTCTCGCAAAAAAGACCCAAGCGCAGAACCAATATGAAGGCTGCACATGCTGCCTTGATATTTATTACTTAGATAGGTATACAGCTGAAATTAGAGCAAACACAAAACAAGAGGGCCATGATGGCCTTGGAGTCGCTCACCTGAGCCTTTTGACCAGGCACAACCAATTTCCAACATGTTGTGAGATATATGTATTACCAAACAATAAAATTTTAAACTCATCAGTCTGAACCTTCTGCATAAAACAAATAATATGTGGATCAAGCTGTGGGATTGGTCTCTCAAAGGGGTAGAAAACATTGTGAAAAAGGGAAAAAATGCTGGATACCAGCATTTTCTCATTTTCAAACAGTGTTTTCAAAAGGCTTCTTTCTGAGAGTCATTCTTACACTAGATTTTTCTAAGATTTGACCTAGTGACCTAGTTTTTCAGCCAACATGACACATTTTCAAACTGGTCCAAGATATCATCAGGACAAACATTCTTACCAAATTTCAAGAGTATTGGACTGAAAATGTGGCCTCTACAGCGTACACAAGGTTTTTCTAAGATCTGACCTAGTGACCTAGATTTTGACCCAACATGACCCATTTTCAAACTCATCCAAGATATTACCAAGGCGAACATTCTGAGCAACTTTAAAAGAGTATTGAACAAAAAATGTGGCCACAACAGCATACACATGGTTTTTCTAAGATTTGACCAGGTGACCTAGTTTTTGACCCGACATGACTCATTTTCAAATTCTACTGATATATCATTGAGACAAACATTCTGACCAACTTTCAAGAGTATTAGACAGAAAATGTGGCTTCTGGAGCTTACACAAGGTTTTTGTAAGATTTGACCTAGTGACCTAGTTTTTCACCCGACATGACCCAATTTCAAACTAGTCAGAGATATTATCAAGGCAAACATTCTGACCAACTTTCAAGAGTACTGGACAGAAAATATGGCCTCTAGAGCATACACAACGTTTTTCTTAGATTTGACCTGGTGACCTAGTTTTTGACCCAACATAGCACATTTTCGTACAATTTCAAGATATAATCAAGACAAACATTCTGACCATTTTTCAAGAGTATTGGACTGAAAATGTGGCCTCTATAGTGTACGAAAGGTTTTTCTAAGATTTAACCTAGTGACCTAGTTTTGACCCCACACGACCCAATTTCAAACTTGTCCGAGCTTTTATCAAGACAAACATTCTGACCAAATTTCACAAGTATCTGACTGAAAATGTGGCCTCTAGAGCGTACACAAGGTTTTTCTAAGATTTGAACTAGTGACCTAGTTTTTGACCCCACAAGACCCAATTTCGAACTCGTCCGAGATTTCATCAAGACAAACATTCTGACCAAGTTTCACAAGTATCTGGCTGAAAATGTGGCCTCTAGAGCGTACACAAGGTTTTTCTAAGATTTGATCTAGTGACCTAGTTTTTGACCCCACATGACCCAATTTCGAACTCATGCGAGATTTTATCAAGACAAACATTTTGACCAAATTTCACAAGCATCTGACTGAAAATGTGGCCTCTAGAGTGTACACAAGGTTTTTCGAAAATTTGACCCAGTGACCTAGTTTTTGACCCCACGTGACCCAATTTCGAACTCGTCCGAGATTTTATCAAGACAAACATTCTGACCAAATTTCACAAGTATCTGGCTGAAAATGTGGCCTCTATAGCGTACACAAGGTTTTTCTAAGATTTGACCTGGTGACCTAGTTTTTGACCCCATGTGACCCAATTTCAAACTCGTCCGAGATTTTATCAAGACAAACATTCTGATCAAGTTTCATGAAGATCGGACTGAAAATGTGGCCTCTAGAGCGTACACAAGGTTTTTCTAAGATTTGACCTAGTGACCTAGTTTTTGACCCCACATGACCCAATTTCGAACTCGTCCGAGATTTTATCAAGACAAACATTCTGACCAAATTTCACAAGTATCTGGCTGAAAATGTGGCCTCTAGAGCGTACACAAGGTATTTCTAAGATTTGACCTAGTGACCTAGTTTTTGACCCCACAAGACCCAATTTCGAACTCGTCCGAGATTTCATCAAGACAAACATTCTGATCAAGTTTCATGAGGATCGGACTGAAAATGTGGCCTCTAGAGCGTACACAAGGTTTTTCTAAGATTTGACCTAGTGACCTAGTTTTTGACCCCACATGACCCAATTTCGAACTCGTCCGAGATTTTATCAAGACAAACATTCTGACAAAGTTTCATGAAGATCGGACTGAAAATGTGGCCTCTAGAGCGTACACAAGGTAAAAAGTTGACGACGGACGAAGCACGATCACAATAGCTCACCATGAGCACTTCGTGCTCAGGTGAGCTAACAAACAAACATACAAATCTTAGTGCGTCTTTAATCAACTCAGTTTTTATCACGTAACTACCTTTCTTTTCAGTGTAATACAGCCACAAAAATTTTCTCATTTTATACATGTTTGAGTAAGCATCAGGTGACATCATAAGTGATGTCATTTTGTACACCTTTCAAGGCAGTGGTTCAGGTTTTATTCATGGAAACTCCCACGTGTGTGTGTTTCTTTCATGTTTTTTTTTTCATATTCTGACCTATAACTTGAGGAAGATAGTTGTGTGATCAAAAGAATCTGACATTCATTTGCATTTTATATATAATTTATCCACTTGTCAGTGAAAAAATGTTATTAAGCACGCCAGAGGCTAGCTTTATAACATTTCTCTGGAACTGTTTTATAAAATTCTATCTCAAAAGCAAATTCATGTCACATCCTCTATATGTGCTGCTCCTCTATCCAATCAGTCATCTACCAAATTCACTTTGAGCGAAGGAGTTAGTTGAAAAGTTTGTAATTTCAAAACCAATTTAAAAATTGTCCTTAAATCGTTACTAATTAAGAGAATTTTAGACCTAGAATTTCCAAATTGAAAGTATTTGCAGATGACAATGTACATGCAACTCAAAAAGTGAAACTGGTTTCTTCAAGGGAAGAAAACATTGTGGGAAAAGGAGAAAATGCTGGTAACCAGCATTTTCTCCTTTTGCCACAATGTTTTCTCTTCCTCGAGGTTGTTAAAACTTGAAGTTGCCTTGTACAGGGTTAAAGGATACAGAAACAAATTTTGTAGGTAATAAATTACAAATACACATGATTTTTTTCTTCATTTAAAATAGTTGAAGTAATTCTAATTCCTAAAAAAACAGCCCTATAGAACTGATACTGGCTTATAAATATTTCCATCCCCACAACGATAGCCTTGTGACTGGATCAAGAAAAATAATAAAAAATTAATAAAAAAAATTTATGACCCATAACTCAGCAAATTTGGTGAAACGCAATGGGGAGGGATTATTTTTTTTTTTATACGCCTCTTTCAATATTATTTCAGTCAAATAACAGTGAAGCTCGCATATTCATGTGTATACTGGGTTTCATCAGTATTAGACTAGGGTGCCGAGGTGTTATGCCAAGGGACACTCCCACAAAAAACCCAGTTCTGTAGGAAGTGAAGAGACACAAAAGTCTGTTTACAGACAGGGGAAAGACAGATGAACTACAAACTTGTTGTGGGGGCAGGGGGAAAGAGTGTGCTTTAAAATCCCTTCAAAACTTTCATATCAACCTGTTGTCCCAAGCAGATGACCTTTTTTGTCTTGTAGCTAACCACTTTTTGAAAACGTTGTGGTAAAAACAGAAATTGCTTGTAACAAGCAATTTCTCCTTTAGCCACAATGATTTCACATACACCTCTGTACTCAAAATTTATTCATGTGATTATCCACAATTTACAAGGATGTTTTCAATGTTGTCTGCTGTAAGTCTCAGGAGGTACTGAGTTAACACTTTACCAAAAAATGTGTGATTAAAAGAACCGGAGGAAGAAGCCTTTAGAGAAAATTGTGGGAAAAAGGAGAAATGCTGATTACAAACTTTTTTCTGCTTTTACCACAATGTTTTCTATCCTTTTAAAAGACATATCCATACACAACTGTTGTCTGTAAATGTTTTCAGTTTGCACAAATCTAAAATTTTGTTATTTGGTAAAGAGTTAATCAATATCTCATTTATTTCAAAAACCCAGATTTCACAGTCATAATTTAAATATTAAAAAGTGGCCAGTTCTTGTTTCTTTTCATCTTACATACCAAATTTTGTCCATAGAAAAAAATGAGCCACACTCTGTGAAAAGAGGGCTTAATGCATTTGTGAAAAGTATGGATCCAGGTCAGCCTGCACATTCTGACCTGGGCCGAAACTTTTCGCTAAGGTTTCTTTTTTTGCATGTAAAAGGACCATCCCAACCGAGAGTTCAGTCGCTTTTAAGACAAAATGGATTTTATGATTCCATAATTATTAAATGACTTGCTTGGTATAGTATATTATGGAGATGCATTAAGCCCCCTTCAGCACACACACACACACACACAAAAACTTCAAGAGCTAGCCTTCTTCCAATCTTCATCTGCCGTTACTTCTTCCTCCTTTGACTGATCTTCCATATACTGTATGTTTGATTTTTTCACTATATCGTCACTAGACTGCTTTGATAATTCTGTAATATCCTTTTGTAACTTGTCAACGTCCACATCTTCAGTATCTGTAGGTCCCACCTGGTCAGTCTGAGATACATTCTTGTAAATACTCATCGCCTGAAATTAGATTTGTTCAACCCTGTACCACAGAATCCCGAGGTTTGACAACCCCAAGAGCACTTTTGAAAACATCATGGTAACCAGTATTTTTTCTTTTTCCATGATGTTTCTACCCTTTCAAATAAAAATTTCTGAATTTGCGCAACATTTCGTTTGTCATCTGCAAATGCTTTCAATCTGGACCAGTCTAAAATTTTGCTCTTTGGTAAAGAGTTAAATGTGACTTTCAAGTTGATTGCTTAATTGATTGAATGAAAGCATTGTCTCCTTTGCCTATAATATTTCTACCCTTTCTAAGACAAATTCCAACATTTGAGCTATTTCTAGTTTGTTGTCCAAGTGATGCTTTCATCTAAAATCTTGCCTTCAGGTACAAAGCATATAACTTACCGTAGCAACCATGTTACTTATATCTCCAGTATTTGATGGCAGTAAAACTGTATTTGATGTTTTTGCCAGCTTTCCGAATGCACTCACATACTCTTCAGCTATCTTCAAGGAAACTGCATTCATACCATTCTGCAATACACAAACTTATCAGTTGATTCTTCAATATTATTTCTACTCACTCTTTTTTTATTAATATTTCTAAGGCCTGAAAAATATTTGCATACTATAATACATGTATGTTAACCTTAGTCTAGGAAATGTACTAAAGTAGGACATTTTGGCAAAATGATGTTACAAAACAGAAAAATGCAGCAACTGAACTTTCAATTCTTTTAAATGTACAGTTTTAAAAAAAAATGAAAAGCATAGAAATTCATTTATTGCATTTCTGTGTTTTAGAATAACACTTGGCCGAAACATATACAAAATGGGAAATAAAAACATATCATTGCAGAAACTTCTTTACTTCAGTATAATCCAATACCATAACATAATTATCATATCAAAATTGAGCCATTCAATTCCAAATTTCCAAGGATGTTTAAATCTGACAACATAGCAACAATTGTGAGAAAAGGTGAAAATGCTTGCTACGAGTACTTTAACCTTTTCCCACAATGTCTTCAGCTGCAGACATTCCAAGAAAACTTTTTTTTCCATGCATATTTTCAAATGATTTATACATTAATCCTTTCACAGACAATTTCTTCATTTCACACAATGTGTTCAAGAGAAATCCACTGCAGACAAGTTAGAATATTCCATCTGGCCAAATCGTCCTATATTCACCATAAGGAGTTACCAAACACATATTTTACAGATATTTCCTTTGATTCATTTACAAATGTTGCTATATTAGCCTTAGCACCAGCGATCTATCCTTATTTGGTACTCTTTACCAAACAATCCAGTACATGTATTTTGACGGAAAAAGGCTTTGAAAGCACTCTGTGAGAAGAAAATCCCGACATCCAGCATTTTTTCTCCACATGGTTTGTTTATTTCTTTTTAACCTATACAATAAAAAGTTCCATCATCCCAGCCACATCAATTATATTTCCCTGATGTTTTCGATATTGTCAAATTGAAAATTTTGTCCTCTGATACAGAGTTTAAGTCTGACATTCAGACATGGGCTCTAAAACTCATTTATACATAAGCCATGCTCTGTGAAAAGGGTGCTTAATGCATCTGCGAAAAGTATCAACTCATATCAGCCTGCTTAGTCCGTGCTGGAACTTTTCTCTATTGGTCAATTTTCTGTATGTCCAAGGACCAGTCTACAACATGATTAAATCGGTTAATAAAAAAAGTGGGTATAATGGATCCATAGTTATGTGATGGCTTGATTGATATCTTACATCATGGAGATGCATTAAGCCCCCTTTTTGTCACAGATGGTTCACATTTTATTACATGACAGGATTGTTGCATGAAATGTGTGTTCATCTCCCCCAAGACATGCTGTTTTATGTCAAACATATAATGACGGCCAGGCACAGCTGCACTGAACATTAAATTTGCACTAATGGCAGTACGGGTGCAGCAAGGATATATGTCATTCTGTTTAACTCTTTACTACATGACAAAATTTTAGGGTTGTCTTAATCAAAAGCATTAGTAGATGAAAAATTGAATGTGAAAATTGTAGGATTTGCATTTTAAAGGATAGAAGACATGTGGGAAAAGAAGGAAATTCTGGTTTGCAGCATTTTCTCCTTTTTTTCACAATATTTCCTACTGACTTTTTCCTAATAATTGTTAAATTTTGTGATTTTTACCTTGTGATAAAGAATTAATGCACTGAAGTTTTAACAATTTTACATTGGCAGGGCTGGGAGACAGTAGTCTTGGAGCAGAGTGACTCTTACATTAGAGGTTCTGGGTTCAAATCCGATGATATGAAGGGTCAACCTTCGGACAAAACCAGGGTCCATATTTACTAACCATTCTTAAGAACAATTAAATTTGAAAGTAACACTATTTCTGATTGGCTAAACCATATAAATTTGAAAGTAACACAACTTCTGATTGGCTAAACCATTTGGTTCAGCCAAACAGAAATAGTGTAACTTTCAAATTTAGAAAAATCTGGAGAACAAGACAGAGAACATTCCTAAAAATGATTAGTTAATATGGACCCAGGGCCCATATTCACCAACCATTCTATGAATCATTCTTAGTCTTATTCTGAATAATTCTCAAGAAACAATTTGTTCAGCCAATCAGAGGTTGTGCTACTTTCTAAATTTAAAATTAGGCTTAGAATAACATTAAGAGTGGTTCGTGGATACAGACCCAGATCACTGTTCCAGTCATGGTTAGATTTCCAGGAAACAATCACTGCGAGTAGATAACCCTTTACCATACAACAAAATGTAGACTTGTGCACATTAGCTCTTTCAGTCCACAATTTAAATGTTCACAATTTAAATGTGGCTGTAATGATGAAATTTGTCTTTGACAGGGTAGAAAGCACTGTGGGAAAAGGAGAAAATGCTGGTTATCAGCATTTTCTCCTTTTCCCACAATGTTTTCAAAAGGCTTCTACCTCAGGGTCATTAAAACTTGGGATTGTGTGTTTAAGAGTTAATATAAGTTGTAAAAGTTTCATTAATAACTCATGTAAAACAATACGAAAATATACTAACAATTTTATAGTCTCTTGACTGAGTAAAATGTCCTAACTTAAACATATAATTATCTCTACTAGATTCTCTACACACAACTACACATGATCGACTTAGAGCTAGAACTAAACAAAGAATATCAAAGTGCATCAAAGTTACCTGTTGTGATATAGCTTTTGATACTGTTTGAATGGAAACCGCTTGGGCTTTGGCTTTGGCTATCACAGCCTGGGCTTCTCCTGTAATGCAACAGTACATTAGCCAATCAAGACTTTTTGAGATCTTTGCTTAGCTGTTAAATCAGTCTTAAATAGTATTTCAGGAATATTACGGCCGCCATTGCTCTTATTTATATATTTCTAGAGCTTCTTCAGCTGGAATTATGAGTAAAAACTCTTAAAACCACTTGTTGCTTTCCAACATGAACATTTGTTTGTAAGTACTATGTAAAAACTGAGGTCACTGGCTGCACTCCAAAAGTGCTTTTGAAAACCTTGCGGTAAAAGGAGAAAATGCTGGGAACCAGCATTTTCTCCCTTTTTCACAATGTATTCTACTCTCTCGGTGACAAATCCTGTCAATTTGAATGCCTAAAATATTGTACTGTGATTAAGAGTTAACTATATACCCTTGAAGTTCGTCAAATAAAATTTGGTCCAATTTTTCAAAATGACATTGATATTGCATTGTGAAGCTTTGTTTTGCCTACAATATCTCACAATAAACATTTAATAATATAAATTCAGTATCAGACTGCATGTTCAGTATGATCTGATCTAGCAGCTAAAGTATTGCTTGGCGCTTTCAAGTTTTAGAGAAAAATCCCACTTCAAGTCAAAACAAAAGCAACATGCAGTGGCTGATACTGGGCTCCAGTTGATTTTCTAAGCTTAACTCTTTACCAAACAATCCCCGGTTTTTATGACCCTGGGAATGAGGGCTTTTGAAAACACCGTGGGAAAAGGAGAAAATGCTGGTAAACAGCATTTTCTCCTTTTCCCATAATGTTTTCTACCCTGTCAGAGACCTTAAGCTCATTTGTACCAATTCTGAATTTGTCTTCTGCAGCTGTTTTGAATATGGAAGAGTCTAAAATTTGTCGTTTGGGAAAGGGTTAAAAAAGGTGCGTAACTATGTCAAAACTATTCTGGGGGTTATCTACCCTTCTAGTGCTGGTTCCCATTTTGATAGTTCAAAACTTGCCTGAGCTTGAAGTAAATATCTTCAGTCATTAAATAGATATGAGAAAATGTCAAAGTTGTTACAGCAAAGACGACAACAAGGCTATGACAACACCTTAATATTTTCTTCAAAAATAGCTGAGCTGATAAATTACCCTGAGCTTTGTTAATTTGTTCATTCCTGAAGGCCTCTGAATTCAAAATCCTAGCCTGTTTCTTGCCTTCTGCCACATTAATATCTGCCTCTCTTGTCCCTGGAAAGTACGAAAAGATCATTAAAAAAGTAATCAGATTATTAGTGTAACCCTTAAGCACCTTTCCAAACTATAGCAGCATTCACAGCTAGTGTTGATAAAGACCACACTGCACAAAATGAGCAGTCTGCTCTTTGATCTACAATATCGGCTTTCCTGAAACATTACAGACAAAAGTATCATTGAAATGAGCCATGCTCTGTGAAAAGGGGGCTCAATGCATCTGCAAAAAGTTTCGGCCCAGGTAAGCCTGTGCAGTCCGCGCAGGCTGACATGGGCCAAAACTTTTCGCTATTTGTCAATTTTCTGAATATTCAGGGACCACTCATCCTCAAAATTCAGTCAATCGTTAGACTACATGGATTTTATAGATTCATAATTATGTGATGACTCGCTTGGTATAATGCATAACGGAGATGCATTAAGCCCCTTTTTGCCAGAGCATGGCTCAAATTGTTTTTATTTGGGTCTTATTTCTAGATTGAAAATGTTGATTAGGTCCATTGGGCACTCCCAGAGTTAATACGTGAAATGTTTGTATAGTCTTTAACAAAATTTTCAATATTACTTCAGATATGTTACACAGGCCAGTGCACCTATTTATGCTTTCTTGAAGTTTTTTTTAAGAGTGCTTCTCACAATATTCTTCGGAAGCCACTGCTACTTTCCGAAATAACCATAGTAGGTAAAATGATCAGCAATGAGAGAAAACTGAATCCTTCTGCAATAACTATCACATACTCTCCAAACGAAGTTGGCCAAGCTAGGGATTTGAACCAGGAACAGAGCTACAGGGCTCCCAGGGTTGGCTAATGATCTGGTACGATTCAATAAGATAAACAAAGATTAGATAGTGATATCCAGTTTACCCTCTGACTCTAACACAGCTGCTCTTTTCTTTCTCTCAGCCTCAACCTGCATTTGCATGGCAGCTTGAACCTTCTCTGGTAAAGTCACATCCTCTGCGCAGAATGAAAAAAAATCATGATTGCCTCCTAAATAAATGTAATAATTCTCTTTACCAGACCAAAATTGAGGAACCCTTTAACCCTTTACCAAACAATCCCGGGTTTTCACGACCCTGGAAAAGAAGCCTTTTGAAAACATTGTGGGAAAAGGAGAAAATGCTGGTAACCAGTATTTTCTCCTTTTCCCACAATATTTTCTACTCTTCCCAAAACAAATTTCACTTTTTAGGTAATATTTATTGTCTTGTCTGTAAAAGCTTTCAATTTGGACTGGTCTACAATTTTGTCATTTAATAAAGGGTTAAAGTGACAGAGGTTGCAGACTTGCAGCCAAAGTAAATGTGGCCCAAATGATGGATTTTGTCTTTAAAACGGCAGAACTCACTCTGGGAAATGGAGAAACTGTCTTTTCAAAAGTCATTTCATCTGAGGGCCATTAACCATTTGCCACAAAATTCTACCTGGAGCAATACGACTTTTGAAAACAATGTGGGAAAAGGAGAAAACCTGCATTTTCTTCCCAACAATGTTTTTTTACCCTTTCAAAGACAAAGTTCATCCTTTGATCCGCATTTCCATCAGATCTGCAAATGCTTTCAATTTGAAGGAGTTTAAAATTTTGTCGTATGGTAAATACTTACCAGGGGATTTTCTTCCTTTACTAAGGGCCGAATTTCGGCCCCATTCCCAATCGCAAAAAGTGTATTTTTTTCCCAATTCCATAAAATAGAATTCCCAATTAGACGCTAGTAAAAGAAAACAGTCTGATGTATCAGCCAGGGTTTTCCCTGACACACAAATTTGCAGGCATTGACCACAGTTCAAGCAGGAAATCGACAATCGTCGTATTGTAGGTACGAAACTATTCGGGGGCGAATGAACTATAGACTGCGTCCATATATTTTCAATCGATTCATGCATAGACTCAATTGTCTGGCTGTAAACCGTTATTGGTTTACACGTCGTAAAAATAGCATGTTAACTTCTTAGCAACCGCCTCGCGTGTATGCAGCGAAGCGGAGTTTTGTAAAGCAAAAACAAAGAACCCAGCTCCTATAATAACAAGCTCCTACAATAACAGTCCTGAAACAGGAACATGTTATGAAAAATATCCAACCTAATCTAGACCACGAGTTTTTTTTTTCCTCTCAAATTTCGAGCGGTTGTGCTTCCTCTTTGTCTTAGCAAAGTGATCGTCTGTATAATTTGTGAGCAGAGCTTGTCGTCGACCGAAATGGATAATCAAATAAAAACCAAGCTAATTCATTTTGGGACTTTTAAAGTCATCAGTTATGGGTTATAAATTCAAGATGTTAATTAAAGAGCCGGTATCAGTATGGCTGTGGGACTATCGACAAACCCGAAGTCATATAACGCAATAATCTAGTGTGAAGTATCCTTTTCACAATTAATTTTTAACAGTTTTTTTTTTTTTTTTTCAATACTGTACTAGATCTACCTCACAAAAGGACGATTTATCAGTCTTTCTTTATATGTCAAAACACACAAAAAATCGTTTTCAAAGATTAATCATCATGGAAAAAAACCACGAAAACACATGACAAAACATTGCCAAAAAGACCTCAACCGATCAGAGGCTCTTCAATCTGTCATGTTTAGCCTTGATAATGACTTCTATTAGCTGACTTGCATTGAAAATAAAACATGAAATAATTCCTCTGTTCATTCACCAGAAAAACAGATATCTTAATAAGAGAATTAAAAAATCCTACTTAACGGGGGTTGGGGGGTGTTGTCTTACAGCTTAGAGATTGGAACTAGTATGAAAGACTACAGAGAGACATCCAAAAAGAAAGAAGTTTGGAGGAAGAAAAAAAAAAAAAAAAAAAACAGCATTGATTCAGTAGTTTATTGTAAGGTTAAATATGTTTCAAACTTTTTATGTTTTGTCAATATTATTTTCCCAACTTTGACATTTTGTCGATGATTTTTTTCCCAATTTGGCCAGGGGCCTTTTCCCAAAATGCCTGGATAAAGCCCTGCTTACAGACAAGTCCCATCATTTGAGTCACACTTAAATTGTCGTCTACAAATGCTTTCAATATGGAAAAGTCTACATTTTTGGTAAAGTGTTAACAATTTAAACTGATCACTCTCCATGTTTTCTGCCTGGAAACCTTGACCAGTACCAGCACAGTGATGTGGCCAGTTCAAAAGACTGTTCATGCTGCTTACAGGATTTGAGCCTGGAACCTCTAATATAAGAGGCCAGTGTTCTACCTCTGGTCTCACTTACAGTACTTGAACTGCCAAGTCATAATATTTAACAATGAAAGATAAAAACTATAGCCTTTGTCTTCCTGAAGCTATGGACAGGAAATAGATGAACATGCATATATTTTTCCAGCTGATTATTGTATTTTTGGCCCATATTTAAAAAAAAAAAAAAAAAAACCTATCAAGAAGCTTCAAACTTACTGATTTCATATCTTAGACAATCCAGTCCCCAAGCTTCTGCTGCTTTGTTTATGGAATCTGTCAATAAAGGAAAGCGTGAATACAAGAAGATATTTCTCTTGAATCTAATACATGTACATGAGCCATGCCCTGGCAAAAGGGGGCCTAATGCATCTCCATGATGCATGATACCCAGTAATTCATCACACATTTATGGATCCATAAAATTCATTTTGTATAACAACTTACTAAATCATGTGGTACAATGGCCCTTTGATATTCAGAAACTGACCTATAGCAAAAAGTTTAAACCCAAGTCAGCCTGCACGGATGGCTCAGGCTGAACTGGTTTGATACCTTTTGCAAATGCATCAAGCCCCCCTTTTCTCAGAGCATGGCCCATATACAGAAAGTTATGTTATCATATCATTCCTTTGGCTTGTATTTAATTTAAGCTATCAGGTAAAATGTGATAGAGCACAAGATGGAGAAAAAAATACATATTTCTATAGAGCTTTCTGTCTTGATGAGAATGAAGAACTCAACCTTTTTGATTTCTGTTGAATTTGTTTGCTTTTTTTTTTCCAAGCCAAAGAGTAGACAATCACAACCTAATGAGTTTTCCTCTACAGAAAAATTGAGGTCAAAAATCTACTTTTATGAAGCTTTGAGAAGACTGTCTTCTAACAATATTCTAGACTAGGAAGGGTGACTTTCCAAGAATGTTCATGCAGATAGTTTTCCTATCAAGTTAACCCTTTACCACATAACAAAATTCTAGACAAATCCAAATTGAGAGCATTTGCAGATGACAAATTAGATGTGGCTCAAATAATTGAATTTGCCATTGACAGCCAGGAAAACATTTTGGGGACAGGAGAAAATGCTGGTAACCAGAATTGTCTCCTTTTCTCAAAATGTTTTGAAAAAAAAATCTTCCTCAGGGTCATGAAAAATTGGGATCATGTAAAGGGTTAAGGAGAAATGCATTACCAAGAATAATTATGTTAAGCATTTCCTATCAAGATAAGAAGTGTCTTACCAACAATATTCCTGCTGAGAAATTCCCTATCCTGCCAATCAGTTTGTTTCTTTGTATGGTGTTTAACGATGTTTACAACATAATTTCAGTTATATAGTGGTGGCCAATGACCTATCAATGATGTCCTGGAGTTTCTTTTACCAGTACCTTGTATAATATTCTTCCAAAGCCACTGGCTGCTTTCCCACATAACCACTGTTGAAACAATTATCAACCACCAGATAGAAATTAATCCTGTTGCAATGACTATCATCAATTCTCAGAAAGAAATTCACCAAGCTTGGGATTTGAACAAGCAAACCCCTAGTTTCATGTCCTGTACGCTGCCAACTGCACTGCTTTTCAACAAAGTTTATGTTGAGAGGCTCCCTAAACCTGATAAATAGAAGTATCTTACCAACAATGTTCATGTTGAGAGATTCCCTGTCTCTGAACACATTGTCAAGAGTTCTTTTACCAATCTCAGATCTCATGGTGGTCTGTGCAAGTTGTGTAATAGCAAATTCTGGATCTTCAACGCCATAGCTTGCCTGTGAAATTTCGGAGAGTCATCGTATAAAATTAAACCTGACTTAGTGGCCACCTGTGTTAAGCAAGCAGTTATTGAGTTCCAAAGAGGGCAGAATACATTGCAATGTACCTGTCTTAAAGAAACACATTTGGAGAGGTCGTTTGGTACTTTCTTTCACTCTATGTCAAACAACAAGGGTTTTGACTTGTCCAAATTGAAAGCATTTGCAGACAACAATATAGTTGTTGCTCAAAAAATAGAATTGGCCTCTGAGAGGGTGGAAAACATTTTGTGGGAAAAGGAGAAAATGCTGGTTCCAAGCAGTTTCTTCTTTTCCAACAATGTTTTCAAACGCTTATTTTCTTGTTAAAATTTGGGATTGTGTGGTAATGGGTTAATAAGGAATATACTGTATTTTTGCATGGAAACTTATGCCCAGCATATATTAGGCAATGCTGTATTTCAGTATCAGACAACATGATATTAGACTTGTCCAAATTGAAAAGCATTGGGGAATGACAATGTTTTCAAAAGCCTTGTTTCCCACGGTTTTTAAAAGTCAGGATTGTTTGGTAAAGAGTTAAAGACAAATTCCATAGTTTAAAACAACATTTGATATGTCATCTGCAAATGATTCCACTTTGACTGACTGATTGATTGTAAGGTTTTTAAAGCCATTTTTAACATTATTTCAGTTATCGTTTGGCAGCCAGTGCACCTATCCATGCTTTCCTGGAGTCTTTTACCAGTGCTCCGACAATCTTTCCAAGCTACTGGATGCTTTCCCACATAATTATCGTCAAAACAATGGTCGGCGGTGAGAGAGGAATGAATCCTATTGCAATGAATATCATCAATCCTCGGAAAGAAATTTGCAAAGCCCAGGATTGAACCAACGACCTCCTGTTCTCAAGTCCTGAACGCTACTGATTGAGCTACGGGGGCTTGGCTCTTCCAGTTTGAACAAGTCTTAACTTTTGTCATTTGATACAGAGTTCATGACTGTTTCAGAATACAGCCCTTGACAGAATAATTACTATACCTTATAGGGATCTTTCACCTTAACATAGAGGACACCACTTATTTTCAAAGTTACATTGTCTGAAATAAAAAAAGTACCATACTGTATACACCCTTTCTCAAGTGACAAATTTCTGACACTTCCCAACTGAAAGCATCTGCAGATGACAAATTTGAAATTGGTTAACTCTTTACCACACAATCATGGGTTTTAACAACCCTGAAGAAAAAGCCTTTTGAAAACATTGTGGGAAAAGGAGAAAATACTGGTAACCAGCATTTTCTCCTTTTCCCAAAATGATATCTAACCTTCCCAAAACAAATTTCAATTTTTGGGTCACATTTATTTTGTTGTCTGCAAATGCTTTCACTTTGGACAAGTCTAAAATTTTGTGTCATTTGGTAAAGGGTTAAAATGAGCTGAAGTTCTGTATTGTATTACATTGGGGTTTTAATACCGTTTTAAACAGCCTAGGTCATATCAGGGCAGTCAGTGCACCTACGCATGTGTTTCCTGGCTTTCTCACACCAATACTGACACAAGTTTCTTTCCAAGTCACTGACTACTTTCCTCACATGCATCAGAGGCGAGAGGCAAAAAATCGCAAAAAAGAAAGTTTGCCTCAACGGGGTATCAAACTCGCAACCACCAGGTCACGAGTGAGATATGCTAACCACTGAGCTACCCGAGCAAGCAGCTAAGTTCTCTGATAGAATAGAAAACATTGTGGGGAAAGGAGAAATTACTTGTTACAAGCAACTTCTCTTTCTCCCACAATATTTTTAAAAACTTTCTTCCTCAAAGTTGCTTAAACACAAGATTGTTTTGTAAAGGGTTAAAATAAGAGTTAACATTTGAATGATCACATGACAGAGATTTAGACATGTCAAGTTTCAAATCACTTGCAGATGACAAATTAGTGTTCTTTAAATGATGGCTTACGCCAATGAATAGAAAAGAATGTTGGAAAAGAAAAAAAAATGCTAGTTATAAGAACTTTCTCTATTTCCCATGATGCTTTCAAGGATCTTGTTTTCACAAGGGTCATTCAAACAATGTACTGTTTGGTATAGTTGTAATCCTTTACCAAATAAGCTCATGTTTCAACCATCCTGCATCTTCGCAAGCCAAGGATACTACGGTAGTACCCTTGGCCGCTCGCCTCTTTAAAAATCGAAACTCCTGCTGTGCCATTTCATTGGATGTGATCAAAACCCATCGCGTTCAATCAAACCATCCGTAACAAGAAATCTTCCGCGAAACAGAAAACAATAATGGTGGCTCCCGTCAAAAACGAAAGTTGTCGTGTTTGTGACAAAAATTTGCCAAAAAAGAGTAGACGATCAATATTTAATGAGTTTTTTATAGTTCATGATCAATTATGTGAAATATTAGGACGGGTTCCACAGTCAAGTGATTGCGAATCATTGTATGTCTGATTAATTTCAGAAAATTGTGATGAATCCGAAAGCGCAGCCATATTTGATGCATAGCCTAACAAATTTTATTACGAGCATTTTGATTGGTCAGAAATAACATCAGCAAAGGTTACGCAACTCGTGATATTCGATAGGTGGCGCAGTGGGAGTTTCGATTTTTAAAGAGGCGAGCGGCCAAGGGTACGTAACGAACAAAGTGGAGTTAGAAGTGGAGTTAGTATCCTTGGCTTGTGAAGATGACCATCCTGAGGCAAAAACTCTTTATGAAAACAAAGTGGGAAAAGGAGAAAATGCTGGTTTACCAGCATTTTCTCCTTTTCTCACAATGTTTTCTATCTTTTCACAGATAAAATCGAAACGCTGGAGTTTCATTGTACATGTATTTGTTATTTGCAAATGCTTTCCAATATTAATGAATCTAAAATTTTGTTGTGTGGTAAAGGCTTAAAACATAGGATTTAGCATCGAGAAGCTAAAAAACATCGTGAGAAAATCAGAAAATGCTGTTTTATTACTACATTACTCCTTTTCCAACAAGGTTCTAAGAAGATGGAACTTTCCACTGGGTCGACAAAACACTAGATTGTTTAGTGAAGGGTTAGAAATTGATGGACTGAACACGCTTTTACACCACCTTCAACATTATGTCAGTCATATCACGGCAGCTGCTCACATACTCATGTAAGTCCTGGGTTTCATCACTACCAGGCTTAGGCTCTGAAGTCACTTGTTCAATGACACTCCCATGAAAAACCCAGTGCATCTTATTAGGCTCAACCCCTTGGTATTGACTGATTGAATGGTGTTTAATGCCACTATCAACATTATTTCAGTCATATCACTGTGACAGCTTGCTTATTCATCTATGCCCTGGGTTTAACCAGTACTAGGCTAAGGTTCTGAAATGTCTCGCCAAAGGACATTCCCAAGAAGAAAACCCAGTGCTTCCAGTGAGACTCTAACCTGGGTCCTCGAGGTTACTAGTCCTACACTTTACTACTGAGCCACACAGGGCCCTAACCCCAGGTAACTACTAACGAGTAAAACAACAACAGTAAGTATAACTTGTCACTTACCTGATGTTATTGCATGTTGCATGTCAACCACAATTGCATTTTCTTTCAAGGACTGTACATAACCTACTTTGTATATCACGGGAAACCTGAAATGAATACCCTGGAAAAGAAAGAAATAAAAATTAACACATTTATCTTGCTTTTAAGTAGACAATAAACAATGTTCTATTAAGGTAGGAGTTCTGGGACACTGTCCCATCGAATAAGTAAAATGTCCTTTTTTAATCACTGCATCCAAGTGGGACTATTGTCTTGATCAGTCTTAACCTTTTACCAGACGCCAAAATTTCAGCCCTGTCCAAATTGAAAGCATTTGCAGACGACAATTTCAATGTGGCTCAAATAGTGCAGTTTTTCTTTGATAGGGTAGAAAACATTGTGGGAAAAGGAGAAAATGCTGGTTACCAGCATTTTCTCCTTTTCCCACAATGTTTTCAAAAGGCTTCTTTCCCAGGGGCTTCAAAAGGCAGCATTGTGCGGTAAAAGGTTAAGTACAGGTGTTTCAGTTAACTCTTTATCACACAACCCCGAGTTTTAATGACCCTAAGGAGGAAGGCTTTAGAAAACATTGTGAGAAAAGGAGAAAATGCTGGTAACCAACATTTTCTCCTTTTCCCACAATGATTTCTACACTTTTACAGAGAAACTTCAGTTTTTATGTCACATTTAATTTTTTGTTTTCAAATACTTTGAAACTGGACCAGTCTTAAATTTAAGCTACATACCACCTTTAAAATGGTTCAGAATTTAGTCAGCTGTGTAAAAAGCAGATAAATTACCAACATTATGGTGTAGGGGATAACTACATATATTGGAAATCTTTCATTTAAAACCAGAAATGTCACACCAGTGATTTATCTGATGGCATAAAGAAAATGAAATGCACTTTCTTTGTCATCTATGTATTGCAACCTTGCAACCGTCAGTGGCAAGATCTGGCATGAAGATACAAGAATGATTACAGTTTGGTAAAATGAAGATGAAATGAGTCAAAAACTGGCTGAAAATGCGTATAGATGTATCTTTAACCCTTTACCACACAATCCCAAGTTTTGAGACCCCTGAGGAAGATGGCTTTTGAAAAGGTACGAAAAAGGGAAAATGCTGGTAATCAGCATTTTCTGCTATCCCCACAATGTCTCCTGTCCTATCAAATGCAAATCCCATCATTGGAGAGGTCATCAGACCTCTCCAACAGTGGTGAGTTTAAAAGGCAGACTGCCTCAGAAAGTGTAATCTAAATCTCTTTTTTCGCAAAATTGTTCTGATTGTCTGTTTCGTCATGGTTTTATAAATAAACCGAAATCAAAAAACTGGAATAGGAAATAGAAATAGTCCCTATTCCAGTTTTTATGGGAGGGATTTCAAAAAATAGATTTTTGTATTGATTTGATTGCAAATGTTTTTCGACGGTCGATACAAAAAGAAAAGATTATTTTCGATATTTGCTTCTTTTATTTTCTGTTCCATCGTTCATATTTTCAAAAACGGAAACTAAAACTGAGGGCGCTAATTCTTGCTTAACCTCAAAGGATAGTTTCAATTATTCATTATTTCTATTGAAAGGATAGTTTCAATTACAGTCATTCTCTACAGTACAAAATGACCGCTTCAATTGCTGTAACTTTTCATTAAACAAATTAGTCTATGCGGCAAAAAAATAATTTTGTTAAAAAAGAGAAAGAACACAGCAGAAAAAGATACGGCGACTTGAGAACGCGAGGAAGGTCATGTGTCTGTCATGTAATGCATAAGAGTTTCTATGCAGTGGCAATCACATAATGCCTTACTTGTTTGTTTACATGTTGTGAAATATATTGAAATTTAAAGCCAATAAACTATTTGAAAATATTGATGCTGACCTCTCCTGGCTTCTTTTTTAAAGAAGCCAACTTGTTTGGGCCAATTTTATCCTGTCATCTGCCGACCCATTACAACATAGATAAGTCTACAATTTTGTAAGCTTGTAAAGAGTTAACCCTTTACCACATGATCCCGTATTTTCACCACCCTGAGAAAGAGGCCTTTTAAAAAACATTAATGATTATGGGGAAAGGAGAAAATGCTGGTAACCAGCATTTTCTCCTTTTCCCACAATATTTTCTATCCTTCACACAACAAATTTCAATTTTTGAATCACATTTATTTTACCATCTGCAAATACTTTCAATTTAGACAAGTATAAAATTTTGTTGTTTGGTATTGAGGTAACCAACTATGCTGTGGAAAAAGCCTTTTGAAAACATTATATATAAACATAGTGGGAAAAGGAGAAAATGCTGGTTACAAGCATTTTCTCCTTTCCTCACAATGTTTTCTATCCTATCAAAGACAGAGATAATCATTTGAGCTACATTTGATTTGTCGTCTGCAAATGCTTTCAACTTCAATCAGTCTGAAATAGGTTGTAAAAGACTTGAAGGAAGTAAGAAATCAAAGAGGGAAATAATGTATACATACAGGGTCCAATATTGAATTAAATCGTCCAAAGTATTCAACTATCCATGCCTGTTGTTGAGGAACGATATATATACCACAGTGCGAGAGAAAGTTTGTTGACAAAGTTCTTACACTCTGCTGAGTAACAGTCTGAAAAGAAAAAGACTCTGCCATGTAGCCACAGTATTTGAAATGCTGCTACCGACATTGCTTTTAAGTCAACAATAAACTATGTTCTACCAAGGTAGAATGATTATACACTGATTATTAAAAACATTCTTATACTTCAGTGTTAATAATGTGTTACTTGAGTATACAAAACAACATAGGAAACACATTTTGAATTTTGATATCATTGTATTATGTGTATAACTTATAAGAATGTAGTCAATTGTCTACATAATTTTTTTCTACCAAAAGACCACTTGGATTATCCCTTACCAAAAGACAAACTATCGCCCTCATACCATACAATTTTTACTATTAACTCTTTACCAAACGACAAAATTTTAGACTTGACTAAACTGAAAGCATTTGCAGACAACAAAACAAATATTACTCAAAAATTGAAATTTGTTTTGGGAAGGGAAGAAAAGATTGTGGGAAAAGGAGAAAATGCTGGTTACCAGCATTTTCTCCTTTTCCCAAAATGTTTTCAAAAGGCTTCTTTCTCGGGGTCGTCAAAAATCAGTTTTGTGTGGTAAAGAGTTAATCACTCTCAATGAGTGCTTACCCCATTTTGTTGGTACATGTGGTTCTAAAAGTTGACCCCGGACATCAGGAGATTTAAAACTGGAACCTCTGACATGGAGAGGCCAACAGTCTGTCTCTGAGATAATATTATCCATTAAAATTTAGTAAATGACCTCCTACAGAACCCTTTTTTCCCCCTTTACTACACAGTCTCTAGTTTTGACGGATCCCAGGAAGAATCCCTCTAAAAAACATTGTGGAAAAAGAAGAAAATGCTGGTTAACAGCATTTTCTCCTTTTCCCACAATGTTTTCTATCCAATCAAAGATAAATTCCATCATTTGAGCCACACTGAAATTGTCGTCTTCAAATGCTCTTGATTTGGACAAGTCTACATTTTGTTTGAAATCAACATATTTTGCAGGCAAGTACTTGCATTCTTGCCTTACATAAGGTAGCAAAAGGAACCCATATGGTAACAAAAAGCGGCAGACAAGAGTGAACCTCCAACCCACCCAATAACAGACATTAGTAAAGATTCAAGATGGCAGTTATAAATATCTATACAGATGCTAAATATAAAGTTTCCATCAAGGTCAGACATTCTTGATCGCCTCACGACTCATTGATGCTCGCATGTTTTTTGTACCTATGCTGAGATTTGCAAATTTTTAAATGAGCGAGTGGAAGTCTTATTTCAATGAACATCATTTCAAGCAAACAAAATTACCAGGTAGCAACCTTTTTCTACTGCTTTTGCAGTAGCCTGGGCAGCATATTCGATTTCAGGAAGTAAATTTGCAACTTGATACAGCTAATTTCGAACCTGGTTTGTGTCGTTAGGGGTTAACTCTTTCCTGCAAACTTGTTTGATTTTTACAAGTCTAAATTTTTTGTTTTGTATTGGGTTAAAGCAGGTGTCTCAAAGCAAGTTCTTCCCAAATTTTGGGAATTCTCCCCCTGGGAAAAAGTTGAATTTTCAGTGTCTTTGTCCTCTAGATAATGGGTTGGTTGGTTGTATTGGGGTTTAACGCCACTTTAACAGCTAAGGTCATATCATGGCGGTCGGTGACGCACATGTGTTTCCTGGCTTTCTCACACCAGTACTAACACAACTTTCTTTCCAAAGCCACCGACTACTTTTCTCACATGCTTCAGCAGAGGTGAGAGGCGAAAATACGCCGGAAAGAAAGTTTGCCTCAACTGGGTATCGAACTCACAATCACCAGGTCATGAGTCCGACACGCTCACCACTGAGCCACCCAGGCGGGCTCTAGATAATGGGGCACTATTGGTGTCTAGCCCTGTCTATGTATGCTCTTTATATTTCACAGGCATGTTTTCATAGTTACCTGCTGGTCTACTGCAGAAATGAATTGAGTGAACCCTTAGCCACACATTCTCGACTTTTCATGACGACTTTTGTAATCACTACTGCATGGGAAATGAAGAAATGCTGGTAACGGCATTTTTTCTATTTCCCGCAATGTTTTTTTTATGCTTTGAATCTAACATAGATATCAAAATTAAGCGATAATAAGTCTATCATAAGATATAATGAAACAAGTAAGCAGTATTGCGTAATGTTTACCCCTCCCACTCAATTAACTGGCGAATTTCAGGATTGACCTATTCCTTTCATCTGTTAAGCCTACCTAACCATTTGAAACCTTCGAATATTGGCATGCACATTAAAGGTATATACGTACCCTGTATGCCAGTAGATTTCTGGGTCGTACTGTTCTAAAAGTAGTCGATAAAGACATATTGTAGTGATGTGCAGGCGGTTGGCATGCGACCGGGGTAATTTAGAAACGTTTGAGTTGCTAAAGGACTCGAAACTCAAGAATAATGTTCTAATTGTTATATAATCCTCTACATGGACGATATAACAGTGCCAATTACGCAGTTATTGTTTTAAACCCATCAACAGTTTAGAGGAGTTAATTCCAATTAAAACTGTTACACGAATTACAGTCTAGAAAGTGTTAGAAATAGCTTTAGGGACCAGCAAACAAACCGAGTCATTAATCAAAGCACTGAAAGGTCTGAGGCTATAAACAAAAACCAATTTTGATTGAGATTTTAGACGTCAGGGGTTTATTTCATTTAGGCAATTTTATTGGAAGTATCAGTGATAATTTACCGATAGGAACGTTTGTTAACAATATGCCAGTATCTTTATGGAACAGACTATAGCATCAACGCACTGTAGGCACGAGGTAATTTCACCGATCTGTTTTGTTATTTTGACGTAAGGCACCTTTTTTTTCCCCACTTCAGAACAACATGGCATGATGCTAATGCACATGCCAATCCATTCCTTCAAGTCCTTTGCCGATACTGCTAGCAACATTCTGCCATAGACTTTTGATGCTGTGATATGAAAATATAGAAATTAAGTGTACAAGTGGCAGGAGGAAGGAATACAGCTGCAATATTTTTCATCCAATTCTCGGAACTTTTGGCCCAGCTGGAACACAAATCAAAGCTCCTAGGTTACATTGCCTGTTAGAGCTCCTGTAACCACATTTCAACACTTACTGGGGGACCTGCATGGGTCAATGATGAAGGTGTTAGATTTGCAAACCAGTGGCCCAAGGTTTGCTTCTAGCATGAGGCTCAGGTTTTTTCATGGAATTGCGTTAGAGAAGGACACCCCAGAGCTCCATTCCAGTACCTGTAACACCAAGGACATACATGAATAAATGAGTTGTCACAGTCGTATGCCTGAATTAAAGTTGAAAGCTAAATTGAACACCATTAATGCTTTACAGGGAATAAACCATTCTGGGAAAAAAGTGCTGATTACCAGCATTTTCTCCTGTTCCAAAATATTTTCAAAAGCTTTTCTCTTTAGGTCCTACTATTGGTAAGAGGTAAAGACTGTGGGCAGTCACAACATGCAATTTGAGTCAGGTTACTAACAACACGTGAAAATACTTTCACTGAGCATTACCAAGGTATGACCACCTCTGCAGGGCATAGAAATAAATGATACCACGGTGTGAAAAAAAGAAGAGCACCACATTTGGATCCAAACATTCGGCTTCAGTTGCTTTTAGAAATACATGTAGATTGATTTTCATTCAAAATACTAAGTCAAATTAGGGGCATAACTGTGTCAAAAATACTTTGATGGTTACCTGCCCTTGTTGTATGGGTTCCTCTTTGGATAGTTAACAAGAAGTCCAAGTTTGAAGAAAATATCTCCAGTAACGACAGAAATATTTATCAAATGTCATTTTTGCATGAAGAATTCTAGGTAGGAAATGGGTCACAACTGTGTCAAAATATTTTGATAATTACCTACCCATGTTCTTCTTTTCATAACTAGTCCGAGTTTGGAGTGAATATCTTCAGCAACAAATAAAATATCTAAGTTTTTGCACGAGGTAGACGATGATGCAATTGACGCCAGTGCTATGACGATACCTCAACATTTTCTTAAAAAAAAAAAACAAAGAAAATTGGATTCGGTACTTTTATTTGAAAACAACAACAAAACATCAAAGAAACAAATATAAAACAACAAGAGATACATGAGAGCCTGAATCTCTCTACTGGATCAATCAGATGGCTAGTATTGAAATCAAGAAATGGAACAAGATTAAGAATTGTTGGTGAATACACACCCTGATTCTTTGAGGGAAAAGCAGAAACAATCCTGTTTCAACAACCTTGAGCTTGAGAAATAGAAGGCTTTCAAAAAGCATTGAGGGAAAAGCAGAAAATGCTGGTTACCAGTATTTTCTTCCCTACCCATAATGTTTTCAAGTGCCTTTTTTCCACAGGTTCTTTGAATCACCAGATTACTTGGTAAACAGTTAACCCTTTACCACCCAATCCCAAATATTAACGACCCTGAGAAAGCGTAACATAGTGACCAGTCAAACCTGATTATAACTAATAAGTCAATTAGGGGTTAATTGCTGGCGAGTACTTGTGAACTGGTCATATGTTTGTTTTGCATTGTTGAACCTAAATGTCAGGGAGACCTTTCGTAATGTTTAGGGTCAAGCTGTTTATTGGACTCCTCGGTTTTGGTGCATTCATCAAATTCTGACGCATTATTTTGGGTTACAGCTCCCTAACTGTAAACTGGAATGCTGTTGTACAAACAACAGGTGATAGTATGCGTGAGAATGCAATGTCGTCCAGGCCTTGCATTCTGTATATATACTGGGGTTTTTGAGAGTATGTGCGGTTTGGTTTTGGAGCTCAGTTGGAGTTGGGTTTTGGAGCTGTGTCAGTCAGACAGTGCAGGCAGTCCAGTGCGGTTCAGTTCCGTTGTGCAGTGCAGCCTGGTCAGTTCCAGAGATTCTGTCTGGGAGTCAGTGTTTGGGTCTGACTCGGTGGAGTAGAATGGTGGTGTGACTGGGCAAAACGAGTTTCTGCATTATTAAAACTTAAAAAACACAGGCTTGGACTTTTCTTTTATCAAACAAACACAACGCGAAGTAGAAGAAGGAGCGAAGTACTAAACACTAGGTATCAAGCTGTGTGTTTATTGGTGCCGTGCCGGCGGATCTTGGAATTTGAAATCAGAACTTTCGAATGTTACTAGAGCTTTGGCAACACAAGGAATTTCCAACACAGTTATTAAATTTGATGGCAATCCAAAAATTTTCAGAGAATGGATAAAATCGATTGAAAAATACTCTGTCTTAACTGGTGCGAATGACCATAGAAAGAAGTTAATTGCTTATCAAACATCTGGGGGTGCAGTATCTGGCTTTATACAAAGACACATGAATGTGCATGCAGCATGTACCTGGGAGCAATTGAAACAACAACTTGCAGTTAGATTCTCAGACGTTACCGATCCACAAATAGCATTATCCTTGCTAAGGAGGGTTAAACAAAAACATAATGAAACAATTCACAACAATGCAGACAGGATTTTATGTCTTGCCGAAGACGCATATGGAAATCAAGGGGGGAATGCGGCTGAAAGGAATTTAATTGACATTTTCGTGGACGGTTTACAAAATGATCATCTGAAAATGAAAATTTTAAGAGATCAACCAATTATGTTGCAAGCTGCTATAGCCGTGGCAGTAAATGAACAAAACTTACGAAACAGAGTTAACATAGCATCGGGTACCAGTCAACATCAACCCATGGAGGTCGACCTTTCGAGAGGTCAAAGATTTAAAAATAGGGTAAATAGTACACAAGGCAGGCCACTTAAATGTTGGAATTGTGGTAGGATAGGCCACATTAGTAAAGACTGTAGAAACAAAAAGTCAATTAAACCACCAATGGGTCATGGAAAGCCAATAAACCAGGAAAACTAGTAAGCTCTTTGCATAATGAGGTCAATGTAAAGAGTTATGAAAACATGAAGAACTATTCTCAACAGAAGTTTAAAATTAATAATTTAGGTAGCCCAATTCTTGCTTAGTTAGAATTGGTAAACAAAAGTTTAGAACTCTTGTGGACACTGGAGCAGAATGCTCATTGATGCATCGTCGGATTTACGATCAATTGAAAAACAAACCAAAACTGCAAAACAAAAAGGTATATTTGCAAATTGCTAGTGGTGCTCCACTAAAATGCGATGGTTGTGTTAATGTACAGTTTTGTATCGGTGGAACCGAAATGTCTCAAGATTTCTATGTTATTAGGGAGTTAAATAGAAATTTAATTCTTGGTTTGGATTGGTTAAAGAAAGACAATGTTAGAATTTACATGGATGTGAAGTGCATTCAAATAGATGGTAAGCACTATGTTAATTTAGAAGAAGATATTCATATAGCTACTACTGTAAGGATAAAAAGAGATTGCTTAATTAAACCTAAAACAGCCGTTGTTTGCTACGGTAAAGTTAGAGAAAATCCAGATTTACCTGTGAAAGAAGTTTATGAAGTTTCACAAATCGATAAGGGTTTCATTGTTAATTATCCGGGATTACAAGTTATTAATACTGTATCAACATTAAATAAGGATAGATCACTACCACTTTTTGTTGTAAACAACACAAACAAATTTATCAAAATTTACAGACATGGTTTGTTAGCTAAAATTTCTCCTATTCAGAACAAAATTTCAAGTGTAAGCACAATTAAACAAACCACTGATAATATAATTAACTTAGATGATTTAGATGTCCCTGATCAATTCAGATCGAAAATTGAAAGATTAATTCTTCAAAATAGAGACTTGTTTGCGAGCAAAGACTCAGAATTAGGTCATACAGATGTAGTGAAAAATGCAAGTGGATGTGGGCGATCATCAACCAATTAAAATGAGACCATATAGAACACCACTTAAAAATAGGGAAGTAATTGATAAGGCAGTAGATGAAATGATGGATGCTAACATTAAAGATCAAGATCACCTTGTTCATTTCCTGTGGTCATTGTAGACAAAAAAAGACGGTAGCAAAAGATTCTGTGTAGACTTTCGAAAACTTAATCAAATTACAAAGAAAAACCCATACCCTTTACCTTTGATTGATGATATTTTGGCATTATTAGGTAAGGCAAAATATTTTTCGTCGTTAGATTTAAAAAGTGGATATTGGCAAGTTGCCATGGATGAAAAAGACAAAGAAAAGACAGCGTTTGCGTGTCATAGGGTGTTATTTGAATTTAATGTTATGCCCTTTGGCCTTTCTAATGCACCAGCCATTTTTCAAGAACTTATGTCTGTTGTCCTTCAGGATTGTAATGGTTTTGCTACTGAATGCTTAGATGATCTGTTGATATTTAGCGAGAGCTTAGAAGACCATTTAAAACATATTGGCATTATTTTTAGGAAATTGAGACAACACAATTCAAAACTGAAATTGAAAAAGTGTAGTTATCTTAAAACAGAAACAAATTATCTTGGTTTCATTGTAAGTGAAAACGGAATAAAAGCTAATCCAAAGAAAGTAGAAGCAATTAAATCTTTGCCAATGCCAACCTGTGTTAGGGAGGTTAGGTCATTTATTGGTATGTATTCATATTACCGTAGATTCATTCCAAATTTTAGTCAAATTGCAGAACCAATTATTGCTCTGACACGAAAATATGCTCACTTTAAGTGGACAGAAACACATCAAAAAGCTTTTGAATATTTGAAATACAGCCTCACCGCTGTGCCACTGTTGGTTTATCCCGATCCAAAAAAAACGTATATATTGTATACAGATGCTAGTGACCTTTGTATAGGTGCATGTCTCACTTAACAGTGTGATAGAGATGAGAAACCAATTGATTATTTGTCTCATAAATTGAGTAAATCCCAATGCAAGTGGTCAGTTGTGGAAAAAGAAGCTTTTGCAATTCATTTTGCACTTCAAAAACTTGATTATTATTTGCATAATGCACAGTTCGTTATTAGGACAGACCACAAACCTTTGAAATACTTACTTGAGAGTTCTATGCAAAACAAGAAAATACAACTCTGGGCTTTAGGCATGTAAGGTTATAATTGCACAGTAGAATATATAGCAGGTAATACAAATTCATGTGCTGACCTTCTTTCTAGACATCCAGACAATGTTAAAGTAGAGTCAGAAACCCAAAATTCTCAACAAAATAAAACAGTTATTGATGTTAATGACAATTTGTATGAAATCAATGTTCTTGATTCAAATCAGTTCAAACCAAAGACATTTGCATGTTGTCAATTACCAGACGACCAAACATTTAACAAATGTGATTGCTCAGACTTCACAAAGGCTGGTTTTGACATGAAAACAGAACAAATGAAGGATGAAAATCTCTCAAAAATTAGATCAATGCTTTTAAATGGGGAAGGAAATAAAGATGTGCAGACGCACTATCTTTTAGTTGATGAGTTGGTTTATTACATCTCACATGGGTGTTCAGAAAACGTTTGATCAATTCGTCAGAAGTATTTTTGGTCAAATTTTTACAAGGAGGTATATAAGTATGTGTCTGAATGTACTGTTTGTCAGACTAGGTCTTTACAGAAAATAAAGCAGCCTTTACAAGAAATTGACATTCCACCTTATCCAATGGCAAAACTTAGCCTTGATTTATCAGGACCATATCCTACAACTTTGTCAGGAAACAAATACATTATTAATTTTGTAGATTGGTATAGTGGCTGGCCAGAAGCTTTTGCTGTGCCAGACAAAAACGCTGAAACGATTGCTGATTTAATCACTGATACAATTTTTCCTCTTTTTGGATCTTGTTTGCAACCTGTGACAGATAATGGAACTGAAAATGTAAACAAAATTGTAAGGGAAACACTAGGGAAGCTCAAAATTGATCATGTTCTAACAAGCGTGTATCACCCTCAAAGTAATGCTAAAGTTGAAAGATTCCATCGAACTTTACATGATATTTTGGCTAAGAAATTAGCAGATAATCAACAGACTTGGGACATCAACAGACTTGGGACTTACACCTTAATCAAGCTTTAGCCACAATATGGTTTAATGTAAGCGAGTCTACAAAATTCTCACCTTTCTTTTTGCTACACAATAGGGATGTTGTATAATATATTAAGTCCAAGAAGAAAGTATGTAGGTGAAGAATATCATAAAATAGCTTTGCAAGATTAACATAAATCTTTTGCAATGGTAAGAAATCATTTAAAGAGAGCAAAGAAAAAACAAGCTAAATACGCTGATAAGGGTGCTAAAACAGTTGATTTTGAAGTAGGTGATCCTGTATTCTACAAGAATAATCAGAGAAAAGGTAAATTGGATCTAAAATGGAAACCTTATTATAGGATACTTGAAAAGAAAAGTCCTGTAACTTATGTAATTAAGAATCAACTAGATGGCTCTACATGTAAAGTACATGCCGAATTATCAAGATTAGCAAATGTAGATGATTGGAAAATTTCTGAAAATAAAGACAAACGTTTTAGAGATGCAGCTTATGTTATTCCACCGCAAGCATCAGAATCTGAAACTGCATCCGACTCTGATTCAGAAGAAAATATGCCCTTAGCTGAACTAGCTAGGAGACATAGACATGAAAGAGAAACTTCTGAAGACGAAGATGACATACCTTTGATGGAATTAAGGAAACGTCTACAATACAGAGAAAATAGGCAACAACAAAATGAAAATAATGATTCCCTGATGAATTCTAGTGAGTCAGAAGAAGAAATGGATATTAATGAGATCCATTTGCGAAAACCGAGAAAAATTAAGAAGAAATCTCAGACAGGTGATAATGTTAAGAAACTGTTGAGATTAGTTTCTGAAATGTTGTAAAATGACCTTAGAATAAGTAGATTCTGTTGTAACTAAAGTGAAGGCGAATAACATGTGATACCTTCAGTTAGTTGTAAATAAGAGCCGAATTGTGAATATATAACTTCTTGAAATTGCCAAGTAATTGCAATTGGGAAAATGGGAAAATGTTTAATGTATTGTATTGTATTTTTTTTTAAGGGTAAAATCATGAATATTCTATTTACCTTAGGGTTAGTGTTCGTTAGCCAAGTTTATGGTGTGTTTGTATCTGAAAACATTGTTTTGCAGAGAACAAATGAAATATTTATCAATGATGCACACTGGTATGTAACATTTGACCATGACTTAAGTTCATTTAAGAAGTTAATTGATCAAATTGAGAGTGACCTAAACGTTACCGACGAGGTAATGTCAACCATATCAGGATTTTATGAAAAATCAGAATTAACTGGCTATGTAGAAACTTTAAAAAGTTTACAAGTTGAAGTTGAGATGTTAAAAGATGCTTATACTTCAGTGTATAACATTTTTGATGATTTCCGTACAATAGCATTGGGTAATCCTAGGAACAAACGATCTGTACTACCATTTGTAGGTCAATTAATGAGTACATTGTTTGGTACTGTTTCTGAATCTGACCTTGAAAATGTAAACAGAAATGTAAATATTTTGGCTTGTAACCAAAAACGTGTTTTACATGACTTAAACGCGTGTATGTCAGTTTTAAACTTGACTAGAGTTCAAGTCATAGAAAACAGACGTTCAATAACGGATTTAATTATTGTTGTCCAACGTCTAGACAGAGAGATAAGTACACTGGAAGAACAATTTGAAAAGAAATTTGTTAGATTAGAACAATTTCTGCATACATATTTGCAGTTTAAATTAATTCTTGACGAAATTAGACTTATGACACAAGATACAATGTTTTATCTTGAAAACTTTAAATTAGAGCTCAACATGTTGTCTTTGCAACATTTGTCAACAAATACCATTTCTCCAAATAATCTATGAGAAATGTTAATTGAAATTGAATCTAGACTTCCAAGTAATTTCGAATTACCAAGTAGTCCGCGGGATAATATTTGGTATTTCTACAAAACTCTGACGTCTGTAACTTATCTGCAAGATAATGAAGTTAGGATCATACTTAAGATTCCTTTGTTGAATACAAATCAGAAATATGATGTGTATAAGGTGTATAACTTACCGATTCTTAAACCTATAAAGGATAGTCATGTTTTAGTTAAGTATAGTTTAGAATCTGATGCTTTCATGGTATCTAGGGACAGAACAAAGTTCACATTTTTGTCTAAAAGTTAAGTATCACTCGTGTAATAATCATCACTCACAATTATGCAATCCTGAAACAGCTTTTTACCAAGTGAACGTAAACAAATTCTGCGTTACTGCTTTGTTCATGAGAAACAAGCATGACATTAAAATGTTCTGTAAACAGTTGGTTGTTTTGAATCAAACGTTACCTTTTGCCCGACATTTGTAATCTGGGTTTTGGACTGTTATTACAAACAAACCTCTGACATTTACAATAAATTGTTCATCAGATGTCACTAGTGACATTCTGGTTGAACCATATTTTGGCATTGTGAAATTAAATGACACCTTGTAAGGCTTCTAGTGATTATTTACAGTTACCAATCTATTTCGATAAACAAACAAAGTATGAGAGGATAGATCCAGTTGATACTTTGTTGAAAGGTCATAATATTCCTGAATTTTCGTTTTTGAATGTTACACATGATGATTTCGTGAAATTTAAGTCAGTAACATCGCCACCTCATTTAGCGAACTTAAGAGAAATTCCTATGCAAAACTTTCTTCATGAAGTTAGCATGTATGAGGATACTGAATTTGGAACATCCAAAATTAATAGAGTAAATTGGACTACTGTTGCATTACTTGTTGGCGCCACAGTCGTCGCCATGATTATTATTGTCTGTGTATTGAAGCACAGAATAAAATGCAGATCCATAGACCATTCTGTTGGTAAACATTTGGCTAATGATCATGACCTCGAGGGGGTAAATGAAAAACAGTTACCTTCCAAGATGTTGAGATGTCCGTTGTCAAGAACCGACAAACTGTCAACAACAGTGATGAAGAACAACAAATCTTCAAGCGGACAGATGCCATGTTGGCATGGACCTATTAGTTATGGTCGAGATGAAAGTGCATAGATGTATTACGGATGGAAATAAACATGTACATGAACAATAATTGTTGTAAATTGGAACATTTATCAGCTACAGCTGTGTGTATATATTATGATGTATACATGACATAACGTTAAAAAAAAAAAAAAAAAAAAATCACATGTTCACTAAGTTGATAGTCCCTTGAATATGAAATAATTTTAATTAACAGGCAGAAGATGTTGGACTAATGAGGGGATATTATAACCAAACAAAGATATGACCGTGAATAAATTCACAACTGAATCAACTGATGACAGTATTTGGATACTAAACCAACGAAAGCAAGTACCGATGATACTGATTCCTGAATCACCAAGGATGATGGATAAACAGACTACGACTCCTGCTAAAGAAAAATAAAATGAATTGCAGTTGTCTCTAATTAAAATAAAATACTTAGTGATTTTCTTTTATTAATTTACAAATAATTCAATAAACCATTGCTTATGTTCAACACAATGTCATGCCATATTGAACAAGAATAAAATAGATCAGATTGACTTTTATACATGACATGACAGGCGAAGGGTTTAAAGCAGGGTTGTGGAAATACTATGCCCGACTTGTCTGACTCGGGAAAATTCAGCGTCGGACAAGTGAGTCTAGTTGTCCGTGGACAAGTAGAAAATATGAGGAAAATTTTTGAAACAAAAATCTGTTGTAATATACATATCCAGTGAAATACGTATGCTCTCACTTCGTACAAAATGGCATTTCGAATGATTAACAGTGTCTTGAGATGATCCCTGATTTCTGGAAACCCAAAATACACATTTGGTCTACCTCCACTTTCATCGCATTCGACAAAATATGCGGCTGTTGTTGCACGTCAATTTTTTGAAAATGTATAACACCCTCAAGATCATCGTTATGGATTAAAATAATTTGATTGGTATAATTTTAGCTCTGGTTTAGAGATCTTTGATGACAATGTCGCACATGTGAAAATTTTAGCCTATAATCTGATTTAAACAGCTTCAGTGCGAAATGGGCCGTGATTTAACACCTCTGCCGGAAGCTGTCTCAATATCCAAAAGTTTTCGATTCAGCGATCAGTTGGTGGGTAAAATCGGAGAAAATAGTTTTTTTTTTATCAAATTTTCGATGCAAACGGAAGTGGTAAGTCTGAGACTCCGAACCATTTGGCGGCTCCAATGGTAAAGCAGACAGTGACAAGAAATGTGACAAAAACTTTTTTTTTCAACGAGGCGTGCTTGAAAGAATTCCCATAGTTGAATGCAGACGATCGTAACAATATTTTTTAACGTTTGTCAAGAGTATCCCCATGTTGCAGACATGTCACTTTATGTGTACCTTTTAATTAAAATCGATTGTTTTGGACAAGTGAGCCACACTGGCGGACAAGTAGATTTTTGTAATTTACTTGTCCGTGGACAAGTAGAAATTTCTAAGATTTCCACACCCCTGTAAAGCGTGGTTGTTATGACCACAAGTGCAACTCTTCACGTGTATGCATTCTACCACAAAGTCGTTTACGCATAAAATGCTAAAGAGCCTCATAGTAAGAATTAGGGATTTAGTGAAATATTTTATTATTTGGTGAACATTATTGTATTGTCATGTTGTATTATTGTTTTCTTAAAAGTGTGAAAAGTTTAGGTATGCGAGTTTGTCTGAGAGTTGTTTTACAGTTGTGAAGTTAAAAATTAATTTAATAGTAAATTAATTCTTTAGTGTAAGAGAGGAGCGTAACATAGTGACCAGTCAAACCTGATTATGATTAATAAGTCAATTAGGGGTTAATTGCTGGAGAGTACTTGTGTGAACTGGTCATATGTTTGTTTTGCACTGTTGAACTTAAATGTCAGGGAGACCTTTCGTAATGTTTAAGGTCAAGCTGTTTATTGGACTCCTCGGTTTTGGTGCATTCATCAAATTCTGACGCATTATTTTGGGTTACAGCTTCCTAACTGTAAACTGGAATGCTGTTGTACAAACAACAGGTGATAGTATGCGTGAGAATGCAATGTCGTTAAGGCCTTGCATTCTGTATATATACTGGGGTGTTTGAGAGTATGTGCGGTTTGGTTTTGGAGCTCAGTTGGAGTTGGGTTTTGGAGTTGAGTCAGTCAGACAGTGCAGGCAGTCCAGTGCGGTTCAGTTCCGTTGTGCAGTGCAGTCTGGTCAGTTCCAGAGATTCTGTCTGGGAGTCAGTGTTTGGGTCGGACTCGGTGGAGTAGAATGGTGGTGTGACTGGGCCAAGTGACTTTCTGCATTATTAAAACTTAAAAAACACAAGCTTTGACTTTTCTTTTATCAAACAAACACAACGCGAAGTAGAAGAAGGAGCGAAGTACTAACCACTACGTAACAAGAGAGGCCTTTTGAAAACATTGTGGGAAAAGGGGAAAATGCTGTTAACCAGCATTTTTTCTTTTTCCCACAATGTTTTCAATCCTTCCCAAAACAAATTTCAATTTTTGGGTCACATCTATTTTGTCATCTGCAAATGCTTTCAATTTGGACTAGTCTAAAATTTTGTTGTTTGGTAATGAGTTAACATCTAAAACTTTCGTTCTAAGGAAAATTATTGCCAACATGACAAACATAAAAATAATCTTGTATCACAGAGTAAAGACTAGATCATCAAGAAAAAAAATTACTCTATCACAGACAAAAAAGTATCCTGTATCAGACTGCATGCTCTGTGCAACCTGGAATCATTTATAAGTATATCAACTATTTTAACTCTTTACCAAACAACAAAATTTTAGACTAGTCCAAACTGAAGGCATTTGCAGGCAACAAATTAAGTGTTATTCAAAAAATGAAATTTGCCTTTGAAAGAGTAGAAAACATTGTAGGAAAAGGAGAAAATGCTGGTTACAAGCACTGTCTTCTTTTCCTACAATGTATTAAAAAGCCTTCATTCTTAGGGTCGTTAAAAGTCAGGATCGTATGGTAAAAGGGTTAAGTAGCTCTAAAATCTGAAAACCAGCTGTCTGATTGGCTGAAACAATCAAACAATAAATATCCAAAATTAGACTTCAGTGAGACTTGTAAGTGACAAAGCTTGGGATACTTGAGGATGTAGATTCAAGCCCAACAGCTGGCCAACTGAAAACCTACTAATAGTCTTTCAGCGTTGTACCCCAAGCACAATAAAGAGGCAGGTGATCCTGTACCTTGCACTATCCCCCATAACATAACTAACAGCCTTCTGGTAGGTGTTGCCCATATGGGCATCCACTGGCAACAAGAAGAATTATCAGTGGTGGGAGAGGAATGTATCCTGTTGCAATGATAATCACCAATTCTAGAAAAGAAATTGACTAAGCAAAGGATTTAAACCAGAGACTCCCTGGTGCAATGCTTTATACTTTACAGTTTGAGCTTCTGGCTTTCAGCTATTGGAATTTTAGAATATCAATCTATGGTGAATTGTTGCTGAATACAACTGCTGACCTTTTTCTTCAGTATATGTGTAGGCAAAAGTATCTTCAACTCTTAGAAGACGAAAGAAGATTTATCCATTTGCAGTCAACAAACTTAATATGCGTCAAGTGATTGGATTTGTCTTACAAGGGGGCCATTGGCCCTAAAGCACTCACCTGAGTAAAGCCATCTATAGTTGATAAAGCTGAAGAGAGCCTGGTTTTTATGATGAAAGATAAAAGAGTGTAAGTGACCTACTTTTTGAACCAATGTGACCTAATTTCAAACTTGTCCAAGATATCATTGAGATAAACATTCTGACCAAGTTTCATGAGTATCTGGCTGAAATGTGGCCTCTACGGTGCACACAAGCTTTTTCTATGATTTGGTCCAGTGACCTACTTGTTGACCCGATCTGAACCACTTAGGAAGCTGTCCAAGATATCACAAAGACAAACTTTCTCACCAAGTTTCATGACTATCTGGCTGAAAATGTGGCCTCTAGAGTGCACACAGGGTGTTTCTAAGATTTAGCCCAGTGACCTACTTTTTGACCAGACATGACCCAATTTTAAACTAGTCCAAGATACCATCAAGACAAACATTCTGACCAAGTTTCAAGAGTATTAGGCTGAAAATGTGGCCTCTAGAGTGCACACACGGTTTTTCTAAGATTTAGCCCTGTGACCTACTTTTTTACCAGACATGACCCGGTTTCGAACTTGTCCAAGATTTTATCAAGACAAACATTCTGACCAAGTTCCGTGCATATCTGGCTGAAAATGTGGCCTCTAGAGTGCACACAAGGTTTTTCTAAGATTTGACCCAGTGACCTACTTTTTGACCTGACATGACCCAATTTCGAACTTGTCCAAGATATTATCAAGACAAACATTCTGACCAAGTTTCATGAGTATCAGGCTTAAAATGTGGCCTCTAGAGAGCACACAAGGTTTTACTAAGATTTAGCCCAGTGACCTACTTTTTGACCCCATATGACCCAATTTCAAAATTGTCCAAGATATCACCAAGACAAACATACTAAACAACTTTCACGAGTTTCAGGCTGAAAATGTGGCCCCTAGAGCACGCCCAAGGTTTTTCTAGGATTTGGCCCAGTGACCTTCTTTTTGACCCGACATGACCAAATTTCGAATTTGTCCAAGATTTTATCAAGACAAACATTCTGATCAAGTTTCAGGGGCATCAGGCTGAAAATATGGCCTTTAGAGTGCACACAAGGTTTTTCTTAGATTTAGCCCAGTGACCTACTTTTTGACCCGACATGACCCAATTTCGAACTTGTCCAAGACTTTATCAAGACAAACATTCTGACAAAGTTTCATGCATATCTGACTGAAAATGTGACCTCTAGAGTGCACACAAAGTTTTTCTAATATATGGCCCAGTGACCTACTTTTTGACTGATATGACCCATTTTTAAACTGGTCCAAGATATCATCAAGACAAACATTCTGACCAAGTTTCAAGAGTATCAGGCTGAAAATATGGCCTCTAGAGTGCACACAAGGTGTTTCTTAGATTTAGCCCAGTGACCTACTTTTTGATCCGACATGACCCAATTTCAATTTTGACTTGTCCAAGATTTTATCAAGACAAACATTCTGACTAAGTTTCAAGCATATCTGACTGAAAAAATGGCCTCCAGAGTGCACACAAGGTAAAATGTTGACGCTGCATGACGGACACCGGACACAGCACGATCACAATAGCTCACCTTGAGCACTTTGTGCTCATGAGCTAATAATAACTGGAAAACATAGTTGGAAAAGGAGAAAATGTATGGGTGTGTTAAACTGACAGTTGTATACTCATTTTTGTTGTCAGATTACCAAAGGGTTGCTTTTATCTTGGATCATCCATAATATAGTGCATGTGTTAGAATCACAACCTAAGAAATATTGTATACAATTTCTGTGCCACATAGATCTTTGTTTGTATGGTGTTTAACACCACTTTCACCATTATTTTAGTAATATCGAGGTGTCCATCAATGCTTACTTGCAGTTTCGTTCACCAATTCTTCACAAGATATTCTTCCCAAGCCACTGGCTGCTTTCTCACATAACCATTGATGGAACTATGGTCAGCGTCAACAGAGGAATGAGTCCTGTGGCAAAGGCTATCATCAATCGTCAGAAACAAGTTGGCCAAACTGTGGATTTGAAGCAGCAACCCCCTGGTCTTAATTCCTGTGCCTAATGGACTGTGTTGGAGGGCTTGGCCAACACAGATCTACATTACAGATGGCTGAATGGTGTTTTATGCAGCTTTTAATTGTATAAGTCATATCTCAGTAGCAGCTCACATTTTTCCTTATGTCCTTGGTTTCATAAGAAATACTAATAGGCTAGAGCTCTGAAGTGTCTTGCCAAAGGATACTCCCATGACAAATCCTATGCTTCAAGTGAGGATCAAACAAGGGGCCTCCAGGTTACAAATCCTACACCTTACATCTAAGCCAAGACATCTACATTCATAAGTTTTGCTGAATGATTATCATGGGATAAAATTTCACAGCAAGATTTTCATCCGTCACACAAACCTGAATCAAATGCACCCCTAGTCATCAAAATTTTCTCTATTTATTGTAATGTTTTCAAAAGCTTTCTTTTTCAGAATCATAAAAGCATGGGGTTCTCTGGTAAATGGTTAACTCTTTACTACACAATCCCGAGATATAACGACTATTAAATAGAGGCCTTTTAAAAACATTGTGAGAAAAGGAGAAAATAATGTATCCAGCATTTTCTCCTTGTCTAACAATATTTTCTCCGTCCTTAAAAACATCCAAACAGTTTCAACCACATTAAGTTTGTCCTCTGTAAATGCTTTGACCATGGAAAAGTCTTATATTTTGTCATCTGATAATGACTTAAAATGCCTGTACCCATTCCCACACGATCCTGAGTTTTAACCTCCGAAGGAGGAGGGATTTTGAAAAAATTTTCGGAAAAGGAGAAAATGCAGTCCTTTTCCCCCTCTACTTTCAAAGAAAAATTTCAGTTTCTGAGTCACGCTTAATTTGTTGTCTGCACATGCTTTGAGTTTGGACAAGTCTAAAAAAGGTTACAAGTTGAACTTAACATGCCACAGGTTGCCCTTCTATGTTATCATCTTGTTCTTTCCTTAGATCCATGATATTACCCAGTAAGCTCACCATCTTTACTGATTTAGGTTTAACAATTTTCTTACTGTGCATTCTTCCAATTCTTGCCTTTTCTTTTTTTTCCTTTTCTTCCTTTTTTAGCTTAGCCTGTTTTCTTCTCTTTTCAGTATATAATTTTATTTCTTCATCTGTCAACTTTATTACTTTAATATCTTTTTCACTAACAGGCTCGGCACATTTAAACTGTTTTGCATCAATTTCAAACGTCAAATCAAGTTTGATACACTTTGCCTCTTTCTGTCCGACATGAACAGTTTTGATATGTCGCGTAACTTTACTGCTATTACAAACTTGATAATCGCATAAGCTACATTTAAATGGTTTAATTCCAGCGTGGGACATCATGTGAAACTTTAGAAGGTATGTGTATCCTGTGCGATAGTCACACTGATTACATGCATAGATTTTTTGTTGAAGATGTATGTTTCTGTAATGACGTAATATTTCAATGCGCATGATCGAGATAAAGTCACAATCAGTACACTTGAATCTGATTTCATCTGAATGGTTGTGCTTTTGGTGACTGGATAGACAAGTGGCCTGCAACAAGAAAGACAGATTGACAGCTTATCAAATTTAGACCCTTAGAGTATTGAATAAACTATTTTCAATCTAAAAATAAGACTCTACTAGGATCAATTTCAAGGTTGCCCTCAACAAGAATGCCTCCGCAAAGTGGACAGTGTAGATCAACGATCAGACTGCACACTTTGTGCAGTGTGATCTTGATCTCCATTAGCCACAAAGGCAACTGGAGTTGTGACAGGTGCTTTAACAGTTAAGACAGTTTTTTTTTTTTCTTTTCCCATAGTTTTATTTGCCAGGTTAAATGCTGTAAGGGATATTTTCTGCACCTTATTTTACCTAATCTTTTTTTCAGCTGTCAAATACTGGGGCATACAATGACATGTTTATACCCTTCTTTCATCTGAAAGGAAAATAGATATAGAAGTAAATCCATATTGATTTTTTGTGATTATCTAAAATTATGCAAGTAAATGAATTCCACCGTTTTTCCCCATCTCTCCTTAGAACTATCAAAATTTTTACACTAACTATAAACAACACTTACATCAGGGGTAGAATATGGACATTTGTCACACAGAAACCTCTTCACACCATTATGTTTTATCTTGTGGACTGTTAGATTTCTCTTGTATAGGGTTCTGAATTCACAATCCTGGACTGTACAGTACCAATAGTCACCTAAAATAACCAATTGAGCATCACATAATTGTTTTAACAGCCCTAAGAAAGAAAGCTTTCGAAAACACTGTCGGAAAAGGAGAAAATGCTTGTAACAAGTATTTTCTCCTTTTTCCACGTTTTCTATCCTTCACAAGACAAATCACATTCTTTGAGTAAAATTGAATGTCATCTGAGCATGCTTTTAATTTAGACAAATATAAAGTTTAGTCATCTGGTACAGCGTTAGATTGAATACAGTCATGTACTACAGCATGATATACATTGTATTAAATAAAGAAGATTATGTTGTAGTAACTTTCCCGGCCCTTGTATTTGCATGAGACCAAAGGACAAATTTTTAGCACTGTGAGAAGCAAATAAAAGCATCAGGAAAGTTACTACAACATAATATTTCTTTTACTATATACTTACAACTTTCAGTGACAAAATATTGCAATTATTGACATTTTATTAAAAAATAGTAAACAAAATAAAACAAATAATGGATTAATCAGTGATAATTTGGGTTTTATGAATGGCAGATGAATACCATAGCGTAACCTTGGACAAATCCAATCGCAAACCAATGCAAGTGTATTCCAGCCACAAGATACGTCATCATACCATATTCGGAGCTGTATTTGACAGTAAATAGATAAAGAATTTTTTTCTGTCATGTGCGATATATTATCTGCGAGCGACACATGTATTTGAGCTGAAAAAATTTCAGGTTTATAATCAATCATGATGTTGTCATATTGCTAAAAACCCATAAGTATGGGAGTTTTTTCCAACAAATGCAAAAAAAAACCGCCATAAATTAAACCACAGGCATACATGTACATTACAAGGTAATGAAAATATCATTTTACAACAGCAACATGCAAAGTACGAGGGACACTTTTTAAGTTCGTAGAGTAGGGCGGTCTTTTTAAAACCACTTGAAATATCAAAATTTTATTTATCTAAGACCTTCGAAATATGCCCCGTCTGCCTCCACACACATTTTACACCGATCTACCCATTTCCGGAACGCCGCCCGGTAGTCCTCTTTAGGTATATGTTGCAGACACTGGTAGACCGCACTGCCTATACCACAGCGGGATTCAAAACGGTGCCCTGCCAGCATTTCCTTTAGTCTTGGGAACAACCAAAAGTCACAGGGGGAACAGGTCAGAGCTGTATGGGGGATGATCTAAGACATTGAGCCCAGATTCTTTCAGATATTCCTGTACCGTAGCGGATTTATGGGCCGGTGCGTTATCATGGAGTAATTTGATGCCGCGGACACCGGTGCGCGGTCTGCGTTTCTGATAGAAATCAACAAGTTGAGTAAGAACACTTTCTCTGTAAAACTTTCCAGTGACAGAACTACCTTTCGGGACTGGAATTTGAAGGACTGGACTTTTCGAATCAAAGAATATCGCATACAACATGCGATTTGATGTTTTGCAACGGCGCGCAATGACAGGTCTGTCGCCCTCAGATGAAACCCAAACCTTATTTTTAGCCTTAGAATCGGGTTGAAAATGATAGATCCAGGTTTCATCACCTGTAACTATCTCTTCCAAACGACGTGGGTCACATTTATCATATTTTTCTGTAACTTGCGATGCAAGTCTAGCCCGACTTTGTTTCTGCTCGTCAGTGAGCAAATGGGGCACCCAGCGCGCGCAGATCTTACGTAGCCCAAGTCGTTCACGGAAGATCTTCAAAACACTTGACGAATGAATGCCACTTAATTCTTCTATCTCTTGCACGGTATAACGTGCGTCTTCGTCAATTAACGTTTTCACAGTAGCAACGTTCTTTTCCGTCAAAACGGAAACCGGCCTACCCACCCGAGGGTCATTTTCAATTGACTCCCGACCATCATTAAAACGACGTACCCACTTGCAAACTGTAGCATATTTTAAAGCACCATTCCCATAAACTTTTTGCAAATCGGCATGAATTTCTGTTGGCGGAAACCCGAGCTGTGCTCGAATCTTACAATATACCCTCTGTTCAGAGATTTTTCCATCCATATCAACGCTATATTTTACTATAGTGTATAAAACCACGTGTTGAAAATACCCAGCGCAGCGCGCACGTGGACCTCGTGCGCCGCATACCATGACACCGTTCGAGAGAGGAATGATTACGCAAGTTCTGTGTAAAAAATCGTGCAACTTCATAATCGCGTTAAAAAGTTATAGGCTTACTCCACGAACTTAAAAAGTGTCCCTCGTATTGTGGTAAAGGGGTCAACTGATTATAACAAGCTCTTGCTCCATTTCCCATCATGTTTTCTATACCTAGCTGTCAGCTGTTGGGTTTGTAAAAGGTATCTGCACTTTAACCCTTTACCACAAAATGCCAACTTTTAACGACCCTGAGGAAGAAGCCTTTTGAAAACATTGTGAGAAAAGGAGAAAATGCTGATAACCAGCACTTTCTCCTTTTCCCAAAATGTTTTCTACCCTATCAAAGAAAAATCACATCATTTGAGCCACAATGAAATTGTCATCTGCTTTCGATTTGGACAGGTCTAAAATTTTGTCATGTGGTAAAGGATTAATATGTGATATTCAGCATGAGAGAGAGTGAGACAGACACACAGATAGACAGAGAGAGACAGACAGTGAGACAGAGAGACCAAGACAGAGAGAGAGGGGGGAGACAGAGAGAGAGAGATAAAAAAGTTTACCCCTTATGTGTAGCACAGCTTACCATCTTTTGTTGTCTTAGTCTTCTTTCCTCCTTCCTTAGTAAGAGCAACTTCTTTGGGCTCAGTGGAGCTGTTTTTACAATATGAGTGCTCAGTTTGAAAACAGCCTCCAGAATTATCCTTGGCATTGCAAGTTTCTAACCGTTCTTGATCCATAGCATCTTTGCTATAATCTTTCAATTCTATTTCTGTACATTTTACATCACTTTTATTCTTTAGAGATTCATGTGTTTCTATGCCTGTCGGCATTGGTTTGTGTAATGCCGTATTAACTGTTGAACTCTGTTCCTCTACACTGAGTTCTTGTGTTTCTAACAACAAATTGACAGTGGCAGCTGATCCGAATGTGTCTTCCAGTAACTCAGGTTGTGCTGATATAGTATTTAAATCGTTTGCATCATTTTTCATCCTGTTGCTTTCAGTGTCTTGTTGTGAACATAAAACAGGTTCATTGGTTGATGTTTCATAAATGGAACTCTTCCCTTCAGACAACAGAGTCTGAATACATGAAAGTGGACTTTTTTCTTTTTCTACAATACAAGAATCTTTCTGATTATCATCCTGAAAATGGATATATTGATCAACTGTGTCTTTTGAAGAAATTTTGTTACTTTCAGTAATAGTGTCTTTGCAAGTATTTGTTTCATCTAAATTTAATCTAGGAGCTGATGTTTCAATGGTACCAACAGCTGGCTGTTCTATTGTATCACAGAGATTCTGATTGTTATCTGTTGTACTTTCAACACAGTTCACTGTTATGTCGATGTTTGGAGAGGACTTACTTTCATCAGTTTTCACAGTGGTCTCTTCATTTCTTTTTTCAACAGAACCAAAATCTGTCACTGCAGATTGAACCTTTTTATCTTTGTTTTGACTTTCCTCCGGATCCTTCTGAATTAGCTCTACTAAATGAACCTCTAAATTCACCGTATCAGTTGATGTATCAGCAATGCAGCCCTCAACTGAGACGGGTTCAATACTATTCCCTGAAACGATGTCAGTTTTGATTGCAGTATATGCCACACAGTCTTTCTCTTTTAAGTTGTCACTTTTTTCATGCCCACTAAGGTATTCAGAATTCCTTGTGATTTGTTCTATGTCGCTGTCGTTTTTTATATCCTGTTCAACACCTTGCCCACAAAACATGCCGCTATTACTCTTATGACAGGTGTTTAGTGTAGTTTCAAGTACTGGAACTGTTTTCTTTGTATTAATAATACTTGTAACAATAGTATCTTTAGAACACATATTTGCACTTGACTTGTCATCTTTAAAAATGTCTTGTATACTCCCAGGAACTGGAACGGCATCATCTACTGTGCTGGCAACTGGATTCTCATGGATTATCAACTTAGTTCTTATAGACACTGGAGCAGTCTCTTCTTTGTCATTAAAGACAGTCAGATTGGTTTTGCTGAAATTTGTCACATAATCTTGTATGCTTTCAACATTTGTGTTGATATCATCCCCATTAACAGTGTGATGTGCTTTCATATGTTCAGCTAATACTGTTACACTTTCACATGTGAATTCACACTGAAAACATGTAAACATAAACTGCCTCTTCAATGAGCTTAACAGTTCAGGACAATGGTGTTTTTTCAATTCATTTACTGTGTTACATTTGTAGATACATGTGGGACATCTAAAATGAAAGTCAGATGAGTTATCAAAATTTTTATGACCTTTTATACATGTTTCTTGTTCAGTTGTTCCACTACTTTGAAGGTTTTCTGTATCAAAGGGTTCTAAATTGTTTGTCATAATCTCATTCACTTGTTCAATTATTGGAGGCTTGAAATAAGGCATTAGTTTTTGTTTCTTTACAAGCACACAAGCATTTTTCCCTAGAACAGCTTTAAATGAATCTTTCTCTTCCTCTGAGAATCCTGCTAAAGTTTCCTTCACATTAAATATCTCACCTGATTGACATAGCCTGCTTTTTCCACATAATTTTCTCTCACTCTTCACTTTTGATTGGCCCTCAATTGGCTCAATTTCCAAACTTGAAGGCAAACTGAGTTTTCTTTTTCGAGTTGAGCCTTTTGGTTTCTCAGTCATTTTTTCAGGAGCTTCCTTGGACTGACCTATAGTATGGTACCTTGTAGGAGTAGCTTTAGTAACTATTTTGTCTGTCTCCTTGGCTGAATGTCTTCTATTACGAGGTGAACTTTCATTACTTTTGCTCTTCACGTTTGGTTTATTGAAATACATTTTGGACTTTTTAGGGAAATGTGTTTTGACTTTGCCCAATCTTATTCTTTTCATCTTTCTGTCCACAGCCGAGTCATCCCTTGTCTTCGTCGGAAGTATTGCATTCTTGTCAAATTTTTCAAAACTATCTAAAGTCAGGTTTGTTGTGTTTGAATCCAGCCAAGTTGAATTGTCTTCACTAGAGAAATCATCTTTCTCTTTTGGACCATAGATGAAATTTGGATTTGTCAAGAAATCTAAAGTGGCCAAGTCAAGATAGTCTAATTGAGTTGGTTCATCGAGCATACTTGAAAAAGTAAAGTAGTTTCCATCTTGTAGTTGGAATGTTGGGCTTGGTTGAATATCATAAACACTCCTCGATAATGATGGCATATTCTTTGGTCCGGTGACAGCAGGTTTACCAGATCGCACCGTAGCATTAATCAGAAAAGGATCTCTTGAATTCAACTGAGTCAAACTTGGGGTTTGTCCAAGGAAGGGGTCTTTCTTAGGGGGTTCTAAATGTTGTAAAGTTGAACATGGTACACCAATAGATGGTTGGTTCTGTGCATGCGATGCACTTAGATCATTGAGGAGATCTGATGACAAATTACAAGTGAAAGGTACAGGCTGGCTTGATGCATAGTTCAAGGAATCTCCTGAATACGAAACATTTGATTCTGGAAGAAAACTTTGAGGCTGTTCATAAGGTCGTTTAGTGTCAGTAGTGTGTAGGTTTGCGATGCCATCATGCTTCAAATAGTCAAGGTTTTTGTTAATAATATTTTGAAGTTGGTAATCTTCATTTGTTCCATTGTAAGCAGACTTTCCGTCATTCACAAAAGTTACATCTTTATCAGCTTCAGTTTCTAGGTCTGTAATATTCTCATCTAACAGGTCTAGACCAGACTCTGGCAGAGTTTCACTAACTGAGGATGTGTAATTCCTCAGAAATAACAACGGATCAATTGTCTCCTGCGGCAATCTGATTTTAACAACTTGATTGAGAAAGCTGTCATCTTTTGAGATGTTAAGTAAGTTAAAACTTCCATCCAGCTGAAAGTCCTCTGGCTGGAACAGCTGACAAAAGAAAGGGAAATAAAATAACAAATCTTGTAGATGACATATAGCATCTTGTATAAAAACATTATCGATATATTGAACTGTTACCAAACAATCTCATTTTAACTAACCCTGAGGAAGACGGCATTTGAAACAAGAGGGCTCTGTATGGTTACACTGGCTAATATGTACAAACCATACACACCAAACATTACAATTCTAGGCCAAAAGGTTTCGAACAAGAACACTGATAAAGTTTCTCTATAAAAGCCCACATGAAAATTGTGACTCTAGGGCATGTCCATTTTTTATCTATAATTATGATTTCAAGCTATAATTATGAGCTATAATTGATTGAATCCTGGTTGAGGTCAACAAGATATACAGGTAGCCACATACCAAATAATATAGGCCTGGGCTCTATGGTTATAAACAAGATTTTCAAAGTTTCCTTAATAAAACATGAGAGGGTTTATTTTGATTTGAACAATGGCTAAATTTTGAACAAATTCAGAAGAGATCCTCTTGATAAAGCTTTATGCCAAATTTGATAGCCCTAGGCCTTACAGCTTAGAACAAGAAGATTTTTAAAGTTTTCACTATAAAAATCCCTTGTGAAACTTGTGACCCCCAGGGCGGGGCCAATTTTGACCCAAGGGCTGTAATTTGAACCAGAAGATTTTCAAAGATTCCCCCGTATAAGCCCATGTAAAACTTGTCACCCCAGGGGCGGGGCTAATTTTGGCCCCAAGGCTATAATTTGAAGAATCATAATTGAGGTCTATTAGATGGAGCTACGTGCCAGTTTTGGTAGCCCAAGGCCATAAAATTTAGAACCAGAAGATTTTTAAAGTTTTCCCTTTATAAGCCCATGTAAAACTTGTGACCCCGAGGGCAGGGCCAATTTTGGCCCAGGGCTATAATTTGAAGAATCTTAGTAGAGGTGTATCTGATGGAGAGCTACAGGCCAATTTTGGTAGCCCTAGGCCATCTGATTTAGAACCAGAAGAGTTTCAAAGTTTTCCCTGTATAAGCCCATGTAAAACTTGTGACCCCAGGGCCGGGCCAATTTTGACCCCAGGGTTATAATTTCAATGAATTTGGTGGAGGTCCATTAGATGAAGATACATGCTAAATTTGGTAGCCCTTGGCCTTGTGAAGATTTTCAAAGAATTTCAATATTTTTCAGTTTTGTTGCTATGGCAACCAGAGTTTTCATCAGAATCAAATTTTTTTTGAAGGAATTCTGAAGAGGGCCATGGCAGGATCATTTCTGTGAAGTTTCATCAAAATTGGATGGGTAGTATCAGAGAAGAAAATGTTTGAAAAAAAAGTTAATGCATGCACGGACGCACGCACAACGGACCATGACATAAGCCCACTGGCCATCGGCCAGTGGAGCTAAAAATTGTAGGAAGAGTAGAAAATGCTGGTACACGAAACAGGTAACCAGCATTTTCTCCCTTTTCTACAATGTTTTTTTTTGCCCTTTCAGAGACAGTATCACCATTTTAGAGGTTTAGACACATTTGAATTTTCATCTTCATCTACTTGGAATTGTCAAATGGAAAAGATTTAAGGCAAAATGAAACAGGAGGGCCTTGACATGCAGAAAATGGATCAACAGATAAAGTTTTGACCCAGGTCAGCCTGCATGGACTGTGCAACTGTTCTTGGAATTTTTTTTTTTTTTTTTTTTTGCAGATGCATTAAGCTCTCTTCACAGAGCATGGCCATATTTATTTTCAAACAATGTTTTATAGTAAGAGAGGGATGTACCCTGTTGCAATAACTATCATTAATCCTTGGAAGTTGGAAAGAATCCTTGGAAAGAATCTGGGTCCGTATTCATCAACCATTCTTAAGGATATTCTTAGTCTTATTCTTCAAGATTTAGAAACTTTGAAAGTAACACAACTTCTGACTGGCTAAACCAAATGGTTTAGCCAATCAGAAGTTGTGTTACTTTCAAATGTAGAAAATTTTGGAGAATAAGACTAAGAACGTTCTTAAAAATGGTTGCTGAATACGGACCCTGGCTAAACGGGAATCCAACAAGCAACGCTTAGATTTCAAGTCTTGTGCATTACTCACTGAGCTACTGACTCTGAAATTGTCAGTCCCTGATTTGATCGATCTTACCTGCAGAAAAATTTTCCGTTCACAAGCAAAGTAACTAGTTGGAGATTTAAAAGGATTTCCACTGCATGTAATTACATGCTTGTCATGGTCTTCTTCTGAACTCTTAAACAACCCTTTACATTTCAGACAGCAATTCAAGCTGGAATCTAAAAGATAGATAAAATATTATTATCAAACAATCTGTATTAACAACCTTCAAAAAGATTTCTAACCCTTTACCAGACGACAAAATTTTAGCCTTGCCCAAATTGAAAGTATTTGCAGACGACAATTTCAATGTGGCTCAAATGGTGCAAATTTTCTTTGATAGGGTAGAAAACATTGTGGGAAAAGAAGAAAATGCTGGTTACCAGCATTTTCTCCTTTTCCCACAATGTTTTCAGAAGGCTTCTTTCCCACAGGCGTCAAAAGGCGGCATTGTACGGTAAAGGGTTAAAAAGAGAAAATGCTGGTTTCTCTTTATCCCAAAATGTTTTCTATCCTTTAAGAGATGACTCTGTAATGTTTTAGCCACATTTCATCTGTTATGTGTAAATGCTTTCAAAATGGACTAAACTAAAATTCTGTCCTTTGGTAAACATTTAAAGGGAGCTATTCAGGTTTTAATACTAACACCCAATTTAATATAACTGAATTAAGTCAGGCAAAAGCTGGTCAACCCAGTGTTCCCACTTGCATCTTTTTTTGGGAGTGCATGCGCTCCAAAGAGTACAAGTTTGGGAATGCAAGAGAAATTTTAGAAGTGCACTGACTAATGACAATTTTAGCGCATCTATGGAGAAAAGCGAGGGTCTATTGTTTTGAAAACTTGTCTTGGTGAGTCTCACTCTGCAGTCATCTACTCTTGAAAACAATATGGGTAATACAGAAAAGAAGTTGCTAGTAATATTTCCTTACTCACGGGACCAGGTTCAGAGGGACAACTTACAACCTGATAGCCAGTAGAATTTTCCATATCACTGTCAATTTCAATGCTAATTAGCTTTCACTTATTGTTTTATAGAAATATTTAGGTAAATTTGCTGTTTAAAGTCATTGATAAAGCTGAATAGACAGTTTGAAATGCCTATGAATGGACGATGCCAAACAGATTTTTGTTGTGTCATGCGTTTTCACTTTTTTTGCAGTGATCTTTTTTTCATGCTTGTTAAGTTTTTGGAGTAGTATTTCCAAATGATTTGACATAGATTTGTCGATTAGGGTAGCATGTCACTTCGAAACCTGTAATTTTACACTGGAAAAGCGGATTGTAACCATTAATACTGTTACATAAATGTCAAAAGTTTGATTAGCGGTGATAAACAGTGACTCTCACCATTGATACCTATTGTCATGGAAATACTATGCCCGACTCGTCTGACTCGAGAAAATTCAGTGTTAGACAAGTGACTTTTTTCAGTCTAGTTGTCTGCGGACAAGTAGAAAATATGGGGAAAAGTTTGAAACAGTAATTTGTTGTATATACAGACTTTACATGTCAGAGTTTAGATATATCATGAAATATCATGTAAAGACAATTATTGCCAGTTGATTCTCCAACGCTTCAGTTTTGGAGACATTTTTCAAATTTGTCCCACTTGGCGCCACTGGTGATTGATAGCTGGAGCCTTGAAACCTGTGCGTGCATGCACGTTTCACTTCATATTTTTGTGCGTGATTATTCAATTAACCCTTTCCCAAAGGACAAATTTTGGACTGGTCCAAACTGAAAGAGTTTGCAGACGAAAATTTTAAATTTGATGAAAATGGCAGAAAAGTCTCAAAATGGGTAGAAAACACTGTGGGCAAATGAGAAATTGCTCGCTACGAGCAATTTCTCCTTTTCCCACAGTGTTTTCAAAAGACTTGTACGGCAGACACGTGAAAACCAGGGCTTCAAGTTGTTTGGGAAAGGGTTAAGTGTGTGAATCACGCTCATATGTGCGTGAATGGGAACCCTGTAACCATCGGTAAAGAAGAAAGACAAATGAAAAAAAAAAATAAGTGGCATTTCCTTAACCCTTTACCACACAATCCTGGGTTTTAATGACCCTGAGGAAGAAAAATTTTGAAAACTTTGTGAGAAAAGGAGAAAATGCTGGTAACCAGCATTTTCTCCTTTTCCCACAATATTTTCAATTCTCTTAACCCTTTACCACACAATCCCGACTTTTAACGACCCCGAGGAAGAAGCCTTTTGAAAACATTGTGGGAAAAGGAGAAAATCCTGGTGACCGGCATTTTCTCCTTTTCCCACAATGTTTTCTAGTCTTCTCAAAACAAATTTCAATTCTTGAGTCACATTTGTTGTCTGCAAAAGCTTTCAATTTGGACTGGTCTAAAATTTTGTTGTTTGGTAAAGAGTTAAAGGAAAATTTCAGCTTTAGAGTATCTTTACATTTGTCTTCTGCAAATGCTTTCAATTCGGACATGTCTAAAATTTTGCTGTTTGGTAAAGGGTTAATGGGCTTCAAGGCCTCTTAACCCTTTACCACACAATCCCGACTTTTAATGAAGGAAGTTCAGGAAGAAGCCTTTTGAAAACAGTATGGAAAAAGGAGAAAATGCAGTCGTCTACAAGTGCTTTCAATGTGGTTGAGTCTAAAATCTTGTTGTGTGGTAAAGAGTTAATAAATGATTAAACCTTATTGCTAATAAACTGATTGACTGATTGATTGATTGATTGTATGGTGTTTAATGCCGTTTTCAACATTATTTCAGTAATATTGTGGCGGCCAGTGCACCTATCCATGCTTTCCTGGAGTTTCTTTTACCGGTACTCCGCACACAATATTCTTTCCAAGCCACTGGCTACTTTCCCACGTATCCATCGTCGAAACAATGGTCAGCGGTGAGAGAGGAATGAATCCTATCGCAATGATTATCATCAATCCTCGGAAAGAAATTGGCCAAGCCAGGGATTGAACCAGCAACCTCCTGTTCTCAAGTCCTGTACCCTACCTACTGAGCTACGGGGGCTTGGCTGCTAATAAACTGAAGAATAGGTAAACAAAATACAGCATGCCCACTGGGTTTTCAATTTGGGGGTACATGCACCCTCCAGGTTTTGAACTGGGGGTACAGAGAAAAAATTGGGGGTACACTGTATCCCCTAGGTTTTGAATTGGGGGTACAAAGAAAAATTAGGGGGTACAGAGTAACTTCAGGCTGTTTCAGTTTTATTAATGAATTTTAACACCCTAGCTCCTTTACCATAATGAATGGGATCTTAATTAAATTTGTAAATTGTGCATTTGGCGATTATATGGATGCATCATATGTCTCCAGGGCATGCATATACTTAGATATAATCGCAACAGCTGTCAGGGTTTAAAAAGCCGAACACGGCCATGAGTTTTGATAATCGACCGCCTTTATGGAGGTTTTTCACCTTTAAACCTACTCAAAGTTGCGAAGTACATTAGAACTGCTTTAAAAAGGAAGCGTAGACAGATTGATGCTTGTTGTCCAAGATGATGTTCATAGATCTGGCTATTTTAAAATCACAGAGGACCAGGCCGATTGGCTCATTGTAAGGTAAAACTCTGTCAAATAAAGGCCATGCCGTGTTAGGGCAAAATAAAACAAAAGGTGTAATGATAGAATCACTTGTGTAAACCTATCTTTCTCAGATTTTCACACTGTAAAATATTTTAACAGCTTTTGTTGTGATGACATTTTTTCTGCAGCAGATGCCATACATACGAAAATTACACGTTTAATTTGCGCCTCGATTTCTCAGCTTTCATATGTCAAAAAATGTGTTTTTAACGATAACTGTGCATCATAATATTATCAAATTATTTCAATTTCTCACTGAAAATTAATTACCAGATTTCCTGTACACATGGTAGATTCTGACACCTCATAAAATCGTAGCGAAAATTATTTAGACAGACAAGGGAGCCGCAAAATATATGTAGTGAAAATATTTGCAACCCGCTCTGAGTTGAGGACAAAGCGTGGTACCCATTTACACATTTAATTTGTTTACGAGGAAAACTACTTTCGTTTTGTTTATTTGGCATGCAATACGAAATGGTATCTAATTTGTATGTGCAGTGTACGTAATTACTTTTCTTTTTGTACGTGCATACTTTTGACAGTGCGTGCATGCACGAAAGCACAAAAAAAATTGTACGTGCTGAGTAGGATTTATATGTGAATTACGTACTGCAGTAGTGATTGGGCACCCTGAAATATGTATCTCTAATCAGGAAATAGATTGTAAATGTAACAATATCAAGGCTACTTTTTGACAGAAGATTTCTACAATTCTTACGAATATAGATAAAAGATCAAACTTCAAGTTTTGTGCAGTCCGATCTTAATTTACACTACAAGCAAAAGCATGTAAGGTGCTAAAGGTGCAGATGAGAAAAGTAATTTGGGTTTCAAAATGTAATACCAAGTACATGCAAATTCTTTAAATCAACTTTTCCATCTCATTACCTACTTATACTCCTGTCTACGCTCGTGTACGTTCAGTAATGAGTACGCGAGTACTGAGAGCGAATTACCATAAATAGCTACACGATCATGAGACTTATAACAGTTATACTTCCCAACCTTTAAAAATAATTGAAAAAAAAAAAAAAAAAAATGATGACATTATTTATCATGAATAACATTTACAGCATGCGACTTTATGCCAGAAAATATAACTTTACCTAAAATGTTTGGTGTCGAGTCCATTTTAAAGTCACGAGTTCTTTCCCCTGGTCCTGGGAACGAGCTTTTTCATCCCTAAGTTTGTTCGCGCTGGCTCATTCGTCCATGTTTGTTCGTTCCAATTGAACTCAGCAGAATAATAAACAAACGTATTCAGGTTTACCAAATTGTGTTTTTCAATTTCCACAAATGTTGATCCACACTCAAAACGACTCACAGATCTGGTATTAAAATTATTTCTCATTCATTTGATTTTCCAAAGGCTAGAAACTGCTTGTGTAGCATTTAATTATACAGCTTACAACTTTTGCTCTGCATAAAAGTTACTTCTGCTGTGTAAAGAGGAAAAATCTAATTTCTATTATACATTAACATATTACAATCTATAACCAATTTTCAGATTTTGAAGAAAAAGAAGAACCAAACAAACAAGACCTCCACATGCGGGTGTTAACTGGCTGTGATTGCTTTGAGAAATAAATTGATTTTCATGGAAAATTCTAGGTCAAAAAAGGGGCTTAACTATGTCAAGAATATTTTGATGGTTACCTGCATCTGTTTTATGGTTTATCCTTTTGGTAGTTAACAACTAGTCCCAGTCTGATGTGAATATCTACAGTAATGACAGATATAAAATGTCAGTTTTTGCACAGATGACAAAAAGGTCAAGCTATAAAAAAAAAAAAAGAAACTAGGATTTCTAATCTCCTTGAAAACTGTAAAGGAAAAAAAAGAATTACACATGTACTTGTTTGGTTCTTTTTGAAGAGATCGGTTGTCATGTTTTTGATTTATAGCAGTGTCACTACCAGACAAGTATGGTAAATTGAATCTTTATATCTGTTGGAGGTTTTAGTAAAATGGTAATTTTAATCTTATAGAGAATTTCACATGAGCGTTTATATTATACTGAATTTATTTAATGAGTTGTCTAAGATAAAAACTAGGCTTACCCATGATTTATGTTACTCTAGCGAATTCAATACAACATGAACAGGTGTATAACATACTACCAGTATTTATAACATGTAAAGAAAAACCTGAAATTTGAGTGGGCTTATCGGCAGTCCTGAAATAGGGCATCTAATACCTTGCTTCCATTTATTTAACATTTAACAATTACTTTTCTGAACATCTAAAATAGTATTTAAAAAATAGTATTAGCTAGTAAGACCAGAAATCTACCTTTTAGAACTTGGTTTTATTTGCAAGAAATTAATCAAATCCAGTTACTTGGTGTGAAACTTGTCATATTTCATTAACCCTTTACTACACAATGCAGCCTTTTATCGACCCAGAGAAAGATGGCTTTAGAAAACATTGTGGATAAAGGAGAAAATGCTGGTGACCACAATGTTTTCTGCCCTATGAAAGACAAGTTTTATGTTGTGTGTAACATTTAATTTGTCTTCTGCAAATGCTTTGAAAACATTGTAGGAAAAGGCAAATTCTAACATCTGAGTCACATTTATAAACTGTTGTCTGCAAATGCTTTCAGTTTTGACAAGTCTTAACTTTTGTTGTGTGGTAAAGGGTTAAATTAAATGTTATATGTTTCAGTAAGTCATTCTGGCTAATAATTAAGACTACACAATAGACAAGTGTGTGCTTCAGACAAAAAAAAAAGATATACTTTGTGCGGCACATAACTATAGTCCATAAATTTAGACGTAGACATGATTATTTAGTATTTACCTTTCAGTATTTATCTATTAGACATTTTACAATTTACTTTTTTTTTCCATGTAAATCTTGACATACATGATGGATGTAAATGAAAAATAACATTGTTTTGGGTCTTATAAATAGGACTAGCACATATAATAAGCTTTAAATTCCTTTTGCTTTGTTAAATTGTTAAACTCTTTGCCACACAGTCCTGACTTTTAACGACTCGGAAAAAGAAGAGTTTTGAAAACATGTGGTAAAAGGAGAAAATGCTGGTAACCAGCATTTTCTCCTTTTTTTCCCACAATATCTTCTACCCTATCAAACAGAAATCATCTTTTTATGCAACATTTGTCTTCTGCAAATGCTTTCAATTTGGACCAGTCAAAACTTTTGGCATTTGGTAAAGAGTTTTAAAAATGTTGTTTCCCCTTCACGGTGGATATTCTATTGTTTAACCCTTTACCAAACAATCCCAGGTCTTCACGTCTCTGAGAAAGAAGCCTTTTGAAAACATTGTGGGAAAAGGAGAAAATTCTGGTTACCAGCACAATGTTTTCTACCCTTCCCAAAAGAAATTTCAATTTATGAGTCACATTAATTTTGTTGTCTGCAAATGCTTTGAATTTTGACAAGTCTAAAATTTTTTCATTTGGTAAAGAGTTAAACTACATTTGTATGTTACTGTTTGAGGTACATGTATATCTATACCTTGTTACAGATACTTGTTTAACCCTTTAGCATACAACTCTGAGTTTTAGATGACCCTGAGAAAGAAGCCTTTTGAAAACATTGTGAGTAAAGGAGAAAAGCTGGTAAATAGCATTTTCTCCTTTTTCCATAATGTTTTTTTTTTTTTTTTTATCCCTATCAATGACAAATTTCGTTATTTGAGACACATTTAAATTTTTGCCTGCAAATGCTTTGAACCTGGACAAGTCTATGTTTTAATCGTGAGTTAAGGACTTAAAGCAAGTGATTGTTCATATCTCAAATAGTCAACATGGCCATGTCTTCATGGTTTATCTGTAATTATGCAGTACCGGGGTTCGAAATTAGCAGTAGCAAGTAGCAAATTTGCTACCTGTGCACAAAAGCAGTAGCAAAAGGTTGCTACCTAGTACTCCTATCTGCTTGAATTTTCTTGCCAGTTTTAACCCTTTCCCAAACGACAAATTTTGATCTGGTTCAAATTGAAAGAGTTTGCAGACGACAATTTTAAATTTGATGAAAATGCCAGGAAGTTCTCAAAAAGGGTAGAAAACACTGTGGGAAAAGGAGAAATTGCTCGTTACAAGCAATTTCTCCTTTTCCCACAGTGTTTTCAAAAGACTTGTACTGCAGACACGTGAAAACCAGGGCTTGTTTGGGAAAGGGTTAAATGAAATAATCTTCCACTTGTTAATTTATAAATCTGTCGAAATGATCTTGGCAATCGTCTGCATGGGTACAAAATTGTGCAAGCATCACTGAGTCACCCAATCAAACACATTCTGTACTTGATGATGACTTAACCCTTTCCCAAACAAGCCCTGGTTTTCATGTGTCTGCAGTACAAGTCTTTTGAAAATACTGTGGGAAAAGGAGAAATTGCTCGTTACGAGCAATTTCTCCTTTTCCCACAGTGTTTTCTACCCGTTTTGAGACCTTTCTGCCATTTTCATCAAATTCAAAATTGTCGTCTGCAAACTCTTTCAATTTGGACTAGTCCAAAATTTGTCATTTGGGAAAGGGTTATTATTTAACATCTATATTTATAGCTACCTTCGTGAATCTTGGCTAATGTCAAATTGATAATATTCTGCTTTATAAAAAATGGGCAAAAACATGCAAGTATAAATAAGCCACCTGAAACAGAAATTGCCAAACAGCACAGTCCCTACACACAGTCTTTGAAGATGTGCTGTGTTTATTTCTGCCAAGCAGTTCATGCGCAAAAGTAGTAATTCAAGCATCATTCTATGAGGGAGGGAGGGTCATTACCTGTCTGCCCATATTTGCTACCAAGAACATTCCTTTAGCCACCTTGTTTTTAGCCAGGTAGCAAGTACTTGCTACCTGCGAAATATGTTCATTTCTAACACTGAGTACTATTGCACCATGACCTGCTTTATTTCAATCACTTTATGGTCTAAGGGAGAAAACTCATACAAGTTCATACTATGACTTAGGAAGAGTGATCTCCCTTCAGTACCCTCCACCCATTAAGAAAATTTAATGTTCAATACAAATCAAAGTTCTTTGTAATCAACTATCAATGATTTCATAAGGAGAGTTTTTTCAATAATGGTTGATACTTAAAAGGAATGTTCTAGGAAATATTTACAGGAATTTCGCCAGGATTTCCATTGTGAGATGAATACGTTTGGTGTTTTAATTGAAGTGAGTGCTGCTTCGACTAACTTCGTACTTTGAGGTGAATTTCGGAGGTGATAATATTTCGGCTATATTATCGCCGAGAAACGTTTGATAGATCACACGGGACTCTAGATCTAATTATTCTCATACTTTATATGCCAGAGTTTTGGTAACATATTTTAGCTTAATTTAGATCGGATAATTTCCAGAATTACTCAGAAGATTTGAGTTGATTTCTTTTTTTCAAACCCGACATGACATCGATACTTGTAAGTCTTTTTAAGCGTATGCTTAGAGATCTCCAGGGTTCTCTTTTATTCAGTAATCAATATTCTATATCCAAAGAAATGTAATGTACTAGTATTCAAGGTGAAATCTTACCTTGATATGAACACAATTAAAATATCCCAATTAAAATTTTGGCGGCTCTTCTGGTTAAACAAATGTGACGAAATACAAGGGAGACTACCCGCCAGTTACGAAATTGTATCTTTTGCACTTTCTTTTCTCTGTATCTTAAAATCTTTATACATATGAATTATTCTGTCTTAATAATAGACTAAATTCACTACATTTAGACGAAAAAAAAAAAAAACGTTTACTATGCCGATCTTCCTTGAATCAACGAACAACAAACTGTTGCCTCTATTCCTGTGTTGTTTACAACTCTAAGGGAAGTGACTCTTGCGTTAACAAAAATAAAAAATATAAATCAGAGTTTTCTCCCTTAGACCATAAATCGTTCGGCACAGTTTAAAGTTAACCAGTAAAGGATATTTATGTGACATTGAGTAAGGGTCCATTGTACGAGTTCTCTCCCTTAGACCATAATATAGTCCGCATAGTTTTCGGGCAAACAGAGAGGGATCTGTGTGCGACATTGAGCAGAGTTGATGTTAATCGGCAAATCTCGGATGATTCGTTGTAAGCTGCAGTAACGGAGTCGACTAAGTTATAACGAGCTGAGTAGATGTACGAGGTTTTGTCCTTGGGAAAAAAAAAATAATAATAAAGCTCGATACAGTTCGAACTCAAACAGTATAGGCTTTTTAGATAACATTGAATGCGGGTCGATGCGTGACATATCAATAAGATAAGGTTGAGTTTTAGTATCTTAAATCAATATAATGTATGAAATTTAAATTCAATTTCAGTTAAACTATGAATTTACGATTTACAAAAATACACATTAACTATTGTTTATCCTGGATTATGGTGTGAAAATACATTGAAGAAAAGAGGCCATGAAAGATTTTCACACTTCTCTGTAATTATAAATGAAAGACAACCTTTTAACTATTTTGGAACTGATTTGAAGTAGTTTTGGCAACTGACAAGTTCGTTAAATTGTACTCATATAGATCTAGTAAATTGATTGGGGGGGGGGGGGGTCGGTTATTCACAATTGTAATAAAACAATGTTATTTGCACCGTGGCGTTTTTCTCACCCAATACCTAGCCCCGATTTGTTCATTTTTTATTTTTTTTTTATTTCTCATTTATGATTCATTAAAAACAGTATTAGTTAAACCAGGAATCATATATAAACAGATAATGAGTATTGTAAATAAAAGTAAGGTAACCGTTGATTGCATAAGACGTGCAATACTGCTAATAAAGAATACTCAAGGTAAGGTTTATCAAATCACCTATAAGAGTAAAATGACTCTTAAAGTTCAGCATGACAAGATCCTCACGCCTGTCTGACCAATAGATAAGCACGCACTAACAAGCCTAGGCGAAAAGCACAGCGACGAACTAGCCTAATGACGAACATGCCTAGGGACGAAAGAACCCGGAAACTCTGAAATAGAGCAAGTTAAGTTTTATTACGCTTGATTGGTCAAAACGTGCCAGTCTAGGTGAAATTTATCCAATCTCAAGCCCCGTTACAAGGTGCGCTTGGTGTAGTTTACAAGATGGCTGACTCCACCGCTGGGGATGTGCTTTTTCAAAGAGGGCAGGTAATTTAATCCAAACAAAACAGAACCATCCTATTATTCAGGCTATTTAGTACATGCAGCCATTGAAGAATAATTTTGACGAATGACCACCTTTAAATTCCGGCTTCTTTTCTTTTCTTTCATGCAATTGGTTCATACGCCATGAAAACGTTGAAACATGTGCTGGAAATCCTTATCATAGACACAACCATAGACAAGTAAAAATGAGCCATGCTCTGTGAAAAGAAGGCTTAATGCATCTCCATGATGCAAGATACCAAGCGAGTCATCACAGCATTATGGATTTGTAAGATACATTTTGTCTTACACCTGACTGGGTCATGAGATACACTGATCCTTGGACACTCAGAAATTGACCAATTGAGAAAATCTGCCCAGGTCAGCCTGTGTAGTCCAGTGCAGACTGCGCAGGGTGGCGTGGGTCGAAACTTCTTGCAGATGCAGTAAGCTTCCACTTCTCAGGGTATGGCTCAAATATTGAGTGTAGGTGGTACAAAACCCTTCTCTTTGGCATTATTTAGTTCATTTACAAGCTGTCAGTCATGTTACAAGTACATGTACTGGTCCCAACTTCTCACCAAATGGCAGCATAGTAGAAATCAAGTAGCTGAATATGACAGTTTTGCCTAACTCATTAAGTGGTTTGTAGAATGCCTATAGCAGAAAGAACTACCTCATATTTTAAAAGAAAAGAAGTGCTTAAACTCTACATCCATGTCAGGGTTGTCCTTAATTTGTGAATTTTCACACACTTTCTTTTTTATCAGTTTAGCCTTAAATTTATTGAAGATGTAATACCCAATCAAGGACTCAGTACTGTGCTAATTCTTACTTCCTCAGAACCATTTGCCCAAGGAAAGTCTTCCATACAGCATCCAGTCTAGGCCCAGTGTAGCAGTTTTCACTGAGAGGCTTAATTCAGAAATTCTAATCATGAGAGTGTGTTTTTTTAAATTTGCTAACATACTACTAACATTTTGTTTGAAAAAATTTTACCAACCTAATCATTACATATAAATGTGTATATCTTTTAAACAACTGTTCCGAGACAACAAGCCTGCTAGTAATAATCATTAATTATTATAAAGCAGTAAGAAGGAGAAGTAAAATGTACCAATATTGACAAAGTGGAAGTACAATACTCTAAAGTTCTGAGTCAGACTCAGAAGCATATATTGTTTATTGATTTCTTTTTTAAATAGTAGAATTGAACATGTAGTAGGCTAGAGCTGGTAACCAGTATTTCTCATTTGCTAACAATCTTTCAGTCCTCTTGAAGACGAATCCCGTCATTTAAGCAACATTTTACTTGTCACCTGCAAAAGCTTTCAATATAGGTAATTCTAAGTTTTATTGTTTGATAAAGAAAATCCATGGTGAGGTAAGCAAATCAAAGACTTTTTTTTTTTTTGTCTAGAAAACAAAAGAGAAAACATATTGGACAGGTGTAATACAAGATCAGACTGCATTTTTGTTATGTATGATCTTGATTCTACACTGTCTACCAGAACAAGCAATTGAAGTTGTGCCATTGCAGTGCTCCAGATAAGAGGGAGTGATGGTATTCTAAATCCATTATTTCTCTTCCAAGCCCTATCTTGTGGGTACTCATTAGAATGGTCTCGATGAGATGATTCTAATGAGTAACCATAACATGGGGTTTAGTGGAGAATACATGGATCCGTGGTGATGAGATAAACCGACTTCCTTGGTTACCGTTGCAAATGGCTCACAAACAACCGCAGTAAATATATATACAGCATAGCAGAAAGGCTACTTAAATCGTGCTGTCATGACTGTATCTATTAAATTCCAGAAAAATATTCCTTTTCATATGTTTCTGCCGATGATGGATTCTCGGTAAGAAATATATGGATACTTGAACTTATTTACACAAGGATTAGTACAAAAAGTGTGAATTTCAGGGGTTATGAACAGTATAATACCTGTGCCATTAAAGTTTTGAACTTCTACGAGAAAGAATGAAACACCTCATAAACCTCAGTTTTGCTTAAAGATAATAGAATTGACGATGATTAATATATTGTAAGGCTTGTTAGTTTGTCTAAACATTGTATTCAATAATAGGGTACACTAAATTACAAGCATTTTGAAATATTTAGAGATTGTCTCATTCAACAGAGAGGTGGAAGTCTAAGAAATGTTCAAATTTCAAGGGAAGGGAAAATGGTCGCTTGATGATTTTAAAATGTGTAAAGTGTGCTGTCAATTAACAAACTTGTTAATATCATTGGCGGTACATGTAGTTCGTTTTACCTTGTGATATACTAAAGACAACGGGTGGTCGAGTGGATTACAGCGGCAATCAAACACACATCCTATCAGTTAACAGTTTACCAACATACCCTTTGAAATGGCAGATGTGCTAATCCACCTAAATATGGCTAAGTCAAAAGCTGATTTTATTAAATTAAGTTGCCTTTTGAGCTAAACTTGCAAAACTGTACAAAACAGAACTTAGTCTGTTTCATAATTGAAATCTTTATGTACCTTCATTAAAGAATACACGTAAATTTACTTAAGTAGCAGATGGTTTGAATCCAAGAATAAACTGCATTTTTTTTTTTTTTTTTGCACTCTGATCTGTATCTACACATTCAGCATTCTTCATGCACCAAGGGTTAATGTTAACATCAAATTGAAACATTGATGACACATGCCCCTTTTTGGATGTGCAGAGGTTATTAAACAAGGTTAGCTATTTTAGTGAACATACTTCCTTTTTATGAGTGTTTCATATATTTTACCATTGTTTTCCACTGTAAAACAGTTTTTTTTTCAGAGAGTTTCAGAGGAAAGAAGAAACTAACATTAGTTAATCCATTGCATAATATAGCATTGATCGAAACATCTTTGCTCATGTCCCATTGTCAATCATAATCATAATGTAAACTTGTAATCTCTGCATATATCTCATGTAAGCCATACACGATTGCATAGCACATCTTTTAATCTTTCTCCTGAAATTCAAGCATTGTAAACACACATAATATCGCACTTCTCCAACATTAACAGTCGCTTGTTTGTGAGCCAAAATAGCAGACAGCAAGGCTGCACATTGGGCCAAATAAATGCGATGACCTGATTGGTCAATTATCAATTTCTACGGATCCATGTATAACTACTATTTTCAATTTTGAAATCAAAATCACTCCCTCTATCTGGAACTCTGCTTTTGCATGTACAAGGTGAATAAATTATTTTTCAACTTTTTTTGGCAGAATTCAGATGAAAATGAAGACATATGGGATGATACTGCCTTAATAAAAGCCTATGATGAAGCTGTCTCATTGATGAAGGTAATAGCATTGTTTTAGTTGATTTCTATCGCAAATTTACACATACACTGTAAGGTACTCTGTGAGCACCCTGACAGGTGACTTAAACCAAATACTCTGGATGTGCAAGCAATCTGCCCATTTGAATTTAAGACTCTGCTAAAACTACCTTACCAGGCTATGGTCGTCACCGTGTTATGCATATATGTATACCACCCTATACTTAACTCTTTACCAAACGACAAAATTTCAGACTGGTCCAAATTGAAAGCATTTGCAGACGACAAAATAAATGTGATTGAAAAATTGAAATTTGTCTCTGGAAGGGTAGAAAACATTGTGGGAAAAGGAGAAAATGCTGGTTACCAGCATTTTCTCCTTTTCCCACAATGTTTTCAAAAGGCTTCTTTTACAGGGTCGTTAAAAGTCGGGATTGTGTGGTAAAGAGTTAATACCAGTGGCAAAAGGCATCAGATTGATGCCCTGGGTTATCAGTCCACTGGATTGATTTAGAACTCATAAGCAATAAAATTATAGGTCTTCTGCTTGGTTGACCATTTCTCTTTGCCTGTGTTTGCTTCATCAGGTAATTTCAACAACATGTATCGCATGTGATGAAAGCTTATTTCTATTCCTTCACAGCATTGTTCAGTTATACTGCTCCACAAATTGCCTTATAAACTTATTTTCTCCTTTTCCTACAATCTCTTCAAAGCCTTCTTCATCAAGGTTGTGAAAACTTGGGATTGTGTGTTAAAGAAGTAGGTGAAAATTGAGTTTAAAATTTTGTCATCTTTTAAGGAGTTAATCTCTCTTTGCTACTCATGTGTTGTTCACTAGAAACTTAAGGAAGAAATTACGACTTGATGTGGGTAGTTCCAAAGGTAGAAACCCCACCCCCCACCCTACCTCTCCCATCATGAAATTCAAACCTGGACCCTTTGATGTGGGAGGCAGAAACTCTTCCCTTTCGCTTCTGAGTGAACATGATATACTGTCTTTCAGGCAAAGGTTGCTGAACAAAATGGCTTTGTTGAATCAGGTAATGAGAACACAGAAGCTAACAAGAACCAAAAGAAAAAGAAGAAAAAAGCAAAAACTAAGAGAAAGCAGAGGAAAGTAAGTAAATGATTTTGTAATAATACAGTTATGGTTTGTATTCCCAAGATGAATATTTCTACTTATAGAATATTCATACTTAATCTTTACCATACAATCCCAAGTTTAATGACCCTGAGAAAGAAGGCCTTTGAAAACACTGTGGGAAAAGGAGAAAATGCTGGTAACCAGCATTTTCTCCTTTTCCCACAATGTTTTGCACCAATTCAGGGTCAAATATTATCTTTAATTAAAAAAAAGCATTTGAAATGTTGTCTGTAAATTCCTATATTATGGATAAGTCCAAAATTTTCCAGTGAGGTAAATTGTTAAAAACCTCCACATATGCTAAAAATGTACACTTAGAAGAAAATGGTATAACTATAGAGCAGAAAACAATAATAATTTGGGGAATAGTTCCACCAAAATGTTAGCTCCGCGAACAGAGTGCTAAATAATCCCAACACACATTTCCAGTCTAGAATTAAGACCCAAGTACATGTAATTGCAATTCCATGTGGCAGCTTTCTTTTGATTTTCATTTAAAGCGGACAGTGTAAATCAAAGGTCAGACAGCACAGTTTAAGCAGTCTGATACTGATCTACACTGGCCTCTATGCAACCACAGTTGTGTAGGGGGCTTTAAGGTTAGTGTATATGCTAATCTGGAAGTAAGTACTTAACAACATGCTAATATAATATATTGTATATGTAATACTTCTGTGGTCAAGGAAAGGGGGGGGTTCTTTTTCTACAAATACAGATTCCCTCTGAAAACCAATGTTGTGGGTACACTGTGTCTTCAGATTCGTATAAACATCAACAACATAATCAGGTTGTGTGTGTGTGGTTTTTTCTTGAAGGATATTTTTATCTTTTGAAACATTCCCGACTACCATACTTTTTACTTTTTGAAAACATTTAGGTAAATGGAGCAGTAGCTGGTAACAAGCAAATTCTCCTGTTACAACAATGACTCCCAGATCATTAAAGAAAGATGCTTTCCTTTGTGTCCCAGTAGTTTTTTTTTTTTGATCCATGACATTTTGCCGAAAAATATTTTTGACAAAGACCCGTATTGCCAAAGTGACATTTTGCCAATTATGATATTTCTTTGAAGTGATACTTTACCAAACTTTGTTTAATTGTGTCAAATTTCAACAACAACAACAACGACGGCAACAACAAATGCTCAGAACTATGATTGACTACAAGAACATTTCTTTAAAATTTTGCCATAAATCCATCACTGTAACATTTTAATTTGATCAGATTGTCTAGAATTTGTGAGGTTGTGTTCCATTTTTATGGTTAATACAGAAGAGAACACTATTAAGCCAAACAACTGATGAGGATACAAATTTATTGAGCCTACAGTTCATTTAACAGTAAATAGTTGATGCTAACTCTGTTTAATCATTCTATGTTTTTCATGAAAAATTACCAGCAGAGCTCCAGATAAGAGGGAGTGATGGTATTCTAAATCCATTATTTTTCTTCCAAACCCTATGAGACGATGAGTAACCAAAACATGGAGTTTAGTGGAGAATAATTAATTTTTTCAATTTTGAAATCAAAATCACTCCGTCTGTTTGGAGCTCTGTACTGGTACAGACTTTTTCTTCAATCTACCAGTAGTGAATGTTAGGAGCAGTCCCGTTTGAATAGTCCATCACAAATAGAGGGTACATAAACAATTGCATATGATAAATAACTGTAAACATAATGAATAATTGGGAGGCCCCCCCCCCCTCCCCCCTGCCCCCAATGGTTATGAAAAAGAAAAAATTAAAAAAAGTTGAATAGCAAAAATATTTTTCAACCAGATATCATGCTTAAGATGAAATTTTGGTCATTTTCAGCAAAATGTTGCATTCAACGAAACATTGCCTCAGCAAGATGGCTGTTCAACATAAAAATTTTCAATGAAATGGTTTTCGATGAAATGCCAAGCAGTGGTTTTCATTATTTCTAAAAAAAGGTTTACAATAATATGATAGTAAAATTATGCTTCTGTTAGTTGTAGAGTAGACCTGATCATATTTATTTCTTGCTAGTGGCATGTGGGAGACTCCTGTCGAGCAAAGTTCAGTGAAGATGGACTCATTTATGAGGCAGAGATAATCTCACTGGACGAAGGTGGCAGCAAATGTTGTGTCAGATACGTAGGTTACGGGAATGAAGAAGAGCAAGATCTACAGGACCTTCTACCACAGCATCGAAAAAAGAAAAAGGAATCAGAAGCAGAGGTGTGTAAAGTTGTAAAGGGGACGTTTTAACCCTTTACCACACAATCCCGACCTTTAATGACTCTGAGGAAGACGACTTTCGAAAACCTTGTGAGAAAAGGAGAAAATGCTGGTAAACCCTGTGAGAAAAGGAGAAAATGCTGTTAACCAGCATTTTCTCCTTTTCTTACAGGGTTTTCTACTGTCTGAAGGACAGATTTCATGTTTTGAGTAACATTTATTTTGCTGTCTGCAAATGCTTTCAAATTGGAACATAGCTAAAATTTTGTTGTTGAGTAAAGGGTTGACTTTACCAATAATAGGTAATCTTTTCCAAACAATCCCATGAAAAGGGTATTTGAAAACACTGTAATTGGTCCTAATTCTTTACAACACAATCCTGAGTTTTAACAACCTTGAAAGAGAAGACATTGTCTCTTTTTCCTTCAATGTTTTCTACTCCATCAAAGACAGAAATCATCATTTGAGCTATCAGTATATTTAATTTGTTGTCTGCAGATGCTTTCAATTTGGTCCAGTCATCAGGTAAAGAGTTAAATATTTAAAAAATGAAGATATATGTCACATGAAATGTTTAAGAATTTATGTAATGAAGGGATAAGTTATTGACAATATGAGTCATACTCTGTGAAAAAGGGGCTTAATGCATCTGTAAAAAGTATCGACCCAGGTCAGCCTGCGCAGTCCGTGAAACTTTTTGCTACTGGTCAATTTTCTGTATGTCAAAGGACCAGTCTACCTACCAGTGATGACATACCTGGTACAATGTGTCTCCGAGATGCATTAAGCCCCTTTTTGCCAGAGCACAGCTCAATAAATGCTTTAATTTTTTGAAACTATGATGGAAGGCTGATTACATTTCACGACAGAGTGACGGTAGTTCAGGGTTAGTGCATTTGCCATTCACATAAATTCACAGATAAGCCGGGTCAACCTATGAAACTCTTCGCATCGTGCCAAGCCCCAGTAGCTCAGTCGGTAGCGTACAGGACTCGAGAACAGGAGGTCACTGGTTCGATCCACGGCTAGGCCAATTTCTTTCTGAGTTGATGATAGTCATTGCGACAGGATGCATTGCTCTCTCTCCGCTGACCATTGTTTTGACAATGGTTATGTGGGAAAGCAGTCAGTGGCTTGGAAAGAATATTGTGCATAGTACTGGTAAAAAAGACTCCGGGAAAGCATTGATATGTGCACTGGCCACTGAGATATAATTGAAATAATGTTGAAAATGGAATTAAACACCATACAATCAATTAATCAATCAATCTTCCCATCGTTGCTTGAGTATTTGCTGTGTACTGTGTAAGGTTGATGCCATTTAATTGCACCTGCTTCTCTACAAGCTTACTTCGGGAAAGGGTTAAACTGAACCTTATTTCATAACAGAGTGATAGTGGTATGGAATGGAAAGAGAGTTCTGGTTGGAGATCCAGTGGCCCGAAGCCTCGTCGAAGCTTTACCAGTTCTCATCCCTTCCCTGGGTGGCCAGGGTTTTCCCCAGAGACCTTAATGCCCCCACCCACAGGATTTCCAAGCTTTCCTGGATCTATGGCACCCCCTCCTTCAGCCTACACATCATCTGTAAGTTACTGATGTCATTTAGTTAACCCTTTACCAAACAATACCAAGTTTTAATGACCCTGTGGATAGAGCCTTTTGAAAAAATTTTGAGAAAAGGAGAAACCAGCATTTTCTCCTTTTCCCCGCAATGTTTTCTACCCATCCAAGGAAAAAATTCAGTCACATGTAATTTGTCACCTGCAAATGCTTTCAATTTGGTCTAGTCTAAAATTTTGCCTTTCCGTAAAGAGTTATCTGTTGCAAACATTGTCAGAAAACATGATACTCCAGTACACTGTAGATCAATAATTGTACAGCACTTTGAGTAACTGATGTCATTTAGTTAACAACTACAAATAGCAACTGGAAACATGCTATTTAAGTACAAATTGTTATTGTTCTTTACCAAGTCATGAGTATGAAATACTTCATGATGTAAATGGGAAAATTATCTCAAGGTCAGAGGCAGTTCGTAATATAAATGAACCATGCTCGGTGAAAAGGGGGCATAATGCATCTGCGAAAGGTATCATCCCAGGTCAGCATGCGCAGGCTGAGCTGGGCCAAAACTTTTTGCTATTGGTCAATTTTCTGTATGTCCAAGGACCATTCTACCTCATGCTTAAGTCGGTTGTTAAGAAAATGGCTGTTACGGATCCATAATACGGATAGGTATCATGCATCACGGAGATGCATTAAACCCCCATTTCACAGAGCATGGCTCAAATAAGTACATAATGGGCAAAGCTGAATATATAGCATCTTCTCTTGTAAAGATTGTCAGTAAATAACATGTTGGTTTAGTATCAGGCCTAATTGTTACAATTTCTGAAGAAAAACTTAAAAAAAAAAAGACGACATGAAAGGAAAAATGATCAAAATTGCAAAAAAAACACCCAATACCTGGCATTGTCTTTTTGATATTGATTTCAGAGAATCCCTAACATACCCCCGCCACCACCGCCTCCAATGTTGGCAGACATGCCAGAGAGTGACGGTGAGGCTATGTGTTCAATGTTAATGTCGTGGTACATGAGTGGCTACCACACAGGTTACTATCTGGTAAGTTTTCAAGTTTGTTAACCCTTTACCCAACAACAAAAGTTTAGACTCGACCAAATTGAAATTATTTGCAGACGACAAATTAAACGTTGCTTAGAAGATGACTGTAGTCTTCGATAGGATAGAAAACAGTGATGGTAAAGGAGGAAATGCTGGTTACCAGCATTTTCTCCATTTTCCCACAATGTTTTTCAAAGTCTTCTGTGGTCATTAAAACATGGGATTGTTTGGTAAGGGGTAAAAGTTCTGTTGAGGATCATCTCACTTCATGTTGCTTTCAATGTTACATGTACTCTCACGGTACATGAGTGACTATCAAGCAGGCTGTTGTATTCTTAGACTCCAAACGGATCTGTGAATACTCTGTGATGCCTTCTTCCTGATGCATTGTGTTGTATGTTTATCATGTTGTGGGAAATGAGTGGTTATCACACAGGCTATTGTCTGGTAAGTTTTCAGGTTTTAGTTATAAATAAGCCATGGTCTGGCAAAAGGGGGCTTAATGCTTCTCCGTGATCCATGATACCAAGCAAGTCTTCATGTTGTTATTTATGGAACGCCATAACTGTCTTATGTTGTCCTAAAATATTTCTTTATGTGATATTTTAGATCGCCTAGTCGTTTTTTTATTCCATTATTTCAAATATGCGTTACGAGGTGTGGTCTTTGCATTACGTTTTGTGGTCTTTATATTACGTGATGGTGTTTTTAGATTACGTTATGGTCTTAAATTGTTATGTCATGTAGTTTCCTCATTACCTTATGTAGTCTTCTTATTATGTTGTGGAGATATTATATGACGTGATGTGCTATTGAGATTACGTTATGGTGTTAAATTGTTATGTCATATAGTTTCCTCATTACCTTATGTAGTCTTCTTATTACGTTGTGGAGATATTATATGACGAGATGTGGTTTTGAGATTACGTTATGGTCTTAAATTGTTATGTCATGTAGTTTCCTCATTACCTTATGTAGTCTTCTTATTACATTGTGGAGATATTATATGACGAGATGTGGTATTGAGATTACGTTATGGTGTTTTCCTTTATCATGATGGTGTTTTTTTAATACGTGATGTTGTTAAATTGTTATGTCATTTAGTTTCCTCATTACCTTATGTAGTTTTTTCATTACGTTGTGGGGATATTATATGACGACATGTGGTATTGAGATTACGTTATGGTCTTTTCCTTTATTATGATGATGTCTTTTTAATACATTACCTGGTTAAATTGTAATGCCATATAGTTTCCTCATAACATTATTCGGTCTCCTATTGTAGAGAGTCCTAGTGGGGATTTTTCACCTAATCTGATATAGAATCTGTTCGCTATCTCGTTTAAAATGAATCAAAATTACGGGGGCGTCTCAAGACGGTTTCATAATATTTCACTACAAGCAAAATAAGGTTCGGTTTCATGAGCCAATTTTATTATCACAAATTAATAGTCATCATCAGATGACCGAATTCCTAAATCATGCATTAAATGATTATAAAGTTTATGATTTTTATGAATGGTATCACAAAGCCTGCGATGCGGGCGAGGTGGTTCTCTTATTCCGTCGTGGTCGGGTTCCCTGACAGGTGACTGAAAGTTCCTGCAGTGTGTCTCTTCTATCGGGTCTGTTTGCCTGCAGAGGCGGGGCGTGTGGCATCCTGGGGGTCCCGGAGTGTCTGTTGTGGAGCCTGCGCAGCCTGATCTGCAGCTTTTCCATCCTGTTCATTCTGTCAGTAGGCTCCAAGCTGTCGAAGTTGCTGCACCATCCGTCTCTCCATGTCTCGTATGTTATCGACCTCTCGTTTGAAAAAAGCATTGTTAACTGTATAACCTTGCGAAGCATACACGTTAAAAAAGGCTAACTGGTGTGGAATACTTTTGAAAAAAAAAAAAAAACACTGTGGTAAAAGGAGTAAATGCTCGTAAATAGACTTTTCTAATTTTCCTATAACATTTTCTACCCTTCCTAATACAATCAGTTTAGCCATAGTTTATTTTTTGTCTGCAAATGCTTTCAATTTGGGTGGGATAGAAATTTTGTGATCCGGTAAAGAGTTAAATGAAATCAATACCTACACCACAGTGTAGGACCGGAAGTGTACAGTGTTTGGGATTGTATGTGACCGGATTCTGTGTGACTTCGGATTCTGTACGAAGTGGTTAAAAATTGTGTTCATACGGTAAGCCAAACTGGCGCTTTTTCATTTATTTTGATAGCTATAAAATTTTCATATCCAGTTATTTGTTTGTTTTGTATGAACCATATCAGGAACACGTAATGTGCGCTGTAAACATTTCTTAGAGCAATGGGGGATGCCTTGATCAGTTGACCGTGCTAAAATAACAGATGATTTCGTCCTAAAGCAATGCCGTTTTATGTTCGATTTCTCAGCCTTAAAAACCTTTTTTCTCAACTGAAAAATGTATAAATTTATTCGTTATTCACATTTTTTTTTTTTTTTTTGAAAACATGTCAAGGTTTGGTAACAAAGTCGATTACAATCTTCCCTTATTCTTTGTTTAAAATGGCAAAAGTGAGAAAAGAAATCTGTGCAGTCGCTTGTATGCGGTTAATAGATCCCAAGCGACTGTACAAAAACCAAAACAAGAAATTTGAACAGCCAATTGTAAGCGGTTGTACAGTTGCCCGAGTGCACTTCTAATCTTCCTTATCCTTTGTTTAAAACAGCACGTTGAGAAAAGAAATTTGTACAGTGACTTGTACGCGGTTGTACAGCCGCTGATATCTATAACCGCTGACAAATGACTGAGCAAATTTGTGCAATCACTTGTAGGCGGTTAATAGATATCAGGGGACTGAACAACTGCCAAACAAGAAATTTGTACAGCCACTTGTAAGCGGTTGTATTGTTGCCTGACATTTATTAACCGCTTACAATCTTCCTTATCCCTTGTTTTAAATGGCACGTTGAGAGAAGAAATTAGTGCTCACTTGTGAGCGGTTGTACAGTCGCCCGAGATCTATTAACCACTTACAAGTGACTGTACAATTTTCTTTTCTCAAGGTGCCATTTTAAACGAAGGATAAGGAAGATAGTAGTCGACTTTGTTACCAAATCTTGACATGATTTCACAGGAATATGAGTATAGAAACTTTTTTTTTAATATATTTTCAGTTAAGAAAACAGGTTTTAAATGCTGAGAAATGGTGTAAACACGGCATTGTTTTGAGACAAAATCAAAGTATTTGCGGTCAATTGATCAAGGCACCTCAATTACTGTGTGGAAGGTTTACTGCGCACATACATGTTCCTGTTCTGGTCTATACATAACAAACAAATACAATGTAGCTTGATATGAGTAATTTATGATAATTTGAAAAATGGAAAAGCACCAGCTTGGTTTACTGTGTGAACACAATTTTTAACCACTAAGTGACAGAGCGTCACTGTACAGAATCCCAAGTCACATAGAATCCCGAACAATGTATACTTCCGATCCTACACTGTGATGTAGGCATTGATTTCATTCAACTCTTTACCAGATGACAAAATTCTGATCCCATCCAAACAACAAATAAACTATGGCTAATATGATAGGATTGTTTTATGAAGGCTAGGAAATATTATAGAAAAATGAGGTCTCTTAACGAGCATTTTTCTCCTTTTACCACAATGTTTGTCATAAGTATTCTACACGAGTCGGCCTTTTTAAACATGTATGCTTCGCAAGGTTTACAATTAACAATGCTTGTTTCAAACGAGAGGTCGATAACATACGAGACATGGAGAGACGGATGGTGAAGCAACCTCGACAGCTGGGAGGATGGACAGGCCGCAGATCAGGCTGCGAAGGCTCCACAACAGGCATCCTGGGATCCCCAGGATATCCCACGCTTTGCTCTGCAGGCAAACCGACCCAGTAGAAGGGACACACTGCATGAGCCTTTAGACACCCTGTCTGGACAGTGAATACGACCACGACGGAATAAAAGAACCACCTCGCCGACGCCGAGGGCTTTGTGACATCATTCGTGAAAATCTAGAACTTTACCATTATTTAATGAGAATGACACTACCGTGCATTAAGCATGATTTAGAAATTCGGTCATCTGATGATGAGTAGTAACCCTTAGAGCGCCAAATAAACCTATCAGATATTTTCATCCTAGAAATACAGCCCAAATAATTGCAATTTCATGGTTGCTTTCTTCAACAGTGTTTCTGCAAAGCAGACAGTGTAGATCACACCTCAGGCTGTACATTTCGTGCAGCCTGATCTTTATCTACACTGCCCGCAAAGGCAACTATAGTCATGAAAGGTGCTTTAAGGGTTGATTTGTGGTAATAAAATATTGGGCTCATGAAACCAAACTTCATTTTTGCCTTCATTTTGTAGTGAAATTATTAGAAAAACCGTCTTGTGACGCCCCCTTAATTTTTATTCATTTTAACCGGGATAGAGAATAGATTCTATTTCAGCTTAGCTGAAAAATCCCCAGTTGGCACAAACTGTCATCGGATAGGCTCTGAGCCACCTGAATTGAATCTATTCATTCTTTTTCGAAAAGAGGAACTAAAGTTCCATTGCCCAACTCCTGTAGGATTGCTTCCAGTGATTCCGCCATTTCTGAAGATGAAGGACGATTGAAGTGACGTAAGCGGTGTCACATTTCCGTACATAGCCGAACGATTAGTCCTCACCACGTCGTAATGAAGAAACGACATCACGTCATGTTATAACCACACAACGTAACAAGAAGAATACCATAAGGTAATATGAAAACAACTCAACAAAGCAATTAAACCAAACAAAATATTAAAAAGACATCACCATAATTAAAGCATAACGTAAAGCCGGGGATTCTCAATAGGCCCAGGCGAGTAGCAGGAGCTTTTTTCAACTTACACAATTGTGGAAGGGGGATCTGGGGTCTGGAAGTCGTCCCTTATCGAGGATTAAGGATGCAGAGCCCCATATCGGAAGACAGGGGCCCGCTGCGAAAATAAACTGAATACGGGTCTTTCTGATCTTAAATGTGGGCCTTCAGATTCTGGGAAGAAAATTTTACCAAAAAAAAAAGAAATCATCCTTATACTCCCAAAGCTTTTTAATTTTCTTTCATAAAACCCCAGTAGTCGAAAACCATCCGACAACAAGAGCAATTAGAGATTTACTACGGCCGAGGTCGACACTAACGGGAAACATGGTGTATTTTTACATGAGCAACTCGCTCATTTACATACCGGAAATAAACAGACGAAGCTTCAAACATAGCGTCCGAAAAAGACATTATGGAAAATAATTACATGTTTTTTATGTTACGGAATTTAAGCGTCATTAGTCACGTGCCAGTCACTTGACACTCTCACAATGCTTTTTTGATTTCTGGCGAGAAATCTTAAAATACCTTAAGAGGCTACAAAGCCTTTTAAAGGAACACCATCAGAAAAAAATTTTTTTTTGTAATTTTATGATTCTTAATTATTGATGATTTCTATTTTTTTCATATAAATTTCAGTGATATATATATCTTTTAATTTGGTGAGATGTGAAAAATCTAAATACCCACCTTTAAAAGCCGATGATCATGAAATATTTTCATTCTTTTTACAAGCATGAAATGTTATTTATTTAATTACTACTAGATCTAGTTATTATTTTTTTAATGGTGAATCAACGTTATGTAAACAAGCCATGTCAAACTTCACGAAGCTCAAGTCATTGAATGATAATGGTGAGTTAATGTCTATTTACCTCAAATAGTAACAGACGAAATATACATTTAGACCCTAAAAATGAATGAAGAACGCGCCGTTGCCTCTTTCTGCAACTTATGTAAACCTGAACCAGTTCAAAATGTTTACATTTATTAAATAAATGCTCACAAGATTCCAAACAACACAAAGCTTAAACCAACGTTGACTGGCCTCCTGACCTCATTTTGTCACACGATTCGTGTTCCAAACATCGTCAAAGAATCACTGATCAGATTAGCTAAAGCAGTTTGAACTGAACCTTTGACGAAACTATTTTCTAACGGCATAGCTCTCTCTCGCTCTCTCTATCTCTCTCTTGTTTCGGCATGCAGGCAAACAATGAATACACCCAGAGTGTACCCCACAGAGACACACCTATATGCCCCGAAAAAAATTAATATGGTCGAATTTTTAATAACAATAAAGTATTTGAAATCAATCATTGAGTCTGAAATGAAACACAATGTGAAGTTTCCCCAAGGGCGGATCGAGGATTTTTTGCCGGGGAGGGGGGGGGGGTTTAATCCGGAAAATCCGAAATAAATTTTTGAACTGAAACTAAACGCAATCAGCCTTGCCTGAAAGACCACCTCTACAAGGCAGAAACCTTCATTAAGCGACCAAGAGTCAATATCCCAGTAAGATATATATATAAAAAAAAAAGACAAGAGAAACCATGGTATATCGCTCGATTTTTTTTTCAGCTAAGTCTGTGTTGTTGGTACTTGGTAAATTTTCCTAGCAGACAATGGTTACTCTGAAAATTGTAGTAGGTGGGGAGGGGGCGGGGGAGGGGGGTCCGGACCCTACCATGTATCCGCCCATGTTCCCATTTCGATGTCAGCAGAACCATAATTTATGTTATCCGTGATTAGTTGACGCAAACCTATCTGCGTAAGGTGGATCAAAAGTTTCTGTTGATGAAGCCATTTTCAACGTAATAATGTTGGTTGAGGTATAGGTGCGTTATTTATTAAAACTCTTTCCTTAATGTTGACGACACAAGGAGCTTTTGTGGACAGTGTAGATCAAGATCAGACTGCACAGAATGTGCAGTCTGATCTCTGATCCACATTGTCCACATTTTCATTCTAGGTTATAAATGAACTGTTTCTTCGTCTTGCAATGGAAGAGTACTTTTAGCCAATGAACAAATACAATTTATTTATTCGGGAGTGAAAGAGTTAATATGGCGTTCTATACTGGGCTATAACACACTGGAGAGACTTTACGTTCTTGCTCCAGTTTAACGTTACTGCTCCTGTCAATCGAACGTACCTGCTCCGGGTAAAAACATGGCCGCGACCTAGACTTTTGACAGGTAAGCACCAAAAATTGCTTTCTTTAACAATCATATGAATAGATATGAAACAGACGATTTTCGCACGGAACGTCTGGGATATCAGTACATATTTCTGTATTGTTCTTTTGATGGTTGGTTGTTTGTTGAAGACGTTTAATCCGACAAACTTTCGTCAGGGACTATGATTTCTGAATAATCAACACGCGGAAGTCAGCAAAAACCTTTGTTAAACGTACAAACATGATATTCTGAAGTTTGTGCTATACCAGGTGATACATATATGCTTTATTCACCGCAGTTCCAAACAAAAAATGTAGGATTTTTCATAACAGAGCAACTATATGTCAAGTTTTTATAGACAACGTTCCATGCTCCGAAACTCAATAAAACGATCCAGCTCCTGGGTTGAAAGAAAGTACGATATTTTAAGCGATTGTCTACGAGTTTAATCAAACAATATGTGTGTTTTTTTTTTTTTTTTTTCAATGTGTATAATTGCCCGTCCGTCTTTCGGCCTGTCTGTCAGTCAGGTTTCTTGTCCTGATTTTTTTGTGCTTTTGAAATGAAATGACATTATATACATGGAGACCTTGATGCCAGTGTCACTCACAAGATCCATAACTACCATAACTGTCATGCATAAGATCCACCACTAATATAACTATCATCTTCGATATCGTCATCACAAGACTCCCTTCTTCGTTACTGTAAATTAATGATAATGATTATTAATAAAACAACCAACCATACGTCTTGTCAGCTGCACACCTAAATGCATCTAATTATAGCTAATACTACAATTTAAATGCATATACATGTGGATCTTTTCTCACCATTGCAAAACAGCAGATCCTAATTAGACCTTAAAATAGCTTACGAATGTCGAATGACGAATTAATTTCAAATACAAAAGCCATTTTTGTGAAATACACTGTGTGAGTCATGCTCTGTGAAAAGGGGGCTTAATGCATTTCCGAAAAGTATCGATTCATGTCAGCCTACGCAGTCCGCGGAGGTTGACATGGGCCGAAAGTTCTCCCTATATTTAAATGTTATCAAAACGACTATTTCTTCAAAACGACTATTTATTCAAAACGACAATTCGACCACATTATTCAGTTCTTACGTTAAACAATGGGATTTAATGGACCCATAATTAGGTGTTATGCTTGATATAATGCATCACGGACATTCATTAAGCCCCTTTTTGCCAGAGCACGGCTCATATAGATGCATAGTTTTTGAGTTTTTGAGAGCCTCAGATCCTCTGAATACATGCTGAATTAGATTAGGCGTATTAAAAAGGTTCAACGTGTTTTAGTATTGTACTGTCATTCAAGTATCTATCAAACTACACATTTGAACCGATCTATAGTAATCAAGTTAGAGAAAACATTTCAAAATGTGACCAAACCGAGATACTTGTCTCATTTTATAGAATACAATGTGAGAAAAGGAAAAATGTGTATTGTTTTGCTTAGTATTCTACATCAGTTTTTCAGCTGATTTGCAATATATATTTGGTCGTTCATAATGATAGTCATTGCTGTTATTATCCTCGGAACCCAGGTTTAAGCATTACGTTACTCTCCATGCATTACCCCTGGGAAAATTGACTAGCAATTCGTCGTTTCATAGGAATATTCATATGGTCGGGAAGTACCCTAATAGCCAATCGAAAGATCGCTAATATAATGATTCTCTCCAATCTCTGAACAGAGTTTTCGTTGGTTACTCTCACCATACATCTCTGCAACGGGCTAAATGACAAGAATTGTTAAACCGAGGAAAACATGTTTTGTTACTGTTTAACTGTTTCACGTGTAACATAATAAAGTAGACAAAGGAAATATGATTCCGGATACATTACAGGTGAATTCAAATTGATGAATTTACCTGTATACAATGGAACTATTTTTTCAAAGCTTTTTTACTGATCCGAATCTTACGCCAATTGTAAAACAAGAGGGCCATGATGGCCCTGTATCGCTCCACTGGCTTATAAATATAAACCACGAAGAAAAGTCTTCACTATATAAGCCCTTATAAAACTTTGACCTCATGGCTACAGTCTGACTAAATGGGGAATATTGTATTAGAAGAATAACATGCCAAATGTGGGAGTTCTTGGCCTTATGGCTGGTAACAAGATGGTTTCTGAACTTTTCACTCCATAAACCCATGTAAAACTTGTGATCCCTGGTGCAGGGCCAAACTTGATCCTAGAGCTGTAACTTGGGCCCTCTTTGTAACTGTCCACTAAATAATGCTATAATTATATGCAAAATTTGGTAGCCTAAGCCTTATGGCTATGTACACCAAGATTTAAAAGTTTTCCCTATGTAAGCCTATGTAAATCTTGTGAACCCCCCCTCCAAGTATGAGGCCAAATTGACCCCAGGACTATACTTTGGGAACTTTTGGTAGACTCCAACTAGATCAAGCTAAATGCCAAATTTGGTAGCTCTAGGCCTTATGGTTTCAGACAAGAAGATATTTAAAGTTTTCTCTATATAAGCCTATGTATAAAACTTGTGACCCCTGAGGAAGAGCCAATTTTGACCCCAGGGCTATAATTTCAAGAAACATGATAGAGGTCTACTACATAAAGCTACATGCCAAATTTGGTAGCCCTATGCCTTATGGTTTCAGACAAGAAGATTTTTAAAGTTTTCTCTATATAAGCCTATGTAAAACTTGTGACCCCTGGGGAAGAGCCAATTTTGACCCCAGGGCTATAATTTCAAGAAACATGATAGAGGTCTACTACATAAAGCTACATGCCAAATTTGGTAGCCCTATGCCTTATGGTTTCAGACAAGAAGATTTTTAAAGTTTTCTCTTTATAAGCCTATGTAAAACTTGTGACCCATGGGGCAGAGCCAATTTTGACCCCAGGGCTATAATTTGAAGAAACTTGATAGAGGTCTACTACATAAAGCTACATGCCAAATTTGGTAGCCCTATGCCTTATGGTTTCAGACAAGAAGATTTTTAAAGATTTCCAATATTTTTCAGTTTTGTTGCCATGGCAACCAGAGTTTTTGAAGGAATCAAATTCTTTCAAGAAATTCTGAAGAGGACCATGTCAGGATCATTTCTGTGAAGTTTCGTGAAAATCGGATGGGTAGTTTCAGAGAAGAAGATGTTTGAAATAAAAGTTAACGCACGGACGGACGGACGGACGACCGGACGGACGGACGGACGGACGCACGACGGACACCGGGCCATGACATAAGCCCGCTGGCCTTCGGCCAGTGGAGCTAAAAAGAAAATGGCTGCGCCCATGAATGATGACAATTTAAACAAAATTTCAAAAACAAGTTATCGTCCTTTAAAAGACATTTAAGCTTTTCAGAAAATCCCTCTTTTTCACATTTCCTACTACTAAGTCTGATTGGCCGTATGCTGTTTGAACAGCACACAAAACAATGGCGTTTGTGTCGCCATTTTGAGTTATGGTCATGTGACGAAAATATCACGTGATGACAGACTACTTTCTGAGCCAACTACGAAGGTGAATGGGAATGATCCGTAGTGCAAGAGAGTGGATTCTCTCTTGTAGAGGGGACAATTTCATTTCGTCAGTTACTAAAAATAACCTTGGAAAAAACCCCAGGTGGTCATCAAATATGGCGTGATCGTCTCGTGCGAGACATATGCCATTCTGTAATAAACGGACGACACGATCGATCTTTGTGTACGAGCGCAAACATTTTAAAATATCATACACAGTTACAGTCTTTAGGAATGAAAACCAAAGGAAAAGCTTGCTATTCCTGTTCCAATAAATTAAATGAAATTGTCGATTTGAACATCTCTTTTAAACGCTTCTCGATTGTAGCGTTGATAGCCGCCGCTATATTTAAGTATCGCTAAGCTTGATTTTCAACGAATGTCTCGATGAGACGATTCTAATGAGTACCCATAACATGGGGTTTAGTGGTGAGTGATTAATATTTTGGATATAGGCTAGTAAAAAATAGAAATGACGGCATATTTGTGATAAAAATAGCATAAATTTTCTCAAGAAAATACTGTGATTACCTGTCAAAATGCTTCACGAATAATTCATGAGAACGAGGAAACGCCAGCCAGATCGGAACAAGTTGGCTTCTTTAAAAAAGAAGCCAGGAGAGGTCGGCATCAATTTTTAGCTCCACTGGCCGAAGGCCAGCGGGCTTATGTCATGGCCCGGTGTCCGTCGTGCGTCCGTCCGTCCGTCCGTGCGTCCGTCCGTCCGTCCGTCCGTGCGTTAACTTTTATTTCAAACATCTTCTTCTCTGAAACTACCCATCCAATTTTCATGAAACTTCACAGAAATGATCCTGACATGGTCCTCTTCAGAATTTCTTGAAAGAATTTGATTCCTTCAAAAACTCTGGTTGCCATGGCAACAAAACTGAAAAATATTGGAAATCTTTAAAAATCTTCTTGTCTGAAACCATAAGGCATAGGGCGACCATATTTGGCATGTAGCTTTATGTAGTAGACCTCTATCATGTTTCTTGAAATTATAGCCCTGGGGTCAAAATTGGCTCTGCCCCAGGGGTCACAAGTTTTACAAAGGCTTATATAGAGAAAACTTTAAAAATCTTCTTGTCTGAAACCATAAGGCATAGGGCTACCAAATTTGGCATGTAGCTTTATGTAGTAGACCTCTATCATGTTTCTTGAAATTATAGCCCTGGGGTCAAAATTGGTTCTGCCCCAGGGGTCACAAGTTTTACATAGGCTTATATAGAGAAAACTTTAAAAATCTTCCTGTACCTAGCCATAAGGCCTAGAGCTACCAAATTTTGCATTTAGCTTGATCTAGTTGGGGTCTACCAAAAGTGCCCAAAGTATAGTCCTGGGGTCAATTTGGCCTCATGCTTGGGGGGCGGGAAGGTTCATAAGATTTACATGGGCTTACATAGGGAAAACTTTTAAATCTTGGTGTACATAGCCATAAGGCTTAGGCTACCAAATTTTGTATAATTATAGCATTATCCAGTGGACAATTACAAAGAGGGCCCAAGTTACAACCCTAGGATCAAGTTTGGCCCTGCACCAGCGGTCACAAGTTTTACATGGGTTTATGGGGGGAAAAGTTCAGAAACCATCTTGTTACTAGCCTTAAGGCCAAAAACTCCCAAATTTGGCATGTTATTCTTCTAATACACATATTCCCCATTTAGTCCGACTGTAGCCCTGGGGTCAAAGTTTTATAAGGGCTTATATAGTGAAGACTTTTCTTCATGGTTTATATTTATAAGCCAGTGGAGCGATACAGGGCCATCATGGCCCTCTTGTTTCAAATATACATAGTAAAATTAGTGTTGCACCCCCTGTGTTTTTTACCGGGTTTGATTTTCTGACGTGAATGAGATAAAATTGGGTTGAAATTAGAATTCGGCTTCTACATACACCAACAAACTCGTCTTTTGCCCATAAAATGAACTGGTGTGAGGTATCCCTTGACCTCATGGTAAGTCGGAATCTTTTGCCTAGATGTTGCTTTCAAATTTAAGAAAAACGAGAAGCGTTTAAGTTTGGTTAAAACAGGGAATTTAATGTCGAAACAAAACTTACGACAGGTTGAAAGTGACCTGCAGAGAATGGACACATAAAATCAGGCAATATTGCGTACTTCCGCCCGGGGCATGCAAAACAGCATGCAGTCTTTGTCTCACACCTCTCACGAGAGGTTGAAACAGTTCGATCAGTAGCTGCTGTCATGAGGTCAAGGGACACCTCAGTTCATTCCATTTCAGAGACAACAGACTTGTTTGTTCTTGTATACAGCAGCCAGATTCTAATTTGCAACCCATTTCATATCATTCACGCCAGAAAATTAAACACGTTAAAAAACACAGGGGGTGCAACACTGATTTGACTATGTATAGTTTATTGGTTTTTGATTTCAAAATATTTTGGTAGATGTAAACAAACAAGTTAGGCAGTAATGAATGAGAAAAAACTTTTTTTTTTTTTTCAGTTTTCAGTTCAAAACAGTACATGTTCCACATTCTTATAATATTCTAGGAACTGGAGGCCATATGCTATTAACATGCTCAGAAATGCATATTTTTTTTCAAAATTCAAGGACACAAAACTGAAGATGATGATCCAATTTGGCTCATTTTCAAAAGGAACAAACCTCAAATGAATGTTTGTAATGTCTGCTCAGATAAGCCAAAATGTTTTTGGAAAGGAGAAATTGTTCAATTAAAATTGGATACAATATGCTAATTCCACTGAATAGGCAAGAATCTTACCTGATGACAATAAATAAAGGTGGCCTATACATAATACCAGTACCAGACATGTTAAAAATAAATGTAACATTTTTTAATCTTTTAACAAACAGCAATTTTTGGACTGTCCCAAACAGAAAAGGCATGCAGACAACAATTCAAACTTTGATAATTAATGTGGAAGATGGTGCTTTGATGTGATGGAAACCATTGTGACAAAAGGAGAAACTGCAGTGACTAGCAGCTTCTCCTCTTCCAACAATATTTTGAAAAGTTGTCTGCTGCGGACATGTAAAACGAAGAGGCTGTTTGTATAAACGTTAAAAATTTAAGAAAGTAGATAAATGATCCATGCTCTGAGAAAAGGGTGCTTAATGCATCTGCAAAAAATATCGACCCATGTCAGCCTGCGCAATCCGCCCAAAACCAGAGGACCACAGACTCTTTTGAGGTGTGCGGTACGTAGGGCGAAGAGGCACGACTTTTTTTTTCCGCTCATAAGTTCATTTTTGCGGGATTCTCGCAATCCCGCAGAATAGAAGCAACTCTGTGTGTTATTTCATCAAATCTATAATTATCATTATAAATCCATAGAATTTTTGTATAAAACTGAGAAAAATGCTAGAGTCTAGTCAGTTTTGAAAAACAGAACTTGGAAACACACTGATCAACCTATTTATATCTATTTGTGGGGTACGAGTTCTCCAGAGAACTCGTGCTCTCGAGATTAGGGTACGAGTTCTCCAGGGTACGAATTCTCTAGATAGTATCAAGTCACATGATCTTTTCCCGCGGTGTTCTTTCTCTTTTTTTTAACGATTCTTTTTTCTCTTTGCTTAGATTCATTTGTTTAATGAACAATTGCAATTATTGGAGAGATCATTTACAATCAATAAAGTATAATAAATCTTTTTGGAAATCCGTCATATAAAAAAAACGTTTATTTCCTATTTCAGTTTTTTTTAATTTCGGTTTCTTTATAAAACCATGACGAAATAGACTGTGTATCAGAACAATTTCGCAAAAACAAATGGATTTAGACAGTGATTTCTGTGGCAGTCTGCCTGATGACCTCTCCAATGAATCGAAACTGGGTCAACGAGGATGTGCTATTATCGACGATGACAAACCTATGACTGTGACCACGATGATTAATACAGGTCTTGATCAAAATGGCAAAATTGTTTACTGTAACTCGAAGACTTACGCTGAACATGTTTCAGCTCAGGAGCTAGAACGTCGTATTGAATTTCGGAGCATGTAACGTTGTAATGCAAATAAGGCAAAACATCGCTTTATAATTGCATTTTATGTTCTTTTCGGTTTATAGTCGAGAGGAATAATCATAATATAGGTCATCTTACACGGCACACACTTCAGATTATCTACTGTATATGTTTTACCAAGGTTTTTGGAGACTCCAAGTACTGATTTTCTAGAAACCGTAGTCGCCGACGGAAGTTTGTCGGATTAAACGCCTTCAACACACGATTAAGCACCAAAAGAACGACAGATTTACGTGCACTGACATCCCAGACATTCCGTGCGACAGCTTTCAACTACATATCTATTCATTAACATGTAAAAAGAATAATGTTTTTGTGCTTACCTTACGAAATCTTGTAGGTCAGCCATGTTTTTAACTGGAGCGGGTACGTTCGATTGACAGGAGCAGTAACGTTAAACTGGAGCAAGAACGTAAAGTCTCTCCAGTGTGTATAAGGTGTATAGATAATAACGGCTGCATGTGAAAATCATTTGGATTAGTTTCAACTTTTTGTCATTTTTTGTCGAACTTAACCAAACAGAATAATACACATAGAGTTCCTTCAGATAGCTATCAATTATATATCAAATATCTTTATTCTTTGATATATTAACCCATTACCAAACGACAAAATTTCAGACCTGTCCAAAATAAAATTTTGCACAGGAAAATTCAAAGCGATTGTGTACTGGGTAAAATAAGTATCTTATTTAGTAGAAAGCATTGTGGGAATGAAGAAATTGCTTACAAAAGCACTTTCTCCTTTGCTCACAATGCTTTCATAAATAATGACCATAACATAATCTCAAAACAACACCACGTCATATAATAACCACACAACGTAATAAGAAGACTACAAAACGTAATGTGAAAACTGCATGATACAACAAAAATTTTTACCATACAATGTATTGTATAATCATAATGATTAAGAAAAAGGCCATAATGTAATTTCAAAACCACATCACGTAATATAATAACAACACAACGTAATACGAAGACTACCAAATGAAAACTGCATGACATAACAATTTAATAACATGGTGTATGAAAAAGACATCATCATGATAAAGGAAAACACCATAACGTAATCTCAATGCCACATCACGTCATATAATATCCCCACAATAAGAAGACTACATAAGGTAATGAGGAAACTATATGACATAACAATTTAACCAGGTAATGTATTAAAAGGACATCATCATGATAAAGGAAAACACTATAACGTAATCTCAATACAACATCACGTCATATCATATCCCCACAACGTAATAAGAATACTACATAAGGTAATGAGGAAACTATATGACATAACAATTTAACACCATAACGTAATCTCAAAACCACATCACGTCATATAATATCTCCACAACGTAATAAGAAGACTACATAAGGTAATGAGGAAACTACATGACATAAAAATTTAACACCATAACGTAATCTAAAAACACCATCACGTAATATAAAGACCACAAAACGTAATGCAAAGACCACACCTCGTAACCCATATTTGAAATAATGGAATAAAAAAACAACTAGACGATCTAAAATATCACATAAAGAAATGTTTTAGGACAACATAAGACAGTTATGGCGTTCCATAGTTATTGATCCATAAAATCCATTTTGTCGAAAAACTGTCTAATTAATGGGGTAGACTGGTCCTTTGACATACAAAAGAATGACCAATAGCGAAAAGTTTGGGCCCAGATGAGCCTGTGCGGATTGCACGGGCTGACCTGGGTTGATACTGTTTGCAGATGCATTAAGCTCCCTTTTCACAGAGCATAGCTCAAATACTTTGCAGGGTCATTTTCTTCCATGCTGAAACTTTGTGTACAATGTTAGTGCCATAGTACATAAGTGGCCGTAGCAATGAGTATTATCTTGTCAGTGCTTGGGCTTCTAGTCACTAATACATGAGTGGAGTGGGACCAAAGTATCATTTCATCAATAGGTGTACAACTGCTTGATAGTATTCTGTTTACATGTTGATGAAAACATAAAAATGGCTTTGAAATTACAGTCAAACCAGGTTTCAGAGACCACTGAAGGGAAATCTAAAAATGCTATCTCTTACAGTAGGTGGTCTCTTATTGCAGGGTTAAACTTAGCAACTTCTGCTCAATATTTGTAAGATCTTGCAACCATAGTAATATTGTGTGTATTTGAAAAATGGATATATCAAAAATATCCTCTATATTAATCTGCATGTAGAGTTTATTTTTCAGAAATGATTTGCAAAATTTGTTGCTTCTATTTCATTAGACCCATCCACCCAAGCATACACATAACTTCTCTGGCTTAATTTGTCATGATTTTGAGGTCTAGAAATGAAAGTTGGCATGTTGCCAATTTTTTAACCTTCCTTTTATGCAGACTCTTTCTACAATATATCAAAGAAGCTATCAAAAGATCAATTGTCTCTCAAAAGAATTGACGAAAACCCTCAAAAGATGTGTGGTTATGAAAGTCCAACTCAACTTCATTTATCTGCAAACGCTAACATTCTAGCATTATTACTGAAAACACCTAATCTTTACACCGTACAGTGAACTCTTTACAGTCAGATATTGAGTTTCTGGTTAACCAGACTGAGTGTGTGAAACCCAACGTTATTTATAGCATTGCACATGTTTATGACATGTAAAGCTCTGAGATAAAGCAAAGGTGTGCAATGGAAATTTATGATTTATTTTGAGGAGTTTGATGTGCAAACAGTTGAAAAGTCTGGCATTGTTTTGTCAAAGTATGCATGAAATTTATGGTTTCTCATAGGGGTAAAATGACCAATTGTCTTAATTTGCATGGTTGCTTGTCAGAGACACATGGAAGTCACTTGTTACAGGTCCTTTACAGAGGAAAAGCAATGGGAGGGTGTTGTTGTTTCATGTAGTCGTTTGCAGCAGGGGGTTGTTTATTGTATGTGGTTGTCCAAGAAGGTTTGACTGTACTATGGTATTATTATATGTATAAAGAAAGCTTCACATAATCATGTTAATTTTTCAAGCCACATAACAGTGCTTAGAACCTAAAGCAATCTTTATGCCCTTTTTTTCCAGGGTCTGCAGCAGGGTAGAAAAGCCTCAGGTGCCTCAAGTCCATTTGTTAACAGATGACAGACTTAGATTCTTCTAGACAGTAACATCATTTTTGTCTTAGATTCTTCTAGACAGTAACATCATTTTTGTCAACTTAACCCTTTACCACACAATCCTGTGTTTTAACGACCCCGGGAGAGAAGCCTTTCAAAAACCTTGCGGGAAAAGGAGAAAATGCTGGTAACCAGCATTTTCTCCTTTTCCCACAATGTTTTCTGCCCTTCCAAAGTCAAATTTTTTGTTATCAGTCACAGTTATTTTGTCATCTGCAAATGCTTTCAATTTGGAGAAGTCTAGAATTTTGTTGGTTGGTAAAGGGTTAACCCTGTACCACACAATCCCAAATCACATGAAGGGATAAAAATTTTGAAAGAAAGAAAGCCATCATTTTCAGCCCTATACCACACAATCCCTTGAAAAAGAAAGCTTGGAAACGGATTGTGGGAAAAGGAGAAAATGCTGGTAACCAGCAGTTTCTCCTTTTTCCAACAATGTTTTCTACTCTTTCAATAATAAATCTTGTAATTCCAGATATATCTAAATTGTCATCTGCAATTGCTCTCAAGTTAGACAAGTCTAAAATTTTGCTTTCAATTTAGACAAGTCTAAAATTTTGTCTTTTGGTAAAGGGTTGATGGCATGGAAAACAAGATGGTAAAAAGAGGAAGTGCTTGTCTTAGGTACTTGCTCCTTTTCCCGCAATGTTTTCAAAATGCATTAGGCTCGTCTGTGTGTAGCTTAGCTCAGTGGTGAAGATGTAGGAATTTAAAACCTACATGCTCGGGGGTTTTATCCCCACTCAAAACGCTGGGTTATTTGTTGGAGTGTCCTTGGGCAAGACACTTCAGAGCTCTTGTGTAGTACACAGCAGGGATGTAAAATGTCATATTTGTGCATAAACGGGTTAAACTTCTGAAAGAGTTTCCCTTTGGTATGTGAGTACGGGGAGACACTGACATCGTAGGTTATGCTCAATTAACCCTTATCCTGCTAAATAAAAGAAATGAAAATTTAAAACTGATTGTATGAACCCAAATTTTCTTTTTTCAAAGTTGTTTTCTTTTTTTTGAGGAAAAATTTCTCCTTATCAAACAGTTGATCCAAGATCAGACTGCATGTTCTGTGCAGTCTGATCTTGATCTACACTGTCCACAAAAGGTCACCGAGTCGTGCTTAGCAGCCTATGGGTTAAACCCTTGACCAAACAATTGTAGAATGATCCCCACAAAGAAAGCTGTTGAAAACATTGTTACAGAAGGCGAAAACTGCTGTTTACCAGAAAGCCTCTCAAAACATTATGGCAAACGGAGAAAATGCTGTTAACCTGAATTTTCACTTTTTCCCACAATGTTTTCTACCCTTAAAGAGAAGAATCCCAATATTTTCGGCCACATAATTTGTCACCTACAGATACTTCTGATTTACATAAGTCTGAATTTTTTTCTTTTAGTAAAGTGTTTCATACTGTAAGGCATGTACAATGTATAGAACAAGTTTTCATGTTTTTGCTTCTCAATAAAGGATTTCAAGTGAAGTTTACATAGATATAGTTGTTAACTGTCCACACCAAGGCCAGTTGCTGTTCAAGTGTTGTTTTTTTTTTATTGATTTTCCATTTTTTTATCATTGCCATCGGTTGCACTAACTTGCACATACAGGTGATGCCTCCAGAAGACTGACAGTTATGTTATGGGGGAAAGTGCAAGATACAGGACAAAACCCAACTTAAGATATGGCTGGTTCCTTAACCCTTCACCGCACAATGCCACCTTTTGACGCCCCTGAGAAAGAAGCCTTTTGAAAACATTGTGGGAAAAGGAGAAAATGCTGGAAACCAGCATTTTCTCCTTTTCCCACAATGTTTTCTGCCCTATTTAAGAAAAGTTGCACCATTTGAGCCACATTGAAATTGTCATCTGCAAATGCTTTCAATTTGGACAAGGCTAAAATTTTGTCGTCTGGTAAAGGGTTAACATGCTGTGTGTATAGCACATTCGAAAGGGACTTAGGTTTAACTTGTCATCTGAAAGATTTAAGCTGGCCAGGAGTGGAAATCCAACCAACACCCTCAAGTGTCCTGAGATTTTCCACTTACAATTCTTAAGCGTAACCACTTGAGCTGTTCTAGCCTACTCAAGTGTACTTGATAAACCAGGGCTTAAAATACATGGGTTTTGTTTTTGAATCTCAGCTAGACCAACAAGCCTTTGTTTTAAAAGTTGAAGATTAAAGTTAATACACCTGCACATAATCCTGGTAACCGCTCATTTCAGCTCCACTAGGCGATAGCCAGCAAGCTTATGTCATGGCCCTCCCTGTGTCTGTTGTGTGTCAGTGTGTCTGCCCATGTTTGCGCTAACCTTTATTTCAAACATCTTCATTTATGAAACTACCTGCCAGATTTTGATGAAACTTGACAGAAATGATCCTACCATGGCCCTCTTTAGAATTTCTTCAAAGAATTTGATTCCAGTAAAAACTTTGTATGCCATGGCAACAGCTGAAAAATACTGAAAACCTTTAAAAATATTGTTGCTTGAAACCATAAGACCTTGGGCTACTGGATTTGGTTTGTAGCTTCATCCAATGAACCTCTTCATAAATTCTTCAAATTGTAGCCCTTGGGTCAAAATTGAACCCACCCTCAGAGTTACAAGCTTCACATGTGCTTATAGTGCGAAAATTGTAAAAATCTTCTAGTTTCCAACCCTAAGCATAGGGCTACAAAAATTGGCATTAACCTTGAGCTACTGGATTATTCAAATTACAGCCCTCGGGTTAAAGTTGGCCCCACCCTAGGGGTCACAAGTTTACATGGGCTTTTATAGTGAAAACTTCAGAAGTCTCCTTGTTCCTAATCATAAGGCCTAGGGCTACCAAATTTGGCATGCAGCTTCACCAGGTAGATTAGACCTATACCAAGGTTGTTCCTATTTCAGCCTAGGGGTCAAAATTGGCCCCACCCCATGAGTTCTATATTGGCTTATATAGTGAAAACTTCAAAAACCTCCTAGTTCCTTACCATAAGACCTAGGGCTACCAAATGTGGCATGCAGCTTAATCTAGTAGACCTCTACCAAGATTGTCCCAATTTTAGTCAGAATTATTTGTCCTGCCACGGGGTCAAAAGTTTTCATGGGCTTGTATTGTGAAAACCAAGTTTACCAAATTTTGTATGTAGCTTCGTCTAGTAGACCTTTCATTAGGCTGTTAAAATTCATAATGGCCCTTGGGTCAGCCCACAGGGTAACACATTTTACAAAGACTTACTTAGTGAAAAGTTAACCCTTTACCGCACAATCCCGACTTTTAATGACCCTGATAAAAAAAAAAAATTTGAAAACATTGTGGGAAAAGGGGAAAATGCTGGTAACCTGCATTTTCTCCTTTTCCCACAATGTTTTCTACCCTTCAAGAAGCATATTTCAATTTTTAGTCACATTTATTTTGGTTGTCTGCAAATGCTTTCAATTTGGACTAGTCTAAAATTTTGTCGTTTGGTAAAGAGTTCAGAACTTCTGGTAGCACATGAAGTCAAAATGACTATTAAAAGCGTATACCCTATGAGCCACATTTTCAGTTTAATCTTTTACCACACAATCCCGACTTTAAACGACCCTGTGAAAGAAGCCTTTTGAAAACATTGTGGGAAAAGGAGAAAATGCTGGTAACCAGCATTTTCTCCTTTTCCCACAATGTTTTCTACCCTTCCCAAAACAAATTTCAACTTTTAAGTCGCATTTATTTTGTTGTCTGCAAATGCTCTCAATTTCGACTAGTCTAAAATTTGTTGTTTGGTAAAGAGTTAATTCTCATGAAAGTCGGTCAGAATGTTTGTCTTGATGATATTTCGGAAGCTTTTGAAAAAGGATTTTGTTGGGCTTGAAACTAGGTTACCAGGTCAAATCTTGGAAATAACTTGCAAATCCTCAATAGGCCACATTTTTTTTGTCCAGACAGTACTTATCTCTTTACCAAACGACAAAAATGTAGACTTGTCCAAATTGAAAGCATATGCAGACGACAATTTAAATGTGGCTCAAATTGTTGAAGTTGTCTTTGATGGGGTAGAAAACATTGTGGGAAAAGGAGAAAATGCTGGTTACCAGCATTTTCTCCTTTTCCCACAATGTTTTCATGAGGCTTCTTTCTCAGGGTCGTTAAAAGTTGGGATTGTAAGGTAAAGGGCTAAGAAAATTATTCGGAATGTTTGTCTTTATAACATCTCAGAACAGATTGAAAGTGGATCACATCAGATCTAAAACTAGGTCACCAGGTCAAATCTTAGGAGCTCGCCCAGATAGCTCAGTGGTTAGCATATCTGACTCATGACATGGTGTTTGTGAGTTCGATACGCGGTTGAGGCAAACTCTCTCTCCGGCGATTTTTTGACTTGGAAAGAAAGTTGTGTCAGAAGTGGTACGAGAAAGCCAGGAAACACATGCATAGGTTCACTGACCGCCGTGATATGACCTAAGCTTTTGAAAACAGCGTTTAAGTTCAATACAAACAAACAAATCAGATCTTAGGAAAGCTTTGTGTACACTCTATTGGCCACATTTTCAGTCCAATAAAAAATGGGACAGAATGTTTGTGTTGATCATATTCTTGGACGAGTTCGAAAATGGGTAATGGGGGGTCATGAACTAGGTCAAGTATTAAAAAAAGTGTGTGTACACACTAAAGGCCACATTTTACAGCTTGTACTCATGAAAGTTTGCCAGAATGTTTGTCTTGATGATATCTTGGACAAGTGAGAAATTGCTCACCAGATCAAATCTTAGAAAACCATTAGTACACTCTCTAGGCCACAGTTTCTGTCCAATACTCATGAAAGATAGTCATAATGTTTGTCTTGATAATACATGTATATACACAAATTTAAAATTTAGCAATGTTTTGGGAAGAAGTAGGTCACTGAGACAATTTACCACATTTGCCCTGCAGTACTCATGAAAGTTTGTTAGAATATTTGTCTAGATAATATCTTGGAAGAGATTGGAAAAGGGTCATGTTTGGTCAAACGGCTCAGGTGAATGACTTCAAGACTACCATGGCCTTCTTGGTTTTTCTTTTTTTTTTTCTTAACCCTTTCCCAAACGACAAATTTTGGACTGATCCAAGTTGAAAGAGTTTGCAGACGACAATTTTAAATTTGATGAAAATGGCAGAAAGGTCTCAAAAAGAGTAGAAAACACTGTGGGAAAAGGAGAAATTGCTCGTTACGAGCAATTTCTCCTTTTCCCACAGTGTTTTCAAAAGACTTGTACTGCAGACAACCTGGGCTTGTTTTGGAAAGAGTTAATCATCTGCAAATGAGCCATGTTCAGGAACAAGGGGGTTAAATGGTTCTCCGTGATGTATTATACCAAGCAAGTCGTCACGTAATTATGGATCCATAAAAATCAAGTTTTTCCAACATTCTACGGCTGAATCTAGAGTTAGAATGGTCCTTGGGCATGCAGAAAGTTTACCCATAGCAAAAAGTTTCAATCTATGTCAGCCTGCACGGATTGCGGATAAATTAACCTTTTCCCAAACAACAAAATTTTAGACTGGTCCAAATTGAAAGCATTTGCAGACGACAAATAAAAAGTGGCCCAAGTGACAAAATTTGTCATAATAGGATAGAAAACATTGTGGGAATGATTACCAGCATTTACTCCTTTTCCCACAATGTTTTCAAAAGGCATTTTGTTCAGGGTCGTTGAAACCCCCTTTTCCTTGAGCATGATTATTTTTTTTTTCAATTTGGACAGGTCTAAAATTTTGCCAGGTGTTAGTTAAATCCGTTTTAGACAATATATCGTCTGCAAATACTTTGTTAACTAATTTGTTGTCTGGTAAAGACTTAAAAATACATCCTTACAGTCAGAAAGAAAGCATGCTGTAAAAATTTGATAGACTTTAGAATGGTTCAGAATTTAGTCATCTGTGTAAACAGTAATAAATTACCGTCATAATACGGTGTAAGGGATAAAATTAATACAACCACCGGAAACCTTCGATTTAAAACTGGAAACGCCTCAACAGTGATTTCTTTGATGACCCTCAGAAAATGAAATGCATTTTCCATCGGTGGTAATCTGTGCGATCTTGCAACCGTCAGGAGCAATACTTGGCATGAAGATACAAGCATGATAATAATTTGATAAAATAAAGATAAAATGGGTTAAAAACTGGCTGAAAACGAGTATAGATGTATCTTTAAAACTCCATTATGTTTTAATTATTTCGTCATCAACACAATGGCCATCAACTGCAGTAAAGTACAATGGCGTTTTACGATTCATGCGGGGATTTGAATATCAAAGCCTCAGACTTTTTAATTTCACAAAAGTGCTAAAAATTATACACCTTAAGGCACCAATGCATATATCAACACAATATACACGTAGCTACAAGCTGTATAGCCGTGGGTCGTATACTTGTACACACATACAACTGATAGAGGTGCTTAGAACACAACCTGAAAGTTCAATCCACAAAGAATTTTCCAGCCAATCAACAGTTTTGTTGCATATGAACATTGGGCAGCAGTTCATGTATCAGCATTATTCACGAGTTAACCTGACAATACACAATCTCGAGTATTATCGACCCGGAAGGAGAAGTTAATTGAAAACATTGTGGGAAAAGGAGAAAATGCTGGAAACCAGCATTTTCTCCTTTTCCTGCAATGTTTTCTACCCAATCGAAGACAGAAATCATTATTTGAGCTAAATTTCACTTGTTGTCTGCAAATGCTTTCAGTTTGGTAGAGTCCACCATTTTGTCGTTTGGTAAAACAGTTAAAAGTCCTCGTTTATACATGTACAGGTCAAAATATTCACAGAATTGAGAGCTTAGTCCACCTTCCATTTTACCTTTAAGAAAGCCCACAAACAAGCCTATGGTAAGACGACCGTTTGACTACACCGAAAGTTGCGCTTTTAAAACTACTACTAGCATGAAAGATGCGCTTTTGACATGCGCCCAACTACGAGCATTTCTATTGCTGCATAAGAAAGTCCAGTGTATCGTCATAGGTTTTACCAAGTATCTCGACCACAAACTTAAATTCCGCCTCTCCGACTATAATTTGTATCTTACAGTCGCAGTAATCAGGCCAGCCTTCATCCGGGGGATCCAATAAAAACCCGCCAATTTTTGTACAACTCTCGTCTGTATGATATATTGGATACTTTTCGGTTGATTGATACAGAAATGTTTTGTAAATTTTTCTCTTCCTCTCTCCTTCTTTCGGCGTAATGGCGCCTATTGTTTCAAATACTTGACCGTATTTCATGACTTGTCCTTTTTGTATTAGTGTCTTTAAAACATTCCCACACAGTACCTCCCCATCTCTGTAAAAGATGTAATCTTCCCGATGTTTTCCGACTTTAAATGGTTCCACGACATTGATGCCATATGTATACCTTGCTATCCGCCCTGCAATGATTTCCGGACAGTTTCCCAGTAGAACTGCACCTCTGAGTACTGCAAGGCCCGTGTCTGATGGTACAATTACACGCTTGCCAGGGAAAGCTGTAAGGATACTGTCCCGAACATATTCGGACTTTCCTAACCCGCCAACGATTACAATAGTGTCTAACTGATCAGAATCTTTGGTAGACGACAGAATGGATTGAAGCTCTAATATGATTCCGTCAACTGATTTTTTAAAAAACCTTCTCACAAATTCTGTTGACAATTTCAACCTGGCTTTACCCCGCACGACCTTCACTTCGTCCCTGCAGCCAGCTTGTTTTATTGCATCGTCTAAGTTTTTTCCTGACTCAGCGTAATAACAATGAAGTGTGTATGGTATATTCAAGAAAATGTGATCCGAGGAACTACTTTTGGTGTTACCCACAGAAGCCTCGGAACTACTTTTTTTCTTCTTGACGGCGGAGAGAGACCATTTGACTCCTTCAATAGATCTTTGCAGTTGCATAAAATCTCCAGGTTCTTTCTTCACCCACAAGGTAAACAAGTCTTGACCAAAAACATTTTCTAGAAAGGCTAGGAATTCTTCATCAAATCTGAGACTTCCGATGTTTTCTCCAGTTGCATTATGGATCTCGTGTAGTCGATTGCCCGGCACTACTTCGTGGGTGGCAATATCTACTGTCCCCCCTGCAAACGAAAATAAACATGGAGATATAATGAATTTGAAGATTTTAGGGTTCTTGAAATATATGACATTTACCCATGCATCAGGTGTGATTTCCGTTACTGTATCCGGTGAACTTGGATGACAGAAGGATCAATGAAATTTGATTGAAACTTGTTACTACCTATCTATCTTGTATTTGATGTGCATTCATATTTGGTTTTCGAAATATTTATCGATTGTTGGGATGAAACTTATGATAATGATAATTCTAAATGTTTAATAACTTAAGTTTACTCTCTTGACAGTTGAATTAGCACGGACTTCATACGACGAGCGGACAGGAACAAGACGGAACTACTTTCAACTCATAACTCAACTCAACAAGGCAGGTTTGTCTCTCAGTCTGACGTTTTACGGTTACCGATTCACTTGTCCAAGGGGTGACAAATTAAGTTTGTCTTATAGCCTGGTGGTTCAGGAATTCCGCTGCTGAGAAGAAGGTTGAAGGTTCGAGTCCGGGTCAAGGCCCTATCAAAAGGGGTGTCTCTTTGACATTTTTCCTTGTACAGCTCTGAAGTTACCGAGAATGCATAGCCTACCTCCCAAATCAGCAACAATATACCGGTGACCCTCCGGGAACGGTTGATACCGTACTTTCCCGTCTAGTTCTGTACGTCGTGATGGATACTGACGACAGTACACAGAAGCAGCTTCCGGTTCTAGCGCTAAACGCAGCTGTTCTGTATTTATACCGGCCTGCAAAGGGAAAAAATACGGATAAATGCCAAAGAATTACATGTACTTTGAAACCTGCATTATGCTGCAATAAGACACATGTATATAACTCTCTAAGATATGCTTTTGTCTAAGATATGCCTAAAAATGATTGACTTAAAATCAATCAAAGAATAAAACTGGAAAAGTTATGTAATTTTTTAAGTAAATTTTTCCAAGTTTGTCTCTTTTCAGTGTCCTTGGGTAAGGCATTGCAGTACCCGTTATAGCACGGGTTCAACACTGGAAGGACCTAAATAGATTAGCTGTCGTGGTGATATGAATAAAATGTTTTCAAACATTACATAATCTTTTTAGCGCAAAAAGGTGCTTTTGCGGAGGGCATAGACTAGGAACAGACTACTCAGAACATGCAATCTGATCTCGGATCTATACCGTCCGATTGTTAAGTCAAGTGTGCAAGATAAAAAATCTCTCCGAATTTCCCTGGATTGTATTTCCAGCCGTCGAAAGAGGTCAAGTTTACAGTTGAGCCAGGCTGCCACAGGTCGAAACATTATGCTATCGATTAATTTTCTGTTTGTGGAAGGACCACTCCTCCTCCAGATTCTGTCAGTCGTTAGACTAAATGGATATTTTTTTCCGCCGAAAGAGTTTATGCAGACAAATCTACCTTGACCGACGCTTCTCTCATGAACTGTTTTGCAGCATCCGACCAAATGGCTGGTACAGTTATAACAAACAGTATATCTCCGTCTGAAACCTCGCCTTTCTGTGCCTGTATGTCGACTATTAGTCGCGCCTTCAACTCTCGTATGACGATGGCAAACACGTCTATAGCTGGCATGGGTTTCCCCTCAACGTCGTTTATTTGTGTGTCTCGGGTCAATCTCTAAAGGAAAAAAAGTTATATCGGGAATTAGCGAAACATAAAATGTACCATGCTTACATTTAACTGATTTGGTTGGCTTCCAAGTGGGAACGGGAGCAAATAATCAATAAATGAAATTCGAATATTCGTTTTCAATTTTCAATTTTATATATATTCGGGTCCTCCGAAGTTTGGATGTCCAAATACCAAATACTTGAATCTAAAACACTAAAAAGAACTACCATCCTCATTGCCTTTCTTCTATGAAAAGTTCAGCATATTTTACAAATGAGCAATGCTCTGTAAATAGGGGAGTTTAATGCATCTGCAAAAAGTATCGACTCAGGTCAGCCTGCGCAGTCCGCGCAGGCTGACCCGAGTCGACACTTTTTGCTATTAGTAAATTTGCTATTGGTAAATTTTCTGCATGTCAAAGGACCAGTCTACCTCATGCCTCATGATTCTGTCGGTAGTTAGACAAAATGGACTTTATGGATCCATGATTATATGATGACCTGCTTGATACAGTGATTCACGGAGATGCATTAAACCCCTTTTTACCAGAGCATGGCTCATATGGCTAATATTTAACCCCTTACCACACAATCCCGACTTTTAATGACCCTGAGAAAGAAAGCGTTTGAAAACATTATGGGAAAAGAAGAAAATGCTGGTAACCAGCATTTTCTCCTTTTTCCACAATGTTTTCTACCCTTCCCAAAACAAAGTCCAATATTTGGGTCACATTTATTTTGTCATCTGCAAATGCTTTCAGTTTGGACTGGTCTAAAACTTTGTCGTTCGGTAAAGGGTTAAGAAGAAGTGAGGACATTTTGACAGAAAGAAAAGGAGCAATTGCTATTGGCCAGCGAGTTCCTTATTTTCAATGCAATCTGCTCAAGAAGCAAGTTTTTCTCTCTACCAAACGACATTTCTATACTCATCCATATCAAAGGTTAAATTAAAAGAAGCTCAAGTGATGCGATTTGTATTTCAAAGGGTTAGAAAACCGCGTTGAAAAAAGAGAAAATGCTTGTAACTAGCATTTTGTCCTTTTTCCTACAACGTTTTCAACGAAGTATTTGTCATTTTGTCTTTTTTCCTACAAAGTTTTTCATTTCGTTTCCACCCTACCAAAGTGTTTTCTAAAAACATCTTAAAACGCTGAAAGAAGTTCGTTCCATTTTGTTCCTATTCATTGCAAAGTTCGGCAGATCAAAGGTAATATTTGCTAAGAGAAGAAAGCTAAACAATTATAGCAAAATGAGAAATTGCTTGTAAAAAGTAACTCCTCCTTCTCTTTTTTTTTTTTTTCAGAAAATACCTTAGTCTTGTACAGGAGAGTTTTAAAACGCTGAAAGAAGTACCACCCATTTTGTTCCTCTTCGTTGCAAAGTTCGGCATATTTTTCTTCGGCATCATATCCGAAGCTGTCAAAAGATTTATCTGGCATGAGGAGGACGGAGGTTGGAGCTTTGGCCGTCGTTGTGAGCACATCTTTGTCCATTTGCCAGCAATTTGTAAAGATAACATTTTTGTCGTCTGTGAAGGCAAACGCGTACCCCGAGGTAGACGTGCCAAAATCAAAGGCCGCAGTAATTGGACGTTCAAACCGTGTTGTTGGAGTTACTAGATCGTCTGGTACATTTTCGGAACCCATTAGTTATTCTGAAATAGACATGCTTTTGATTCAAGGTCTCTATAGTTTTTCTAACTTGAACATATCCGAATCATTTATTTATCTATTTAGCTATGCTCTGGCAAAGGGGGCTTAATGCATCTCCGTGATCAATGGTACCAGGCCAGTCATCACGTAATTATGGATCCAGAAAATCCATTTTGTTCAACAACCGACTGAATCATGATTTGGACTGGTCCTTGGACATGCAGAAAATTTAAAGATAGCATGACTAAATGTTTCGGCCCATGTCAGCTTGCGCGGACTGCAGATGCATTAAGTCCTCTTTTCACAGCACATAGCTCATTTATTTATTTATTTATTTATTTATTTAATTATTTATTATTTTATTAAATTCATTGCCTCCTGCAGACAGCTTTTCGAGTCTCGCGGTAGACGAGAATTGAAAACATTTTGGAAAAGGGAGCCACAAAACGCCTCTATGTATTCGTGTGTAAAAACTAGATTCTCGTTCATTATTCCATCTTTTTTACAATTTTATTTCTTCAAAGATCCGAGTGTTTTGGTATGTAGGCTGATCTCCTTCTAAGAAAACATGAAAAGTGGATGCATGCAGGCAGGCAGGCTCTTTTGTGTTATTTTCCAGTTGCTTCAATGCTTCTACCATCAGTGAAATTATGGATATTGATATCAAGAGAATGTGCCATTTTTATTGAAGTGTATTTAAAAGTATTCAAAAAATATTTGGATATATTTGCCGAGGTACTTGTATTCTTAATTAAATACATTTATAGAAAGCTATTTGTGTTTGTACTATGTTTTCTTTAACTGCAAAGTATCTGAGCCATGGTCTGACAAAAGGGGGCTTAATGCATCTCCATTATCCATTTTACCAAGAAAGTCATTACATAATTAGGGATCCACAAAATCCATTTAGTCTAACGATTGGCTAAATCTGGAGGTAGAGTGGTCTTTAGAAATGCTGAAAATTGACCAGTTTCAAAAAGTTTCGACCAATGTCAGACTTTGCTGTCTGACATGAGTCGATACTTTTAGCAGATGCATTAAGCACCTTTTTCACAGAGCATGGCTCATTTATATTGGAGTACTTCTGAAAGTATTCCACCCAAAGTCTGAAAAGAGAGAGAGAGAGAGAGAGAGAGAGAGGCGGGCTGCTTTACAAGAATTTGGATTTTTTTTTTCGTCTTGAGAACAGCAGGTGGTCGCTGGTTCGATCCTCGGCTTGACCAATTTCTTTCCGAGGATTGAAGATAGTCATCGCGACAGGATTCACTCTTCTCTCACCGCTGACCATTGTTTCGACGATGATTATGTGGGAAAGCAGCCAGTGGCTTGGAAAGAATATTGTGTAGAGTACTGGTAAAAAGAAACTCCAGGAAAGAATGGATAGGTGCACTGGCCGCCGTGATATAACTGGAATAATGTTGAAAACGGCGTTAAATACCATACAATCAATCTTTTTTCGTATTGTAAGGTATCCTAAGTATGCGAACACAGCCATCGCACATGTATTATTTTTAGGCAAACCAACCTGATTATGTTTGCACACAGAATTAGAGATGAATCGCGCATACGGTAAGTAACAAAGAAAAGCAAACACAAATGAGCATGCTCTGGCAAACGGGAGTTTTATGCATCTCCGTGATACATAATACCAAGCAAGTCATCACTGGATCCAGAAATCTAACAATTGACTGAATCTGGCGGTAGAATGGTCCTTGAATATGCATAACATTTACAAATAGCAAAAAATTTCGGTTTATATATTTCAGCCTTCGCGGATTGCACAGGCTCACATTGGTCGATACCTTTTGCAGGTGCATAAAGCCCCCTTTTCACAGAGCATGGCTTTTAATGTATATACCTGTCGTTGTTTTTGCAAGAAAGAGATGCAAAAATGCGAACAATGCAATCTAGACGCTCTGTAGACGTTTTCCCCTTATCCTCGTTTGGGGATTTTTGTGGTTTAACGCTTCACCAAACGACAAAATTTTAGACTTGTCTGAAGCAAAGTATTTGCAGATGACAAATGTGAATTAAAGATTGAAATTAATTTTGGGAAGGGTAGAAAATATTGTGGAAAATGGAGAAAATGCTGGTTACCAGCATTTTCTCCTTGTTCAACGTTTTCTTCAAATGCCTCCTTTCTCAGGGTCGGTAAAACTCAGGATTGTGTGGTGAAGACTTAATCTTAAATCTGCCACAAGTTGGGTACCAACTAAAGACCTCTTTTTGTCTGCGGACCACTTTTGAAAACAATGTGGCTAAAGGAGAAATTTCGTCAAAATGATCGGAGTTGTCTATGAATGGCGAAAATGCGAACATGAAAATTCTTTGTATTGATCTTTTTTAAGGCCTATCCTGTCATTATAATAATGATTGTGTTACAAAGATATTTTAGCCACGCTCTGACAAAAGGGGGCTTAACGCATCTCCGTGATGCATGATACCAGTCAAGCCATTACACAATTACGGATCCATAATAGCCACTTTTTTAAACAACCGACTGAATCACGAGGTAGATTGGTCCATTGGCATACAGAAAATTGAAAAAAAAAAAAAATAACGAAAAGTTTCGGCCAAGGTCAGCCTGCGCGGACTGCGCAGGCTGACCTGGGTCGATACTTTTCGCAGATGCATTAAGCCCCCTTTTTACAGAGCATGCCTCATTTTCTAATGTATGATTCGGATCCCATGGAGCTTCTGCAGCCAAGTTTCTGTCGGAATCAAAGGTTATTAAAAAATGCTTTTACTGCGCTCCTGTTTAGATAGTCATATTGATGAAATGGATGATGACGATATTGATGATGATGAAGAGGAAGGAAGGAAGGAAGGAAGGAAGGAAGGAAGGAAGGAAAGGGGGAGAAAGGGAAGGAAGGAAGAAAAAAAGAAGACTGGAAGGGAGGATGGATAGAGAGAACGAAAGAACTGACGAATCTATGTGAAAAAGGAACTTATTCATGGGAACGAATGATTCGATTAACAAAAAAGATTCATGGTTACCTCGAAAGTTCTTGAAACCGGTATAGGCCTTCTCCAGATCTACATGTATATAATGCACAATAATAAGTATTTCATGTCACTTTTAACACAAAACGATCTGCAAGTTTAAGACAGTTATACATTAATTAACCAACTGAACAAGAATTCTTACAACGAAACTGGATAGCTTGCTTGCGTGAGTGAGCGATAAACCCTTTGCCAAATTATCCCGAGTTCAAACGACTTTTTCAATCCTGTCAAAGAAAAAAAAAAAATCCGTAATTTGTATGCCACAATAAACTTGCCGTCTAACATTCTGTGGAATCTTTCTAACATTCTGTGGAATCTTTCAAGATTGTATGCAGGTCTAATCAGTTGAGCGCTGCATAAATATTATAGACATTTGCAGCAAGGAGTAGGCAATTATCGATATAAGTTCATTGCTATTTGGTCAAGATGGCAAAAAGTAGCAAACAGTGTGGCAACATCAGACTGCACGTCTTTTGCAGTCTGATCTTGATCTACACTGTCTGAAAGAGAAACGTAGTTTGCGCTCAGGGTTCATGGCTTTTAATAGATTACCGTAACTTTCTGTGTTGATAAATCAAAACGGCATTTTTAGCCAGGAATAAACAGGTCAAGGTTAAATATACTTTCAATACCGTTAGTAGTATAGGAGGGTAGACCTCGGACAGTGTCCGAGGTCTACCCTCCCTGAGTGCCATTTTGTCCGAGGTCTACCCTCCCTGAGTGCCATTTTGTCCGAGGTCTACCCTCCCGGGGAGGCAAAAGACCGGTCAAAATGTCAAACCGGAAGTAGATGTCCGCCATCTTTGACGCGGCTGGGGGGTCCTTTTTATCCATGGTCTGTGAAAAGGGGTCTTAATGCATCTGCGCGCACGCGCGCACGGATCGTAATGATATGGTTCGGCAGAGACTATCGTTGGACTTAGTCTTTTTTCTTCATCGGAGATAGATGTTCACCATCTTTGACTCGGCAGGGGTCCTTTTTTTAAACCATGGTCTGTGAAAAGGGGTCTTAATGCATCTGCGCGCACGCGCACGGATCGTAATGATATGGTTCGGCAGAGACTATCGTTGGACTTACTCTCAAAAGACCGGTCAAATTGTCAAAACGGCGGTAGATGTTCACCATTTTTGACGCGGCTGGGATCCTTTTTTTTAACCATGGTCTGTGAAAAGGGGACTTAATGCATCTACACACGTGCGCACGGGTCGTAATGATATGGCTCAGGCAGACACTATCGTTTGACTTAGGCTTTTTCTCTGTCATCGTTGGACTTAGTCTTTTTTTCCCGTCTTCGTTCGCCTCAATCTTTCTCTATCACCGTTGGACTTAGGCTTTTTTCTCTGTTATCGTTGGACTTAGTCTTTTTTCTCCGTCTTCGTTCGCCTCAGGCTTTCTCGATCACCGTTGAACTTAGTCTTTTTTCCACGATATGGACTATATTCCCTACTTACGCTGGGTCAGACAGAGACTATCGTTGGACTTAGTCTTTTTTCTCCGTCTTTGTTCGTCTTAACCTTTCTCTATCAACGTTGGACTTAGTCTTTTTTCCACGATATGGACTATATTCCCTACTTACGCTGGGTCAGACAGAGACTATCGTTGGACTTAGTCTTTTTTCTCCGTCTTTGTTCGTCTTAACCTTTCTCTATCAACGTTGGACTTAGTCTTTTTTCCACGATATGGACTATATTCCCTACTTACGCTGGGTCAGACAGAGACTATCGTTGGACTTAGTCTTTTTTCTCCGTCTTTGTTCGTCTTAACCTTTCTCTATCAACGTTGGACTTAGTCTTTTTTCCACGATATGGGTTATTTTCCCCTCCTCAGCTTGGCTCAGGCAGAGATCACTGTTGGACTTAGTCTTTTTTTTCCGTCTTTTGTTCGCCTCAATCTTTCTCTATCACCGTTGAACTTAGTCTTTTTTCCACGATATGGGTTATTTCACCTCATCACGCTGGTTCAACCAGACAACATCGTTGGACTTAGTCTTTTTTCACCACGATATGGGTTATTTTTTTCCCGTCTCAGGTTGGCTCAGGCAAAGACCATCGTTGGACTTAGTCTTTTTTCCTACTTTGTTCGGCTCAATCTTTCTCTATCACCGTGTTGGACTTAGTCTTTTCTTTGGCTCCTAGCAGTATGATCTTTAGATATTTGTCTGACGAACTCAGTCTTTTTTTTAAAAAAAACTAGCTTTAGGGGGTAAAGATCGTATTGCTTTGTAACTTGTCTATAAGATCTGAGAGCTGAGGTGATGTATAGCACTATTTGTCGATTTGATTGAATTAGTCAGACAAGATTTGACACCTTTATGCTATATGCTATCTTCTGAGTTGGTCAGAGATGGCTTATAGCATAAATCCTTACCATACAAGCATCATGTTGGGTTAACCTTTTTTGAGTTAATTCGATTTGAAGTATATCGTTTGGAATGTAACTCTTGGAATGTAACTCTTGGGATGTTACTCAGTCGTAAAATTGACAAGTCTCGAAGATAGGACTTTCTGGGATGAATGTTAGCTCTGAAAAGAGCTGTTTTTACCATTCTCTGGATTGGAATTAAATTAATCATCCGAGCAAGTTAATTCCAAAAATCAGAGAAAGATAGAGGATTCTAAACCTCCTCATCACCACCTCATTGGTTGGTTGATATCACAGACTCCCCAAAGATTGGATCATCAGTTGGCATAACCCAAAGATCGGGGTAGAAATTAGGTGTTGGGTTCTGGGTTTAGGGGTTATGCCCTTGTCTTGCAGAGAACTCAGCCGACGTCTTTGTCTTTTGACGTTTTCTCTTCTCCTCGTTCCTTCGAGTTTTACCAAATAGTCCACAGCAGAATCTGAACAAACCCATCGTGGAAATGAAATGGTATATGGAGAAATTTGCTGGTTTTATAGCTTGGTGGAGGGATTGACCTATTTTTCGTCTTGGAATTAAGAGTACGAACGTGGACGAGACCATGTAGATAGAACATAATGTACTATATGATCTATCTACATTTTTTTCCAAGACTGATATTTTGTGGAGAAATTATCTTTGTGGAAAAAAGAATGAAAAAACACCATTTAAACAGTATAACTTTTATTTGAACAGAACTGAACAATGAACAGAGCAATGAACATATTTACAACAAACACATAGATAAAAGAACTATTATGCATTTATATACTATTTGTGGGGAGAAAGTCTCTGAGCTTTATTGAATAGAATTCCATACTGTTGATTGAACCATAACACTACATCTCGATCGTTTCGTCGATGTTCCGTTGAGAGGAATTTCTGTTGAAGATATTTCTGTATGTTGTATCCTCTGGCAGCAGCATCCAATACGAAGATACAGTAAAATCCGCAAACTTTTCCCTGTGAACTCTGAAGAGTTTGTCGATTGTATCTCAACGAATAAGAATGATTGTCTAAAAAGTTAATGATTTCTGGCTCAAGTGGTGGTAGTCCGTAGGGATCAAAGTATAGTACATCACCGTTATTGTTGAATATCACGGCTACCCAATGTTCTCCTGGACCGGTTGATTTCTCTGTGTTCACAATGTAGGCTTTCACATGATTGGGTTTTTGTCGAGGTAACTGATCTTTTGCACAGAATTTTGCCTGTAGATTTTTTATCCATGTTCCGTGATCCAATATGTATTGAATTTCAGAAGTATACATTTTTTCTAATCACTTTCTTCCCAGGATTGTTTTACTTTGTCACACCAGTATTGTAACCACGACTCCGTGAATTCAGATAAAATGTTTTGTTTTATATTTCGCCATAATCTGTAGGCTTCCACATAGTCACTTTCATCGAGTTTCATTTCTATGAGTTCAGAATACCATTTCTCCATGATTTCGTATGGATTTAATTCCATCATGGCTTTTTCTATGAACATATCTGTATGTTCTTGTCTATCCTTGAATAAACACAGTTCATGCTGTGTTTGACTGGGATGATCCACTTGACATCCGTAACACTGGTTGGTAACTTCACTGACAATAAGATTTTTTAATTTTTCAGTCATATGTTTTTCGAAGCTGTTGTGAATGTCATTTTTCCGAGTAGAGATGCACTTCGACACGGAATATTTCACTTTTTCTGCTTCTTCTCTAAGTGTTATAGCAAATCTGAGTCCCAACATTGTTTTTTTAGTTCTTTAGTCCTGTAGATAGTCCTGAAAAGGACTGTTTTTTCAATAGTTCTGAAAAGAACTGTCGTTTTCGATATTATATTCCTTAGTCCTGAAAAGGACTGTTTTTGTGAAAGCTATCTTTTGATCAGAGAGTTTCTGTTGATTTTTTCCAGGATTAATAATCTGTGATAACTTCTCTCAAACTGTTGATTTCAATCTGATTGTCAAATTCAGCAAAGACAATAACGTTGATAGCTGCTGCCAGAGCTTGAGCAAACTGAAGTTCAATTCGAAGATTTCCAGTTTTTATAGGATGAAGTTGTCCTTCTTCACTGCCTTGATCCGCTGTCAAATCGTATCCCCACAAACAGTATCCACCAACATAGTCTTCTTTACCAATATTAAATGATTTATTGAGTGCTAAAGATGAGTTAGCCTGATACAATGATAGAAAGGATTTCAAATACAATCCTGCTTCAAAGTTAGGTTCAAAGGGTCTGTTATGAATACTGTGACCATTACATGATACATCAATTTTTGACAGATTGAAATGATGAAAGAAAAATGGATTTCTACCATAATCCCCATTATAATCAGTATTTGCTACCATTGCAATGAAAATGCGTTTTGGAAGTTGTCCTTGAAACAAATGATCTTCAACTTTAGACTGAAGGCCTGTAGAAATGGTAAAAGTTTTTACTTCAACCCTACGAATAGGGATTTTCATGTTTTGCTGAGCAATAACATGATTTAGATCATTTGCAACAACAGGTAACAATTCGACATTTCGCACATGAAGACTGAATGTTTCCAGTACAATTTTTGAAGCTGGTGCACCACCGCCTCCTGTGAGACAAAAGTTTAGCGAAGATCTGTTTAATCTAAGTCTGATTTCAATACCATTAGGTAAATATTTTTCTTGTTGAAACAGATCAAGATGCAAGCGTCCAAAAAGTTCGGCAGTTCTACTTTGTGCAATTTCACCCATTCTTTCTTTTAACCCTGCATTTTCTCCATCATGGTTGAGTGAATTGAAATGGCCAGAGGTGTCTTCGATCCAAAGATCACCAGCTTTCAAATGTGTAGTCTTGCTGTCAGAATTATATGACATAAGATTTTCGATATATGCTCTATATGGATAGGTATCTGAATTGCTGGTGATTAGTTTATTATTTAGATACAAATCGACACTACTAAACAAGCTGTGCAGGAAGTTGTTTACAGGGGCCACATTTGCATTGGCAAGTAAATCGGTACCGTCAGCTTGAACGACTTTGTATTTGACATACAAATACGATTGTGACAAATCTGTCCAATGTTCAGTTTGAGGTGGTATGATGAATTCTATTGGTGCATTGTTTGCCAAAGACGATATTGGGAAATGTTCAATCCATTGACTTTCTTGCATCGTTGTCATTGTAGGTGGTACAGAAAGAACATCGAGTTCTGACTTACTGCATTCACAGGACCCGCTTTGCATCATTTTTATATAATTGAAGTAGATGAATTCAGTATATGAATCAATTATATTAATCAAATATATCAAGAGGCCGTCTGTCTCTTTGTCTTATGATCTTACCACTGTGAAGGCGGTAGGGGGAATGACGTGGTTTTCGTGATTTTCTTTTATTTATCCCTGGTATTAGCTTTTCTGCTAGATCATGAATGGCTTGTTTTCCCCGTGAAATTACAACTTTTTTGGGGTTTTCGCCACGTAAAAGGATATCTTCTACTACACGTATTCCTTGTTTGATTCCTTCTTTTTTCACGGCATTAAAACCAGATTTAATCAACGGTTTAAGCAATGGAGTCACTACTTTAATTGCCGATTTAAATAGCGAACCTAACCCATAGCCATACTGATGTTTTACACCACGATAAACTGGTAGCATTTTTTAAAAATGATTTTCAATGATTTTCAATGATTGTCAGTTGAACGTTGTCTGAAATGTAACTTCACTATTGTCTTACCAGTAATGAAATGAACCGGTATACCTAAATCCCCTGTTATTTGAATGTGAATATGATCGAAATCGGATTTCGAAACGGGAATATAATGCGGTATTGTAATTTCATGATTGGTATGTTGAGAACCACAACCATTTTCAACCAAATCGGATGTTTTGAAAGGCAGAACACGAAGTATGGGAGCAAGTGTATCACCCACTATAGTGTGTTCAGCAATATCTGAATAAATATACAGATGATTATAGCCAGCATCAATGTTTGGATTGTATTTAAAGTATTTGAAAATATTTTTACCCTGAAAAATTGTATCATGTTTGAATTCTGGTGATCCACCTAGTTTTAAAAACAGGGATGGATGTAATTTGAGTCCTGATTTTATAATATTATCAAATGTAATTTTCGGACGTTTGGTTGAAGGTGAATAAGTGATGTGCAGACCCGACGAATTCTTACGAAGAGCAGGACCTATAGCGTTTTGAATCACATCATTGATCGTCTCTATAAGATGACCAGGTGAAGTGTAATTCCCGGATGGAAAGTCAAATCGAATTCCCCATTTTATTATATCACCTCCGCTATTTTGTCTTAATATATTTATTTTCATATTATCTCCTCTTTTGTCTATCTGTGATATTAATTTGACTAAATCCTTATCCGTTGTTATAAGATCGAACTGTGCTTCTTCTTCACTTATGTTTAAGAACTGAGAGGGAGTAATAAGTTGAACTAGTGCGACTTCCCAAGTTTCCTTGTCAATATGAACTGTCTTTGGTAAATGAACCTTAAAACAACATTGGGTGTTGTTCGGATAAAGGTCCATGGAACTATCGCTGGGTAGAGTGAGATAAAACGAATTCATTTTTTACTATCAATCCACCCTGACTGCTTTTGTTCTGATCTGCTGAATTTTAACCCTGGTGATGGAAGAATATATCCAAGTGAGCTGCTTAACAGGATCAGCCACAATTCACGATCTTGACTTTGAATACTTAAATGTACTATTGAGGTCGCAATAATTGCATAAATGACTAAAATCTGTGAAATATAGGTAAACTGATTCTTTGGGACACGATTTCCACAGCAATTGTAGTTCTTACTGATACTACTACTACTGCTGCTATCGAAATTTTCTATTCCGAACTTTTCTTCTATTCCAGACTTTTCTGTTCCACACTCGATGTTTGACTGTGGATTCATTATGAATGTACTGACTTTTTATAACTTTTTCTTAAGTTATATGATTTCTTTTATAAGAAAAGATGTTTTCAAAACACTAAAATAGGATTACACCAAATAGGATTCTGGTATCCAACTTTGAAATTTTTTTGGATAGCCTTTCCAATTGACTTTTATTTCTTTGATTAATTTTTTACCCTTACGTCTTGTACGCCTATCAAGAACTGAGTCAATCTCATAAATATCATCATCTTTTATTAATTGAAGTTCATATTCATAATAATTTCCTAAAATCTGTTCTCCCAGCAGATCTTTTACTTTATAGGTAATAGGCGAAAATGTTTTGTTGACATGGCTGATTTCAAATATTTCTTGCGTCCAATTCGGTAAATAGCCCTTATCAAATGTACGTTTTGTTTTATTGATTCGAACATGATCTCCAATTTTGAATTTCGGCTTTTTTGTCATTACATTTGCCGGTAATTGAGGATACAGATTTCTTGAAATCTCTGCCTCATTGGATTTTGTTACCATTACAGGAGATGTTTTTATACTTCTGTGAAAAGTATGGTTGTAATTCTTAACTAAAGAATTCAATACGTCAATGTAACGCCTTGTTTTCTTGTACGTAAAGTATTTCCACATTCTCGTTTTCAAAGTTCGTTGAAATCTTTCAACAATACTTGCTTTTGTCTCTGGGTTTTCAGTGGTGAAAAAATGAATCTGATTCTTTTTCAAGTAGTCTTGAAACGATTTGTTTTTAAATTCCGAACCTTTGTCTGTTTGAAGCGCTAAAGGTTTTCGTTTTGATTTCTGAACGATAGATTGCAATGCTTTGATTAAAGTTTTACCCGTTTTGTCTGGAATAGGGATAACCCATGAAAATCTCGAAAACACATCAATCACACAAAGTAAATATTTCTTGTTATTATTTTGTTTTGCTAAATGTTGCATGTTAGCCAAATCAGCTTGCCATTGATAATCTATACCACCTACAATAGTTTTTCGTCTTTTGAAACGACGACGAATCGGTTTGTGTAAGGTGTAGGTGGATTCACCCTGTAACCATTCTTGAACATCTTTGTATCTTATTCCTTTCAAAACAGATTTCGCAGCGTGATACAATTGCTTTACTCCACTAAATGCTACAGTACTTTTAGGATCATAAAACAACTTTCTTAACACGTAATCAAGTTTTGACTTTACCATGCCTCCCATGACTGAAGTGTTTTACGGCTCGGAGTCTTTTTTATAGACTTTGGGGGAGTTAGCAGTTCTTTAACATAGAATTGCTTCAATCGTTCTCTTTCTTCAGGTTTCATGTATGGAGATTTTTCTTTTATTCTTTTCATACTTCTTTTTATAGGAGTTAACTTAGTACTTTTTCGTACGCTTTTTGGTGTGTGAAATAAGCAATCGGAATCTCCATAGGATTCTGCATGGGAATCTTCATCTTCGCTCAATGATTTACTCGGTGATTTATCATGGACTTTTTGTATCCATTTCCATCTGTTCAAATTGCCAATAACTTCTTGAGGTATATTACTTTCATGTAATGCTTTTGAAAATGTTTTCCAACCTCTGGGCTCGATACCTTTTCTTTGACGTATCGCATCATTGACAAGATCAATAATATTGGAGCCATTGATGCGTGTACCTTTATATGACACCACCCCTTGTTCGTCCCAAGTTAAATTATCGTTGTCTTTTATCATACTCAAAAGTAACTCAGCTTTTCTTTTCATGGTTTTTGGTACACTTTGCAAAATTCGATCATACAAGGCAACAGATTGCAGGCCAACAGATGCTGATTCCTGTGCACCGTCATCGGTTTTTGGAGGAAAATTGATCGAAGTTGGTTTTGTTTTCTGAAGCGAATTTTGTAACTTAATCAAAGTTTCGCCATATCTTTGAGCCTTTTCTGTTTCTGACAGGTCGGTACTTTGTAAAATTTGACTCATATCTTGCCGAAGATGTGATGCATCTGCAACTTGTGGATTAGGTGGTAAACGAGGTTTTTGAGCTTGTTCGGCTTTCCATCGTTTCATATTTTCTAAGACCTGGTAAGGTACGATAACCATTTTTCTAACAGACATGATTTTTTATCTATAAGATTTTTTATTACAAGATTTTTATCTATAAGATTTTTTTCATTGAAAATGTTTTCATCTACAAGATTTTTTTTATCTACAAGGCTTTTAGAGCTCCTCCTATTCCTCCGATAACGGCTTTTCCTAACAAAGGTAATAATGCAGGTGCAAGCAATGAAAGAAATCCACCTTTTTGATTTAAAATTTGTTTTTTATCTTTTACAGAGACCGATTTTGAAGCTAAACGTCTGAGATGTTGTCGGCTTGAATACAACTTCTTCTTCTGATCTGGTGATAAATGTACATTGCCTTTTAAAACATTATGACAGCATTCCGATATACACCTTATTGCTTCTGAGGGTGAATCTTTGACAAGCTTTTTACGTATTTTTGGTGTAGCCTGTATCATGGCCATAACCATTGAGCCGTGTTTTTTTTATCAGAGGTGTTTTCTTCATGTTGACTTTATCACTATTTCACATCAAATGAAAATAAAAGTTCTATGGCACTATCATTTATACCTGATGTTTTTATCATACTGTCTTTTTTTTTACAAAAGAAAACTTTTTAACATACTGTCTTTTACAGTCAGAATTACTTTTTAAGAAAACTGTGAATAGAGAGCATCAACCAATGTATCAGCGCTAGCCATGGACGAATCCACGGGAACGGATCTTCCTTTCCCAAGGTCAAGCATCTGATTTTTTTCGTCAAGTTTATATCTTCCTGTGCCGAGGTTATATCGCAGCATATCTTCTATCATCCGTCTATATTTTCTTAATCCTTTTTTATGTTTAGCCAATGTATTTGGAGACCAAGCGACGGATGGAATTCTTTGAAACGCTATTTTTTTGCCTGGTAATATAAATCTTGAATACTTTCTTTGGTAATTCCGCATTCTTTTACCAAGTATTTCCTCTCTAGATTTTGGATAGCGTTGATGTTCTGAAATGCTACTTCCTACAGGCCTTCGTTTTCGGGTAGTAACAAATCTTTCATCAATCATTGGTGGTGGGGTGATAGTTCTTTCATCAATCATAGGTGGTGGGGTGGTAGTTCTTTCATCAATTATAGGTGATGAGGTGGTAGTTCTTGCATCAATTATAGGTGGCGAGGTGATAGTTCTTGCATGCGTTTTCGGGGGATTTCTCTTCTTTGGAGATTTTTTCTTCTTTGGAGATTTTTTCTTCCTTGGAGACTTTTTCTTCTTTGGAGATTTCCTCTTTCGCGGAGCACGTTGTCGAGGTTGTCTTTCATTCCCAAATTTCCTAACGGTTTTTGTTCCATCCCATCTCAGTAAACTTCTGATAATAACACCACCTAGAAATCCACCACCTCCAGGTTTTAAAATAATTCTACGTTTAATTTCCTCATCAATATTCGGATCTGCTAACTGTTCGATATCTGCTCTATGTTTTGTCATATACGTGGTGGTTTGTTTTGGTAATTTGATTTTATCTTCAATGATGTTTTGTGCTGCCAGCGTAAACCATTTTAAAATTTCTTTTAACCCTGCTTTCAACACAGATTCTCTTTCATGTCTATTGGTTTGTTGACTTAAATTTCGCAAAGCAGCTAAAATTGAAGTTGACGTGGCTGGTAAAGCCATGTTTACTCACTGTCGTCTATTGATAGAATGACAATATAAATTAAAATGAAGTCATTTTTATTTTTAAAAAACATTATAACGATTAAGCAGGGGAATAAACGGTTGGACCTCTTTCGTCTTCTTCATAACGATGAAATATATCTGTTCGCAGTCTTAATTCTTTATTTGTTCGTGAATGGAAATCGATGACAAGATATCCATGATCCACCGATGTAGCATCTTCATAAGCAGGTAACAAATGTGGGGCTTGCATTTGGTGTGCTAGTGTTTTAATCTGATTCTTATCTCGTTCATTTCGAAATAAAATCATATATCTGGAATTAAGACTAATGGTTCGACTCGATTTCGATTGCTGAAACATATTTTGCGTGATGTAAATCACACTTGCATTACGGTGATGTCCTTTTCTTGTAAACCAAAGTTTAATTTTTTCCTCATCTTTTTCACCCAACATATCATCAAAGACGATTAAATGCGGAATAGATACATCGCTGACAAGATCGTTTTCATCTTCAGGAATTCCTTCCACGAATTTTATTAATTCAAACTGCGAATTGAATTTCTCCTGCATAAGATTGTAAGCATACTGCCATTCTTTATAACACCAGACAACTCTTTCAGGAACGATATTGAACAAATCTTCGCGATAGTCAATTAATTTATGAACAAAGACTGTCTTTCCACAACCACTCGGACCTGTGATGAAAATATTACAAGGATGTTGAAATAAAATAGCTTGTACATCCACCTCCATGATTTCTTTACTTTTCTCTTTAAGGATTAATAATAAAATGACAACATAAATAACGATGAAAGCATTTTTATTCAATCATTTCTTCAAAAAAGATCAGTCTTGGAAATTGTAGATAGATCATAACATTCTATGTGAATGAATTTTTACAGTACGTTATGTTCTATCTACATACTCACCCACCGTTCGTACTCTTAATTCAAAGACAAAAGCAGGTCAATCCCTCCACTAAGCTATAAAAATCCAGTGAAATTTTCCTATAATCATTCATCTCTCGTTTCTCGAGTAGTGTAAATAAATCATAAAGTATACCAAGACAAGAAAAAATCAAATATGGAGCAGCTATTTTTCGATTTTAAAAAATCTTGCAGAGAGAAAAAACTTTTTTTGGCGATAGAAAATTTTTTTATCGATAGAAAAATTTTTACGATTAAAAAAAATCTTGCAGAGAGAAAAAACTTTTTTAGCAATAGAAATTTTTACACTTAAAAATTTTTTATCATAGAAAAATTTTTAAGTGTAAAAATTTCGGATAAAAAATTTTTTACAATTTAAAAAAGTTTTGCAGATTAAAAAACTAGGGACGAATAAAACTAGGGACGAATAAAATCTAAGATCAGGTAAGTCTAGACGAACTGATTTCCGGGAAATGTCGGAAAAAAACCACACTCAGATCATATAGTTAGGCAATGTCTAAAGATCATACTACTAGGAGTCAAAGAAAAGACTAAGTCCAACGGTGATAGAGAAAAAATGAGGCGAACAAAGACGGAAAAAAGACTAAGTCCAGCGATGCTCTCTGCCTGAACCAGCATGAGGAGGGGAAAATAACCCATATCGTGGAAAAAAGACTAAGTCCAACGGTGATAGAGAAAGATTGAGGCGAATAAAGACGGAGAAAAAAGACTAAGTCCAACGGTGATAGAGAAAGGTTAAGACGAACAAAGACGGAGAAAAAAGACTAAGTCCAATGATGATCTCTACCTGAACCAGCATGAGGAGGGGAAAATAACCCATATCGTGGAAAAAAGACTAAGTCCATCGATGTTGTCTGGCTGAACCAACGTGAGGAGGTGAAATAACCCATATCGTGGTGAAAAAGACTAAGTCCAACGGTGATAGAGAAAGGTTAAGACGAACAAAGACGGAGAAAAAAGACTAAGTCCAACGGTGATAGAGAAAGATTGAGGCGAATAAAGACGGAGAAAAAAGACTAAGTCCAACGATACTCTCTGCCTGACCCAGCGTAAGTAGGGAATATAGTCCATATCGTGGAAAAAAGACTAAGTTCAACGGTGATAGAGAAAGATTGAGGCGGACAAAGTCGGAAAAAGGACTAAGTCCAACAGTGATAGAGAAAGGCTGAGGCGAATAAAGACGGAGAAAAAAGACTAAGTCCAACGGTAATAGAGAAAGATTGAGGCGAATAAAGACGGAGAAAAAAGACTTAAGTCCAACGATACTCTCTGCCTGACCCAGCGTAAGTAGGGAATATAGTCCATATCGTGGAAAAAAGACTAAGTTCAACGGTGATAGAGAAAGATTGAGGCGAACGAAGACGGGAAAAAAAGACTAAGTCCAACGGTAATAGAGAAAGATTGAGGCGAACGAAGACGGGAAAAAAAAAGACTAAGTCCAACGATGACAGAGAAAAAGCCCAAGTCAAACGATAGTGTCTGCCTGAACCATATCATTACGACCCGTGCGCACGTGTGTAGATGCATTAAGTCCCCTTTTCACAGACCATGGTTAAAAAAGGATCCCAGCCGCGTCAAAAATGGTGAACATCTACCGCCGTTTTGACAATTTGACCGGTCTTTTGAGAGTAAGTCCAACGATAGTCTCTGCCGAACCATATCATTACGATCCGTGCGCGTGCGCGCAGATGCATTAAGACCCCTTTTCACAGACCATGGTTTAAAAAAAAGGATCCCTGCCGCGTCAAAGATGGTGAACATCTATCTCCGATGAAGAAAAAAGACTAAGTCCAACGATAGTCTCTGCCGAACCATATCATTACGATCCGTGTGCGCGTGCGCGCAGATGCATTAAGACCCCTTTTCACAGACCATGGATAAAAAGGACCCCCAGCCGCGTCAAAGATGGCGGACATCTACTTCCGGTTTGACATTTTGACCGGTCTTTTGCCTCCCCGGGAGGGTAGACCTCGGACAAAATGGCACTCAGGGAGGGTAGACCTAGGACAAAATGGCACTCAGGGAGGGTAGACCTCGGACACTGTCCGAGGTCTACCCTCCTATACTACTACCGTTTCCCATTAAGATATATAGATAAAGGCCATGCTCTGACAAAAGGAGGTTTAATTCATCTCTTTGATACATTATACCAAGCAAGCCATCACAAAATTATGCATCCATATATCCATTTTGTCTAAAAACCAACTGAATTCTGAAGTAGAATTGTCCTTGGACATGCAGAAATTTTTCCAAAGGCAAATAAAGTTTCGACTCAGATCAGCCTGCGCCGACAGCGCAGGCTAATCTGGGTCTATACTTTTGGCAGATGAATTAAACCTCACGTTCAAAGAGCATGGCTCACATATATCGGGGTAGTGTGGTTCCAAGATCGCCGACTGACCCATAGCTCAGCCGGAAGTGTACAAGGCTTGTAATCCAGGGGGGGTCATTGGTTAAAATTCTGGATTGGCCTGCTACACCGTACAATTTCATATTACCCTTCATCTTTGCAAGCCAAGGTGACGATCACTACGTGGATCACGTAGTGATCTCCACCTTGGCTTGCAAAGATGATTAGACTTTGGATCCAAGATAGCCGAGCCCAGTAGGCCTACTAAGCTCAGGTGGTAAAGTATACAGATGTAATTTTGAATTCTATGTGGATCTATTACTGTTGACTATGCATATAACCTATGCGTCAGTTATTCATAAGCATAATCCGCGATAGGCCTTGGAAATAGCCCTGGTATCTATACATGGTGTTGGGGTATTTTTGTTGTTGTCATTAAAGTCTACGAAAAACCCTGAAATCCCTGTTTTCCCGGAATGTATATTTAGAAACTACATACAAAGATTAGCAGTAAACGATTTTTTTTAAAGATATTTTTCTCGTTGAAATTATTAGATTTTTAAGAAATTTGGAGCGAAAAACAGGCTCGATTTCTCCAAAGACGTATTATTTATAGCCATTTTCCGCTTGCTACTGTTTACCGGCAGAGTTTTAAGTTGTGCGGACCGCGTATTATTATTGATCCTGTGCAGGATCGTGGTGCGTCAAAGCAGACAGGTCTATCTTCGAAGAATATGATATGCTCAGACAAAACGCAGGATAGTGATGTATCAAATGTACAAAAATCATTGTCCAATATTTAATGTTTAAATCACTAGTAATACGATTTCAAATGGTACTGGCGAGAAAAATCTCAACGTTTCGAGCATGGTAGATCGCAGAACGTGTAGATCTGTCTGATCCTGATCCACACCTCTGCAATGTACCCTGAGTCGCATTTAGTAGCCTAAGGGTTAAAATGGAAGTTGATGGCTGTTTTTTTGAGGTGGGGTGCGAAGCATCTCAACTCAGATTTACCATGTGGATTTTGAACTGAAAAAAAAAAAAAAAGATTCTTGAGTACCTAACATCGCAAAATCAATGCCTGACAAAATAGAACCATTAACAAACACTGCATTCAGTTAAGCGTCAATGCAGGACTTAACCTGAACAATTGAGAAACTTACACGAATTGCACGATAGATACATAGAGAAATGCACTATTATTACAAGAGAATTAAAACCGAGTGTGAGAACAGCCTATATTATAAGAGAAAAGAAGCAAGCCAAGGAACGCGTTTATGTATCGGTCCCACTATTAAGCGACAAGAAGCGTCTAGAAGTGCCGTGAAAAGATTATGACTGCCCGTTCAATGAGGAGCAATCACACAGATTTTGCATTAGTATTTTCATATGCAAGCATCCACTCTGAAAAACCCTTTCACTAAACTCAGTAACTACGATTTTCGAAAATTTCAGCAAATTTTTTATACCTTTGGTAAAGTCGCTAAGATTGTGTTACTGTTCCATGGCCACCACCGTAATGCCGCTTGTTATATATCCATCATGGCTGCCGTGATTTCAATGCAAATAAAGGGAAGATCCATTCTAATTTTTAGAGGACAAAGATGTTTTGGAGCCATTTCAACCAAAGAGTAGTGATAAAAAAAAAAAAAAAAAAAAAAAACTAATCTGATAGGCGAATGAAATGAAGACGAAAAAGTGAGTTGAAATGTTTAACTTGGCCTGAAATTTATACGCAATGGAAATTTTTCGACGAAATGGAATCATTTCACGAAATGGAAATCGTAGGGATATAAAAACAATTGAAATAGTAATTATTTTGAAATGAAAACATAAGATAATATTTGTATAATCATTCTGAGTGTAATTGTCTACAATTCATAAAGAAATAACTTATGGCTTCTTGAGTGGTGGAACATCATAGAGGCTCATTTTGAAATGAACAAATCATTTCATAAACAAGTGAAATATATTTTTCTGTAAAAAACAACATAGTTATAAATCAATTTTGATAGTGATTTCACTTATCTATTGGATGATTTCGAATTCTGTTCTGAATTAACACTGTGGATCCATCCATCGGTGGATTCTGTAATGTAAGGTTGAGAGCAAGTTCAATAATATTTTGTGAAAACGTGCTTTTGAAAATTTGTAAATTTTATGCATGGTCAAGGACTATTCTACCTCTATATGGATTTTGAGGATTCACAAATCTGTGGTGACTGGTTTTATGCTTTGAAAGATAAAAAAAAAAATGGTTATCTAGCCATTGTGAATTGTGGCAGCACAATCTGTTGGAAAGTTTTTGTCTTTATGTTTGTCTGCTGAAAAAAATAGTGTCCACTCCTCTAGTTAAGACAACAGTTGGAGCAGTAAAGTATCCTTCAGATTAGAAATAAATGGCTATGTCAAAGAACTAAAAGTTTTATAAATATCTACCTGTAAATTTGTTTCAACCCTTATCCTGTTAAATATTATTTCTTGATTCTTAAAAAAGTATATTGTATCAAGTTTATTGGCATTTGATTGGGTTTATTGGCATTTAATTGGGTTTACATGACAAAAACTACTAACAGAGCAGCAGGGTGTATAGTGCAAGCCCAGACTGCAAGTATATGCTGGCTGATCTTGCTTTACATGTTCTGCAAAATACATCCATTGTTGCAAAGCGAAGGAGAAGAGTTAGACACTGGCCTTGTCGATATTCATAATATGAATGACCTCGTGTATATACATGAACTATGATATTTCAAAGCAACTCTATTGATTGCTAGATGTGCTTTGTCATAAATGATATGCCTGAACAGTTGCCATCTTTTCCCTATGCCTCCCGATGTTTGTATGTAAATTTGAAGCTGTTCAATGAGAAAATGGCACTATTTTTTTTATATAAATAAAGTACACGAATAAAACGAAACAAAAAGGAAAAGAGCAAAAAAAAAAAAAAAAAAAACAAGAAAGCCATGGTGGGCTTGTATCCCTCCACCTCCCTATAGACAGATGAAATTGCTGGCTTAGACAGAACATTGCTATAAAACTCGATAGAGAAAAAAGCCCCCTCTTCCCCCCCCCCCCCCCCAAAAAAAAAAGTCATTCCAGAGCTGCATATAGGGCGCGCGATTGCACATATCTCACTGTCTACACCCTCAATCCCGCAATTTTTAATACTCTTGGATGACAACTGTCGTGGAAACAAAATGAATCCCCCGCTCAACGACAGCCTGCGCGCAGTAAAGTTGCATTTTCACAATAAAGATAATGCAAAAGCTCCGATTTTGCGATTCAAAACTTGTATAAATAAATAACCTCCTTCGCTAAATAGTAGTATTCTAATACATATTCTATAGTTGTGGAATTACCCGTATGAATATTAGTGACCGTGACGTCATCAAGCCTAGGGGGAATAAATGCTGTATGGAATGCAGGGTGTAACATGAATATGTTGGTTAGGAAATTGGGGTCAAACTGTGTTAACCACCATCGTTAACCCAGGTGTTAAGTATTACCATTTATCACCCCTGGGACATTCAAATGCGAAACCGTCGTTTCTATGAAAATTCATAATTGCGAATTACACCCAATAGCCAATCGAATTGTCGATAACACAACGATACTCTCTTGTAGTGGAGGATAATCACATTTCTTCCGTTACTATGAATAAACCGGGTAAAACCCACATCATTATCAACGAATATGGCGACCGCCGGTGGGCCTTCCTTCTGTGGCATTTGCCTTACGACAATCCAGGACAGTCATTACAAATCCTTGTCTACATAGGCAAATACTCAGAAATACAGCGTGCTGTTGCAGTCCTTAGGGGTATGTAGAAGGGGGAAGGTCTGCTGCATATGCGCGAATAAACTGAACAAAATCGTGAAATTGAAAACTGGCATCCTCTTAAAACAACAAATATGTTAACACGATGTGCAGGTTATTTATTGTGAACTGCAAAAAAATGTCAGGTGCAAATTCAACGTCGTCTGCACCAGCCTCACTCGTCACAACTCGGCCGATTCCGTACCTACATCTAACCTCGTCTGTATTAGGGAGGCTTCCATTTTGAACTACCAATCACATGATCTTAAACATGGCGGCGCCCCTGTAGATCGCTTAGCAACGACATGAACAACCACTGTGAAGTTATTCACTTCTATCGATCTGTCGATGAAAGCTCCTAACGGAATTGATAAACCACGCTAAAAATTGAATGTACAAACTGTTTGCCGACTGAAATACTCTTAGAAAGATAGCGATAGAAAATTTACTCATGCGTTCTTTCTAAAGAGGAGCCTTACAAATTCAATAACGGTAAAGCGGTGTGCTTCCGGAGATGTGCGAAATGTACCGTGTAGGTGCATATCAAGCTACGTGATACAGCCGAGGGATTTGATCACCGGATCATCCGAGGTATGCCGAATGCACCAGCCTATAAAAACACCAACGACTAAACAAAGTTTGAAAAGACCTGAAAAACAAGGATTTGATTGGTTGTAGACGAGATAAAAATAGAAATGACGGCATATGGTTGATAAAAGTAGATTAAATTTTCTCACTGAAAAAATGAAATTACCAAAATGCTTCACGAATAATTCATGAGTACGAGAAAACATACGCGGGATAACCCAGAGGCGATGAAAGTAGTTTACGGAATACATCGGAACTGGGTCAACGAGGATGGTGTTAACTTGCTAAATTTGTATCAAAATTCAAAGCATCATAGGAATATGCTACCCAAACACATCACAAACTTTTTCATGAGGTGGGCATTTAGTCCGTGTAAACCAAATGATGCTTATTCAGTGGTGGGTAATCAGCATCAGTTTACTTTGAAGAGTCAGTGGCTTTGTGAAAAAGTAAGAAAGGCATTTATTTAAAAAATGTTAATGTGAGTATCTATATGGTTAAGATACTTGTTTCTTTAAAAGGTATGATAAATTAAGGTTATCGAGATAAGTTTCATAGGCAATGCACTCAAACTTTTCGCTTCCCCCTTTTTATTCTATAGTGAGGGATCTACCCCTCTCCAAGGTCATCCTGAATGCAACACTGGATTCTTCCAGGCCAAGATATCAGTGGATACAAGAGGGGTCTACTTAAGGAAATAAATATCAAAGTCAATGTGTAAATCTTCTAATTTACATAGAAAGCTGTTGTTCTCAAGTAATATGCTTCTGTTCAATTCTTTCTGGCATACAATGTAGCACTACATGCTTATTATTTGGTATCAAAACTGGATCAAACGCACCCCACAGCAGCAGTGCTTTCAGTGCTTTGATTACTCACGCTATACATATTTGTATATTGACCCTAATCGTGCTGAAAAAGTTAAAGTCGATATTTATTACCCGAATAATGCTATTTCAAACTTATTATTTGGAGAAAATATCTCATTATCGGACAGTGTAGATTCAAGATCAGACTGCACGTTCTGTGCAGTCTGATCTTGATCTACATTGTCCGCAAAAGGTCAAGGAGTCGCGCTCAGCAGTTTAAGGGTTATTCCGTTACAGTAATATTGCCCTCATCCTCTACATCTGTTTACTTTTTTGTTTTTCATGCAATATTTAATTTCAGTATTCTCCCCAGCTAGATATGTTACCTTTCTTTTTGTTACGTTTAATCAAATTTTCCTTTTTTTTCCCATCAACTACACGATATGCTATGCAATTCAAACTGTGACGACGGTGTGAAAGTTATTTTTCGTGAGGTGTACGTGAGAGATTGAGAGAGTGTCACTTTCGGTTTGTGGCGCATACAACGGTCTATTAATAGACACTGGAAATTCCCACAATCCATTTTCGATTTCGCAGCGGAAATGGGGAACTTTGCGTCTCAGTTTTTTTGTGAAACGATAATTATGTTCTGAAGGAAAAGAGGTAAGTGATCTCACATGTTTCCCTCTTTCTCATCTATGTAAAAACTGTTATAAATTCACCTTGAAGAAATGCTTAAATTCGTGAATTTATTTTGTAATACCCCCCCACCCGCCCAAAAAGCGTATCAATTTTCCTAGTGCCAGAACTGAAACAAGAGGTAAAAACTGCTTGTTAAGATTTACCAAAACGATACAGTGTTAGGAGGAAGGCTTTCGAATGCACTACGGGAAAAGGAAAAAAATGCTGGAAACCAGAATTTTCTTTTTCTCTACCATTTCAAGGACAGAAATTACCTTGTTACCTACATTGATTTATTATGTTGTCTGCAAATGTTTTCAGTCTAAATTTTTCTTTTGTGATAAAGAGGTAAACCTTCCTACCATTATTTTGTAGATGGATGATATAGGAAAACAAGTGCAAAAGATCAAGGAAGACAATAGGCTCGTTCTGCAAAGACTTGAGGATGTTCTGGGTGAAAAGGAGAATACTTGCAGGTATGAAGAAATTACATTGTTTAAACACAGATTAGCCATGCTCAGTGAAAAGGGGGCTTAATGCATTTGCAAAAAGTATCTATCCATGTTAGCCTGCGCAGCCAATGCAGGCTGACATAGGTTGAAACTTTTTGCCATTGGTTAATTTTCTGCATGTTGAAGGACCATTCTTCTTACAGAATCAGTTGATTGTTACACAAAATGGATTTTATGGATCCATAGTTACATGATGACTTACTTGGTATAATGCATCATGGAGATGCAATAAGCCCCCTTTGCCAGAGCATGGCTCAGATCTATAGTACATAGCTACAGGCACATGAAATGCACTTTCTTACTACTTTACCAGATGACAAAAATTTTTGACTTGTCCATGTTGAATGCATTTGCAGACATCAGATTAAATGTGGCATAACCTGATGGGATTTATTTGTGAAAGAGTAAAAAACATTGTGGGAAAAGAAGAAAATTCTGGTAACCAGGATTTTCTTCTTTTCCCACATCGTTTTCTAAAGCCTTTGTCCTCAGTGTCGTAAAAATCATGGAATTGTATGGTAAAGCGTTAAGCAGGAAAACAATCAGATCAATTCAATTTCAGTGGTGTTTTTGCCAGAATGCTAGTACATACATGTGTTTCCAGCCATGCAATGATGTAACCCAGGAAATACATAAATGAGTGACTACACAAAAGCTGCATGAAATACCACTCAGATAAACACATACCTATCAGTAACCAAACCTGGAAGCTCAGTCAGTAACAAACAGGGTCCGTATTCGCCAACCTTTCTTAAGAATATTCTTCGTCTTGTTCTCCAAAATTTTCCAAATTTGAAAGTAACACACCTTCTGATTGGCTAAACCATTTGGTTTAGCCAATCAGAAGTTGTGTTACTTTCAAACTTGGAAAATCTTCAAGAATAAGTCTTAAGAACGTTCTTAAGAATGGTTGGTGAATACGGACCCAGGGCTTGAAACTCGGGGCTTACAGATTCAGTTCCCAAGGATTGACCTAGTAAGTCAGTGTGAAAAGATTCACTCCTCTCTCACCATCGAATATTGTTTTAATGAAGTGTATTTGGGAAAGCTGTTAGTTCTTGTAAAGGAAACTCTAAAAGAGCATGGATTGGTGCACTGGGCACTGCAACATAACTGAAATAATGTTGAAAATAGTGTTAAAAATTAAACAAACAATCATGATTTCCCAGCAAAAGTGTCTCTCTGAAAGAAGTACCTTTAAAATAAGTTGTTAATTTTTTTTTAATTGAAACAAAAAATTGAAACAAATACCACTAAATGAGTGGGGTTTCTTTGTATTGGGAAAAAAAATCTACTTTTTTTTCTGTTTATTGCAGTGATTGCAGAGGACACATTGATCAGGCGGGTATGTACATGGGCCACTACTGAAATATTTGATAATGTTTCCAGTGACTTTTAAAGGAGTATGCTAGGTGATTTGGTAAAAAAATGTTGCTTGAGGACTATCAGTCAGTTATTTCCTCTGATTCAAATTCATCTTTGGTCCAGATATTGGTAGTACTTGTTTTTTATTGTTGATTCTCTTTACATTCCACAAACTTCAACATTTTCTATATCAGTATCTAAGTCGATTCTTTGACGAATTGATCACTGTGATACACCTTTGTCAACTCTATATACCAGTATGCATTTCACATAGAGGTTAAGGACCAAATTCTCTTTTGAAATGCACTAGGACCTTACTAATGCATAAAAATTAAATCATATTAGGCCTTTACCAGGTAACAAAATCTTAGACATGTCTGAACTGACAGGATTTGAAGACAACAAATTGAAAGTGGCTCAAATGATGGGGGTTGTCCTTGAACAGGTAGAAAACATTTTGGGAAAAGGAGAAAATGCCAGCATTTTATCCTTTCCTACAAGGTTTTCAAATAACTTCTTCCCTAAGGTCATTTGAATGCAGGATCATTGGGTAAAGAGTTAATACTAATATTCCACCTTGAGTCAAGGATAAAGACAGAGACATAGAAGGTATCCTCAAACAGGGGCTCAACTCTTCTTTCCAAACAGCAAAATTTTGCACTTGTCCAAATTGAAAGCTTTTGCAGACGACAAAATAAATGCGACTCAAAAATTGAAATTTACATTTGAAAGATAAGGAAACATTGTGGGAAAATGGGGAAAAATGCTGGTTACCAGCATTTCCCTCAATGTTTTCAGATGGCCTCTTCCTCAGGGTAGTGAAAACATAGGATTGTTTGGGAAAGGGTGAACATGGACCTGTTGTATCTCCTGTAACTGTCTGATAAACAACGGGCATCTCCCAGTTTATCAGTGACAGCTACTGGCTTTGATATACACCAATCAGACAGCACATTGCAAAAACCTGTTAATACTTGCTCATATTAGCAGAGGATATTCAGTACTCAGCTACATTTTTCATTTAAAGACAAAGATTAATTTGACAAGGATCAATATCAAATACATTGAAAAACTGAAACTGTTGTAATGAGGACAAGTTTTATGCATAAATCATGAGACAGTTAGTATTGGGCTGTGCTCTGGCAAAAGGGGGCTTGATGCATCTCCGTGATCCATGATACCAAGCAAGTCATCACATGATAATGGATCCACAATAGCCATTATTTTTAACAACTGACTAAATCAGGAGGTAGACTGGACCTTGGACATACAGAAAATTGACCAACAGCAAAAAGTTTCGGCCCAGGTCAGACTGCACAAACTGATTTGGTTTGATACTTTTCGCAGATGCATTAAGCCCTCTTTTCACAGAGCATGGCTCAATTTCAAGTCTCATAACCTCTCACATTATCTCCTGAAATCTGGAACCGGGCAGAATCCTGCCCTGTAAATATTTAGTGTTACCTGTGGTTGATATGAAGATGGACAATCAGGCTGCCAGTTGAAAAGGGGACAAATATGCTTTCAGGTCACCTTTCATCTTTGTCTGACAAGGGCAATAACTGTAAACCTGGATATATCTTTGTAGAGCTTGAAGATCTTGATCAGCGAGTTGCCGATCTAGAGGGAAGAGCCAGAAAGAGACAGGATGAAGTCAATGCGGTTAAAAGAGAAATAGACCAATTTAAAAAAAAACTTAATCATTTCTTAAATTCAACGAATGCACCAAAACAAACCAGAGAAATTTCCAGAGTTGATCAGCATGGTGAACAATACCTGATGAAATCAGAAGCAGCAGCTGGTTCTAGCGGAGAAGGTCTTGGGAGAGAGGCCAATAGGCAAAATGATCCAATAGTCAAGCCATCTAATACCAACGGTGATAGTAGTGAAGTTAATGTAAAAGAATCTAAATGTAAACATGCTACCAGTGATCAAGCCTCTAGTGAAAGGGCTGACAGAGATCAAGCCTCCAGTGATTCGGGTGACAAAGGTACAGGTGCAAAGACAAAGACTGAAAATGCAGACCGAAACTTAAAAAAGAAAGAAAGCAGAGCTTCGGCAAATGAATATTCAAAACCTGCTGATACTGTGCAATCTCTTAGTAAAAATGTCAAAGTCAACAAAACTTCAAATCTGAATGCTGATGGCAGGTTTGTAATGAAAATCTCTTTCAGCTTCATGTACAAGTTTTTGATCATTCAAAATTGTGAAAAGTATATCAGGTGAAACTTAAATTTTAATCAAGTAGACATAATTTTAAAAAATGAACCAAGCTCTGTGAGAAGGCAGTTTAATGCATCTGCAAAGAGCTCTGACACATGTGCAGTCTGTGCAGACTAACCCGTTCGAAACTTTTTGCTATAGGTCAATTTTATGCAGGTCAAAAGACCATTACACCTCACGATTCAGTCGGCTGTCAGACAAAGTGGATTTCATAAATACGCATACAACGATAGCTTTCTACAACCCTGTGCTGGACAGTTTTTAAAATTTTTAACATTTTTTGACTGGTCCAAATTGAAAGTATTTGCAGATGACAGGTTAAATGTGGCTTGAATAATGGGATTCATCTTGGAACAGGTAGTAAACATGGTTTGAAAATGAGCAAATGCTGGTTTCCAGCATTTTCTCCATTTTCCACAATAATTTAAAAAAAAAAACTTCTCTGGGGTCTTTGAAAGACGGGATTGTTTGGTAAAGGTTTAAAGCATTGTTGAAAAAGGAGCAAATTTTGCCAAACAAGCACATTTTCAGTTTTCCCATATTTGACCCTCACTGTAAAAGTCTTCAAATACTTCTGTTTTCCATTAGTGGCACTCTTATGTGCCACTAATAAGTAAGGATTGTTCAGGCTTACTTCCCAGACCTCGCGTAAACAATTTTCAACGGCATCATACACGAAATACAATAAAATAAAACTATCTGTATTAACGCAGACAACTTAGATAGTGATGCAGTGTCTAAAAGTATATACAGGCTGTTATCTCTCATTTGTTTTACGGGTTTTGTCTATGTTACAATCACGGTTCTGTATCTCCTGATAATATCGCGCTGTCTCGAGAGACTCGTTCATTTTCTTAACAAAAAAAAAGCCCAAGAACAGAGAATGCTCAACCAGGCTTGCAACAATACCTATTTTTTAAAACGCAGAGTGAAAAGGAAAATAACCAGTCACCAGCATTTTTCACCCTTTTCCCACTTTGTTTTCTGAGCCACATTTGATATGTTGTCTGCGAATTTTTTATTGCTTACAACATGGATGAGTCTTGAAATTCTAGTTTTTAGTGATGTTCTTTATCAAGCGGCGCAAGTTTAGACTGGTCCAAATTTAAAGCGTTTACTGACAACCAATTACATGTTGGTCGAATGCTGGAAATTGTCTTCGAAAGGTTTGAAAAAATTGCGGGAACAGACAAAAATGCCGATTCTCAGCTGTTTCTCCTGTTGCCCTTGTCTTCAAAAGCCTTCTATCTCAAGGGCATTTCGACACAGGATTGTGTAGTAAAGAGTTAAACAGATTTACCAATCAATAATGTAAATAAATTTAAATACCAGTACAAGATTTAAAGGAAACAGGAGAAATTTGTTGAAAAGCAGGGAGCTTAACAGCATTTTCTGCGTCGCACAAGATGCCTTCTTTCTGAGGGACATTACAACACAGGATGGAGTTGTAAAGAGTTAAGCAGATTTACCCATTAATAATTTACACAAATAAAACACTTGTATTAGTTTTAAGTGAAACAGAGAACGAACAAATTGAAGAACAAGGGGCTTCCTTGTATATGATGGTGTCGATGATGGTGTAAGAAACTGGGAGGACGGGGAGGAGGAGAAATTGCTCGTAACTAACCATGGCTCAGTTTTCCGTAAAAGCACTGTTTAAGAAAGTGTCAATTGAAAGAAGGTTAAAAGTCATATATATCACTTTCTTTTGCAGAAAAATATTGAAACCCAATTTCCTGATTAAACCGGATACGAAACAAAAAGAAAGCAAGCTGAAGGCCAGGAATTACAGTAAGAAAACATTTTCACGGTCTTCTTTATCATTTCTTCAAACACGCGTTTAATTACGTCCGTAGTATAAACATAAATGTATACTGTCTTCCGAAAATGTAATCCTTTGATTTGTACAATCACATAGATAGATTTTTTTTTCCAGTTTTTACATGTGTAAATCTTTAACAAAGCATTCTGTGCTTGTACGCAACATGTTCTCCTTTTCCGCAATGTTTTCTACCCTTTCATAGAAAAAGCTTATGATCTGATCCACATTTAGCTTGTCATATGCATGTACTTTCAATTCAAATTAGTGTAAAAGTTTGTTATCTTGTGAAGGGTGAACCCTTACAGCACTGAGCTGGTGAAATGAACCGTTTCTGTTTGGAACAAAAAACAAACATAAAAAAAAAAAACAGCCAAGATATTTTTTCGATTTCAAGATTGGTTTTGGCCACAATGTGTAACGAACTAGCCGATAGTGAAACAGTCTGATAATGATCTACACTCTTTGGAAAAGCAGCATAATCTGTGCTAAGTACTGTAAGGATTACTGGTAACCCTTTATCAAATGATAAAATGTTAGACTTGTCTAAGTTCAAAGCATGGAGGACCAATGTGGCTCAAATGATTGGATTTGTCTCTGAAAGGTTAGTAAACATTGTAGAAAATTGAGAAAATGCTGGTTGCCGCAATTTTCCCAAAAACATTCTTTCTAAGGGTCGTTGGACTCGGGATTGTGTGATGAACGGTTCATTCCATTGCTATTTTCATTCTAGGTAAGCCACTTGTTATAAAGGAAAAGTATAGACTTTATACACCTGCGAAAGCGTGGTGGGATATCTGTAAGGCAGAAGAAGTTGAAGGTAAATGAATAATATGACGGCGCTCTGGCAAAAATGCAACTCAGTGATCTCTCATACCGAGCAAATCATCGCATTATTATTATCCATAAAATCCGTTTTGTCTAACAGCCGGCTTAATCCTGACGTAGAATTGTCCTTGGACTTGAAGAACATTTACAGACAGCACAAAGTTCTGACCCAGGTCAGCCTGATACTTTGTGCAGATGCATTTAGCCCCTTTTACAGAGCATGCCCGAATTTCATCTCGCTTCTGAAGTTGAGATATTGCCATAGCCCTGTCGTTGTCTTTGTTAATGTCATGTGAAAACTTTGACATCTTCTTATTATGTGTCTGTCATTGCTGAAGATATTTACATCGAACTTAGGCAAGCTGTAAGCTATCAAAAGGGAATCCACATTAAAAGTGCAGTAACCCTCAATATATTTTTGACTCAAGAGTGTCCCTTTTTCTGAAATAGAATCTTAATAAAAAGCAATTGAAGCCTACTGTTGGCACGGGCATGTGCATACGACAAACCTCGGGTGATCTGTTGATCCAGTTCCTCGGCTGTTTTATGATTAGTGATATTACGAGGGTTGTCACAGAAGTAAAAGGACTATTGCGGTGACAGGAACAATTATTGGCGTGTTAACAAGAAAACTCACATGGATCAAGTGTCATATCTCACGATCAATTCTCCAAAGTTTAATAAACAATGCATAGAATAATAATGAAACTACAATCAAAATACGTACTACGCTATATTCCACCGGCGCACAGAATAACGTCACGTCACGTCAAAAACAGTGTCGCAAATTATATTTTCTCCCCTTTGTTCCAACCAGTGCGAACACACTTCCTGTGACGTGCGATCCATTTCTCAAATGTTTCTGTATAAAAATCATTACTAAATAACGACACAATCCTCTGTGTTTCCAACACCAGCTCATCTCCACTCCTGAAATGTGTACCTCTTAAACGGGACTTCACCTCCGGGATGACACGAAAGTCCATGGGAGCGAGGTCCGGACTGTAAAGTGGATGGCTGAGCCTCTGGAACCCCAAACGTCTGTCTCCAGCCGAGTGGAACTTTCTGTATGAGGAGGCGCATTGTCTTGGTGCAAGACAGTGTCAGTCAGCTCAACACCAGGCCTCTTTTTTCCGCAGCGCATGAACAAGATCATGGCGTAGTAGCTGAAAACCACAAAACGTATTTTAGAATTTCATAACTGGCATGCAATTTTATCCTATATTTTTGTAAATACTATTTTTTTCAATATTAAAACGTTTGTAGACTCTGATTTAAGTTTAATATTTACATCTTCATAAGTATGATTTTCATACATTACCTTGGAATAATATGCAGCATTTATGGTTTGTCCCACGGGAATCCGGTGGATTAAGATCATCCTCGTATGTCCATAAAGAAAACAAACATGTGTTTTCCTCCTGATCGCGACACCCTTCTCTTTTCGATGGTGGCGTATTTGGTGTTTTCCAAACGGGCGTGTCAACCTTAGTTTCAGGATCGTAGTGCCAAAAGCCAGATTTCGTCCTGTGTGATTATCTTATCTTGAAACCCGTCGCCTTCTGTGTGATAACGTCGTAGGAACACGGATAATGAGGTCACACGCGGGGCACTCATCTTGCCTTCACCTTGCACATGTTCATATCTTTCAGTATCCGTAGAAATGTATGCTTACTTGTACCCAGGGCTGATGCTAAAGTTCGAACAGTAAACATTCGGTCCTCGGCGATCTTTTCCTTTACCTGCTGTGTGAGAGAATATCGCCCACATCCCTTCTTGTCTTCTATGGACTGACGATCGTCGCATAGCTCTTTATGCCACCAACACACTAAAGAACGGCAACATTTATATTGATGGTATTCCTGAACAAGTTTATATATCTGTGTAGGTGTTTTACCGAGTGTTTGACAAAACTGGATTGCCGCCTGCAACTTGACATCGCCTATTGACGTCATGAAACTTCCTCTCTGTAGACACTGATGTGGTGAAAAACGATGTATCTCAGCTACCGGAAATGCTATGGCGCACAAATAAACAGGAAATGACGTCGTAAAGTGACTTGTCGCGCAGCCGAAATTTCTGGCGCAAAAACAAAGTATTAAAATAGCTATTACGACTTATAAAAGAGGCAATGTTCTCTTTGCATAATAAAAAACGACGTGCGCCGCCTACAATGGAAACTCTGCATTTTCCAAAGTGCGTATATGTAGATAAAATTTCATTTGGAGCACATGTGCCGGTGGCATATATGTTGAATTTTATTCATACAAAAATATAGGTATGTGCGAGGGACAATTAAGCAGCTTCAAGAGAAGTCCTTTTACTTCTGAGACAACTCTCGTACCTACACCGGAAATCTCTGCGTGATAACTGTAGAATACGAAGCACTTGTTAAGATCATTCTCTTAGTCAGTTGACAAAATCTTAAACTTATCCATTCTTAAAACATTTGCAGACAACACATAACTGTGACTCAAATGATGGAATTTGTCTCTGAAAGCACAGAAAACATTGTGCAAAAAGGAGAAAATGCTGGTCGTCTTTCTTAGGGTCGTTAAAACCCAAAGTTGTTTTGTAAAGGGTAAATCTGCTATGGCACAAACATCAGTGTAAATGTCTATGCTGTAGACAACTGTTCGAAACCTTTGTTGGAAAAGGAGCTGCAATAATTTGTAATTGAACCATCATGGTTACGGCCTAAAACTTAAATATTTAAAGGCATTGCAGAAAGGCTCATACTTCAGATTTTGTTAAATATTTTTGCTCGCAGACACTTCTTTAACCCTGTATAGAACACTACCATTTTACACGACCCTGAAGATGAAATAGTTTAAAACATTTTGGAAAAGGAGATATGCTGGTAACCTGTTTGCTAGTAACTTATCTTTTCCAAACCAAATCCCATCATTTATGCCATATTTGACTAAAATTTTGTTGTTCGCCTATCCAGCAGTGAATATTTGGGTTTTGTATCGGGCCACTTATAAAATGTTGTGATACAAGGACACATTGCTGATATTGACTCTTGACCAAACAATTCCATGATTTAATGAAATGCAGGAATAAGACTTTTGAAAACGTTGTTGTTAAAATTGACGCTCTAGTTTTCCGAGAATGTTTTCTACAATTTCAAAGGTAAACCCAAACATTTGAGTCACTTTGATTTGCCATCAGCAAGTGCTTTCAATATAGACAAGTCCAAAATTCTGTTATCTGGTGAAGAGTTAAGGAGTCTATTATTAACGTGGTTGTTCTTCACAGGCTCCAACTCGGAGGTGAAGTTTTTGGATGGTGTCCACACAGTATTGTGTGTAGATATTTCTGAAAGCATGGCAGACTGTTGGACGCAGGTTCAGATGTTTGTTTTTGATTATTTAGATGGTAAGTAGCATTATAAAATGTGTTTTCAACTAACTGTGTTACTGTTGTATCATCTCGGTCTTAATAAGAACTTTTTGCAAATTGGCATGAATTTCTGGTAATGGACAGTGCAGCTGTGCTTCATTTTTACAACACATACATGTGTACTCTCCCCAGACCATTTGCAATCCATTTTGAAGATTACGTTGTACGTAGTATTGTCTAATACTTATACGTCATGCTCTGTGACATGTTGGTTTAATGCATCCGTAGAAGTGTTGACCCGTGTCGGTATGTAATACTAGGTATAATGCATTACGAAGATGCAATAAACAGCCTTTTACCAGAGTGCTGCTCGTTTCTAATAAAATCTTTGGACAACTTTTACGTAGCTTAGATTATTCCCACTATAACGGACTGGTTTTACTGTTACTATTTTGTTTTCATAGCAGCCGCTGGGACCATAAACTTATCGGCAAGATTTCTTTGTAATACATTTTTACAGGACTGGATAAACTGGTGAAAGAAGAAAATTTCAATGAAGAGAATGTTGCTTTGGTGACCTTTGGCCATGAGACAAGAGCAAATGTTAGACTGACAAAGGACTTGTCTAGAGTTAGAACAGTCTTCGGTATGTTAATCAAGTGTTTTATCCACCTAATAGAGAATGTTATGGCTGGCAACTGCTCCTGTTATTGAATGGACATGAAAGAAGCGAGGCAGAGTGTTTGAGCAGCTTTGTAGATATATCAGCTTAGGCTGAATTATGTCTTTTAAAATGTTAAATGTCTAAGTCTGTGCAGTCTGAACACTCTGTGCAGTCTGATTTTTTCCTACATAGTCCACAAAGCACATTGTGATGTGCTTAGCAGTCTGAGAGTTTAAAATTATAATCAGGTGGTACATGTCTTTTAGAGACTGGAAACTATACTCTCAAAATATTTCTATATAGAGAAAAACAGTAGAGCTAACTTTGTATCAGGTATACCTAAATTGATGTGTAAATAGATTAATTCTCATCATACAAAATAAATAATATGTATATTTCCAGTGTTGAAAAAAAGTGACCAAGTATAAGTTTTGTTTTTTCAAAGCTTGAGCAATGCTGTCTACAAGTGCAACTAAATTTGAGATATTGCAACATTTTGGGTCCTATCTAAGATCTGAAAATTACACATTTATCTTATTTTCTATTTCTTTGTTTACTTGCTTGTATGATTGTTTTATTCATTGGTTTGTTGCTTTGTTTAAGAATTTTTATTAATCAGACGACAAAATTTGAGACTTGTCAAAATTGAAAGCATATGTATACAAAACATTTAATGTGATTCAAGTGACGGGATTTGTTTTTGAAAGGGTAAAAACGAAAAAAGAAATTGTGGAAAATGCTGCTTACCATCGTTTTCTCCTTTTCTGCAATGTTTTTCAAAGAGTCTGTGAAACATGCGATGGTGTGGTAAAGACCTAACTCTGTCTTTACCTGTAGAAGGGTAGAAAACCTCGTTTGAAAAGAAGAAAATGCTACTTACCAGCATTACTCTCCTCCTTTTACATCCGTGTTTTCAAATGCTTTCTCTGTCAGGGTCGTTAAATCTTAGGATTGTGTGGTAAAGGGTTTAAGGGTTCAGATGATTTTCACCAGGCATTTATCCCTTTTACACACATTCCAGAGTTTTAACGACCCTGACAGTGAAGGCTTTGGAAAATATTGTGGAAAAAAGAGAAAATATTGGTAACAAGCTTTTCTTTTGTGGACACAATGTTTTCCAGGCTCTTGAAAACAATGTCTTAATTTGAGTTACATTGAATTCGATGTCAACAAATGCTTTTAAATTTAAACAGATCTAAATTTTTGTCGTTTAGTTAAAAGTCAAGACATCTAATGCTACTTCATTGCAGAGGAAATTACGCTGGGTGGACCGTCGCCTTTGTTTGGTGGAATCCTAACAGCAGCTTTTGTTGCAGAGTCAAATGACAGTGAGAAATTTGTTGATTTATATATGTACAAATGTTTGTTGAATATTGTTTTAGAGATATTTGTTTACCTGCATGGCGTTCAACTTTGTTTTTTAACATTGTTTCAGTAATATGGCAGCAGCCAGTGCACCTAACCATGCTTTCATGGAGTGAGTTTTTATTCACAAGTTAACAGTACTTTACACAATATTCTTCCCAAATCACTGTCTAATTTCCTTCTTAAAAACGTCAAAAAGTGTTCAGGGGGGAGAGAGGAAAGCCCTGTATGTTACCTACTGAGATACCGGGCTTATCCCTTGTAAGATAAAAGCATACTATCCTTCTTTACAAATATTTTTACTATATTTTCAATATACCAAATGTGTATTGTTATAAAGGTATTACAATAAAATTTATACCATTTGCTAAGTCGAAGATTTACACAAAAAACATTTGTGAACACATCTGCAACGGTAACTAGGTTTATTTTTCCGTTTTCAGTTAGATATTGCCTCTGAAAGGGTACAGGGCTAAAAAATTTCTTCGATTTCATTGCACACCTTGTCATACTATATACGATATAGAGGCAGTCGCCAATTTGCTATTTATAGTAACGGTGTCCGCTAAGGAAAATTTCAGTGGCCTATGGTATGTCATAAAACTTTAATCTTCGACTCATCAAATGGTATAGAATTTATTGTAATACCCTTATAAACAATACACCTTTGATATATTTAAAAGCGTAACATATATTATGAATTACCCTGTACAAAGCTAAAATTGAATTTCTATTAAAGCGTAGATGTACTGAGCATGAATTGTAATCATGTGACTTTTTGAATGCTGTTGGTCAAAATGATCTGCACAGAGCATGCAGTCTGACTGTAATCTGCACTGTCCAGTAGCTTGCTAAATGTTCTGAAAGAAATGGCATTGACATTGCAATATGGGTTTTGTGTGGTTTCCCTGGCAGTATAGAGGGACATGTTAGGAGAAAAGAAAAATTATCTTGTGGCAAAAAGTTAATAATTTGTGGAAATGACAATTGCTGTAAACATCTTGTAACCACTTGATATCATTTGATGGTCATGGGTTAACTAAGTGATGAACACAGTTTAATTTTCTTGTGGCCATGATGTGATTAACTTGTGGCTACGAAATATTACTTTATGACCACAAGATACCATTTCATGCTCACAGGATAACAGTCCAATGAAAATGAGACACTCCATGAAATTTGCTTTTGTTGGATAATTATTTCATTGGCTCCAGATGATATCTCTAATACTGTATGCCTTCAAGATAACTAAGTTATGAAAACAAGATGGATTCGGAAATTTCTAAAATGGATGAGTCAAAAATTTTGTTGTGTGGTAAAGGCTTAAGACTAAAGGCAATGAAGATGCGTAACGAGGGATGATGGACTTTCACTTAAAGGTTTATAGAATTTTTCTGTCTTTAATTCAAAATCATTAACTATTTGCCAAAAGGACAAAATTTTTCGACTTGTCCAAAATTCTAAACCCTTACAGACAACAATACAAATGTGACTCAATTGGAAAATTTTTCCTTGAATGGTAGAAAACATTGTAATAATAGGAGAAAACGCTCCTTACCGGTATTTTTACTTCTTTTCCAACATATTTTTTGTTTAAAAGTTTTCTTCCTCAGGGTCATTAAAACATGGGATTTTTCGATAAAGGGTTAAAGCCTTCTTGCCTATTACTTTTAAGCATTTTTAACCTGTTACTATTGAGAATTTTCTCGCTTGTAATTGTTGGTATTTTCTCATCTGTTTTTGTGAACATCTTTTACCTCTTATTCAAAACTTTTTTTTCAATTCAGAGACATGTTTTGTGAATGGGGCAGAAATACACAAAAGAATCGTCCTGATATCCGACGGTCATTTCACCGAAACAGAGTTGTCACATGGACCTGATAAAGTGGATACAAATGCTTTCAAACAGGATGAGGTAATAGTGCAAGTCATAGTATCTCATTTCACCATCAGAAGTGTTTGAACCCTGACATCTCATTATTGTTGTTGTTCAGACCAATCCAGCCCAGCCAGATAGCTCAGTTTGTAACATTGAGATATTGCCATTGACAGCTGTGGAAAACATTGTGGAATGAGGAGCCATTGCTTGTAACAAGCATTTGCACCTTTTCCCACAATGTTTTCTTATTATGAAAAGACAATATTCTGCTTTTTAATTCATTGGTATACCTTTTGTGTAATATATTCGTTTAACAGTTTCTGATTGGGTAAGAGATAGCTTATACTGTAATGACCAGTGAATCAAATTGATAAATGTGTGCCGAGGCTCATTATCAAAATGAAATGATTTTTATTGTCACGTTTCTTTATAAAAGTTTTAACCGTATTCATTTTTGATCAGTTATGACCCAATTCACAAAATTTTGTCATTTGTGTTTACATTATTAAATTACTGATAATCTATGGTGCTAGAGAATCTAAAGGTCATAGGAAATGAGTATTGATTTGGCAAAAGCTGCAAAGGGTCATAATTGCACAAAATTAATTTTGGGATGTCGCTTTATAGTAACTCGCTATGGAATCTATAAAGGGTTGTTTGCATACCCTGTCTGAAAACACAATTGTACCTATGTGTACAACATGGAAAATAGAGTGCCAGTCTACATGTAGAATCATGTCTTTTCCTATATTTTTAAGCGATCTTTCTGCTTTAAATGTTAATTGTTTATGCACATATACTGTATATATATTTCTATTGTCTCTGAAATCATTTCAGTGCACTTTCAATATCAACATTGTCCAGCTACTTTGTGTTGAGTTCTTTTGGCCAAGATTATTGGAATAGCATACCTATGTTGATCATCGCCACTCCCTTTTCTTTACCTCATTGATATGCAAGGCAAAGGTTGTAAACAGTCGCATTACCAGCATCATGTGGTATCCTTGATTGAATATGCCGATTGAAGCAAAAATCAAAATTGCATATTCTATCGTTCGTTATCTATGCAACCTTGCAACCCTTAACGGTGATATTGGCAACAAAGGTACAAGAATCACATGTAGTTTGATAAATTCAAGTTGTAATGGGTTCTATGTGGCTGTAAATGAATTCATACTTTAGAAACTTTGAAATTATGTTTCTTCTTCCTCTACACTTTACAGTCTATGGCACATCTTGTAGATATCATTGAGCGTTTCCCGCGTTCTGGAAAAGAATTGATATGTGTACCTGTTGGTGAAGCCAATGAAGTATGTGCGATTTATAATGCTTTTTTTGTTTGCTATTTTATTTTATTTCTTTAGACCCTTTTGTTTTACTGCTATAACTCTTATCCACACAGTCCCAAGTTTTAATGACCCTGATGAAGAACGCTTTTGAAAACACTGTGGGAAAAGGAGAAAATGCTGGTTATCAGCATTATCTCTTTTTCCCAGAATGTTTCCTACTCTGTCAAAGACAAAATTCCGCAATCCAAGCCATACTTGATTAGTTATCAGCAAATGCTTTTGATTTGGAGAAATCTATGAATTTTTAGTTTATTAAGGAGTCTGTAGTACAAAAATCTAAATTTTATCCCAGTTGTTTATAACTGAGTTCAACAGGTGCCTGAAAAATAGATTTGTGATTGAAAGTAATCAACTTTTTCAAAGACAAATACATGTATTATCTATAAGCACATTTAATTTGCCATCTGCAAATTCTTTCAATTTGGAGAAGTCTAAAATTCTGTTGTTTGGTAAAGTGTTAAGGTATGGCCATCCCAACTCGCTCTATGCGATTTAGTTACTTGCCGTCCGATCTCGACATTTTCCGAAACAATTCGTAAGTATTTCGGCAGTATCGGAAGTATAATGGAAACAAGGATCTGGTTCCTCGCTTTAGTCTTCAAGGTATCGGTAAAACGCAGAACCAGCATTCCGAAATGGCCTTCCGTGACAGTCCTGGTCGTTTTGTGTCAGGAAAGACAGAGGAAAAAAGAGTTTTTGCCAAGAGCATACGTGTAGATCACAGCTATGACGATATGTTTTGATACTGTACTGGATATGAATTCCTAAAAAACCGAGGAAATTATTATCATGCGCAGATACAACAGACAGTAAGTCGTGACAGCTGTGTAGTATAATTGGTTTTCGTAATAGTTCGGGTTCTGGAAAATGCCCGAGTCTTGGCGAAGAGTTGTTGACAAAACAAAGCCAAGCAACAACCAATGAGGATCCAGTAGCCTATCCTGCACATGCGCAGGCGTTAAACTGGGCTAAAACCAAACCAGACTCGGCGCAGTTGAAGATAACCTACTGAACTGAACACATCTCTGAAGCACAGCTCCCCACGAGGAAACTAGCCTACACCGCGTTTTACAGACTGGCCGGCCAGAAGTTCTGAATACCATATCCAGATAACCGTAAGTTGCGGCTAAGCTGTATTTATATATTATAGTGACCAATTACTCTATAATTGACGCTGCGAGCAGGGCCATTACTCTATAATTGGCGGTGCGAGCAATTGAACCCCGTAACACTTCGGCTTGACTTGCATTTTGCGGTATTTTTTTCTAACTGGACAAGGTCACATGTTGGATTCAGTTATAGAGTAATACACTAATGTCTTCCAGAAAGGCTGGAACTTGCAATGTCCAGATATGCCCTCTTAACACAGACTTATTGTTTCTGCGAAATTAATGTGACTGGTGTATTACCAAATGCCGCCCTTACATTCTGGAACGAACCGTATTTCGTACTATAGGTCGCTTTCAGTCTGGTCCTCTACCACAATTGTTATCTACCATTATGTGGAATTGGTAACCACTTCGAAAACGACCCACCACCAGAAGGGTATCTTATCTCTCTACAAATAAGGGCAAGGGGTAGACATCCCTTTCCTTTACATTGTTAGGGGCTTTGAAGCCCATACACCATTTCCAAGTAGCTCTCCTTTCCCTTATCAAAACTTGAAGAGTTAATTCTGAAGTTAAAGGGGTTATCTCCTCTTGCATTCAGCATTCTATCAGACTAAACTCTCCTCTTGCCTCATTTTTTATTTTGCGGGTCAAGCATGAAACGTTTCAAGTTTTTGTGCTCTAACACTTAAAGGTTACCTGATGGACTGATTGATTGATTGTATGGTGTTTAACGCCGTTTTTAACATTATTTCAGTTATATCGCGGCGGCCAGTGCACCTATCCATGCTTTCCTGAGTTTTTTTTTTTTACCAGTACTCCGCACAATATTCTTTCCAAGCCACTGGCTGCTTTCCCACAAAACAATCGTCGAAACATTGGTCAGCGGTGAGAGAGGAATGAATCTCTCAATGACTATCATCACGACTATCATCAATCCTCGGAAAGAAATTGACCAAGTCGGGGATCGAACCAGCGACCTCCTGTTCTCAAGTAAAGGTTACCTGATATCTGATTAAAAGATATGTAAATTATATTGATTGCTCAAGTGTTTAGTTATATTTAGGACTTTTAAATGATCAGGCAGTTATTTTCCACCCATGTTTACCCTGGTCTGGGCAATTCTTGCTTTCTTTTGAATTACCCATTGTATTGGATGGGCTTGAGAGAATTCATGGGCAGATTCTATCCCAAAAGTGTATTCTATTCAAAGTTTGACAATTTTCAGATTCAGCGTGCCAATAGATAAATGCCTTTATTTAAGTATAACTGTGTTTTTTTTTAATAAAGACAGATGACATGTAAAATTGATCTGAATTATTACCGTAACAACAACTCACCAGCTGCACAGAATTCTGAGGAATTATTGTCTTTACTCTACAAATACATCCCTTAAAGACTTGCCTGGTGTTTGCATGTTGCTGATGCTACTTTGAAATAATTTAATACAAAATTATCACTGAAAGGTAATTCAGGATCTGTAAAACCCTTTCTCTAACATGGCTGCCTGAACATTCAAAATTAAGGCCTCCATATATTACCCTTAGGATCGGAAGGCCCACTTGTCCGATCCTGACCCATTTAAAAAAGTTATGGTTTTATACTCTTCTGCTTAAAAAGAAATAAGACTTGGATAGTTATATTTCATGTGACGGGCACTTTTTGACAAACTGCTATACACTCCCCACTTCGCAAATAATTATCAGATTTAATTTCTTTTAGGGGATGTTGTAATTCATTTCCTATTGTATATTTAGACCTCAAGTCATAAGTTTGGCCGTGGGGGTTCACGTCACATTTGTTATCACTGAAATATCAAGTTTTTTCTCAAAAAGAGTAGAAAAATAATGGTAATATTTTTTATCATTTTAAATTGTAGACCTAAGGTCTACATTTTTCAAACGTTTACTTTTTTGTCAAAGATATTTCAAAGTGCAGACTTTTAGTCTAAACGTTGAAAGGTTTAACCCTTTTGTTCAACTTTGTGATTCTATCCAAGTCTCTTGAAGGGATAGGTGGCTTTATCTTATGTTGGCACAATGGTAACAACCTTGGTAGAATGTTCATGTAAACATGTCTGTACAGATTCCATCCTTTGCTCTATTTTTGACCCAAACAAAACTTTGTAGATCAACTGTTGCCATTTTGTTGCTGAAACCGCATTTTCCAGGGAAGTGGGTTGTTGATTATCCGAAGAAACCATATACTCCGCATCCCTATGGGTGTAATTCTGGCAGAATTGTGTGACTGACAAGGCCATTTCTTTCTACGTAGGAATTCTGGATAAACTAGTGCATCCAGGTCACCTATTCCTATGTACTCATTCCCGAAAGCTTTCATTGGGCTGTTGGGTTTAAGTCATAGGCTAAGCCATGAGAATTTCAGGGATATCGTTCCAACCAAATCTCAAAGCTAGACTATTAACTGATTAATCATACCTAAGCTGTGGGTACGTACTAATCTCTTACTGCAGATAAGTATCCACAAGCTTTCATTGCTAAAACCCATGTTAGCCCATCCATTCTTGGCTTCTGCAAGAATCTGTGCCCTTAACTTGAACAATACTTTGTTCCAAACTGGCCTAGTCAATTCAGCCATCATTTTATAATGATGTCCTAAAGCTATTTGGAGAAAAGACTTGTCTCCTTTTCCTACCTTTATTATTCTAGCCTTCCCCCTTATGTGACTAAAAGCGAAAGAGTAAAGGCTTTTTTGCGTTTTGCCCTTCTGCAGATAGAGTATCAAACATTAATTTGTCTTCTTTCTCATCAGTTTTAATACAGGCCGTCAAAAAGTACTAATGTATAGTGGCAAGTTCTAATGTAAAGTAGGAAAAAAAATAAGGGAAACCTTCCCCCATCAATTTAGTAGCATAAACCTCTTTGGAAAAATTGTAGGGATGCAAAGTAAATAAAAAATCTTTGAATGTTACCTAACACTCTAGAGTTAGTGTGCTTACTTATATACTAAAACAGTTGTAAGCTATAGATAAAACTATCCAGATTAAAAAAAAAAAAACATGTTTGCTGTGTGTGTCAGAATCAGTGCATTTTTTTTTTCCAGTTAAATAAGGACATGTCCAACTTATGGGATACTATAATATAAATTACAAGTAAATGCTAACAGATACTTGCAAATAACAATCAGGTTCTAAATCAAAACCAATGGCATTTTTTTTACAGTGAAATATCAGGGAAAACTTTGAAATTGTTTGTAAGTAAATTTAATTATATAGGAAACATGGGACTATTTGAAAATATAACCAAATCCTAAAAGAAAAATATGTAGGAAAATAGGAATAGCTTGACAGCCTGTAAAAAACATCCCTGTGGAAAAAAAAAATTGTTTCATGAGAAATTCCCAAATATCTTTGGTAACCTGGTCAAATCCCCCAAATCCATGGTCTCAGATGGATAAACAGAAAAAAAGACAATTATGTTCAAAACATCCTCCGAAAACCGTATGGGCATCCGACCAATATTCTCCGAAGTGATTAGGGGCAGGGACAGTAAATATAAACTTTAGTCTGACTTTCCCCCTCAATATTTATTCTCAGTCTGAAGATGGGTGGGGAACAAAAATTATCGAAATTGTCAGACGAAACGGAAGAGAAATAACACCCATTAACGATAAAAATGCACTTTTCGTAAAAAGTTTTACAATATTTGCCTGCTGAAAACCGAAACCGGAAATGGAAGTGACATCAGCCGTGCGTTCAATAAGGCAAGCACCCGCCGCAAGCGCTTGCGAGCGAATTTTGTCCCTATTGACCGTCAGCAAGCGCTTGCCGCTTGCCAACTATTTCAAAATGGCGACTGGGGTCTGCATTAAATCAGCAAGATTATGTACTGGTTTCTCGAATGCTAATTTAATCATATTTTGAGCATACGTTGCTAGAATTTTACTTAAAAAAAATGCTTATTCCATGTAAATAATCTGGAACAAATATACAGTCGCTATTTAGAATAAAATAGTTGTAAATGTAAATGATCTAAAAGAAGAACTTTAAACCCGTTTAAATTTACTAGTTCCTAGAACTAGATCAAACAGTTTTCGATCAAAGGCCCTTCACTTTCTTCAATTGTCCTTGTGCTTTGTAAACCAAAATCGTAACATTTCTATGCTAAAACTGAAACAATCACTCCTCATTGTAAGTCAGGCGGCACTTGAACTTACTGAACTCACAATATCAACTTTTCTATAAACAAAGTTTCTTTGTTATCGCCTCCCCTTTGAAAAAAAGCATATTCCCTGCGATTTTCCCGTATTAACTCTTTACCAAACGACAAAACTTCAGACTGATCCAAGTTGAAAGCATTTGCAGACAACAAATCAAATGTGGCTCATAAATTGAAATTTGTTTGGATAGAGTAGAAAACATTGTGGGGAAAGGAGAAAATGTTGGTTACCAGCATTTTTTCCTTTTCCAACAATGTTTTCAAAAGATGTCGTTCTCGGGGTCGTTAAAAGTTGGGATTGTGTGGTAAAGGGTTAAACGCGATAAGATTTTATTATATTTTTCCATGTTATTTGTTGTTTATTAAGACACGACAAAGCTCGATCAGGACGATTCACTTCCTTTCTAGTTATCCGACGGGTGTTACACCAATTTTGATCACGAGGCATTAAAACAGTAGGTTTTAATTGGCAGGGTTATAAATTACAAGCTTAATTCTGGCAAACACAGCACAACCCTTAGCCCTATACCAAACAGTCCTGGGTTTCAACAACCCTATTAACCCTTTACCACACAATCCCGACTTTTAACGACCCTAAGAAAGAAGCCTTTAGAAAACATTGTTGGAAAAGGAGAAAATGCTGGTAACCAGCATTTTCTCCTTTTCCAACATTGTTTTCTACCCCTCCGAAAACAAATTTCAATTTTTCAGTCACATTTATCATGTCGTCTGCAAATACTTTCAATTTGGACTAGTCTAAAATTGTGTCGTTTGGTGAAGAGTTAAGTAAAAAAGTTTGAAAACGTTGTACCATTCCCAAAATGTTTTCTATTAAGACAAAGCTCATATTTTGCGTAACATTTAATTTGTCGTCTGCAAATTTGGACAGGGCAAAAATTGTGCTTTGTTTTTAAAACAGTTAATCCCGCTTAACATCTTTTCATTCAATCATTTGATGTCCCCTTACAGAGGTTTTGTTTACTCTTTACCAGATGACAAAGTTTTCGCCTTATCCAAATTGTAAGCATTTGCAGACGGCAAATCATTGTAACGAAAAATATTACTTTTGTCTTTTACAGGGTAGAAAACATTGTTGGAAAAGGAGAAATGCTGTTTACCAGCATTTTCTCCTTTTCCCACAATGTTTTCCAAAGCTTTCTGCCCTTGGGTCGTTAAAAATCGGAATTATGTGGTAAAGGGTTAATTCGGCTTTCCCCCCCTTATTCACATAATCAAGTTACCCTTAAGTCATGAACTCGTTATTTGGACGTACGTGTGTCAGACAATATCACAAAACAGACCTTTGTTCAAAGGTAGTGAAAATATTAAATATCATGACAAGGAAAGCCAGGTTGAAAAAAATGGGTATTGTGCTGTTGGAACCGATGGAAAACTGTCAAAATAATACGAAAAGTGGCATTGGGAGAAATTTGAAACGATCGTTTTTAATCTATGAAGGATGCGAGTTTAAATATGTGTTTCTGAACATCACAGATGTAAAACAACATTGCACAAATTCTAACACCTATATTCTGGTTCCACAGAATAGGCAATTTCTACACCCGAATACAAGGAAAAATATTCTTCCTGACAGTTTATATTATACGAATCTTGTGCCTGGTAAAGGGTAGCCTGGGTTCCAGTCCCATCATTTGTTCTTTTTTTTTCATATTTGGACGTTACTTTGTCAAAAAATGATTACGTCATTTTTGACAAAGTGAATGATAGATTGAATAGTGTTTTACGCCGCTTTCAACAATATTTCAGTCATGTCAAGGCGACAGCTCACATATTCGTGTATTTCATGGATTTCACCAGTACTAGGCTAGGGCTCTGAAGTGTCTTGCCCTAGGACACTCCCATGAAAAAGCCAGTGGATCCAGTGAGGCTCGAACCCGGGGCCTCCAGATTATACATTACCACTGAGCCACACAGGAACCCGACAAAGTTAAGTCCGAATATATTAAAGAGGGAAAAATGATCGGACTGGAACCCAGGCTAGGTAGAGGATGATAGGTTTAGAATATCTGATGCATCAGTAAATAAGAGCGGAGGGTTAGCTGATTGCTTCACTTATAAACAAAGTGGGATTCTGTTCTTAAATGGAAGATAGGTAAATAATGGATATTAATGTTAGGTAGGTAAATAATTATTTATTTCTACATAATCGTTTCTGTTCTGACAGTTTTTATCTAGTTACTTTAAAATATTCAAATTTTGGTTGGAAGGAAATAAATAATGAGCCTTGACATTTCAAAGCTAAAAATTGGCTTTGTAAATGGGTGTCAGAATTCCTCTGGTTGGTAATTGCTGCTTTAGTAAATTTGTGTTATGAAAATTGTGGGCTTAGAAATAGACTATCGCAACAACTACAACATAGCATTTCATCCTCTGAAAAGAACGAAATAATTTTAGGCCGTATAACAACAACAAAAAAATTAGTGAAGGCGCTTTTTAATCAAAGCAAAGAACTGTATAAGATCATCTATTTACGTGGCGGGGAAAAATGGAATAGCCAAAATTGAAAATAGGATGATGGAGGCTTAGGATTACTGATTTGAAAGGAAAGTCAAATAAAATATCAATATACATGTAATGATGTATGTTTCAGTGACAAAAAAAAAAAAAAAAAAATGTGAAATGAGCTAGAATCTGTAGAGACAGGTGTCGTATATTATTGGCCATTTTTCCACTTCTTTTATTTATGACTCTTCAGTATAAAAAATGTGAACACTCCTAGGAAAAAGCGTATTGATAAAATCTTATTATGAAGAACTGATGATCATACGAAATAACCATTTTCAGTCGATTTCCTTCTAGATTTCAACCCAAACATACTTGGGTACGATGTTTCAAGGGGACGATGTCGTGTCTTCTGTGTCGAAAAAGTACAGTAAACTTTAAATTTAGAAAGGATATCTTGGTAATGTTGCTCAGTAAAAGATTGATTATTCCCCCATTAGAGACAAAACCTACGTATTAAAAAGCATTAAATAGCTCAGTGGAACATAAAAATTCAATAAAAGCAACGCGGCAAAATATTTTCTGTGATCTGTCCGCCATATTGAAATTCGTAGCGATACACCTCAAAAACCGCTCGCCTGCTAGGCAAGCGCTTGCGGCGAGCAAAGCATTCGATAGAAATTGCTCGCGAGTTCTCGCAAGCGCTTGTCATATTGAACGCACGGCAGCAGTGAATGAATGAATGAATGAATGTTGTTTTATGGCGCATCGACAGCTTTGGTCATTTAGCGCGCATGTCTGTATTAAAAGATGGTTAAAACAGGAATTTTGAGTCTAAAAGATTTGAACATAATGATGACAATAAAAAGCTTGAGTTAAGAAGGATTATGAGTGATATGTATAAAAGATATTATTGAGTGACAGGGCAATCCCTATCAACTAAAAAAGTTTTAAATGATGAAGTTAAGATTTTGATAAAAAGATCTAAACAAAAATGTTAAATTGATAGTCAAAAAGTCTTTAAATGAGTAAGAATTATGTGTAACTTTTAATGTGCATAAAATATTGAGTGGCTGGGTGTCGGGGCCTACTCAAAAGTTTGAAATGAAAGGCTAAGACTGTGAATAGTCATTTCAAGGAAATGAGAGTTTAAAATTAAGGAAGTGTGGAGCCTCCAATGGGATCAAAACACTCCCATTAAAGAGGTCCTGTCTCCAATGAGATAAGATGCCCTAAAGAGAGCTAATCCTTCCATTAAGGAGACGTAATTGAAAATAAAAAAGGATTACGCAGTAGAAATATGGGTTTACATAACAGGTTAAAAAGGTAATTAAGAAAATATCACAGCTTGTTGTTGATTGATTGAATGATGTTTTACGCCGCTTTCAACATTATTTCAGTCATATCACGGCAACAGCTCACATATTCATGTGATTTCCTGGGTTTTACCAGTACTAGGCTGGGGCTCTGAAGTGTCTTGCCCAAGGACACACCCACGAAAAACCCAGTGGATCAGGTAGGGCTCGAACCCAGGGCCTCCAGGTTACGAGTCCCACGCTTTACCACTGAGCCACGCAGGACCCCTCACAGCTTGTTGTATAGACCAGTCTCTTTGATGAAGGTGATAATTGAATCTGTGTTGACTGTTTCAAAGAGGTTGTGCATACTGTCAACATTGTAGTATTTCTCACGCATTGGTTGAAAGTCGATGCAATCTAAAAGAATATGCTTAATGGTAAGATGTTCATTACATTGGATACATTCAGGTGCTTCTTCTCTGGCTAAAAGCCATGAGTGCGTTACCCGAGAGTGCGCAATTCGAAGCCTTGTAATTATCACCTCTTCTCGACGAACAGACCTGTAAGAGGGGTACCACTCACAAAGGATTGGTTTAACCGAATGAAGTTTGTTGAAATGATCAGCATCCCACTGGGATTGCCAAAGAGATTGTATGAAAGGTAAAATGGATGCTTTAAAATTTGTATGAGGAACTTTAACATTAGAAATTGGCAGGTTCAGAGCAAACTTTGCTCTTTCATCAGCTTTTTCATTACCTCGTATGCCCATATGGCCTGGAAGCCAACAGAAGACTAATCTGTTAGAGGAAGGATGCGAGAGATCCTTTCTAAAACTTTGCAGATCAGAGGATTTTCAAACCTTTGATTATGGAGGGCTTGTAAGGTAGATAAAGAATGAGAAAATAATGAATCTGCAGGAATGAGAATTCTCCACATGGTCAAGGGCAAGATCAATGGCCTTCACTTCAGCCGAAAAAATGGAAGCATTGTTTGGAAGTCTGCATTTCTTTATACGTTCTCCATAAACAGCAGCTGCTGCAACAGCATTACCATGTTTTGACCCATCTGAATAGATTGGCTTAAATGGAAAATGATGTTCTTTAATTTCACCATATCTTGTCTTAAAAATATTTGTCTGTTTTTAGATTTCTTGTTAGAAGCAAGGTCAAAGCGAAACTCTGCAGTTCTCTGTATCGATGGTGGAATTTCAGGAGCCTGTACTGAGCAATAGAGCTTGTGTCAATGTTCAGGTTCTCTACTTCCGCTTCCATGCGAATACCAAATGAGGGTATGGCAGTTGGTTTTCTGTTAAAGAGCCTTTTGAAGTGAGTATTAAAAACAGCTTTGTGTTTCGGATTAAAAGGGTTTGATTTCAGTTTCAAAAGAAACTGAAGAGCAAGTTTTCGTCTTCTGAGGTAAAGAGAAGGTTCATTTGCCTCAACATAGAGACTGGTTACAGGAGAGGTTCGAAAAGCTCCAAGTACCAGGCGTAGACCTTCATGATGGATAGAGTCAAGTAGTTTTAGGTAAGATTTTCGGGCTGAACCATACACAATGGAGCCATAATCTAGTTTAGAACGGATAAAGGAGCGATAAAGGCGTAAAGTACTTTTCTATCTGCTCCCCAGTCTGAATGGGCTACAACTTTAAGAAGGTTAAGAGCCTTCTTACACCTCTTTTTAAGGGCTAGGATGTGCGGTAAAAAGGTAAGTTTCTTGTCAAAGATAACACCAAGAAATTTGAACTCAGACACAACTTCAAGTTTAGTTTTTTCTACGAAAAGTTCTGGGTCCTGGTGAAGTCCTCGTAGCTGGGAAAAGTGCATGCACTTTGTTTTTGACCTTGAGAACCTAAAACCATTTTCATCAGACCAGGTCTGAAGTTTATTAAGACATTGTTGAAGTTGCCTTTCGATGATGTTCATGTTGCGAGATCGAAAACAGATAACAAAGTCATCAACATATAAAGAGCATTCTACGCCTGGGTTTATGGCTTTAACAATGCTATTGATCTTCACACTAAACCGTGTGACAGATAATATACATCCTTGTGGCACACCCATCTCCTGTTCCTGTGCACCTGAAAGGGTGTTACCAACTCTGACTCTAGAAAAACGCTCATCTAAGAAGACTGCGATAAAAAGAGGTAACCGACCTCTGAGACCAAAGTCATGTAAATTTTTAAGTATACCGTATTTCCAGGTTGTGTCATACGCACTTTCAAGGTCAAAAAAGACAGAGACAACATGTTGTTTGTTAATAAAACCTTCACTAATGAAAGTTTCAAACCGGATTAAATGGTCCATTGTGCTGCGTTGGCGGCGGAATCCACTCTGTACATTAACAATAAGGTTACTGGGTTCTAGAAACCAAACAAGACGGTCATTGACCATTCGTTCAAGAGTTTTACACATACAACATGTAAGGGTTATGGGACGATAGTTGTTGGGGTCACAGGTATCTTTTCCAGGTTTTGGGATAGGGATAACAAGTGTTTCTCTCCATGACGGTGATAAATCACCAGATTGCCAAATTCTATTAAAAAGACCTAATAAAATAGAAAGAGAGGTAAAATGTAAGTGTTTTAAAAACTGATAGTGGACTTTGTCTTGTCCTGGAGAAGAGTCATGAGCTTTGTTCAGAGCTGATTTAAGTTCCTTCAAAGTAAATAATTTGTTGTAGTCCTCTAAATTGGATAATCTGATATCCAGTTTTTTCTTTTCTTCTTTAGCCTAATTCCTTTGAAACTTTGCAGAGTAATTTTCTGAAGAGGATTTCTTGGCAAAAGTATTAGCCAGTGTATCAGCAATGTCTTCTGCAGTATCAAGGTCTTTGTCATCTTGAGAGAGATGATTTATAGGAGGATGGCCTTGTCCTTTGATCTTTTTTATCATTTTCCATACTTTCCTTGTAAATGTTCTGCTGTTAAGTCTGGAGACATACTGCTTCCATGACTTTCGTTTACTGTTTTTGATGGTGCGTCGTGCTTTTGCTCTGGAAATACGGTATAAATTGAGGTTCTCAGGGCAAGGCCTGAGGTTAAACATTCTGAGTGCTTTTTTCCTGTCCTTGACAGCCTGTTTACAGTCATCATCGAACCAAGTCTTTTCAGGACGTTTTGGACTTGTCGAGGTCTGTGGAACAGAACTTTGAGCTGCTTTAAGTAATAGTGTAGTGAAGAGTTTGATAGGTTCATCACAAGTAACAAATTTCTCATGTGTGATGGACTGTTCACATAGAATCTTGAATTTGTCAAGTGTCTGAGGCCACCTAAAGATGCTTGGAACAAAAACACCAATAGTTGGTCTTCCTCATTATCGGAGACCAAAGTGATCAAGTCATGATAAATCTAAATGGTGCATCACATACCCACTCTTATATTTGTTTTATACCTATTGTTTATGAATACAATTATCCAATGGAATTGTCGAGGCCTGAAGTCTAACTATGAGGAAATATCCCTTCTTATCAACGATCACAAGCCTGTAGCCCTTTGCTTGCAGGAAACTTTCCTAAAAGAATCAGATAAAGTCGGTTTCAAACATCAGCCATCTCCGGGAACTTATTCAAAAACAATTTGGTCAGGAGATCACAGTTTGAACATTTTTTCTCCTGGGTAGATGTGATATTTGCATAGCTTGTTGTACTTGTAAGTTGGACTCGATCCTTCCTCCGTTGATTAATTATTTTTCAGGAAAACTGATGTTTTCTTTATACTTCAGGTTAAAAATTTCTTTCTCATCTTTCCATGTAGCACAATCCTTTGAATATGTTGGATGAGGGGCTTTACAGTGGAAGCATGACACGGGGTTGTCACATTTGGTACTGTCATGGTCAGATCCTTCAATGAGCATTTTGGGCAAACAGGAGTACTGTTGCATCTTGACTCATGATGTTCATATTTCTGACATTTGAAGCATCTCAAGGGATTTGGTACATAGACTTCAACCTTGACTGATTCAAAGCCTATTTTGATTGAAGATGGCAATTTAGGAGAGGAAAAGGTAAAAATATGTGTGTGTGTGTGTGTCTCGTTTAACGCCATTTCTAAACACTCGGATCCTTTTAACATCGGAGACAGACTGAGAAGACAGATTCCACTTGATTTCATCAACGGAAGAGCAAAATGACAGGTCTCTGCATCGGATAACTCCTTTGCAGGTATTTAAGGTTTTGTGAGGATAAATCCTGACAGCAATTTCAAAAAATGTGTTACGCTGCAGGAGGTTCAGGGTTTGCTGTTTAGTATAGCATTCAACTAAAAGTGTGTTATTTTTGAGTTTTTTAACTGATTTGGGTGTGCCTAGGTATTTAGAGAGTTCTTTTTCTATTACAAAAGGAGAGAGTCTAGTTACAGGTTTAGCAGTGTCTTGGGATTCAATAACTAAAAATCGAGGAAAGTGAATAGAATGATGGGCATTTGAACTTGAGGCTAATGTTGTTGGTATATCAGTGTCTGAGTCACTGTCTGGAAGAGTCCGCTTGGCCTTTTTCTGGGTTGCCATAATGTTGATAATACTTTCATCACCAATGCTCCCCACCCGCCTCGGAGCCCAACAAGGGGACACGACCTGGGGAATTCCATCACAGATCATGACAGGAATACATTGCTGATATACTCAAGCGAAAGGGTCCGATTGAGCAAGTGTATTCCAGCAGAATGTCCTACCAGATCAGACAAACATTTGGATATCACAAATGTCAACCAAAGACATATATCTTTCACCCAATTGGCCCATGAGTCACCGCCTTCTAGGACTAGGAAAGAGAAGGATACAGGATGTCTTCTCCAGCAATGAAAGAGAAGGACGTTAGAGAATGTGTAATCGTGGTTGAAACGATGATAGATGATGATGTGCATATGGAAATGTCCTAGGGCTTGGCGTGACCAGCCGGTTGATCAGGACGAGCCTTCCTGACCTCTCGTTTAACTCAACCCAAGGCCAAAGTGGTGTGCTGTGAAAAAGAGCGTCAAAGAAACCATGCCCTGATCCACTCAACCACCAGGATCCCGTCATCAAGCGACACGAGTTGTAGCCCATGACAAACAGGCAGGCACAGTGGGGAGGTCTTATCCCTTCTGTAGTGCGACAGCTGGGCTATTTCTATCCCCCCGCCCAGCTGGGGGTCATGGCAGCAGACAAATGTAAAATGCTGCCGTGGAAGTAGCAAAAGCGTGAAGAATAATGGTAACTTAAGGCTAAAAATGCAGTAAGTCCCCCATATATCCTTTTCCTCACGCTGCACTGCTTGAACAGAACACGTTTTCAGCGAAAAAAGTCTCGCTAGCGGAGGTCTTTTGAACTATGTACGATTATGGATCGAATTTGGACGCTGCCGGGAACAAAACCGGCACTCCGAAATCCCAGTTGGCCGCTTCAAATTTATGAAAAACGCCTTTATGGGATATATTTCGGAGTGTATAGCGGAATTACCCTCACTTACCGTCCCCGAGTGCCTGCAGTTTTCATTAAATCCAACGCACGGCTAAGCGTTCAGCACGAGATATTTACCGCTAAGTGCAAACCTGTACGCCGATGCGTTCACGAGGTTCAATTATAGAGTAATTAGTCTCTATAAGAATATATAAATAAAGCTTAGCCGGCAATTTACGGTTATCTGGATATGGTATTCAGAACTTTTGGCCGACCAGTCTGTAAAACGCGGTGTAAGCCAGTTTCCTCGTGGTAGCTGTGCTTCAGAGATGTGTTCATTTCAGTAGGTTATCTTCAAGTGTGCCGAATCTGGTTTGGTTTTAGCCCAGTTTAACGCCTGCACATGTGCGGGATGGACAACTGGATCCTCATTGGTTGTTGCTTGGCTTTGTATTGTCAACAACTCTTCGCCAAGACTCGGGCATTTTCCGGAACCCGAACTATTACGAAAACCAATCATACTACAGCTGGAAGGATAGGAGACGAATTGTTAAACTCGGTGCTCATTTCACAATTTGCAATGTTCGTGTAGAATGGTGGCCTATTGCTGTACTCGATGTTGTTCAATGTTGTTGGGAAATTTCGAAATGGACTTGGATGGAATAGTTGTATTTCAGATGTAAAAACACTGGTTGTAAGTTTGTTAATTTGCATCCAAAAATAAACTCACAATGATTGCCTCTTTATTATCACACCGGAAGTCATAAAGTAAAGAGAAGACTACAGATGCGAAATATGAGCCATCAGAGCTCCACAGTTCCCTACAGAAACAGTTAATCGTGTTGCTTACAGGAAAATTTATAGATTGAAAAATACTGGAATGTTTTGCTGCCAGCACTAAACGGGGGGGGGGGGGGTTTGGGTTTACAGCTAGCCTTCATGAGGCTTGATTAACCCTTTACCAAACAATCCTGTGTTGTAACGACCCTGTGCTAGGCTGTCTTTGCAAACATTGTAAGAATAGGAGAAAAATGTTGGTAACCAGCATTTTCTCCTTTTTCCACAATGTTTTCTACCATATCAAAGGACAGAAATAATCATTTAAGCATATCAAAAGCGGAAATCATCATTTAGTAAGCTACTTTTGATTTGTCATTTGAAAATGCTTTAAAACTGAGCCCAAAATATTTTTGTTTGTGTAGGATTGGGCCCTGGTAATGAGTTAGAAAAGTCTGATCTGAATGAATAAGTAGAAAACATTTCTGCTGTCACATAAATTATGGATGATTTCATTGCAGGGAAAACATTGTGGGGAAAATGAGAAATTTCTTGTAATAGTTAATTTCTCATTTTCCCACATTGTTTCCAATATTATACTGCAGATGACGCGGACACTTAAAAACATATTCTTTTTAAGGTATATGGCAGAATAAATGAAATTTCTACTTGTTAAATGTATCAACTTTTACGGGCTGTATAGTGAAACCCGTGATTATGAAACAGATAGGCTCGGGGTAAATTTTGTATGATTTTTTTTTCTTAATTTTAGCGATGAGAGATAGCTTTGGAAATCTTGAAAGATGTTCATGTCATGATATGGGAACACTCTATATTATGTAAACTGTAAAATTAATGTTGATGATATTGTAAACCGGTATGAGACAATACATTTAGAAGTACTGCACAGTAATGTAGAAAAGCCTTCAACATCGGCCAGATAGCAAAAGATTTCCACCCTTGTCAGGCTGCCTTGACTGTAAACTGGCCTTGGTCGATGCTCTTCACAGATCCCTGATGGTACCATCTAGAGTGAAGGGTCACATTTGTTTCGAGTTCCTAAAATGATTTTTTTATTCTTCTTTCTGGCCTAATGCTTATTTTCATCTTAAAGACAATAAATATACCACTTGCAAAATGAATGTTTTATATGGTATACTTGATCAGCCTCTCTGTCCATGTTTGTCTGTTTGATGTTTATGTACTAAAAATCATTCTTTTCGCTGTGAAATACAGTTTTGTTGCCATTGTATTGAACTTTGTGGATACATTTATCTCAACTTGAATTAGTTCACAACTTTTGTAAAAATTGCCTGGTACCATGAATTCCACATCATATCTTATTCCTCAGTTATTCTAACTCTGTTCCTGATATCCAGATCTACTCAATTGCAGTCCTAAGATATACTGACCCTAAGAAGGAAAATTACTGCAAATTGAGAGAATGCTGGTAACAAACTTGTCTTTTTCAACAATGTTTTTTACTCTTTCTAAGGAAAGTTTCATTGTTTGAGCCTGATTAACCTTGTTGTCTGCAAATGCTCTAGAATTGGTCAAGTCTTTAACTGTGGTACCAGCTAAAGAGTAATAAATTTATATTAATTTTTCATTCTGAGAAAATCAACTACCACATATAATACAAATAGCAGGATAAGAGGTGCAATCAGAGTTAATGCATAATCGCAATGTAGTACCAGAGATCCCAATCACACCATCAGGTTAAAACAGATCTGTGTGCGGAATAAGTCGGACATGCTTGTTAATAGCATTCCTGCGGAAAGTTTTCTCATCAAAGTAATCAAACCAGCTTTGACTGAATTTCTTAAGCGGTTAACACTTTACCAAATGACAAAATTTTGTCCAAATTGAAAGAATTTGTATATGATAAAACAAAGTTGGATTAAATGTTGAGATTTGTCTTTGATAGTGCAGAAAACACAGTGGGAAAAGAAGAAAATGCTGGTTACCAGCATTTTGCAAAAAAATGTTGGTTACCAGCATTTGTTTCATTTTCCCAAGATAGATTGAGCAGCTTTCTTTCCCAGGGTCATTTAAAGACAAAATTGTGTGGTAAAGTGTTAAAATTCTACCAGAATGTTATATTAGTGGCTCATAATGGAGAAGATTTGATTTTGTTGTGCTTACATCAGGACTTACTGATTGTGGGCTGATTGATGAATTTGTGGCTGTTGTTCCTGTTCTCACTGACTCCTTTCCAGTTGTTAAGAGTGTCATCAAAGACCAAGACAGTTATAAACAGATCTTGCCCGTAACATACTCAATATGGAGTATAATGCTCATAATGCTGATCATGGTGTGAAATGTTTAGCATCACTGTGTAATCATTGTGTTAAAAATTAGAAAAATGTTTTGCACATAAAAGCTTTCAACCTACAGACACTATGTTGACAATGCAGGCACTAAAGAAAAGAAGAAAAACACTTGCCAAGTTTGAATATCCTAATAGGCTAATAATCAGTGTTATTGTCGAAATTGGCACATCACATGTTTGGGCAAAATTATTTTCATTTAAAAACTATTTTTGAGAGAAGTGAAGACTGATTGTATAATGTTTTTAAGGTGAAAAATACTCAAGGGCAACCAAGAGTTACAAGTGTAATAAAAACTCTGAAAACAGTTATTCCAAAACTAACAAGTCACTTTGAAAATGGAAAATAAGTATCTAAAATTTTCAGTTCAACCTCCTTAAACCCTTTACCACATAATCCCGACTATAAACGACACTGAAAAAAAGGCTTTTGAAAACATTGTGGAAAAGGGAGAAAACACTGGTAACCAGCATTTTTCCCTTCTCCCACAATGTTTCTACCCTTTAAAAGAGAAAATTCAATATTTGAGTCACATTTATTTTTACGTCTGCATATGCTTTGAATTTGGACGTTTTAAATTTTGTTGTTTGGTAAAGAGTTAAATCTGACAAACTAGCATCTTCTGACTAACAACCTCTCTTCATCAATATGATTTGTTTGCTTTGTGCATTTTAGTCAAAGGGTGTTGTCCTTGAGAAGTTGCATTGTTGTTACTTATTCTAATTTTCGTCTGCAGGTGCTTTCCATACGGAGTCTAAAACTTGTCATTTCGGTAAAGAGTTAAAAAATCTTATTAAAAATTAGTAAAGTAATTGTTATTTTACATTTTCTTGCTAAGGATATTATGGTTTGATTATGTAAAAGTTAATGATATTGTTTCATTCATAAAGTTTCAGACTTTGACTAGCCAATTATCTGAAAAATTAGTTGCCAGAAATTTCAGTAATACTTCTTTTTAATGTCAGGTATTTTTCAATTTGGCGGGTAAAAGTTATCTTCTTTCATCTTATTTTGTCATAATATTGTCAAGGAAATTTTTTATATTAGTTTTAGGAGTTGCATTTCGTATTTGAATTCAAAACAGCACCTCTTTCACACCCTTCTTTTTCGGGCATTGGAAACAATGAGTGTTTAATCCTTTGGGGGTGCACATGTTAATTTGGCAAAATGTTATCCACATAAAAGCAATGGCTATTTCACTATATATGAGCCATGCTCTGGCCAAAGGGGGCCGTGATTCATGATACCAATCAAGCCCTCACATAATTATGGGTCCATAATAGCCACTTTTTTTTTCAACAATCGACTTAATCTTGAGATAGACTTATTCTTGGATATACAGAAAATTGACCTTTAGCGAAAACATTCGGCCCAGGTCGGCCTACGCAATCCGCGCAGGCTGACCTTGGTTGATACTTTTCGCAGATGCATTAAGTCCCCTTTTCACAGAACACGGCTCATATATTTGTGAGGACAATCATATTTGTGATAATAAAAACAGAAAGATAGACTATTTTTATCATTCTTTGTTGAGAAAAAATATTATACAATTTTAGTGGTGATGGCCCTTCTGGGATTTCGAAAGGGTGCAAGTGTGGTAACAGAAAATCAATTTTCTTGAAAACGACATGGTGAAATTCTTTCATATTTCACACTTTTAGTCAAATTCATGCTGTAATACCCTATACTAATCAAACACATGTATTGAAAGGTATGAGTTAGGATGGTCATACCTTAAGCAATATCATCTCAAAAAAGATGTGACGGTGCATATTCACAAGTTAAGCATAATCTTGATTTATTCTGTCTGCAGATATCAACGCATCTCAAAGCATATCTTGAATAGTACATAAATAAAATTCGTTATCTTTTGCATTTACTGCAGCTGCTTCATGAACAGTTAGAAGTAACAGCATGTGGGAAGAGATTATCCTATACCGAAGGCACAAAATTGGCTCGGCGTTTTTATTTGACTGTGAGTAGAAATTGTTCTGCGATAACCCTTTCCCACACGATCCAAGGTTTAAACGGTAGTGACGGAGAAGAGTCTTGAAAGAATTGTTTTCTCACAGTGTTTTCTATCACAAGAAAAATTGTCAGGTAACGAGTTAAGAAAGTTAAATGCTGTGATTGAAATGTACATTGACAGTCAATAAATAAAACCCAGCTGCCGTTACTTGAAAATGGTTTGGGTAAAATGTCCCACCACAGACTGACCAGTGTTCCTTTTTTTTTCTATAAGACACAATTATGTTCCTCTATTTTTGCCCTAAAATTGATATTTTCGAATAAAATCTATATATTTGAGAATGCTGCAGATTAAGTTTTGTGACTTTTAAATACAGTACGGTTAAATGCATACTCTGTTGAAATCTGTACTGTGTACTGACAATCTGAAGCTAAAACTGTAGTGAGTATTATCTGCACTATAGAATACAGAGTTTTGACTGATAAAATGAAAAGTCTAAGTGATAAAGAAAACACAATCAAGGAAGACATACCTGCTGAATAGTGAGGAAAAAAATGTTTCAACAGCTTTAAGAAAGATAGACTTTTCCAGTGTTTCATTTAAGCAGTGGATTGCATTAATCTCCCATTTTTTAAAATTCCCAATATTTTGTAATACAGTGTAGGATAGAACCCCCACCAAAATCACTGAATAAAAGTTACCATTGTAATCTCGGTGACAAATGCAAGAAGCTATATTTTTCAACATTATAAGTCTTTACCATACAATGGCGAGTTTTAAAGACCCCGAGAAAATAGCCTTTTGAAAACATTTTTGAAAAGAAAAAAAAAAAAGCTGGAAAATAGCATTTTCTCCTTTTCCGAAATTGTTTTCTACCCTTCCAACGGCAAATTTCTAATTTTAAGTCTTTTATTTTGTTGTTTGCAAAACCTTTTAATTCGAGCGAGGCGTTTGGTAAAGGGTTAAATTAGTACTTGATGTGAATTGATTTAAGACCACCATTATTAACTGGACTGTATTGTCACTTTTACCTTTCTTTACAGAAAAAATGTTCAAGTTTGATGCCTAGTGTTGGTCATATGTTAGGTCTTGGAGCCTTGTCTTTACCAGGCATCAAAATAGTAAGTTTCGATGATGATTATGTTGATTACGTTGAATGATGCCTTCTTATTTTGAAATGTTCCACATTTCTTAAGAAATGAAAATGATCATATTAAATTCTTATTGAAATGGTATCGATAGGTTCCCAAATTCTATTTAAAGCAATTGTGCCGTTTCAAAAGAAATGTAGTATACATCTTCAGTCAGAACTAAATTCAAGTTTAAGGTTTTTAGGTCAGAGTATATCTCAAAATACAAGTCTCAGAGGGTTTGGACTCGCAATATATCGGACTGTTGATTGAAGATAATTTTTTTGTGCAGTGTGATCTTGTTTACAATTGGTGTTAGCTTCACATTAAAGTCATGGCAAGATTTTGATCGAGTGTGTGTGTGTGTGTGTGTGTGTGTGTGTCTATTTGTGCATTTTCCCCGAAAGATGAAGATACATGTAGTTTAATATGAATCTGCTGAACCAGATGTTCCTCGTACCATCCTCTTTCCATAAAGGTTTATTTTCAATGGCATTGTAACTAAAGACCTTCAGAATTCTGCTTCAAATCAGCAAGTTGAATTTATTTCCAATTCTGTGTAAATGTTCCTAATATAGAACTCTTTTAGATGCTTTGATAGACTGCCGTTTTGTTCAATAAACTGATAACGCATACAATTTAGACTGACGGGAGATATTACTGTCCAGCCTGTCTTAAACAAGGGGCAACAGTTAAAATGTGCTCCATTTTGAAGGGTGCATGCTTAGTATAGTTACATTTCAACATAAATGCCCCTCTTCAAATGCAAAATATGCATGCTTATCAATGGTTGCCTGCTTAAAAGAACTGATCACTGAGACAGGTGTTAATGCGTTGCATTATAAATTTATCCATTATTTTAGGAGATAGATGGACTCGGAAGCACCACTGACCTATCTAATCTGTCTACAGCGGACAAAGTGAGTGATGATTTGGTTTACTTAAGATAATTAGCGTTATATAATTCTATGTTAAAACAAACAACTCTCCATTTCTTTTTTTGCAAGGACAAGGGAAAGAGGTAACTCTCAATGCCCCACCCTGGACAGAACCACAATTTCTACGGATATTTCACTTGACCTGTTTTTCTAGACAAAATCTAGATATGTAAAAATCAAAACATTACCACACAATAAATTAAATGTGGTTCTGATGCCAAGATTTGTATTTCAAAGGGTAAGAAAAATATTATGGTTTCTACTGTTTTCTCTCTGGCTGGAAATATTTGAAAGCCTTTCGGATCAGGTTGTAAAAACAAGAGCTAGTAAGAAAAAGGGTTAATATGGTTTCATCAACTTAGTTTGTATGAAGTCAATTGATTTTCTTAACGTAAAAAGGAGAAAAGAAATAAATGGATAACTTGGGAGAGATGAAGTAAGGGTCGAAGAGATAAAACACTTAATTATTAGTGGATGAATCGGTTATTCAGTTGTTGTATGTGCGTTTTAGGACCTACCATTAATTGTTTAAGGCACAAACGAAAAATATTTGAAAAAAAAGAGTGAAATAAATGTTTTAAATGGTATTACATAGGTAGAAAAAGTTGCTTTTGCTTTTAACATTTAGTTTTCAGAAGCTACTGTATAAATAGTAGTAAAAAGTAGTATTTGTTCGGTAATATATCAGAAAAACAAGTTGACAGATCATCCATTTTTCTATTTTCTTTAAAGGAAAGCATTCACGAAATCGAGGAAGATCTCAAAAAGTTGACCTTAGAATCTTTGAAGAGGAGGGTGTCCTCAGGGGAAAGTGACATGTATGTTGAAAGTGACAGTGAAATACTCCCAAAGATAGGGTCAAGGGTCAGGAGAGGACCCGACTGGGACTGGGGAAACCAAGACAGTAAAGGCCCTGGAACTGTTATTGGTCATGAAATAGATGGTAAAACAGTTAAACCCTGATGATTAAATAGAAAAATCATCAACTGATTTTTTATAAGAAAGAATGTAAAATTATCATTTCTGGCGGTCCTAGAAGTCATAAAGTTATGCAGTTTCAAACTTTTTATTTTTTGATCAGAATATTACATAAAAATTAATTTAAGATTTGTTATGGTTAATTTAATCCCTGGTAATGATATGAATTAAACAGTGTTGGTATTACTTTTTACAGTGTCGATATCAATTTACCCAGAATTACTTTTTGGGATAAGTTTTGGATAGTTTATCTTTCATGAATATGTTTACTTATTTCTGATAAGTGAATAGATACTTTTTGAACGATTAATCAGTATAACATTCTACCATTTGTACAGAATAAAGATTTCCAATGGTCTTTGTCCCGCGCCACTTTATTTTCTTCCGTTCCTTCATTGCTTCTCTATGTCATAATTTTTCAAACTTGTTTTTTTTCTAATCAACTAATATTCCATTCTCAGAGCTTTCTTCAGCTCATTTCAGGAGACCTAATGTCATTTGTCAACAATTATTGTCCAATGTCCGTCTTCCAGATTTTGAACTAATGTTATAGGAATGTTCCTTGGATGATCCTTTATCAAAATTGCCCAAAATGGAACAAGAAGGCCGCCAGAGCAATATATGTATAAAGTTTAAATTTTTTCACCTCCGAAACCACAGAGAAGATTTTTTTTCAAATTAATATTCCTTGGATGACTCTCTACCAAACTGCTTTGAAGAGCCTCCGCTCCACTGAACAAGATCGTCTCACGGGCTAAGAATAGAAAAAAAAAAAAACTTCAATTACTTCTCTTTCTAAACCAATGGGAGGATTTTTAAACGAGTCTGCAAAAATGTTCATAGGTAATCATTTACCAGAATTGCTCTGACGGTTCTGCTCTTCTAAACATGGTCACTGAAGCTAAAGATAAAAAAGAAACACCCTTAAATGGCTTCTCTTAAACTAGCGAGAGAGTTCATAGAGAGAGAGAGATGTCTTGTCCAGGATAAAGGGCTTCTTTCGATCAAAGAACAAAAAATAAGGCTTGAAAACGTGTCGGCAGCTCAAAAAAGAAGATTGAAGAAATGTCCTTCTAGAGCAGGATCACTCTTCAACTAAAGATATCACGACAAATTTGCGTGTGTGTTGAGAGCGAAATATACGCAGGCTAAAATGACAGTTGAAGGGAGGAATGACACGTAGTTTAGTTAGGTGTAACCCTCATTTTAATTTACCGTCTGTGTACCCTCATGCAGTAATACAAATTGTAACCTCGTAAACAGCATATTGACAGGAAAAAAGGGGTCTCCCTAAACAACGTCTACAAGCGTCTACAAATGTCTACAAGTGTTTAGCAGATTTCATAAACTACATTCACATAAACAATATGATTTTTAGCTCCACTGGCCGAAGGCCAGCGGGCTTATGTCATGGCCCGGTGTCCGTCGTGCGTCCGTCCGTGCGTCCGTCCGTCCGTGCGTTAACTTTTATTTCAAACATCTTCTTCTCTGAAACTACCCATCCAATTTTCATGAAACTTCAGAGAAATGATCCTGCCATGGTCCTCTTCAGAATTTCTTGAAAGAATTTGATTCCTTCAAAATCTCTGGTTGCCATGGCAACAAAACTGAAAAATATTGGAAATCTTTAAAAATCTTCTTGTATGAAACCATAAGGCATAGGGCTACCAAATTTGGCCTGTAGCTTTATGTAGCAGACCTCTATCAAGTTTTCTTCAAATTATAGCCCTGGGGTCAAAATTGGCTCTGCCCCAGGATTCACAAGTTTTACATAGGCTTATATAGAGAAAACTTTAAAAATCTTCCTGTACCTAGCCATAAGGTCTAGAGCTACCAAATTTTGCATGTAGCTATATCTAGTGGGCCTCTACCAAGCGGGCCAAAATTTTAGCCCTGGGATCAAAATTGGCCCCGCCACAGGGGTCACAAGTTTTACATGGGCTTACATAGTGACAACTTAAGAAATCTTCTTGTTTTGATCTTTTTTTTTTAAATTAGCCTTGCATCAGGGGTCTTATGTTTTACAGAGGCTTCATATGGACAAAACTTGAAAATCACCTTATTTATAACCATACAGCATAGACTTGTATTATTTTGGCATGTGGCTTTATCTTGTGGACCTCTACCAGGGCAGAGAAAACTTTGTAAGTCTTCATTTTGAAACCATTTGGCTTAGAATTGAAATGTTTAGTATTTATGGTTTATATTTATAAGCCAGTGGAGCGATACAGGGCCATCATGGCCCTCTTGTAATTGATTTGTTATAACTACTACCCTCACTACTACAAATTTTGACATTTACACGGTGTTTAATTCTGTTCTACACACGTATTAAGCCAGCTGACCAGTGCGCGTAGAATTTACTAAGTTGTATAAAACACTTCACATCTAAAGAATAAATTTCAGTTAATGTGATAAAATTTGCCAAGGTAGAATCACTAAGGTTATGAGATGAATTCAAATCGTTTAAGAAATGTTAATCGCTGTTCATCTGTGTAGAAAAAACATAAATGTGTTCGAGAATGGGTTTGGCTTTCATAAAACGGGAAAGGGTGCATATCTCACAGAGTATGCACTCTAACGTGCACTGTATAAAAACGTGCAATTTGTTTATGATAAATTTTGGTCGTTTGCATCCAGCAAATAACTTGCATGTTTACACCTCCTCTAAGCGTCTGGACGCTTACTTGTAATTTATGCTATTTTAAGCGTATACAGTGTGGCCATCCTATATAATTAGGCTATTTTTGTAATTCTGACATCAAATTAATTATGAAATGACTTTACTGTTGCAATGAATTAATAATAGAGATAAAAAATGTTTAATTTTGCTGTAGACGCTTGTAGGCTCTTTGTAGACACTCTTTAGGGTGACCGGGAAAAAGCATCAATAGGTGTTTGATATGAGCAACTGGTAAGTGTTACCGATCATTTATCTACCTTGCTCGATATGGTGAGATTTTACAGGACTAAACCGTAATATTTAAGGTTTTTCTATTGTCTAGAGATGACCATTTCGTTTTTCATTGTTGTTTACCCCTTAACGCACTATTCAGACTTTTATCGATCTTAAGATAGAAGGCCTTTGAAAATATTGTGGGAAAGGAGAAAATGCTGCTTACCAGCATTTTCTACAATTAATACAGTGTTTCCTATCAATAATTCTACCAATTAACCCACTTTCGATTTATTGCCAGCAAATGCCTAAAATTTGGACAGAGATTTTGTCGTTTGGTAAAGACTTAACGATGTTCCCTGCTTTCAGCGCCATAGATGATAAAAGGGGGGGGGGTTGAGGACGCAATGGACCAAGATAAAACAGCACAGAAAGTGCATTCAGATCCTTGATATACACCATCCGCTTGATTCATTAAGCCTATGAGGCAAAAATTATCTTGGGATTTAGTGGATTGTATTTTCAGCTGTTGAAAGAGGTTAGGTTTATATATTTGATGCTGAAAGGGTTAAGGTTTAAAGATGAGTCAAGGGATATCCTTAGTACATGTTGTTCTCAGACATTCCACATTTTTTAATTACATAACTCAAACGAAAACAGTTTGATGTAAATGAAACGTATGTGTGACATTGTCTGTAAAAAGGTAACATTGTTTATAACCTACAATTAATCCATTCCATTCAAATGTTTTTAGTTCACCTGAGCACGAAGTCCTGACGGTGGGCTTTTGTGATCGTGAGGTGTCCGTCGTCCGTTGTCCGGGTCGTAAACATTTACCTTGTGTGCACTCTAGAGGTCACATTTTCAGTCAGATACTCATGAAACTTGGTCAGTATGTTTGTCTTGATAAAATCTTGAACAAGTTGGACAAATTGGGTCACGTTTGGTCAAAAAGTAGGTCACTCGGCTAAATTTTAGAAAAACCTTGTGTGTTATCTAGGGGCCACATTTTCAGTCTGATAGTCTTGAAACTCTGTAAGAATGTTTGTCTATCCCGGACAAGTTCGAATTTGGGTCAGGTTGGGTAAAAAAGTAGTTCACTGTGCCAAATCTTAGGAAACCCTTATATGCACTCTAGAGGCCACATTATCATCCTGATACTCATGAAACTAGGTCAGAATATTTTGTCTTGGTTATATCGTGGACAAGTTCGAAAAAGCGTCATGTCGGGTCAAAAAGTAGATCACCGGGCCAAATCTTAGAAAACCATGTGTGCACTCTAGATTCCGTTAGCAAAACATCCTGCTCCAATTTTGTATACTGTATTTAAAAAGGTTATTGGCTGCCAATTTTTTTATGAACGGTTTTGGTTTATTTCCTGTTGGAAGGCATGTTATCAAACCTTGTGTTTGAGTTTCAGATAAAAAATTTGTATGATATGCTTCGTTCAACGCTCTTACAACAAAATCTCCGAACTTACTTCAAAAACTTTGTAAAAATCGACATTAAAACCGGATGTACCTGGACTTCGAATATTTTTCATGTTTTTTTTTTGTTTGTTATGAGCTTCTGCCATTGTAAGTTTTCCTCCAATACTTTCAGACTCTTCAGCTGAGAGTGTCGGTATTTATAAATAAGAGATGAATAGGGTAAAGTCTTCAACAAAATAATCAGAGACTGGTAAAATATTTTTATTTCACCAAGAACTTGTTTTTGATTTCTTATTTGAGGCCCGTCATCTTTGATAATCTTTTTAACAGTTTTTGAAGTTGTATTGAACTTTTCTACGTTACAAAAATATCTTGTTGGTTTTTCACCTTCAATGCCCCATTTTACTCTTGATCTTGTGATTGAACCTTTCAATTTTTCGTGTTGTGATTGTTCATACTCTTTTTAGCTCACCTGAGCACGAAGTGCTCAAGTTGAGCTTTTGTGATCGTGCTGTGTCAGGCGTCCGTCGTGCGTCGTCCGTCGTCTAGGTATCAACAATTACCTTGTTGCACTCCAGAGGCTACATTTTCAATCATATACTCATGAAACTTTGTCAGAATGTTTGTCTTGATAATATCTCGGACAAGTTCGAAATTGGGTCATGTCGGGTCAAAAAGTAGGTCACTGGGTTAAATCTAAGAAAACCCTTGTGTGCACTCTAGGCGCCATATTTTCAGCCTGATACTCTAGAATCTTGGTCAGAATATTTGTCTTGATAATATCTTGGACAAGCTTGAAATTGGGTCATGTCGGATCAAAATGTAATTCACTGGGTTAAATCTTAGAAAAACTTTGTGTGCACTCTAGAGGCCACATTTTCGGCCTGAAACTTATGAAAGTTGGGTAGAATGTTGTCTTAATAATCTGGGACAAGTTCGAAATTGGGTCATGTCCGGTCAAAAAGAAGGTCACTGGGCCAAATCTTAGAAAAACCTTGTGTGCACTCTAGAGGTTACATTTTCTGCCTAAAACACATGAAAGTTGGGTAGAATGTGTGTGTTGATGATATTTCGGACGAGTTCGAAATTGGGTCATGTCGGGTCAAAAAGTAGGTCACTGGGCTAAATCTTAGAAAAGCTTTGTGTGCACTCTAGTGGCCACATTTCTAGCCTGAAACTCATGAAAGTTGGGTAGAATAATTGTCTTAATGATATCTGGGACAAGTTCGAAATTGGGTCCTGTCCGGTCAAAAAGTGGGTCACTGGGCTAAATCATGGGCTAAATCATAGAAAAAACTTTTGTGTACTCTAGAGACCACAATTTCAGCCTGAAATTCATTATAGTTGGGTACTTGTTGTCTTGATAATATCTGAATAGAATAATTGTCTTAATGATATCTGGGACAAGTTCGAAATTGGGTCATGTCCGGTCAAAAAGTAGGTCACTGGGCTAAATCTTAGAAAAAACCTTTTGTACACTCTAGAAGCCACATTTGTGATCGAATACTCATCAAACTAGATCAGTTTGTCTGTCTTGATGATATCTCAGACATGTTTGAAATTGGGCCATGTCGGCAGAAAAATTAGGTCACCGGGCCAAATCTTAGGAAAACCTTTGGTGCTCCATAGAGGCCGCATTTTCAGCCTTATACTGATAAAGACTGGTCAGAATGTTTATCTTGTTGATATCTAAGACAAGTGTGAAATTGGATCATATCGGGGCAAAAAGTAGGTCACATGGTCAAATCTTAGGTAAACCTTGTGTGCACTCTAGAGGCCGCATTTTCAGCCTGATTCTCATGAAACTTGGTCAGAAAGTTTGCATTGATGATATCTTGGACAAGTTTCAAAGTGGCTCACATCTGGTCAAAACGTAAGTCACTGGACCAAATCTTAGAAAAACCTTTTGTGCACCGTAGAGGCCACATTTTAAGTCTGATACAGATGAAACTTGGCCAGGATGTTTGTTTTAATGAAATCTTGGACAAGTTTGGAATTTAGTCACACTGGTTTAAAAAGTAGGTCATTTACACTCATGTGTTTTACATTATTACAACCAGGATCTCTTCAGTTTTATCAACTGTAGATGACTGTACTAAGGTGAGAGCTTTAGGGCCATTGGCCCTCTTGTGTTAAGGAAAGGCATTAGCCTGAATTATTTTGATTGAGAATTTGTTCCAAATGTCTCATTTTTGACTGAATTTCTAGTTCTCTATTGTTATAGGGCTTTTTTCCTGTGTGAACCATAAGAAATTCATTTGCCCCTTATTTCCATCAATAATGTTTCGAGGAATAGTTGGTCATTGACTGTAAATTGAATTTCAGAATTAGGAATTTCTGTTAATGTCTCCCTATTATATACTGGGATCGCGTACTTTTAATTTTACTTCTTCAATCTTTTTATTAATTGTGTTAATGTACTCAAGCTTAGTCAATAATGTATTGTTGTGCTTCCATAAGCCTGGCGAATATTGAAATTCATCAATCTGTAGTGTTGTTGAAATGATGGAATTATCAGACTTAAAACTGTTTTCTAATGCAGCTGAAATCGTAAAATCACTTAGAGATAATGATATGAGAAAAAAAGTCAAGATGAGCTTGTTGTATTTGATTACGTTTTCTCCAAGTGTAGGATAGTTTATCTGGATTAAGTTCTCAAAAGGGATCTATGAGGTCACGTTCAGAAATTTGATTTAATTAATACTGTATCTCTTGACTTTTTGTTGTTAATAAGTTTATAGTAATAGCAGTCTTTTACGGGATCAATAACTGAGTTAAAGTCTCCGCAAATCATGTAAAAGTTATTTCCGATTTTGTCAATCTTTTCTAATACTTTCTCATAGAAAAGGGGTTGATCAATATTTGGACTATAGATAAATGCCAGCGTAAACCGGAAATCATCAACGCCTAAATCAAGAATAACAAAGTTACCGTTTTCATCGCCAATTATTGATTCGTGAATTTTCCATTTATTTTTTAAAATACAATAGCTACGTTCCTCTTATTAGATTTATTGTTACTCACATAAATCTCGGATCCCCATTCGGAATATATATTTCTGTATATATAATGTGTAAAATGTGTATCTTGTAGACAGTAGATATTATGTTTTAAACTCTGAAGTTACTGTCGCACGGATAGTCTTTTTTTTCCCTTAAAATTGAGACTACTACAGTTGACTTATAGGATTTGTAAACTGTTTGCCATGTCGATTAATAAAGAAGAAAGAAGGGAAGTAAAAATGCAGACAAATATGTAGGTCCTGGGAAGAATTCTTTACGCAAATAAACAAACATATTAAAAGAGCATTGTGTAACAAAGTGTACACTGCAAGTTAGAAAAAGTAAACAAAATAATGGGAAAAATGCACCAATAGATTTTTATGAAATAAAAAATCGAATTAGATAACTAACATATGGTGAAGTATAACAGCATCTGTTTGATTTCACAACCTGCCTGATTTTGAGCAAAAAGCATCGCAAAGTCACCTTTCTGTACCTTCTTTTTGGGTAAAAGCGAATGTCAAAAGAAGATAACACATAACAAATGTATATGCATGAGTAACAAATTGAACAATTTGCCTTACTGCTACACACAAAAGCATTTGCACATCTTACTTTATTGTATAGGGAAATGGACAATGGATTTTGACTTACTGAGATACAAACATACCGGTAAATTGTTTGTGTAAGTGGATATTGTTTTAAAATTTATCGGAAAATTGGATCACACTATAATGCAACTACAGTCTGTGATGTTTTTTCGCTAAAGCTTTTTTTATATCATAGATGATTTGTAGCCATTCAGCGACCGGTTTATATTTGTTCTTTCCTTGTGAACTACATATGAGAGTTCACATACTTGTACATGCTGCTCAGTTCAAGTACAAGTGTACCAACACTTTTGATTTGTTTATTTTAAACATTAACACACAAAAAAGGGCAAATATAAATTGTCTGCTCCTAAAATTATGACTGCTACATGATTAATTGCATTGAATGAAAGTCAACATACATGCTGTTCTTCAATAAGGTCATTGTTATTCCCTTGAAACCATTTCTGTTTCAAAATAGTACTTCAGGATTTCTTATAGCATTATTGTATTACTGAATGAAAAGCAATCCTATGTTTACAAACAATTTTAAACTAATTTACTGGTTGTTAAAGCTTACCACCTCTCAATATATAATAAATGACAAATAAATATCATGCTTGTAATTATGTAAATTTGGATTTTTTGTGCTGTAAGTATCTGCTTCCTTTTAACAATGACACATTTTTTTTTTTACATTTTAGTGTGTATCCACATCTACTCTAAAAGACATGTCCTTCCCCCAAAAAAGTTAATTACTCCTTCCCTTGTTTTTATTTCAGTTCAAGTAGTCCGGGCAGATGTCTTAATTTGGTACAAAAAGCGATGAGCATGTATTTAGTAACACCACCTCTCCCAAAAGAATAAAATATGATGTATTTGATCATTTGTCTTAATTTTATGATTATAATTATGAACTGTTTCTAAATATTGTATCAATAACCTATTCAGTTTCAACAATCTAGTTTTTTTTAGTAAACTGTAAGATAAGCTGAATGTAAAATTTATTTTGTTATCTTGAAACTTCTCTACTGCCAGTGGTACACATTTTTGAACGCCCCTGATATGTTTTTTTCTCACATATCACCATAAGACAACCAGTTGTAAATAAAAAAATAACATTTTAAATAAAGTTAATTACTCCTTCACTAATTTTCATTTCAATTCAAGTGATACAGGTAAACGCCAAGATGTCTTAATTAGATACAAAAATGACAAATAAATTTTATTAACAAATCTTCCAAAAAAGTGATAAAATACAATGTATTTGATCATTTGTCTTGATTTTACGATTGCATGAACTATTTCTATATATCGTATCAATAAATGTTTCAGTTTCGACATTTGGAATTTTTTTCATTTGTCTTAATTTTATGATTATAATTATGAACTGTTTCTAAATATATTATCAATAAACTATTCAGTTTCAACAACTAGGGTTTTTTTTCAGCATACTCTACGAACGGCTGAATGTAAAATTCATTTTTCAATCTTAAGACTTCCCTTTGCCAGTGGTACACATTTTTGAATGGCTCTGAGAAGAAAACAAGCACATTAACCCCATATTTTTTCACATATCAATAAAATACATCTAAATGTATGTAAAAAATCACATTTTAAAAAAAACAGTTAATTAATCTTTCACTTATTTTTTATTTCAATTCAAGTGGTACGGGCAAATGCTCAGATGTCTTAATTAGGTACCAAAATGAGGAATACAACAAGTAATATTTCCTCCTAAAAAGTAATAAAATACAATGAATTTGATTTTGTCTTGATTTTATGATTATATGAATTGTTTTCATACATCTTATCAATTAAAAGTTCAGTTACAACGATGTAGATTTATTTACTTTAAGAACAGCTTAATGTAAAATTCATTTTTCAATCTTGATACTTCCCGCTGACTGTGATAACATTTTTGAACGGGCCTGAGAAGAAAATAAGCGTATTGACTCCATATTTTTCATTCACATTTCAATAAAATACATCTAAATGTATGTAAAATATCACATTCTAATAAAAAGTTAATTACTCCTTCATTTATTTATTTATTTATTTATTTATTTCAATTCAAGTGGCACAGGCAAATGCCTTAATTAATACAAAAATTAAGAATATATTTCGGAACATAATTTCCGCCCCCCCCCCCATAGGAAATATTAATGTATCTGATCTTTTGTCTTTATTTTGTGATTATATTAAACTGTTTCTAATTTGTCTTATCAATAAACAGTTCAGTTTCAACTATGTAGATTTTTTTCAGCATAGTTCAAGAACAGTCTAATATGAGATTCATTTTTCAATCTTGAAACTTCACACTGCCAGTGATACAAATTTTTGAAAGGCCCTGAGAAGAAAACAAGCACATTGACCCCATGTTTTTCATATATCAACATAAGACATCCTGTTGTATGTAAAACATCACATTTTAAAAAAAGTTAATTACTTTAAAATAGCCGAGACAACTTCCTTAAACAGTTCAACCCCGCTGAACAAGATGACCACTATAATTAAGAATAGAAAAACCTTTAAATGACTTCTCATGAACCATTAGCATGATGTTGAAATTGATTTCACAAAAATGTTTCTTGGATAACCATGTACTAGAATTTGTCAACATTTCCCTTCAACTAAAAAAAAATGGCCATCAAGGGGAAAAATGAAAAACCTTCAAATGTCCCCACCTTCTTGACCGTTAGAGGATGTTGAAATGATGGCAAGAACTAAACATAGAAAACCACACCCTTAAAATAGCTTTGTCTTATTCAACCTAGCATTTCATTTGTACGATTCTAATAACATGAGCGATATAGGGACACCGTCACCCTCTTGTTCTGTCTTACACCATGTTCTTGACCAGTTCATTATCCTCAATATGCATTATTTCTTGGAATTCTTTTTCACATGTATTTTGGAAAATGGAAAAACCTAAGTACATATAGTGGAGAATATCACCAAGGGCAGCCCCAAAGACTGTGCAAACATATTGGATGTTAAAAGATGACGCAATAAAATCTCTGTTATTCAAATACGCCAGAGTTTGCATAAGACAGTTGTTTGAACTATTGGCTAGAATATTCATGTCTTCAGAAAAAATAGACTAACACTTTCTGATTACTCAATCATCTATTGCATAAACTGCCACACTTTGAAAGAAACCTCTTTTGTTTAAGACTATTCTTAAGTAAGATTGCATTCGAAAACTTACCTCTGTCTTTCAACGCACAAGAAATGAATGTTTTTAATTTTACAGGCAAACGAGTGTGGGTAGATTGGGATGCCGACGCACATATAAACGTTTACCATTATGGAAGTGGAGGGAGATACGATGTTTTATTGGTAGATGAACCAAGAATTGTCGGGTTAAATGACAACTTGAAAGTTGGTTGCGTGGTTCAGCCAGGTGTTATAACCCTTATATCGGTTTTCACTACGAAGTTTACTTTATGTGTGTAGATCAAGATTAGATTGCACAAAATATGCAGAATGATCTTTAAACTACACTGTCGGTTTAGCTTAGACGTTCAGGGAAAGCTCAGTTGAAATTGCTCTCACTGGGACCATTTTCTAGAATGAAAATGCACATTGGGTTTATTTGGTGCTCTAGGGTTAATAGTAATTAACTCTGAGATTGTCTATTTAAGCTGATTTTCAAACCAGTGTAAGCTGATACTCAACAGAGCACACAGTCTGACTTATGTTCAACACTGCCATATCCTTTGTGTGATATTCTAGCAAAGACATGACCTTGCATAGCACTGTTTAGGTCTCAACAGATGCCAACTACTGCCTTTGCAGACAGCGTAGAGGCTGATTAGTGGTACATTCCACAGAACATGCTATCTGCGGTTTGTTTTACTGTGCCCCCTTTTTTTTGTGATATTCCGGCATGAAATACGACCATGAATTTGAACATATTGGTATCCCATTTGCTTGTCTTTGACAACTGTAGTTGCTTTGCCGAAGGTTTAGATTAAAATCAGTGGAAAAGGTCAAAGTGGACAAAGCCAAATATTGAATACTAGAATTGATTGATTCCTGAGATCTGAGTTTTTTTTGGAGCCAGATTTCGATCTTGACTTTCGACAAAAGCATATAGTTGTAAAAGACAAAGAAATAAGACAAAAACAATACTGGATTAAGGTCACATTTTAAATAACAAGAATATCGTACAGAGGAATTTGTTGTTTAGTGCAAAGCCAGTTTTACTGGTTTGCAGACTTCAAAAGTGAGTATCTGTTTTCTGTTTCATTTGATTAAATAAATAGATAAATAGATAGATATGTTTTATAGGATAAATAAATAGATATGTTTTATAGGAGATGGATGGAGGTACGATTTCAGACGTGTCAAACAAGATGAAGAAGGTGTTGTTATAAGAGTGCCCAAAACTAATACAGTTCAGGTTTAGTTGTATTTATGTTATTTTAAGAGATGGTCTGACCAAAATAGCTTGAACATTACTCGTCATTGGTAATTTCTTCATTTGGTTAGGTATTTCTATGGTTATTATTTCTAAGGATTCATTGTGTTTTTACTAAACATTTGATTAGTTTGAGTTAAGAATATTGATATAACCTGTTTCGATGAGATCTTAACATTTACATTGCCTATCACAAGTCCTTTAGCAGCTTTTGCTGACACTGAAGATCAAGAACGGAATACACAGATTTTCAGTTAGACCTTTAATACTGACTCTAGAAGTATCAGTCAACATTAAGCTTGTTTTATCATGTCTTCTTTGGTTGATGTACATCATGCCAATCTCGAGCACTTTCGTAGATGAAACTTAAGAATATTCAATTGCTTTTGTAATCTTAAGAGTAACAAGCAATTTTTTCTCGTGAGTACTGTGTAGATCAACATTTAATCTAATAAAATGTGAAGTTTAATCAGGGATCTAAACTGACTGGTATTTCTATAGAAGTTTAAACAATGTTGTATTGGGGTTCTTTTTCCTCTGAATGAAGACGTCTATTTCACTTCTTTGGCAATCCAAGTTTTGTGTTTAATTGGCATGAGATCCTCAAAAAATCCTTATTACAGGTTCGGTGGGAAGGTGGATACAGGGGAGACTATTCTAATTCTACAACAGCTCCCTCGGAGCTCAAAATTTCCGCTAGATGTATCAGGTATGCTTAATCCTTTTACACCAAGGCAGTTGTGTTGCTTAAAATTGCAGTCAGTGAAATTCTTCACAGTTGTCTGGCATTTGTTTTTTAACAATATAATTGACACTTGTATTTTCAAGCTATTACCTATTTTCACGTTAAAGTCTTAGGATGTTAATTGGAAATTTAAGGAGCTGTTGCGAAAATTGGTAATCAAGAGCAGACTACACAGAAAGTGTCCAGTCTTTGAAATCATTTAGGAAAGATGGAGGAGCCCTTGCTTGTTACCGTGGATCTTTTTTTCCACGATATGAATTCAGATACAAAATTTCTTTCCTTAAAATTTTTAGTCCCGCCCTGTTGTCAACTTCCTTGTGCAATAACAACATTTATTTTTTCTGATGTCTCGGTCATTACCGAGGCTATTGACTTCAAAGTTTGGCTAGCTTGTGAACCCGTACCAACAGGGAAACTGTAAACCCGAATACTTCGACACAGTTATGCCCTTTTTCAACTTAGAGTTTCACTCTAATTGCAGCCAAGCATCGGCACCCGCATGCGGTGCTATTGTATTTGATTAGAACTTGTATTTTTTGTGTGTGAATGTGCAGTTGCCTTTTATCACTGTCACCGATTTCAGACACCAATCGCAGACGGATCACATACAAAAACGGAACAAAAACAAAAACGCCAGGTGTTGATGCAATGCTTACAATGACAAGAAGAAAATAATCGATCGCTATGATGGATTTTTGGTGACCTTGTGTGTGTCATAAGTCTTAAATTGGTAATGCAATGCCAGATAAGCTGGCAAATTGTGAAATATGGACTGAAGTTTTATATAATGACTATTAATGACTGTCCAGAGAACACAGTGAAACTTACTGAGATGTATCCCATGTTGTACTTTATTATTCACCGATCAATAATCTGTCAATAAATGATGTTCTTGTACAGAAATATTTGTTATGTTGTGTAATACGCTACTTCTAACATTGTTTTGAACAATCATGTTATGTTTCGACGACGAAACTCCATTATGTACGGATTTCCAGAGTTTTAACAGTATTGGACCTTGATTTGAAAGTTTCTTGCCATAGAAAAAAATCCTATTGCCACATGTTTTTGGTAGATTCTCATTGTAAACACTGAGCCACGACCCAAGAAATTGTGTGTTGGTCATTTACTTTAAGGTAGGATCACTATTTCTCAACTCATCTGAAATAGTAATGTAAGAGAGAGTGATAAGATATGCGTTCTTTGTGGTGATAACCTAGTTGACAAGTAACCGATTTTTGTCACATTTGTAACTTGAAATGGTACTTAGGTCTACAAGGTCACAGTAGCCGCCGTTTGTTAGGGCCTAAAGAGACCTCTCTAGCAAAACCTTTTCACACTAATTAGCGGGTCAAATAGCTTCTGTTTGCGCTTTAGGTCAAATTTAAATTGTGCAGCATTTTCAAGTTTGTCATCCACTCTAAATAATGCCCTAATAGAAGGATTTGGAATAAGCCATTTCATTGGCTTGTTAATTTGCCATTTATATCAGCAAATCAGACTGCTAATTCGAGGATTTAAAATTGAAATAAGAATGGTTGGCGAATACAGCTCCTGTTCTAAGAGAAAAATATAACCGCTTTTTATTCAAACTATTACAGAAAAAGAAAAACCTTTCTACATATATTTTTTTTTCCAAAGCTGTCTAGTCGAAAAGATTGTCGACCATATCGGTTTAGCAGCTCCGATCTCCAGCTGTTAAAGCCAGTGAGAAAAAGGAAAAGGATTCCGTGAACTTACATCATTGCAATACTGTGGAACGCAACATATTGCTCACTCAACCCATTCAAAATATACATCTCCATCATGCTTTATACCAAGCAGGTCATCACATAAAATTATAGATCCACAAAATCCATTCTAACAGTCGACTTCAAATCACGATGCCGAATGTTCCTTGGACATGCAGAAAATTTACAGTTTGCAAAAAGTTTCGACCCATGTCAGCCTCGCGATCTGCACAGGCTGATATGGTCCGATACTGTTTGCAGACGCATAAAACTCCGTTTTCATATAACATGACTCATACTGATGGTCACAACAACAGTTACTCCAGGTCAAGGGTCGAATCTGAGTTGGAAGAACTTGTGGCCCAACTTAAACTAAACCAACAGTTATCTTAACAGACTAACGATGTAGGCTTAATCTTTTTTCCATTTGTATCATCATCATATCATCATCACCAAATACTGCATGACAACTCCTAAGTCCTAATAATGGGGTTTGAAGTCTTCCATACACTAATCGCGTGTAAAGCTAATGTTCTCAGATAGTGCCCTATGTACACTAGTGCACGGAAAAAATATTGTAGCGGTGTCCTCCGTGCACTAGACCTCTGTGCATTAGTGCTTGTAAACCACAAAGTCCTCACCTAGTGTCGGTGATTAGTCCCTGGCACACTAGTGTATCGAAAAGAAATGTGTCGGTGGCCTCCTTGCAGTAACGCTTGTAAACCCCAAAGTCCTCACATAATGTGGTAAAGAGCAAATGGCTATCTAGATGGGGTACTTTAGTTAGAATTTCAAAATTCTACTTTGTATGTGCTTTGATCGTTGTGATTTGTACAATTTCCACTTCCCATGATTGAGGAAAAATGGAAAAGAAAGAGAAAAGAAACCTCATTCAGTAAATCCCGATCTGGCCTGTTAAAAAAATTAGACTTCGCCAAAAAAGCAATGTGTGATATTTAGTAAAATTAACGCTCAAAACAACCTCCTTAATACCAACAACTGAGATTTAACTTTTCAGCCCAAATATACCCCCTCTTTCGACGGCTGAATATACAATCGACTTAAACTTGGATCGATTTTAAAGTCATAGCCTTAAGTAAGCCATGGCACGGAAAGGATCCAAGATCAGATTACATGTTTTCTGCAGTTCGATCTTTGTGTTTATCCTTTATTTAATATTAATACTTAGTAAGAAACAACAGTAGATTGGACGGGGGAAGGGGCTATGTGGCCCAGTGGTTAAGATCTAGTCCCAAGAACCAGGGTTTCACTCCTTATCAAAAGCTATGGGTTTTCATGGGGTGACCCATAGAAAAGCGTTGTAGAGCCCAACCTTGGTCATGTTTTAAACCCAGAAAACACATGAATAAGAAAGCAGTCACCATACGACTGAAATATTGTTGTAGGTGAAATGAAATCAATTAATCCATCTCAGTACATTCTAAGGTCTAATTAAGTTTTGGGACGAGCTCTCTGAATTAAGATCTAATTCATCAATATGCACACTCAGCTAATGGTTATCTGCTACAAATTACAGTATATACGTTTCGTAAACTTAAAGATAAGCATTGCTTTTATTAAGAAGATAGGGAAGACCTTGGAAGAAGCTAGGAGAATGATTAGTGATTCCAAAAGAAGACAGAATGGGTAAGAGTGAGTCACAATGACAGACCTAGTAGCAGACCTCCAGCTGATAAACTGAACCCATGGGGAACAAAGGTTGATCATAATTGCCTACCCCTACTTATTCTGTACGCACTGCTGTACTAAACTTTAAACAAAAACACATTTTCTTGATACTTTTGATGTCATTTATACAACAAACAGCTGGGGAGATCAATGATGATAAACTCTGTGCCAAGCCCGGTAGCTCAGTTGGTAGCGTACATGACTTGAAACCGTGGGAAACGAATCGGCAGCTCGACTAATTTGTTTTCTGAGGATTGATTATAGTAATTCCGACAGGGTTCATTCTTCTCGAGCCGCTAATTATTATTTCGATGATGGTCATACATGTGTGAAAAAAAAAAAATGTAAAGTACTGGTGAAAGAAATCCGGTAAAGCGTGGATACGTGCACTGACTGCCGCGATATAACTGAAATAATGTTGAAAACGGCATTAAACCGAGCACAAAGAGACAATAAATTTTCAAAATTTACATGTGAAAGAGATTAATTCAATTTATTAATTTACACCAGAATCATTAAAAAAAAAAAAAAAAAAGTGCATTATACAGTGAGTACCATTTATGCCAAAAACATGGCAATTAGTACAGTTACATCAAAATAATATTCTAGTATTTGCTAACTAGTATACACAAGATCCAAAACTTAATAGGAACAATTTCTCTAGAGAAATCGTCAACAGAGAACGATATCTGTGCAGTAGTTGTCCCCAAATCATCTTTTGGAGAAACTGTCCCCACATACAGTATCCAAATATGTTTATGTTTAGTAAGTCGTCTTTGAAAATATTTTCCTTTTTTGTTTTAATTGTGTACGAATAAGAATAAAGTTTATCGTAGTTTAATATATGTCGTAGTCCAAACTGAAATCTAGGCAGATCTGGAATCTGCCTAGACCAAATTGGAATTCTATTTTCGTCTAGACCAAATTAGAATTCTACTTTGGTCTAGACAGATTCTAGATTGGTCTAGACCAAATTAGGATTCCAGTTTGGCTAGGCAGATCCAGAATCTGCCTGGACCAAATTGGAATATTTTCTTGTTAAATACAGTATGACTACATATAAACCATCTGATTTAATTTGAACCCCAAAATAAAAGCGGTTTCATACAGAAATTCAGAGTGAGAGTAATGTTTTGTACTTTAGCAAAAAAAAAAAAAACAAGAGGGCCATGATGGCCCTGGGTCGCTCACCTTAGTAGAGTGCCTTAAAGGTTTTTCTTTAATTTGACCATGTGACCTAGTTTTTGACCGCAGGTGACCCAATTTCAAACTCATATTTCATGAAGACAAACATTCTGACCAATTTTCAAGTCAATTGAGCAAAAAATGTGGCCTCGAGTGCCCTATAGATATTTCTTTAATTTGACCTAGTGACCTAGATTATGACCCCAGGTGACCCAAATTTGAACTGGTCTTTTACTATATCAAAAGAAACATTTTAACCAATTTTCAAATCAAATGAATAATAAATGTGGCCTCTAGAGTGCCCACTAGCTATTTTTTTAATTTGACCAAGTGACCTAGTTTATGACCCCAGTTGGCCCAAATTCAGACTCATGTGAGATTTTACAAAGACAAACATTCTGACCAATTTTCAAGGCAATTAAGTAAATAATGTGGCCTCTAGAGTGCCTACAAGGTATTTCTTTATTTTGACCTAGTGACCTAGTTTATGGTTCCAGGTGACCCAAATCCAAACTCATCTGGTATTTCATCAAGACAAACATTCTGGCCAAATTTCAAGTCATTTGAGCCAGGGGCATCATATGAACAAACTTGGTAGAGGTCCACTCTGAGATGCAACATACCAAATATCAAAGCTCCACACCTTTCGGTTTCAGAAAAGAAGAATTTTAAAGTTTTCCTTCTTTGTTCCTATGTTCGAACTTGTGACCCCAGGGGCTGGGCCAGTTTTGACCCAAGCAGCATCCTTGGAACAAACTTGGCAGAAGTCCACTAGGAGATGCTACATACCAAATATCAAAGCTCTATACCTTCCCATTTAAGAGAAAAAAAAAAAAAATTAAAGTTTTCCTTCTTTGTTCCTATGTTTGAACTTGTGACCCCCGGGGCAGGGCCAATTTTGACCCCAAGGGCATCATATGAACAAACTTAGTAGAGGTCTACTAGGCGATGCTACATACCAAATATCAAAGCTCTACGCCTTCCTGTTTCAGAGAAGATGATTCTTAAAGTTTTCCTTCTCTGTTCCTATGTTCGAACTTGTGACCCCCGGGGCAGGGCCAACTTTTGCCCCAAGGGCATCATATGCGCAAACTTGGTAGAGATCCACTAGAAGATGCTACATACCAAATATCAAAGCTCCATGCCTTCCTGTTTCAGAGAAGAAGATTTTTAAAGTTTTCCTTCTTTTTTCCTATGTTGGAAATTGTGACCCCCGGGGCGGGGCCAGTTTTAACCCCAGGGGCATCATATGAACAAACTTGGTAGAGGTCCACAAGGCGATGCTACATACCAAATATCAAAACTCTACGCCTTTCAGTTTCAGAGAAGAAGATTTTTAAAGTTTTCCCTCTTTGTTCCTATGTTCGAACTTGTGACCCCCTGGGCAGGGCCAGTTTTGACTCCAAGGGCATCATATGAACAATTTGGTAGAGGTCCACTAGGAGATGCTTCATGCCAAATATCAAAGCTCTATGCCTTCTAGTTTTAGAGAGATAATTCTTAAAGTTTTCCTTCTTTGTTCCTATGTTCGAACTTGTGACCCCAGGGGCTGGGCCAGTTTTGACCCAAGCAGCATCCTTGGAACAAACTTCGCAGAAGTCCACTAGTAGATGCTACATGCCAAATATCAAAGCTCTACACATTCAAGTTTCCGAGAAGAAGATTTTTAAAGTTTTCCTTCTTTGTTTCTATGCTCAAACTTGTGATCCCCGGGGCGGGGCCAGTTTTGATCCCAGGGGCATCATATGAACAAATTTGGTAGAGGTCCACTAGGCAATGCTACATACCAAATATCAAAGCTCTACGCCTTCCAGTTTTAGAGAAGATGATTTTCAAAGTTTCCCCTCTTTGTTCCTATGTTCGAACTTGTGACCCCCCCGGGGCGGGGCCAGTTTTGACCCCAAGGGCATCATATGAACAAACTTGGTAGAGGTCCACTAGGAGATGCTTCATACCAAATATCAAAGCTCTATGCCTTCTAGTTTTAGAGAAGAAGAATTTTAAAGTTTTCCTTCTTTGTTCCTATGTTGGAAATTATGACCCCCGGGGCGGGGCCAGTTTTGACTTCAAGGGCATCATATGAACAAACTTGGTAGAGGTCCACTAGGAGATGCTACACGCCAAATATCAAAGCTCTACACCTTCAAGTTTCAGAGAAGAAGATTTTTAAAGTTTTCCTTCTTTGTTACTGTGCTCAAACTTGTGACCCCCGGGGCGGGGCCAGTTTTGACCCCAGGGGCATCATATGAACAAACTTGGTAGAGGTCCACTAGGAGATGCTACATACCAAATATCAAAGCTCTGCGCCTTCTAGTTTCAGAGAAGAAGATTTTTAAAGTTTTCCTTCTTTGTGACTATGCTCAAACTTGTGACCCCTGGGGCGGGGCCAGTTTTGACCCCAGGGACATCAAATGAACAAACTTGGTAGAGGTCCACTAGGAGATGCTACATACCAAATATCAAAGCTCTGCGCCTTCTAGTTTCAGAGAAGAAGATTTTCAAAGATTTTGCTTTTTTTTCCTTTTTGTTGCCATGGCAACCAGAGTTGTGGGTGGAATTCAATTCTTTGAACAATTTTGGTAGAGCTTCACCCAAGGAACATCCCTGCCAAGTTTCATCAAGATTGGCCCAGTTGTTTAGGAGAAGAAGATGTTTAAAGAAATTGTTGATGGACGACGGACGACAGACGACGGACGACGGACGCCGGACATAGGGCGATCACAATAGCTCACCTTTAGCACGTTGTGCTAAGGTGAGCTAAAAAAAAAAAAAATCTAGGAAACGGAGCAACTGTGGGGGAAAAAAGCAAACTGCTTTTACTAAAAAAAGCTCTCAGTTGACTGTATTTATATTTTACATTGCATTATACAAAAGTGTTTAGCCAAGAATAAAAAACTTTATTGCGCTTTTATAGACTATGAAAAGTGTTTTGATACAATTAATCGGGACATGCTGATACATAAACTGATTTCAACAGGCCTTAGTTCCAAATTTGTGAAAATTATTAAAGCTTTGTATACAAAAGTTATGTCATGCGTGAAAGTGTCAAACAGTTCAAAAATGTCTGATTTTTTCGATGTCTCAATGGGTTTAAAGCAAGGAGAACCCCTCTCGCCAATTTTATTTATTTTATTCGTAAATGATATAAACGATGCATTTGACATCAACAACCTTACAGATGATGATCTAGATATTTTATCTATATACCTTTTAATGTTTGCAGATGATATGGTTGTTTTTACTACTGATAAAAGTTCCTTACAATTTCAACTTAATAGTTTATATAAATACACCGAGAAATGGGGTCTTAAAATAAATGTAAACAAAAGCAAAGTCTGTATTTTTGAAAAACGTAAAAGTAATTGCAACTTCGATTGGGCTATTGCGGGAGAAAAACTAGAAATTGTTGATGAATTTTGTTATTTAGGTATTAAATTCTTTAGAACAGGTAGAATGCAAAATGCAGTTAATGCACTAAATGATCAAGCTTTAAAAGCTATGAATAGTTTATTATCTTTATTTAAAAAAGTTCCAACAGATATCAGAACAAAACTGCTACTTTTTGACAGAATGGTATCTCCAATTTTACTGTATGCAGCTGAGGCTTGGGGGATTTATAACCTAAAATCAATTGACAAAATACATATGAAATTTTTAAAGAAAATTCTTGGTGTAAGCCCTCAAACCCCAAACTTCGCTGTGTATGGAGAACTTGGAAGATATCCAATGTCACTTTTGGCGCTCGAAAAGTCAATTAAATATTATTTAAAAATCAAAAGTAATAGAATGTCACTTATTCATACAATATTTAATGAAAATTGCAATATTCAAATTGCTAGTAGAAATGCTTTTGACTGGTCTAAAAAAATCAAGGAAAATTTAGATAAAACTGGATATTCATATATTTGGACAAGATATAACATAGACAATTTTAATTTTGTATTCAAAAATATTCAAAGAAGACTTCGTGATAATTTCATACAGGAATGGCAAAATTCGACCCGCACTTGTGTAAAATTAGACTATTATTGTAATTACAAAACTAATTTCGAATTTGAAAATTATTTAACAAACATCAGGGATGAAACACTAAGAAAAACGCTGACACGCTTTAGACTTGCCTCGCATAAGCTTGCAATAGAAACTGGGAGAATCCAAAATATTGATAGACAAAATCGAGTTTGTAGACTTTGCAACATTAATATAATAGAATCAGAATATCACTTTTTATGTGTTTGTCCAAAATATTGTGAATTAAGATCAAAACACTTAAATATACACTGGTTTACAATTGCTAAATTTAATAGAATTATGTCATCTAAAAAACGAAAAATCCAAATTAATACTGCAAAATTCATCAAAAGAGCATTTGATTTACGAAATATCTTTTTAAATAACGTTTGACATTATTGATTCTTATCTTGCTGATTATATTAAAATAAAGGTAAGTTTCAAGCCATAGTACAAACCCTAATGATACTATCTCTTTATTATATCTTTTATTATTATTATTATTTTTTTTTCTTTTTGAAGATAAATACTTCTAATCGGACAGTGTAGATCTCAGATCAGACTACACGGTCTGTGCCGTCTGATCTTGATCTACAATACCCACAAAAAAAGTCGAACATGCTCAATTTCTTAAGGGTTAATCCTACTATAGTTGTGATTATTATTTTTTTCAGATTTTTATATATTGTATTTGTAAATATTTATTCTATATTTCATGCTATATTTCTGTAAAATGGTCAATGGCAAAATTCTTTTGCCGAATACCAAATAAAGTCATTTTTGAGTTTTGAGTTGAGTTGAGTTGTAAACATACGTATGTGGATTAAAATTATTTTAAAATCAGAAAAAATAATCCAATAATAAAGTAGTAAACATTGTAGGAAAAGAAGAAAATGTTTTAATTTCCAAAGAATTCTACCTCAGAGTTGTAAACCTGTTTTTTAGGATTGTTATAATTACAACAATGAGAAAAACGATTCATTAATCAAGTAGAAAATATTGTGGGAAGAGGAGAATTGTTAATACTGTATATTCTTTAATTTGCCTTGAAATAAACAATAAATAATAATATGTGAAGGGTCATACTGGCACAAATGATGTGTGAAGTGACAATGAAAGCTGTTAATTGCCAAAGAATTGTTAACTGCCAAATTTGTTAGCCATAAAGGTATGAAGTTGCTTTAAATTTGGACTAGTTGAAAATGTTGTCGTTTGGTATTTTTAGCTCCACTGGCGGAAGGCCAGCGGGCTTATGTCATGGCCCGGTGTCCGTCGTGCGTCCGTCCGTCCGTGCGTCCGTCCGTCCGTGCATTAACTTTTGTTTCAAACATCTTCTTCTCTGAAACTACCCATCCAATTTTCATGAAACTTCACAGAAATGATCCTGCCATGGTCCTCTTCAGAATTTCTTGAAAGAATTTGATTCCTTCCAAAACTCTGGTTGCCATGGCAACAAAACTGAAAAATATTGGAAATCTTTAAAAATCTTCTTGTCTGAAACCATGAGGCATAGGGCTACCAAATTTGGCATGTAGCTTTATGTAGTAGACCTCTATCAAGTTTCTTCAAATTATAGCCCTGGGGTCAAAATTGGCTCTGCCCCAGGGTTCACAAGTTTTACATAGGCTTATATAGAGAAAACTTTAAAAATCTTCCTGTACCTAGCCATAAGGCCTAGGGCTACCAAATTTTGCATGTAGCTATATCTAGTGGGCCTCTACCAAGTGGGCCAAAACTTTAGCCCTGGGGTCAAAATTGGCCCCGCCGCAGGGGTCACAAGTTTTACATGGGCTTACATAGTGACAACTTAAAAAATCTTCCTGTGTTGATTTTTTTTTTTGAAATTAGCCTTGCATCGGGGGTCTTATGTTTTACAGAGGCTTCATATGGACAAAACTTGAAAATCACCTTATTTATAACCATACAGCATAGACTTGTATTATTTTGGCATGTGGCTTTATCTTGTGGACCTCTACCAGGGTTCAAGTAATTATAGCTCTGGGATCAAAAATGGCTTTGCCCTGCGGGTCTCAACTTTCACATGGGCTTTTACAGAGAAAACTTTGTAAGTCTTCATTTTGAAACCATTTGGCTCAGAATTGAAATGTTTAGTATTTATGGTTTATATTTATAAGCCAGTGGAGCGATACAGGGCCATCATGGCCCTCTTGTTTGTTATAAATCAGTTTTTAATCCATTAGCAGGTAATCCTGAGTTTTAATACCCATGTGAAGGACATCTTTGAAAAACAGTGTTGAAAAAGAAAAAAGTGCTTGTTTCCATTCTTTTCTCTTTTTCTCATAATGTTTAAAAAAAACCTTGTAAAGATTGCAAAAAATAAGTCATATCTATTTTTTTTTTTTTTTTTTCATTTTTCAATTTGAAAAAGTCTTAAAAATGTTTTTTTAATAAATTAGTCTAACCTATAAACACTTAATCCTGAGTTTTAACAACCGTCCGAAAGAAAGCTTTAAAAACAATGTTGGAAGAAAAGAAAATGATGGTATCCAACATGTTTTCCTGTTCCCACAATGTTTTTCAAAGGTTTCCACTAATCTTTGTCTACACTTTGCCTGCAAAATATGATTTAAGTTGGGCACTGCAGAAAAAAATGCAGAATAGGGATAAATTCATAACTTACAACATTTTCTTTTCTTTTATATACATGTGTTTATTTAATGTTAAAAAGTAAAAAGTTTAGATATTAAAATTCAAATAATATAGTTTGCTTTTTGTGTGTGTGTGTTTAAAGTGAAAAGACTGAAAAAAAAAAATCCCAATTTGGTCTAGGCAGATCCTGTATCTGCCTAGCCAAACTGGAATTCTAATTTGGCCCAGGCAGATTTACCAAACAAGAATTCTGTTTTGGTCTGGGCCAATTCTAATTTGGTCTAGGCAGACTCCAGATCTGCCTAGGCAGATTCCGGATCTGCCTAGATTCCAATCTGGCCTACGACATATACATCTGATTATATCAAAACTGATATATATAAAACAGAACGGAACAGAAATGTTTTTTCACTGTACGTGTATATAGGATAGATAATACAGTAATTGCTTTGTTTAGAGGTGTCACGGGTTGTTGCCCACACATTTCACGAGACAGATTACACCTGTAAAATACAAAGAACTTAAGTCTAAAAACCCACAGGCCAATATGAAAATGTTATTCCCTGCAAAATTAACTATGAATGGCAAAACCATCCGTGACATGTTTCCTGAATGGAATGAAGTCCTACACACTCCACGTGTTTGCATTACGCCTGCACATAGTACTACACAGCCAGTCCCTGCACGTGCTACGATCAACGATAACCTAAACCTAACATCGACCGGTACCGCACCAACTACTCTGGATACTGCGACAGCTAGTTCACAGCCAAGTTTTCGTCCTCGGATAGCTCCAACCAGGAATCCTGAACGTGACAAAAATTCCGATGGCAGTGGATAGGCCAGTCCTGTGAAAATCCCTGCAATACAGATACAAAATAAACTATCAAACATCAAGTGTGACTTTTTGAATGTACGTGGTTTCAAAGGTCGCCTTGAATACCCCGAGTTTTCAAAAACTGTTTGTGAATTTGATATATTTGGTGTTTCAGAGACAAACATTGACTGCTTCGATACTGTTGACGTTCCTGGGTATACATTTATGTCAAAGTGTAGAAAGAAAATTTATATTAGAAAATCAGGGGGAATAAGTGAGTTCAGCAAAATAGTAGTTCTAAGTACGTGCAAAGACTAGATCAGACTCTGAATTTGCATTATGGGTAAAACTTTCAAAGACCTTTTTTCTCTAGATGATGGTGTTTTCATTGGAATAGTCTATATACCCCCTGATGGGTTTAAGTATCATGATGAATCTCAAATACAAGTACTTGAATTTGAGATTTCAGATTTTTGCTTAAGATCAAAATATACACTTCTAGCAGGAGACTGGAATGCGCGCATTACTAAAATGTGTGATTATTTTCACCCCGACTTATTCATTATGTCAGAACTGTCTGCGACAGATTACCAAACGGACTATATGGACAAAACTAAAATACTAGAAGAGCTAAATATCCCGTTGCACAGAGCCTCTAATGACACAAAAACAAATGCACTTGGCTTTTCCCTTTTGGATATATGCAAAAATAATGACCTTTTTATTTTGAACGGCCGCTATAGAAAAGACAAAAATATTGGACAATTTACTTTTAGAAGAACATCTGTAATTACTACGTACTATCATCAGTTGATTGTTTCTCACTATTGAATGACTTTGCTGTAATGGAAACTGACCCCCTTTTATCAGATGGCCATGCTTTACTTATGTGGGCATTTTTCACCAATCAAAATAATGACTCGAGCCCTGAAATGGTAGAAAATATAATCAAAATTAATTGGCAGGATAAATTATCAGCCTGTTTTGCAAATAAAGTCAATGAAAAGAAGTTAGAGCAAATTATCAGTGACATTGCAAATCTAACCCCTTCTCCTAACATTATCGACTATGTAACCAGTTAAATAACTGATTTGTTGTTGGACTCTGCAAACAAAGCCTTTAAACCAAAAACATCTCAACAAAACAATAACAATAAACCCTGGTTTGGACCTAAATGTCACCAAATGCGTAAACGATACCATGTTGCAAAGGCAGATTAAAAAAAAAAAAAATCAAAAAGCACTCTAAATAAGACTAGATTAAATGCGGCTAGCAAAGAATATAAAAAAAAAACAATGAACCATTATATAAATAAGCACATTGATAATACTGCAAAAAAACTTCGGCAAATGGAATCCAAAGATCCCAAAAAGTACTGGAAATTATTAAGCAAGAATAAAAAAAAAAAAGATAGCACAAAAACATCCACACCTACAATTAATGATTTCTATCAGCATTTCAAAAATGTGAACAGAAATGATGATCCAAATGTACATAAATCCCAAAGTTTCAATCATAACAATACAGATTTTAATGATACTAGCCTCAACTCACAAATTACTGCAGATGAAACTCTAAAATGCATTGCACATTTAAAAAACTAGACAACATCTTAAATGAATACATCAGAAGCACAAAAGATCAATTATTACCAGTATATGTTTTCCTTTTTAATGCAATCTTGGATACTGGCCATATGCCGGAATCATGGTTAAGTGGTACAATATGCCCTATCTACAAAGGAAAAGGCCTTTCATCAGATCCAAACAATTATAGACCTATCACAATATTATCATGCCTAGGCAAATTATTCACTGCAATACTAAACAACAGAATAAATAGAAAGAAAGAAAATCAAGCAAGGTTTAGAAAAGGCTATTCTTGCTCGGACCATTTATTCTCCATGAACTGCCTTATCAACATCCTCAAGAAAAGAAAACATAAATTGTTCTGCTATTTTGTTGATTTCTCCCAGGCATTTGATAAGGTTAAATTGGTCAAAATTACTAACAACTTGGGTAAATGGTAAGGCATTCAATGTTATCTACCAAATGTATCAAAATATTAAATCATGTGTATCCTTAAATGGCAAATCGTCATCTTTTTTTGCCTGTGAAAATGGGGTCCGTCAAGGCGACAATGTGTCGCCCATACTCTTCTCAATTTTTCTAAACGACCTAGAATCCCACCTCATGGTCAGAGGTGGTCAAGGAATTAACATTTCATCACATTTAAACGAGCAACTTTGGCTGAAAATTCTGGTACTGCTATATGCAGATGACGCTGTCCTTTTAGCAGAAAGTGCATATGACCTACAAAAAAATTTAAACCATTTCCAAGAATATTGTAGCCAATGGAACTTGAAAGTCAACCCTAGTAAAACAAAAGTTATTGTTTTTGGTGCAAAAAATAAATATCTATAATTTTCAACTAGCTGATAATAATTTAGAAATAACAGACTCATACAAATACCTTGAACTATTCCTCAGTAGTAATGGATCATTTTTAAGTACCCGCAAACATCTGACAGAGCAAGGAAGGAAAGCTTATCACTCAGTCTCTGCCCAGGCACGTTCTCTAAATTTACCAATCGACTTACGAGTCAAACTCTTTGATCACACTGTGGTACCAATACTTCTGTATGGTTTGGAAATATGGGGATACGAGTCACATGATATCCTAGAAAAAGTACATGTTGAATTTCTAAGGAAAATTACCAAAGCAAAAAAATCCACACCGAGGTATATGCTGTATGGGGAGTTAGGTCGCTACCCTTTAACTATAAATATCAAATCTAGGCTAATTAACTTTTGGATCAGAATCATATGTGGCAACCACAATAAAATTTCTTATCAAATATACAAATTCATCCTGAATGACTCAAGGGTATGAATATAAATGGCTTAACTGTATCAAGACTATTTTTAATCAGACCGGTAATGGGATTATATGGACTACACAAAATTACAACATGATTAAAAATATTCACAAAATAATTCAACATGACCTCATAGACCAGTTTAGACAAGAGTCGACACAACAATTACACTTGCCACAGAAGGGAAGAAATTATAGTATCTTTAAGAGAGAATTAAAGTTTGAACCGTACCTTACTTTGCTCCCTCATTCATTAGCCATAAACATGTTCCTCTTCAGAACTGCAAACCACAGATTACCAGTTGAGACAGGTCGTTGGACTGGAACACCTTACCTTGAAAGAAAATGTACAAAATGCTCCTTAGATGCAATAGGTGATGAGATTCATTATCTGTTCTCATGTCCAAATCTCTTAAGAAATCGTCAATCTTTACTGCCAGAAATGCTTGTAATCAATAACACATTCAGTTTTGATAGACTTTTGAATGTAACCGACCGCACTCTACTAGTAAAACTAAACAAATTCATGTCCCTAATTCGGAAAGAAATAAATGGCTAATGTTTACTATTGAGTTAAAAAATGTAAACAAGTTCACTCATCCGTTTTACTACGTTACAAATAATTGGTATTCCATTCATATCTTGCTGTGTACACACGGCCCCACACGATATGCATGCATATTCGCCTCGTTTTCATTTGTGCTGTTACGCCCGGTACCAAATACCCGGTAACGTCAGTAGTATAGGCAGTCAGCCTAGGGACAAATGAGGCATTTTGTCCCTAGTCTGACTGCCCTGGAGCCATTTTGTCCCTAGTCTCACTGCCCGTGGGCAGTGAGACTAGGGACAAAAACCGCATCACCGAAGAATTTGGCGGTAATTCGGCTTCCGCGCGTAGAAATACAATAAGAAATAGTCCCTACTTGAATAAAAGTAGTTCCGGCAGGTGATTCAGACATACCCCCCTCATTGGACTTAGTCTTTTTCTTTTGTCCCTAGTCTCACTGCCCGTGGGCAGTGAGACTAGGGACAAAATGGTCCGCTGACCCCTCTGGGGAGGCTATGGGACATAATGGTCATGTGACGTCACAGGTTGGACTTAGTCTTTTTCTCCACGATAGGTTTCTCTGGAGACAAGTCTGATCTTGATCTACACTGTTTAGGTTGATCGATCATCGTTCGCATCTGTAGGACTTAACCAATTCTGGACCATCGTTGGACTTAGTCTTTTTCCACCGTCTTTGTTCGGTTGAGATCTGTTCTTTCTCTGTTATCGTTGGACTTAGTCTTTTTCTACGTCTTCGATCGGCTTAGTCTTTCTCTATAACCGTCAGACAGAGGTCATCGTAGGACTTAGTCTTTCTCCACGATATGAGCTATATTCCCACCTCACGCTGGTTCAGGCAAAGAGTATCGTTGGACTTAGTCTTTTTCTTCGTCTTTGGGTCTTTTTCTCTACTATCGTTGGACTTAGGCTTTTTTCCACGATATGGGCTATATTCCCACCTCACACTGGTTCAGGCAGAAAGTATCGTTGGACTTAGTCTTTTCTCCGCCGTCTTTGTTCGACTCTGTAGGACTTAGCCATTTCTCAGCTTTCGGTCGATTTAGTCTTCCTCTCTATTAGGATAAAGTTGGACTTAGTCTTTTCTCCATCTTCGATTAGGTGTTGTAGATAATTAGTAGATAGAACATCACATTCTATGTGAAATAGAACGTGATGTTCTATCTACATGCTTCCGCCCACGTTCGTGCTCTTCATTTTAACGGAATTAACGTTAACCAATCGTTAGTTTCGTTACATTTTTTGGAGATTTCATTCACATAGATATTGTAGGACTTAGCCTTTTTTTGATCTACATGCTTCCGCCCACGTTCGTGTTCTTCATTTTAATGGAATTAACGTTAGCCAATCGTTAGTTTCGTTACATTTTTGGAGATTTCATTCACATAGATATTGTAGGAGTTAGTCTTGTTTTTGATCTACATGCTCTCGCCCATGCTCGCGCTCTTAATTCTGTTAATTCTGTATCAAAGTAGGTCAATCCCCCTACCAAGCTATAAAGCCAGCAGATTTCTCTATAGACCATTTCATTTCCACAATGAAGTTGTCCGAGCGGTGTTCTCCATGGTGAGTCTTTTTGGATGTGCTTAGTAATACTTGTCCGAATACTACTAATACCAAACTGTTGTGGGTTATTTGGTGAAGGTTCGGGAAGGAAGTGAGGGAAGCTATAGTCTTTTCGGGAGTAACCATTCAGACCTAACCAAGACCAAGAAAGGTTTTTACTTTTTCTTCAAATTGTCCTTTTCAGGACTAACCAAGACCCAAAAGGTCTGCTTCTTCAAATTGTCAAATTGTCAAAGAAACAAAGTCAAGTCCTATATGCTTTTCATATCTTTATTTAAAACTTTTTTATTTAAAACATTCTGTACAATAATCATTACAATGAAACATTGAACTGTAGAAATATATACAATGAAACATATATGGTCTACATTGAACTGTGAAAATCAGAAACTTTGAAGTACAGAAATATATACAATGATACATTTAAAAACTTTATGTACAATAATCATTACAATGAACTGGCAAAATATATACAATGAAATTTTTATTTAAAACATTGAACTGTGAAAATATATACAATGAAACATATATGGGTCATTATTTGGCTTACAGTCATAAACATGCCTAAAAGACTAGTACCTTATTCGGACAGTACGCTTCTAAAACCATGTCTAAAAGGTCATTAACCCTAAAACAAGGTCTAAAAGTCTAGTACCGTATTCAGATAGATTCTTCAGACAGAGCAAGTAGCGATGAGGCAATGCAGTCCATGTCGAATTTTAAGTATGAAATATATATATATATATATACAATTGTAAGAAGAGAAAAATTACTACCGGCATTTGAAAAATTGTTTTTAAACAGTTCTTTGAAATAGTTCTTTTGAAAATAGTTCTTTTGAAACAGTTCTTTTTGTTAAAAATTACAGACACAATTTTCTTTTTTTCTTCGGGATGTCAGGCTCACAATCACTCTTGCGTTTCTTTTCATTATTTTTCAATACAAGATCTGAACAACTTTTTGCGCTGTGTTTTTTGGATTTGTCTTTCAAAAATTTCTCGTTCACAACATCGGATTTCCATCTACGTCTCAACTCGATATCTGAACAGGTCTTCTTTTCTTCTCGTCGAATTTTCTTTTCTGAAGAGGGTTTCTTGTTTTTCCCCTCTTCGATTTGATTCTTTCCAGATAACTTTTCTGAAGAAGTCTTGTTGATTTTATCGTTGATTTTATCGCTGATTTTCTTTTCTTCAGACCCTGAAGATTTTTGAACCCTCTGTTCGTTGTTTTGGTCTTCTCCAGATTTCTGATCGAGTATAAGCGTATCCTCTTTCTTTTCTGAGGAAATCTTGTTGATTTTATTGTTGATTTTATCGTTGATTTTCTTTTCTGAAGAGGTTTTCTTCTTCACAGGGTAATCTATCTGAATTCTACAGATTTCTGTATCGCTGATTTCTGTGTTATCAAGCTCCATATTTTCAATCTGCCTTTCGATCTGATTTTCGATCTGCTTTTCGGTCTGATTTTCAGTCGATGGATCGTTGATTTTATCGTTGATTTTCTTTTCTGAAGAGGGTTTCTTGTTTTGGTTCTTTCCAGACGTTGAAGAAACCTTGTTGATTTTCTTTTCTGAAGAAGGTTTCTTGTTTTGGGGGTTTTTCCCCTTTCCACTCGATGAAGTTGTAGGCTGTGACGGTTTTGTCTTCCGTTTATTCTCGTCTACTTTATAGGATAATAGAGACCCAACGTATTTCATATGTTGAGATTCACCACTCGTTTCCGTTGTTGGTGAAATTTTGACATCGTGGGTGTGGGGGTTCACGAAGACAAAAACGAATCTCCACATTTGATTTTCTTTCTCTGGACATTGTCTGGCCCAATGTCCTGATCTGTCGCATGTAAAGCAAATATTCGTTGTCATATCATCCACTCCATGGCGTCTGTCGAATGTCGCTTGATCCAGGACTCTGGTGATACGATAGACGCCTTTTTCTGCAGAATGTTGATGGGATAGAAATGATCCCACATAGTTTCCAGTATGGTAGACTTGATATCGTGGTGGTATATTGCTGATCTCATAATCGTGAGTGTATGGGTTAACATACAGATACACTCTCTTTGGCGTTGTACTTTGTAGCTTGAACTCACTCATTTTTCTATCGACTGCTCTGTTTGAAATCTTTCCGAAGAATGATGGAAATGTCAATCGTAACATCTTTTATGTCCGTTCGGTCTGAAAAAGATATAAAAAGCTAGGTTTCTTGAGTTCTGGGTCATTGTCTGACTTACAACCAGTCATGTCTAAAAGGCTAGTACCTTATTCGGATAGTACAAGTGACGATGAGGCAATGCAGCCCATGTCGAAAAAGAGAAAAAAATTACTACCAGCAAAGAAAAGAAAAAGAATCCTAGTCTACCCAGACAGTAGTAGCAATGATGAAAGTGACGATGAGAAATTTCCACCCAAAAAGAGAAAAAGTTTACCATTGAAAGAAGAAAGTGACGGTGAAAGCTACGATGAGAAATCTTTGAAAGAGCTATATCAAAAACCAAAACAGTCCTTTTCAGGACTAACCAAGACCGATAAAAAATCTTTGAAAGTCTCAACGAAGGAAAACTCTTTGAAAGAAGAAAGTCATGCTGGGTCATTTTTGCCGAAGAAAGAAGTATATTCTTCAGAGACAACGAAGGAGAAATCTGTACAAATGAATGTGGATTGTACCAGCGAAGACGAGAAATCTTTGAAAGAAGAAGATAAAAACTCATTGAAAGAAGAAGAAGACAGAAAATCTTTGAATCATGCTGTGCTATTTTTACCCAAGAAAGAGAAAAGTGAAGACAAAAACTCTTTGGATATGAGAAGCCTATACGCCTTAACAGAAGTGGGAAAAAAGAAGTCAAGAAAATTCAAAACAGAATCCCATGTACTGGAGGCGTCTTTTAAGAAATTCGAGGAGCTACAACCCCACCAACTGACCGGCTTATTCGACGATGTTATCCAACAAATCGTTCAAAAGTTAAAGGCTGAATCGAGGGATATGATTAGAATTAGCGTCAATCACCCCTCATTGAAAATAGGGATTCATATTCCCTTTCTATATGTGGAGGAGTTGGAGAGTCATACTATGTTGGACGAAATTGAAAAAGTTCTACAATCGAATGAAGAATTCGTCTTGAACGATGGCCGCATGACATTCGATATCACACATACGATACCTCCAAGTGGAAGTGGTAAAAATCTTAGAGCCACAGAACTATTGGATTCAAAGGTTTTTGCAAAAAAGAAACAATCGATTATTGAAATTAACAATCGTGACCACCTATGTTTTGCAAGAGCCGTTGTTGTGGGGATTTGTTACCATGAACGTGAAAACACCCAAGAATGGAATCGGAGATGGGATATCATCAAAAGATCAAACAGACCAGTTCAAAAGACTGAAGCCGAGAAATTGATGAATGAAGTTGGAGTTTCATCGACACAACCTGTAGGTCTTGAAGAATACAAAAAAATTCAAGAGTTCCTGTATGAAAAAGGCTATGTCATTAAAGTTCACCAACAGCAGTCGAGAGTGGAAAAAGTATTTGAACATCCAGAAGTGAAAGACGATAGTAAAATCATACATTTGTACTTTCATCAAAATCACTATGATTACATCAAATCCATCACAGGATTTCTTGATAGTGTTTATTATTGTGAGTTCTGTGACACACGTTACAGCAGGCGGGAAGACCATACTTGCTCAAAGATCTGTAAAGGTTGCTTTCGTACTGGAAAATGTCCATCAGAATCAAAAGAATATGTCTGCACCAAGTGTCATAGACGATTTTTCAGTGCAGCATGCTTGAAAAATCACAAAACACTTCAAGGCAAAGAGAAGAAAACCATTTGTGAATTAGTGAAACTTTGTTCAAAATGTGGAGGCCAGGTTTTTGACAGAAAGAAAAATCATGTCTGTAAGGGAAAGAAAAAGTGTCACCTTTGCAAGAAGATAGTTGACTTTTCTCACCGCTGTTTTATTCAGCCTTACCAGAGTAAGATGAAGCATGACAGCGACGATGAGACGAGTTCTTCTCTAGTCAAAAAACCTTTGTTCATTTTCTTTGATTTCGAATGCCAGCAAGACACGGGGGTACACATTCCAAATTACTGTATTGCACACCGAGCCTGTGCTGAATGTATCGATAAACCACTTGATTTTCATTGTTCCACATGCAGTGAATTCAAAGAAGGAAGAGAAGTTATTTTTCAAGGAAAAGAAACTTTGAGTCAATTTTGCAGCTGGCTCTTTACAAAGCATCATAAAGGAATCATAGCTATTGCCCATAATCTCAAAGGGTATGATGGTCAATTTATTCTCAATCATATTATCAACGTAGGAATGAAAGAACCAGAAGTAACCATGAATGGGAATAATATTTTGAAGTTAGAACTGAACGGTGTGTGTTTGATCGACTCCTTCAGTTTCATGAACTTTGGGCTGGCGAAATTTCCAACTACGTTTGGACTTCAAGAAATGAAAAAAGGCTACTTTCCTCACTGGGCAAATACAGACGAATTCTGGGATTACGTTGGGCCATACTTGGACATGTCTTATTACAAACCCGATTCAATGTCCGAAGAGGCTCGATCGAAATTCATAGTCTGGTATAATGACAAAGTTCAAAATGGTGAGGAATTCAATTTTCAAAAAGAGATGGAGATGTACTGTCGTTCGGATGTTGATATCCTAAGACGAGGCTGTGGTGAATTCAGAAAGTTGTTCATCGAACAGAGTGGAATTTGCCCATTTACAGAGTCGTTTACCATCGCCGGAGCCTGTAACAAGATTTGGCGAAAAGATTATTTACCAAAAGATCAGATAGCCATCATTTCATGCAAAGATCCAGTCAGACGTCGGTTTTCTATGAAAGCAGTACGTTGGATTCAAAGTATCGCTAGAGAAAAAGTGATTCATATTCAACATGCCAAAAATGGTGGTGAATTTCGAATAGGGAAATACACCGTAGACGGATTTCACCACAAATCAAATACTGTCTATGAATTCCTCGGGGATTTATTTCATGGTTGTCAGACATGTTTCAAGGATCGAAAATATATCAACCCCATCAATGGAAAAACAATGGATGAATTGTACAACAGTACTATCGAACGGCTAGAAACCATCAAAAGAATGGGATATAACGTCGTGACCATATGGGAGCATGAATTCGACGCCAAGATGAAGAAGGACAAAGAGTACAAAAAAACCATTGAAAGTCTATACCCGAACTGTGACCCCATCGAACCAAGAGAGGGGCTGGCTGGAGGTAGATGCAATGCAATAAAAATTGCCTATGATGTTGAGGAAAGCGGTGAGAAGAAAATCAAGTACATTGACATTTGCTCTCTGTATCCTTACGTCTGCAAACATAAATTCTATCCTGTAGGCCATCCAACAATCTTGACTTATGAGAACATTGACATGAAGAATATTCGTCAGTATGAAGGACTCATTAAATGCAAAGTTCTACCCCCAACTGATCTGTTTCATCCCGTTCTTCCAGTTCACTGTAACAACAAGATGATGTTTCCACTTTGTATGAAATGTGCACAAGAAAGCTCAAACGTTTGTAATCATGAAAGAGAAGAGAGAGCTTTGGTTGGAACTTGGGTTACATTCGAACTGTTCAAAGCTCTCGACTGTGGATATCGGCTAATGCAAGTGTATGAAATCTGGCATTTCGACTCTGTTTCGGATCAATTCTTTAAAGGCTATGTGGACAATTTCTTGAAAATCAAGCAAGAAGCCAGTGGATATCCCGGCTGGTGTCAGACAGACTCGGAAAAGGAACAGTTCATTCGCGAGTATGAGGAAGGCGAAGGGATTCGTCTCGACCCCAAACGTATTCAAAAAAACCCTGGCAAAAGATCATTTGCTAAGATTATGCTGAACTGTCTTTGGGGAAAATTAGCACAGCGTGAAAACATGAGCAAGACGAAATACATCAGAGAACCGTCTAAATATTTCGAGTTGATTACCGACCCGAAATATACGGTAAAACATGTGGAAATCTTTGACAATGAGTGTCCATTCATTTTGGTCAACTATGAAGAAAAGATGGACTTTGTCGAAACGCATGCAACAGCCAATGTTATTGTAGCATCCTACGTAACAGCTTATGCAAGGTTGGAACTGTACAGTGTTCTTGAAAGATTGGAGGATAGAGTACTGTATTTCGATACAGATAGTTGTATGTACATTCATGATCCTGGATTGTGGAACCCTCCCATTATTAACAGCAGACTAGGAAAATGGACCGATGAAGAGCCTGATTGCAGAATAACTCATTTCAGAGGATTAGGCCCCAAGAATTACGCTTATAAGATGAGAACAAAAGATGGAAAAGAAAAAAGCAAATGTAAAGTCAAGGGAATTACTTTGGATCACAATACAAATCAGCTGGTGAATTTCGACACCTATTCAAAATGTGCTTTGGATCGCACAGTAGAAATTAAAGTTCAGTATGACTGTAGAATCAGAAGGCATAAAGACAGAACAGTGACCAGCGAACCACAGTCAAAAACGTTTCGCTCTGTATATACCAAAAGAGTAATTGTAAACGATACTGATACTGTCCCCTATGGCTATAAAAGTTTGAGGGTATAAATAAACTGTAAGAAAACAACATCGTGTTACATTGAAGTGAACGATCAAAGTAAGACGTTCTTAAAAAACAGTTTTAAAATCAGTGGAAAATCAAAAGTGAAAAAAAAAAATATGTCAAGTGAAATGCTACCTTTACCGATAGAACTACGTGAAAAAGATTATAGAGATTTCAGCCATCAGCACACGCTCGATGAACAAGTACAGTTTGACATTAAATTCAAATGTGTGAAACTTTGGATAGATAAATTGCATAAGGGAGTTGCAAAAGGAGAAACATCCTGCAAATTGTATGGTATACACAGCTTTATTGTGATGATGGGGGATGATACAAATTTCGATCTTCCTCTCCAAGCTTATTTAGCAATTTGTCTGTTGAAAGACAACTATATTGCTAAACAAATGCATTCCACAAGTCGATGGGTATTCATTATCGTAGGAAGAACAGAAGAAAGTTTTCTGAACATCCTGAAAATGAAATCAGTTCTGTTTGACTTTTACTTACGCTACAAAAAAGGATCTATTCAAGACGGTGAGGAAACAGTGGATACCTTGGAAGGCTATATTCTATTTGATAGAGATGTCACAGAAGAAATCGTATATTCAGCTCTCTCGACAAAAGATATTTCAAAACATGTTTTTCCATTTAGTGGAGTACGTGAATATAGTGAAATGGATAGCAAATTTCCATTGTTTTTAGGTAATGAACAATTACACAAAGTTATTGTGGAACATGAAGACAAGTGGAAAAATCGAGGTATCTGCGAATTTGCATTGTAAGAATTGTTTATTGTAAGAATTATTTTGTCATTGTTGTAGATTAAAAACTTTGTATATAAAATGTATCGCCAATGCTTTGTAAGAAATTGTCTTGTAAATATGTTATAGTGTTAGAATGTTTGCTTTAAACGTTACTGTTTTTTTCATGTTATTGTAAGTTGAATAAAGTTAAAAACTTTTTTGAATAAAGAAATGATTTTAAAAAAGTCGTCTGTTTTGATTTCTTTCCAAAAACTTGGAAAAAACAAAAGTCGTATGTTTTTTTATTCCTTCCCAGAAAAGTTCAGACTTGGACAAAGAGAAAAAATCTCACAAAGAGAGACCAAAAAACTTGGATAAAGAAAAGAACAGAGCTGGAAAAATGTAGATAGAAAATAACATTCTATGTGAGATCATATAGTACATTATGTTCTATCTACAATGTGTACAGAGAAGTCTACATCCCAAGACAAATCCCCTCGACCAAAAAACTATAAAATGCTGGCGAACTTTCTCTCTATAATCATTCGACTTTCGATTCTCGAATAGTACGAATAAAACTCTTAATTAGTGCGAATAAAACTTTTTTTACAATTAAAAAAGTTTTGTTAACTAGTGCGAATATTTCGTGCTGGAAAAATGGATTCCAACTTAGACCAAACGGATCACGGAAGAATGGATTCCAGCTTAGACGTTTTAGTCGGCTCCTTACCACAAGAAAATCCCGTCCTAGACATTTCCTCACCACAGCCTGAAAACAGCAGAGATATTCTATCGATAGCTATGAATTCAACATTCATCGACCCGATGATAGGATCGGTTGATAAAATCGAAGAAGAAATAACTCAAATGATTTCAAACCAAAATTCTGTAATAACTCAGATTTTAGAAGAAGTGAAAATATTAAACACAAATATGAATCACTTCAATAAAAACATTGAGATATTATGCCTACAAAATCAACAGAGTCGACAGGACCACAAGAGTCAGCAAGATTCATCTGTATCGATTTCAGCCCAGGTTAACTTTGATAAAACCAGTTTTCAAAAGTTAACAGCTTCTATCGTCACTCCTGTAGAACATCAGTCAACTCAGACAGAAGAAGTCAAGCCAAGAAGAAGAGGAAGAAAACGAAAATCAGAGAAAGCAGAGAAAGACGATAACCAACTTCACAAAAAACAACGATTCGATCCCAGCTCTGTAACACCAACCCTGGTAGATGATAACTTCAAGGAATTCAAGTTCCCGATGATCCCAAAAGAACCAGAAGAAAAGCTGTCATCAGAAGAAAAGCTGTCATCAGAGGAAAGCTCTCAATAGAGGAAAGCTCTCAATAGAGAGAAAGCTATACCAAAAATCGAAACAGTCCTTTTCAGGACTAACCAAAACCCTAGAAAATCTATCTTCAACAATTGTTAATAAGTAAGTCAACCCGCCTCCAAGCGTATAAAAGACGATGCTATTTCCAGTACATTAATCATTCGGCTCCCGAATAGATGACAGCTAAAGAAATGGTGATGGACTATAGTGTACAATTTCTACTTCTCTCGATGACAAAATGGTATCTGACAACCTTTCTACTGGCCATGATGCATGACTCCACTTTGCCTATGCATAAAATAAACAAAATAAGAAAGTTAATAGCAGATCGAAGAAGAGTTGTGGAGTGCCCTATCTGTCAGGCAAATTTTGGATACTGTCATTAGAGGAGGCGGAGGAAAAATCCACAGCAAAAAGAATCAAAGGAAAGCTGTCGATAAAAGCAATAAAAAATCTTTGAAAGAGCTATACCAAAAATCGAAACAGTCCTTTTCAGGACTAACCAAGACCCTAGAAAATCTATCTTTTGAGAATTGTCAATCTCATAGATGTGTTGTTGTACTTTTGCAGAGAAAAAACTTTTCGATTAAAACTAGGGACGAATAAGACTAAGATCGGATAAGTCTAGATGATCCGATTCCTGGGAAATGGTGGGAAAAACCCAGTAAACATGATTTCGTTACATTTTCGGAAAATGACGTCATGTTTGATTTCCGGGAAAGTCACGTAGAGCACAAAGGGAGATAAATCTTGTCTGACTAATTCAACCAACGGTATATAACCCATATCGTGGAGAAAAAGCCTAAGTACAACAGGGTGCTTTGGTTGAACCAACGAAAGACCAACATATCGTGGAAAAAGACTAAGTCCAACGATGATAGAGGAAGAACAGATCTCAACCGAACAAAGACGGTGGAAAAAGACTAAGTCCAACGATGGTCCAGAATTGGTTAAGTCCTACAGATGCGAACGATGATCGATCAACCTAAACAGTGTAGATCAAGATCAGACTTGTCTCCAGAGAAACCTATCGTGGAGAAAAAGACTAAGTCCAACCTGTGACGTCACATGACCATTATGTCCCATAGCCTCCCCAGAGGGGTCAGCGGACCATTTTGTCCCTAGTCTCACTGCCCACGGGCAGTGAGACTAGGGACAAAAGAAAAAGACTAAGTCCAATGAGGGGGGTATGTCTGAATCACCTGCCGGAACTACTTTTATTCAAGTAGGGACTATTTCTTATTGTATTTCTACGCGCGGAAGCCGAATTACCGCCAAATTCTTCGGTGATGCGGTTTTTGTCCCTAGTCTCACTGCCCACGGGCAGTGAGACTAGGGACAAAATGGCTCCAGGGCAGTCAGACTAGGGACAAAATGCCTCATTTGTCCCTAGGCTGACTGCCTATACTACTAACGTCAAGTGTTATAGAAAGTGAAGCCCTATTGTTCCATAAAATTAAACCATCTACCAGACAAAAAACTTTTTTTTTGACACTGTACCCGGTAAGAAAGTGATTATTTAAAGCTATCAGAAATAAAAAGTACTTTCATGCATTTATAAACCGGGGTCGTATACATATAAACAGGAATATATTAAATCTCTATATACGTACATTGGTTGGTGGTTTGGATCGATGGGTTAGTCTGCTTAATATGTAGGGTCTGACCTTTGGCCCACACTGTCAGCCACAATGTATAGTGTATAATTTGGGATGAAAATAGAACCAAGCCGATATAACGGTCCTATTGGTTTTGTAAAATTACATGAAATAAATTTCTTCCGTTGACATTGTGGGGCGGAGAGGGTTCCGGCAATCAGCATCTTCCCCTCTTAGCATGATGCCTATTACCTTATGGTAACTCAGCCTTTTATGTTGGCTATGTACAGTTGATTTATTGCGTGGGAATGCCTTCACTTCAACGAGCCAGAATTTTTGGACTCAATTTTTGTCGTCTGCTATACGTAGGAGTTGGCCCATTCCATGCCATTTGAAAGCAAAAACAGGTAGCACCACGGGCGGTTGGGACCACGATCAGACTGCTCAGAAGGTGCGGTCTGATCTTGGGCCTATACTGAACGCTGGTCCTGCCAAGCCTGTAAGATGACATTATTTCCTTTCTCTTTTTTTTCCTTCAGTCCTCGTAAGAATCCAATTATAAAATATTATAAATACCAGTGCTCCATATATAGTTTACTAGACATACGTAATAAAGCCTCACTTTCTCTAAGACGTGTTGCACTTTCAACTCATCATGCACTGTAACAGAACATGGTGATTATCGTGTACACACGCCCGCTGTCAGGTTAAGAATTTTATGTATTTCACACAGTGGGATTTTCCCTTTTGCAGCTTGCAACTGATATATATTATTCATTTTTTTTTAATTCTTCCGTTTCCTCTGTACCACTGGAATTTCCTTCGCCATTCTATGTAAACCGTTTTTTCAATGACCACCCAAACCTCATATTGTACATTAATGTAACAGAGAGAATAAAGTGTATTGTATTGTATTGTATTTGTAGACCTACATGTGTAAGGGTATGTTTAAAGAAGAACATCCGACGACTTTAAATAAGACAATCAATTAACATCTATCTTATATATATTGGTGAATAAATCAATAAGATAATAACTTTTCAGGTGGTTAGTTATGAGTTATGTCTTTCCATCACCAGAATTCACATCTAGAAATGTGGTTTGAACTTTCTGTTTTACAAGTAAATGTTCTTGGTAGTATTCTGGTTCCATCAGCGCGGGCCATTTGTGGCAAATTCACCTCAAAGACAAGTATTCCACCTAGCCATGTACGTCTAGGTCGGTGACCGGATGTTTTGGCCACGAACATTCTGACGAGGACGTTTTGGCCAGGATATTTTGGCCACGAACGTTTTGGCCAACTGACAGTACATGTTATTTTCAAACAGAAAAACGATTTAAAGGAAATTTCTATACTTTTAAGTACACAGTTTTAGAAAAAGAAAAGCACAATAAGTTCATTTATTGCACTATTCTGCTGTAAAATTACAGTTGGCCGAAACGTAAACGAAGTTAGAAATAAAAACAGAATACCTTATTGCAGGAACATTCTCTTTATTTCAATATTGTCCGATACCATTTCATTATTAACAAATCAAAATTGCTTCATACGCAATCAAGTCTACTTTTCCAAGGATGTTTCATATTCACGACATAGAAATCATTGCGAGAAAAGGTAAAATTGCTTGTTGTCAGTAATTTTACTTTTTCCCACAATGTCTCCCATTGTCTTCAGCTGCAGAGGGAAAAAGTGCTTTTCTCCAACAGAGATTTTCAAATAAATTTATAACTTAATCTTTTTACAGACGATTTCCCCTTTTCCCACAATGTTTTCAAAAGACACCCACTTTGAAATAATATTTAGCCTAAACGTCCTACTTTGTACTGTCATATGGACAAAAATCCAGACCAAAACGTCCTGGCCAAAATTTACGTCGCCGAAGCTTACATGGTCAAAACGTGCGACATTCGTCTAGGTTCAGCTAGAACCGAGTTATGGCCCAACAAGACTATACAAAGGAGTATGGCAATGCGCGGATTAAACCAGAATACTGCGATATACAAATCCAACCACTTAAAATAAGCAGTATTTGACCATGTTTTTTCCAAAGTGAATGCTAGAAGAAGGAAAGGCGAAAATCATATACGCGGCCAACTTACTAATCCTCGTTGCATAATTCACCAACATGAAAAAAGAAAAGTAGGAGGAGAAATTAAGGGATGGAGAGATTTACAAATTAAGAATCGTGGAAGAGTAGACTTGACAAAATGATGTTTGCACTGTGCTTCTTACGCAACGTATAGTAATTAGAATTTCTTCGTAAATTACACTCAAATATACAAAGTGGTATGAATTGTGCAGGTGTAATCTATCTTTTGAAAGGTGGGAACAAAAATCTGTTTAAGTGACCCTTAAACTTGCTGTACCGTATTTTCCGGACAACAAGCCGCTGCACCGTATAGGCCGCACCTTTTCATTTTAACCATTTTAGAAAAAAAATATCTAATAGGCCGCTCCGGCACATAGGCCGCGGCCGATACACTTGGTTAATGTACAATGTCATCCATCTATTGTTAATACTATGTGTAGGGGTGTTTGTATTATAATGAACACGTGTCAGATTTATCCGTTGTTTTTGCATTTTTTATTCCATTGGAGTGACTTCCCCTTCTGGAGATCAAATTACTCAGAGGACTTGAGATCGTTATCATTCGTTTAACCCCGTCGAACGTTTTCAGGAATTTCGAAATTGTCAAATTGTCACTTCGATTGGTTAATTGACGGTATACACCAAACAACGCCTTTAATTACGGACTGACCTCTGATTGGCCACCAATCGACATCATCAATCAACAGGTGTAAAATCAAGGTTGGTCACGAGTTTTACCACATTCGTATTTATCTACCTAATAAAGGTAGGTAGGCTATTAGTGGCACCCAAATGGGGAATCGTAAACTGGTTTTCATTTATTTTCCGTTTTAAAGCCGCACCAAAAGATCATTTAAAAAAAAAAAAAAAAAAAATTAACGTATAAGCCGCTTCGCTCTGTAGGCTGCACCCTTGAAAATTTCCACTTTTTAACGGATAGGCCGCGGCCCATTGTCCGGAAAATACAGTATTGTCGATATCAGAGTAATATAATTAAATATATGTCATACTGAGACAAACTCCTTATTTAATCGTAAAAGAATCGAAACATATTCTCTAAGATTTCTTATTAAATTAAGCGCATTCTCTAGAGAAATCGTCCCCATTCATTTTAGGGACGATTTCTGCAGGGGACGATTTCTACTTCAGCACACAGAACTATGTGGCTATTAATAGTAACTGGAAATTCCAAGATCTACTTTCTATTTCGGCGTTCGGAAAAAATGGAAATGGCATCTCAGTTTTTGTGAAACGACTATGAAAGGTAAGTTCGTCCTTTTCCCCTATGTTTTCGTTGATTTTGTAAATTGTTATTCTCTTTGAAGTCATACCGATAATAGGTACACTGTGGAAGCCCTGGAGGAGTAGTGTCAAATTATAGGAGAAAAACTTTTAGAAACTGTTACTAAACAGTTACGAAAATATGAAGTATTTTGAGGAAACAAAAGGCCTTCGAAAAAACTATGGGAAAAGGAGAAAATGCTTGTGACCAGCATTTCTCATCATCCCTCAATGTTTTCTACCATTACAAATACAGAAAAATTCTACTGAGCTACATGTATTGGAAATATAATTTTGTTATCTGTAAACGTTTTTAGTTTGGACAATTCTAAAATATTGTTTTTTGGTAAAAAATTAAATCTTTCTTCCATTACATTTAGTCATGCCCGGTAGAGTGGTCTGTAGCATACAGGACTTGAAACCAGGGGTTCATTGGTTTGAATCTCCTGCTCGTCCAATATCTTTCCGAAAATTGATGAAAGTTATTGCAAAAGGATTCATTCCTCTATCAACACTAATCATTCTTTGGACAATGGTCATGTGAGAAAGTAGCCAGTGGTTTGGATATTCGCTATGATTTCTTTATCATATCATACACAAAATTCTCTAAAGAAATCGTCCCCATTCAGTTTAAAGACGATTTTTTCCAAGGGACGATTTCTCCAGCAGCCTACAGAACTTTATGGCTATTAACTGTAACTGGAAATTCCAAAGATCTACTTTCTATTTCAGCATTGGAAAAAAAAGAATAGAAATGGCGTCTCGGTTTTCGTGAAACGACTCACAAAGGTAGTTCCGTTCTTTTCCCCATTTTCTGGCTGTTTTTTGAAATCGTTATTCTCTTTGAGGTCATGCTGATTTTAGGTGCAAAATTAAATCTACTTTTGAATACTAGCATATAAGCAGTCAAACAAGTGCTATATATGAAACAAATAGATTTTCCATAATGTTTGCGTCTTCTTCTACAGCCAGAAATACTCTTTTGAGTTACATTTAACTTGTTGTGTGAAAATGTCTTCAGTTTGGAAGGGCTAAAATTTTGTTGGATGTAAATCAAACGTATTTTCGAAAACTAGCATATCAACTTTCATAGTGTCAAATTACGCATATGGGACAAATTGTAGAAAATGTAAATTATACAATTACGAAACTATAAAGTATCTGTAGGAAACAGGCGCCCTTTGAAAATACTAAGGCAAAAGGAGAAAATGCTTGTGACCAGCATTTCCCCTTATCCCTAAATGTTTTCTACCATAACAAAAACAGAGAATTTCTATTGAGCCACATATATTGGAAATATATTTTTGTTATCTGTAAATGTTTCCGGTTTGGATAAATCTTAAATATTGTTGTTTTTTTTTTAGTAGATAATTAAATCTTTCAACCCTTACTGGTATGTCTAGCCATGTCTGGTACTGTCTAGCATACAGAACTTGAAACCAGGGGTTCACTGGTTTGAATCTTCTGCCCGTTCAATATCTTTCCGAGAACTGATGAAAGTCTTTGCAAAAGGATTCATTCCTCTATCAACACTGATCGTTGTTACAACAATGGTTATGTGGGAAAGCAGCCATTGATTCTCTATGATTTTTTTTATCAAATTATGCAAATAATTCGCTAGGGAAATCGTCCCCATTTAGTTTTTGGACGATTTTTCCTGGGGACGGTTTGTCCTGCAGCCTACCATGAGAACTTTATGGCTATTAATAGTAATTGGAAATTCCAAAGATCTACTTTCTGTTTTAGCGTTGGGAAAAAAGAAATTGAATTAGCATCTCAGTTTTAGTGCAAAGACTTAGAAAGGTAGTTCCGTTCTTTTCCCCACTGTCTGGCTGGTTTTTTTTTTTTTTTTTGTTATTCTCTTTGAAGTCATGCTGATTTTAGTTGCAAAAGTAAATCTTCTTTTGAATACTAGCATATAAGCCGTCACACAAGTGCCATATATGAAACAAATAAATTTTCCATAATGTTTGCGTCCTCTTCTACAGCCAGAGTTACATTTAACTTGTGTGAAAATGTTTTCAATTTGGAAGGGCTAAAATTCTGTTTGGATGTAAATCAAACTTATTTTTGAAAACTTGCATAAACTTTCATAGTGTCAAATTATATGGGACAAATTGTAGAAAACGTAAATTAGACAGTTACGAAACTATAAAGTATCTTTAGGAAACAGACGGCTTTTGAAAATACTAAGGCAAAAGGAGAAAATGCTTGTGACCAGCATTTCTTCTTATCCCAAAATGTTTTCTACTATAACAAAAACAGAAAATTTCTATTGAGCTACATATATTGGGAATATAATATTGTTATCTGTAAATGTTTTCAGTTTGGACAAATCTAAAATATTGTTTTGTAGTAAAGAGTTAACTTTTAGCCATGCCCGGTAGAGTAGTCTGTAGCATACAGGACTTGAAGCCAGGGGTTCACTGGTTTGAATCGCCTGCTCGTCCAATATCTTTCCGAGAATTGATGAAGGTCATTGCAAAAGGATTCATTCCTCTATCACCACCGATCATTGTTTCGACAATGGTTATGTGGGAAAGCAGCCAGTGGCTTGGAAAGAACATTGCCCGAAGTAATGGTGAATGAAACTCCAGGAAAGTATGGATATAGGCACTGGCTGCCGTGATATAATTGAAATAATGTTGAAAACTGTTGAACGCCACACAAATACAAATAAACATTCTTTTTTAGATGGGTGAAATACAGAAACAAATACAACAGATAAGGGAAGAAAATAGGCTCATTCTACAAAGACTTGGTGATGTTCTGGGTGAAGATGTGGATACTTGCAGGTATGAAATGTCTTTAATACATATCTATAAGAGCTGCATAGCCAGGCGGACGCCAGGAAGCCAAGGTCACAACATTAATTGTTCACGCTTCAAATTTTTAGACTTGCCATAACTGAAAGCATCTGCAGACAAAAAATTAAAAGTGGCAAAAATGAAGGGATTTGTTTGTGAAGAGGTAGAAAACATTGTGAGAAAAGGAGATAATGCTATAAACCACCATTTTCTTCTTTAGATACAATGGTTTCAAAAGTCTTTGTTCTCCGTGTCGTAAAGACATGGAATTGTGTGATAAAGGGTTAAGCAGGAAAACGGAGCGAACCAACGCAATTTCGATGGTGTTTTTTTTTTTTTTCCAGAATATTTCCAGTCTTGCTCTGGTGAAACCCAGGAAAAGAGATAATGGTAAATGAGTGCCTTGCTGAATTTCCATGAAACACCATTCAAACAAACACATATACCTATGAGTAACCAAACCTGATGGCTCTGTCAGTAACATGCATGGCTTGAAACTCAGGTGTTCGCTGTTTCAATTCCAAACTCAGCTAAAATCTTTCTAAGGATTCATATTATTTAGTCATTCTGACACGATTCATTTGCCTCTCATAGCTGAACATTCTTTTGACAATGTTCATGTTGGACAGCAGTCAGTGCCTTGGGGAACGAAGTTAGTGCAAAGTGCTGGTAAAAGAAACCCAAAAAAATAAATGATAAGTAGGTGTACTGGGTGCTGCAATATACTTGAAATTATGCTAAAAACAGTGTTACACACAGCATGAATATACAATTATATTGGAACCCATCTGAAATAAGTACCAATGGATTTTTTTTAATTTGAAAAAAGATCTAGAATATTAACGCTTTGTTTCTGCTTTTTGTAGTGATTGCAGAGGCCACATTAATCAGTCAGGTATGTATGGGGACCGTAACTAAAAACTAATATTTTCAGTGACTGTCATTCCTTCATAGGGAAGCATCTACCCTGGCCAAGGGTGACAATAACTACGTTCCTCTATTCACCATTGGCTGATCGAATCGAAATTTGTTATTCACTTGATAGGCGACCTACTGGATTTTGATAGTTGTCACCATAGAAATACATCATCGAAAACCAATCAAGCGTCGTGTAACTTAACACCTTTGTATTTAGCGGATGATGGATCACAAATGTAACGCACCATTTGATTGGTGCTTTTAGAACAGACTGCAACAAATGATTACAAGTATCTCTCAACTACAAATTTTGAATTGATCTGCCAAGGGTTTAGAGCATCGTAGTGATCGTCATACTTGGCTAGCGAAGATAAAAGGGAAGTAAAGCATGCTAGATTATTTGGTAAAATAGGCTTGTTGTTTGAGAACTTTCTGTCAAGTATTTACCTTGATACCTCTTCAACACCGGGCCACATTTGACAAATCTTGGGTGATTTGTTTATCAGGTCTCTCGGCTTTATTACGATGTTTATTATGTACCAAGGAGCCTTCGTTGGAAATAGGTCATTTTACTGCTTTTACGAATCATAAGTTCCTCTAAAAGAATACACAAGTTACACTTTTCAATTACATGTATATAATTGTTTGAATACATTTCTGCTGACAAACAATTTACTATTTCTTACTTTTTTTGTATGATCTATCAAATTGATAAATGTAAATAACTGCATGCTGTATAAATATAATATCATAGCACTTCGTTGTTGTCTCTAAAAGAATACACAAGTTACACTTTTCAATTACATGTATATGACTGTTTTGAAAACATTTCTGCTGACAAAAAAATTACTATTTCTTACTTTTTTGAATGATTTATCAAATTGATAAATATAAATAACTGCAAGCTGTATAAATATAATACCATAGCACTTTGTTGTTGTCGTTAGTTTCAGTAATTGCACAGGCGCCACCATGTTTAAGATCATGTGACTGAAACTTCATTGGCACGGACAAGGTTAGATGTAGTCATGGGATGGGCTGAGTTGTGTCAAAAGCACTGGAACTGGTCATGGAATAGCATGTGTTCTTGTTATTTTTTATTCTAACAAAATTATATATATGTATCAAAGTCGATTTCTTCGTTGTAGAGCTTAAAGATCTTGATCAGCGAGTTGCTGACATAGAGGAAAGAGACAGAAAGAAACAGGATGAAGTCAATGCTGTTAAAAGAGAAATAGACCAATTTCAAAAAGAACTTAATCATTTCTTAAATTCAACGAATGCACCAAAACAAATCAGAGAAATTTCCAGAGCTGATCAACATGGTGAACAATACCTGATGAAATCAGACGCAGCACCTGAGTCCAGCCGAGAAGGTCTTGGAAGTGAAGCTAAAAGACAAAACGATCCAATAGTCAAGCCATCCTATCCCAACAGTGATAGGAGTGAACTTGATGTAGAAGAATCTAAATATAAACATACCAGTCATAAAGCTTCCAGTGATAGGGCTGACAGAGATCAGGCCTCCAGTAATTCGGGTGACAAAGGTGGAGGTGCAAGCACTCAGAAGACAAAGACCGAAAAGGCAGGCCAAAACTTCAAAAAGAAAGAAAGCAGAGCTTCGGCAAATGAATATTCGAAATCTGCTGATACTGTGCAATCTCTTAGTAAAGATGTCAAAGTCAACAAAACTTCAGGTCGAAATCGGAAAGCTGACGGCAGGTTTGTAATGAAGAGCCATTTCAGCCTCATGTACCAGTTTTTGACCAATGAAAATTGTGGAACACATATCAAGTGAAAACTTTAATTTGAATCAAGTATACATAAAAAAACCAAGGTCTGTGAAAAGGAAGTTTAATGCGTCTGCAATGAGAATTGACACATGTCAGCCTGCGCAGTCCGCACAGACTAACCTGTGTCGAAACTTTTTACTACTGGTCAATTTTCTGCAGGTCAAAGGACCATTATACCTCATGATTCAGTCGGCTGTCAGACAAAATGGATTTTATATATCCATATTTCAACTCATTGGCACATAACGATAGCTTTCTGCTTTCTACGCCCCCCATCCCCCCAGTGCTGGACAGTTTTTGAACTTATTAACCTTTTTAGACTGGTCCAAATTGAAGCACTTGCAGATGAAACGTGGTTGAAAATGAGAAAATGCTGGTTTCTAGCATTTTCTCCACTTCCCACAATAATTTCAAAAACTTCTTCCCACGGGTCTTTGAAAGACGGGATTGTTTGGTAAAGGTTTTAAAGCATTTTTGGAAAAGGAGCGAATTTTGCCAAAACAAGCAAATTTTCATTTTTCCCATATTTGACCCTTAATCCAGAAGCCATCAAATACTTCCGTTTTCCATTATTGGAACTCTTCAGGCTTACATCTGGGACCTCGCGTAAACGATTATCAACGGCACCATATACGAAATACAATAAAATGAAACTATCTATACTAACGCAGACACATTAAATTGTTATGCCGTATATAAAAGTATGTACAAGCTTTTTTTCTCATTTGTTATGGGATAGTTAATGTTTTGTCCACGTTTCGGGCACGGTGTTCTAGATCTATATCCTGATAATATCGCGCTGTCTCGAGATACTTGTTCATTTTCTTACCAAAAATGCACAAAGTGATAAAGCTCTATCAGACTGGAAATAATTAACATTTTTTAACCCTTTACCACACAATCCCGACTTTAAACGACCCTAAGGAAGAAGGCTTTTTTGGTAACCAGCATTTTCTCCTTTTCCCACAATGGTTTCTACTCTATCAAAGCGAGAAATTATCATTTTAGCAAAATTTAATTTGTCGTCTGCAAACGCTTTCAATTTGGACTAATCCCAAATTTTGTCGTTTGGTAAAGAGTTAAAACGCTGCGTGAAAAGGAAAATGGCGTGTCACTATCATTTTTCTCCCTTTCCCACTTTTTTTTCTGAGCCACGTTTGATATGTTGTCTGCGAAAATTTCAATGCTTACAACATTGATGGGTCTAGAAATTCTAGCATCTAGTGATGCGCTAACTTTTTACCAAACGACACAATTTTAGACTGGTCTAAATTCAAAGCATTTACAGACAATAAATTACATATGGATTAAATGCTGGAAATTGCCTTTGAAAGCTTAGAAAAATGCGGGAACAGACGAAAATGCTGTTTACCAGCAATTTTTCCTGTTCCCACGATGTTTTCGAAAGCCTTCTATCTCGGGGTCATTACAAGACAGGATTATGCGGTAAAGAAAAATATATTTACCAATCCATAATTTAGACAAAAAAAATAAATAAAAAAACGTCAGTACAAGATTTAAGTGACACATAGGAAAAATTGATTAAGAGCAAGGGGCTTACCAGCATTTTTTGCTGTTCCCACAATGTTTTCAAAACCTTCTACCTCAGGCTCATAAAAGCATGGGATTGTGCGGTAAAGAGTTAAGCAGATTTACTCATTAATAATTTAGACAAATAAAACACTAGGATTAGTTTTAAATGAACTAGAGGAGAAAAAATAAAGAGCAAGGGGCTTACTTGTATATGATGGTGTCGATGATGGTATAAGAAACTGGGAAGGGGGGGAGCAGAAATTGCATTTAACAAATCATGGCTAAGTTTCCCGTATAAGTACTGTTTATGAAAACTGTCAATTGAAAGAAGGTTAAAAGTCCTATGCTATGTATAACTTTCTTTTGCAGAAAAATATTGAAACCAAATTTCCTGATTCAACATGATACGAAACAAAAAGAAAGCAAGTTGCAAGCAAGTTCCAGGAATTACAGTAAGATAACATTTTTATGGGCTTTTTTATCCTTTTTTTCAAACATGCTTTTGATTAAGTCCATAGAATAAAAAAGGATATATTATCTTCCCACAATGTAATACTTTGATTTTTACACACACACACACACACAGACATGTTTCAAAACATGTCTTTGTTAAAGAGTTACACACACACACACACACATGCAGACAAGTGTGTGTGTGTGTGTAACTCTTTAACAAAGTGTTCTGTGGTTTTACGACCCCAATGAAAGAGGCTTTTGAAATAGTCTGGGAAAAGGAGAAAGTGCTAGTGCTTTCACCCTATTAAAGACAAAACTCCGTCTTTTTCAGATTTTGTTTTAGTCTGCAGTTTAACCCTTCAACAACTAATTCCATATTTTAATCACCCTGACAAAAAAGTCCTTTTAGAACATTACGGGAAAAGGGGAAAATGCTCGTAACCCATCTATATTAGCAAAACTAGATTTTTAGCTCACCTGAGCACGAAGTGCTCATGGTGAGCTATTGTGATCGTGCTGTGTCTGTCGTGCGTCGTGCGTCGTCAACTTTTCACCTTGTGTACACTCTGGAGGCCACATTTTCAGTCTGATCCTCATGAAACTTGGTCAGAATATTTGTCTTGATAAAATCTCGGATGAGTTCGAAATTGGGTCATGTGGGGTCAAAAACTAGGTCACTAGGTCAAATCTTCGAAAAACCTTGTGTACGCTCTAGAGGCCACATTTTCAGTCCGATCCTCATGAAACTTTGTCATAATGTTTGTTTTGATAACCTCTGGGACGAGTTCGAAATTGGATCATGTGAGGTCAAAAACTAGGTCACTAGGTCAAATCTTCGAAAAACCTTGTGTACGCTCTAGAGGCCGCATTTTCATTCAGATACTTGTGAAATTTGGTCAGAATGTTTGTCTTGATAAAATCTCGGACGAGTTTGAAATTGGGTCATGTGGGGGTCAAAAACTAGGTCACTAGGTCAGATCTTCGAAAAATCTTGTGTACGCTGTAGAGGCCACATTTTCAGTCAGATACTTGTGAAATTTGGTCAAAATGTTTGTCTTGATAACATCTGAGGCGAGTATGAAATCGGGTCATGTGGGGTCAAAAACTAGGTCACTAGGTCAAATCTTCGAAAAACCTTGTGTACGCTCTAGAGGCCACATTTTCAGTTCGATCCTCATGAAACTTGGTCAGAATGTTTGTCTTGATAAAATCTGGGACGAGTTCGAAATTAAGTTATGTGGGGTCAAAAACTAGGTCACTAGATCAAATCTTCGAAAAACATTGTGTGTGCTCTAGAGGCCACATTTTCAGTCAGATACTTGTGAAATTTGGTCAGAATGTTTGTCTTGATAAAATATCGGACGAGTTCGAAATTGGGTCATGTGGGGTCAAAAACTAGGTCACTAGGTCAGATCTGCGAAAAACCTTGTGTACGCTCTAGAGGCCACATTTTCAGTCAGATACTTATGAAACTTTGTCAGAATGTTTGGTTTGATAAAATCTCACACGAGTTTAAAATTGGGTCATGTGGGGTCAAAAACTAGGTCACTAAGTCAAATCTTCGAAAAACCTTGTGTACGCTATAGAGGCCACATTTTCAGTCAGATACTTCTGAAATTTGGTCAGAATGTTTGGCCTATTGACTCAGGTGAGCGATCCAGGGCCATCATGGCCCTCTTCTATGTCACACAGGACAGTAAAAGAGTACTGAAAATAATGAGAAAAAAAAACTTGAAACACTGCATTATCCCTTTATCAAGTAATCCAATGCCTTAACGACCCCATAGTAGAAGGCTTTTTTTAAAAAAAATGAGAAAAGAAGCTTGTAAGCATCATTTCCTCCTTTTCTGCAATTTTTCATAGACAAAGCTTATAATCTGAGCCACATTTAGCTTTTCACGTGCAGGTGCTTTTAATTCAGATGAGTGTAAAATCTTCTCATCTTGTGAAGGGTTAACCCTTACAGTACTAACCTGATTAAAATGAACTGTTTCAGTAAAAAAAAAAAAAAAATCAGCAAAGATATTTCAATTTTAACGTTGTTTTTGGCCAGAATGTATACATAACAAAGTAGCCGACAGTGTGACCAATTGCACAGTCTGATAATGATCTACGCTGTTTGCAAAATCAATATAAGCTGTGTTAAACACTGTGAGAGTTAACTCTTTATCAAATGGTAAAATGCTAGACTTGACCAAGTTGAAAGCACGGATGACCAATTCGGCTCATATGATTGCATTTGTCTCTGAAAGGCAAGTAAACATTATGGGCAATTGAGAAAATGGTGGTTGTCGCAATGTTTTCAAAAACCATTCTTTCTCTGGGTCGTTAATCTCGGTATTTGCGTGATAAACGGTTCCCTCCATTCCCTTTTGCATTCAAGGTAAGCCAGGTGTTATAAAGGAAGAACATAAGCGCTATATACCTTTACCTTTGTGGTGGGAGGTCTGTAAGGCAGAGGAAGCTGCAGGTAAACTCACATTTCTTTCTCGACTGTTTCCAACGAAAATGTTGAAGTATTTTCATAGCCTAATCGTTGTCTGTGTCAATGTCTTGTAAAAGCTTTAACATTTTCTCATTTCTCTGTCATTTATGAAGATATGTACTTCGAAATTGGGCTAGCTGTAAAGTATCAAAAGGGGAATCCAAATCTAAACTGCGGTAACCCTCAAACTATTTTTGACACAATAATGTCCCGTTTTCTGCCATAGAATTTTCACTAAAACGTGAATGAAGCCAAGTGTAGGCGCCAGCATCTACATACGGCAAATCTCCGTGATCTGTTGTTTGCTATTCATCGGCTATATTCACTCATTCTCAATAAGAGGGTGCACTGACGGGTATAAAAAGTTGAAAAATCAACTTCATATTATTGCTTTAATGTATTGCAATTTTCAAACTTTAACCTTCTGCCATTGAGAAAAATACATGATCGTCATCAAGAAACAATAGTATTGGTTCAAATTTTGACTTCTAAATGAACACACTGAAAGCGCTTTTTCTGTTAAGAAAAGATGTCCGTTATTGTAACTTTACTGTTCATTATGAAGCTTGCACACGAAAAGAAACAGGTGAAATCCTTAAAAAATCAGTATTTCATTTACATAAAGTATGTCAGATTTCAAAATTACTGTTTAACGGTACTCATATCATGTGAACAACTTTAAAATTTCTGTCACAAAGTGATCAGTTTTGCGTAACAACGTTCTACATATTGAATTAGAAAATAATACATTTTAATAAAAGCTGTTCATTAAGGTAGTTTTAAGAATTTTTGGTGCCGAGGGGACTTTCCCTATCAGAAAAAACTATCCAAACATACAAGATGTTATTACTGGACTTTGGCGGCAATGTTTCAGTTTATACTTGACAAGTTTTGATAGTACGGTAAAAGGTAACGAACATTTTTGAAAAACTTCAAGTAGTCGAACAACTGTCAGACATTACATATACTAATGGCCCGGTCCCACTGCAGGAACAAGTAGTGTTTTAAAAATCAAACAAATGAAAAAGTTTGCTTACTTACTGGTTACATGAAACTTAAACTGTAAAATGTTCGTTACCATAAAATTTTAATCTTGACACCAATTTTCCTTTACAAATAAGCACTTACCAATACTTTTCTAGTAAATGTAAATGCTACTTACGCTTTTAAATCTTTGAATGGCATGTCTTTGTTAACTTTATCACAAAGAACGTCATTTTAAAATGTCTTTTGTGCTTGAAACATAGCGAATATTTCAAAATCTGTATGTTGATTAAATACTAGCATTTTAAAGTTCCATGGCCTCTCTGTTGACACTCAAAGTTTTAAAAAAGGGGTGTAGGAAAAAAGCCCCACAGGACAACAGCTCCGTAGGACAAAACTCCAATGGAAAAAGAGAAACATGGATAAAGTCCCCAAGGGCAATAGACCAACAGGTCAAAAGCCCCATGTCATTAATAAAGCAATATATTTCAAGGAATGACTTCATAACCTCAAATTTGCAAACCTACTGGTTTTAGTGATCTGTTATCTATGTTCTAGCAAAAGAGACATTTATTTTGGTATATGGGCTGATAAGTAGCCGACTATTGTTGTGTTTTCAAAATGACCTGAGCTATTATTGATAATCATTTGAAATAAATATAGACACATAAGTTCAGCAATGATTTCTGATCTATAATGTTATGAAAAGAACAGACAAGGATTTTTTCAAATATATGATAAGGTCAATCAGAGATTTAAGACGGCCAATAAAGTGTTCGCAACCTTGCAAAACCAAGCGCTTTGATCGTACTTTAAAATTTTTGATAAAATTAGATTTTTAATCTTTAATACCAGATGAGTCAAGTAAATCTCTTTTTTACGTTTTTTTCGTAAAACATGCAATAAAAAGTCAGAACATAATCAATGTTTTACATCATGGGGCATATGTCTGTATTTCTGTTGCGTGCGTTGGGCTTTTATACTGTGAGGCTTTTGTGCATGGGGCTTTTAGCCTATAGGGCTTTTGTCAGTACCCCGAATTTCGGTTAAAACCAGTTCCTTTATTTGTAGTATTATGTCTGAGAATTAGATTCATTTAAAAAGTTCAACTAAGTATCATGAAGAAGTTTCGGAGGATTACAAAGCACAGACGTGTTCATCACTATTATGTAACGTATATGCCTTTTTCCTTTTTTTTTTTTTAACTTTTGACGCTTATTTCCAATTTATCTTGTGTACTATTTGAACAGGAGGAACAATGTTAAATTGATGTTTCTACGATCAAAATTACCAGGTGACTAGAGTATATTTAAGTATATGTTCACAGCGATAATGAAGAAACCTATAATGTTGAAATCAACTGATCACCACCAGTAAAGACGAAGAGAATCTGTCAGAAAAGGTTCAAACTAACATAATATTGCCTCATTCATCAGAAAAATATGATGTCGCATTGTTCATCAAATTTAAGAAGGAAGTGTCGAGAAATTTTGTGTGTTTGAATTTCTGTGTAACGAAAATGTCAATTACGAACATGTCAAAATGGTATTAAATGGATTGGTTTGATGTTTCAGTAGGATACAAACGGTTTTGAAATTAGTTTAATATACCTGTTTATGATATAAATTGAAAAACTCAGTACTAAAACGGACGTAACAGACATTTCACCTTGATATGAAAAATCACCAGACTTCCCCTTTAAAGCACACTAGTGTAACACTTATTAAAATTTTGATCCAATTTCATGTGTGAAGTGTTACGCATATTTGAGACAATGTAAAAAGTGCAAAACTGAATAGTGAGTAGAATCTCTTTTGGATATATACTGACAAACAAAAGAATTAACGAACATTTCACAGATTCTGGCGACAACAATTTTCACAGATTCACACAACGATAAAAATAGTAGTCAGAATGGAAAAACATCCAGCAAATATACACATTAATTTATTATTAATTATAAACCTGTCAAGGTTTTTCATAGATGTTTGTATATTTTTATCGTTATTTACTTTTCTGACTTTTCTGACTTTGCTCTGCGACAGTAACGAACTCGTCAAATAGACTAGTCTGACCTGAAATATTTTCTGTGTTATTTGCCCCTATTACTTTGGTTTTTATAAAGGATACATGGGTACTGATTGTTGGAAACAAATGGTATTACCGAATTCATCCCGTACGGCGAGATAAGCCCCGGCGACATCAAATGCACCTATTTATTGAGAATGAGTGATGTATACAAGGACTAATTGGAGAGGTCATCAGACCTCTCCAACATTGGTGAGTTTAAAAGGCAGACTGCCACAGAAATCGCAGTCTAAATCCATTTGTTTTTGCGAAATTGGTCTGATACACAGTCTATTTCGTCATGGTTTTATAAACAAAGCGAAATCAAAAAACTGAAATAGGAAATAAACGTTTTCTTTTACATGACGGATTTCCAAAAAGATTTATTATACTATATTGATAGTAAATGATCTCTCCATTAATTGCAATTTTTCATTAAACAAATAAATCTAAGCAGAGAGAAAAAAAAAATTCGTTTAAAAAAAAAAAAAAGAGAAAGAACACCGCGGGAAAAGATCACGTGATTCGTACCCTGGAGAACTCGTACCCTAATCTCGAGAGTACGAGTTCTCTGGAGAACTTGTACCCCACAAATAGATATAAATAGGTTGATCGGTATGTTTTCAAGTTCTGTTTTTCAAAACTGACTAGACTCTAGCATTTTTCTCAGTTTTATACAAAAATCCTATGGATTTATAATGATATAGATTTGATGAAATAACACACAGAGCTGCTTCTACGATGCGGGATTGCGAGAATCCCGTGAAAATCAACTTATGAGCAGAAAAAAAGTCGTGCCTCTTCGCCCTACGTACCGCACACCTCAAAAGAGTCCGTGGTCTGGTTTTGGGCGGATTGCGCAGGCTGACATGGGTCGATACTTTTTGCAGATGCATTAAGCGCCCTTTTCTCAGAGCATGGCTCATTATCAACTCTCTTAAATTTTTAACTTTCAAAATATTGTGGAAAGAGGAGAAGCTGAAACAGTTACTCACTGCAGTTTCTCCTTTTGTCACAATGGTTTCCATCAAATCAAAGCACCATTTTCTGCATTAATTATCAAAGTTTGAATTGTGGTCTGCATGCTTTTTCTGTTTAGGACAGTCCAAAAATTGCTGTTTGTTAAAAGATTAAAAAATGTTACATTTATTTTTAACATGTCTGGTACTAGTATTATGTATAGGCCACGTTTATTTGTTGTTATCAGGTAAGATTCTTGCCTCTTCAGTGGAATTAGCATATTGTATCAAATTTTAATTGAACGATTTCTCCTTTCCAAAAAAAAAAAAAAAAATTGGCTTAACTGAGCACACATTACAAACATTCATTAGACGGTTGTTCCTTTTGAAAATGAGCTCAATTGGATCATCATCTTCGGTTTTGTGTCCTTGAATTTTGAAAAAAGTATGCATTTCTGAGCATGTTAATAGCATATGGCCTCCAATTCCGAGAATATTATAACAATGTGGAACATGTACTGTTTTGTGCCTTTACACCAGCAAGATTGGGAAAAAAAAATGTTTTTTCTCATTTATTTAATGCCTAACTTGTTTGTTTACATCTACCAAAATATACTGAAATCAAAAGCCAATAAACTATTTGAAAACATTGATGCCGACCTCTCCTGGCTTCTTTTTTAAAGAAGCCAACTTGTACGTACCTTAGATTGAAGTGTGACAAGTGCGGCATGCGGTGTACTTGTTTGGGTCATTCTCTTATTTAGATGATAAAATTTTACACTTATCCATTCTTAAAAGATTTGTTGACAGCACCTTAAATGTGGCTCAAATGATGGGGTTTGTCTCTGAAAGGATAGAAAACAACGTGCTTAAAGCATAAAAAACTGGTCGTCTTTCTTAGGGTTGCTAAAATCCAAGAACGTTAGGTAAAGTGTTAATCTGTTATGGCATAAACACCAGTGTAAATGTCAATGCAGTAGATAGCTTTTCAAAACCTTTGTTCAAAAAGGAGCTACAATAATTTATAAGTGAACCATAATTTTTACAGCTAACAAGTTTAAACTTTAAAAACAATGTGATCCATTGTATATGGATCAGCTCGCAAGTTTTATCTCAAAAGTTTTAACTATTCATCATGAAGGTCTACGACTGATACTAGGAGCTTTCAGAACTTCTCCTGTTAACAGCCTTTTAAAACTGAAGTCTGATCCCTTTATCCCTGCATAAAGAGTTCTTTTAAACCCACAGTGCAAAATTATAAATGAGCCAAAGCCAAATGCCATTCCTCGATTTAGTATTCACATGAAACCCTTTCTAGATAATCCTCGCATAGATACTGAGTCTATTGCCCTCAACAAAATTCCTTACATTCCTCCTTGGACACAAAATTGTGCTGAATTTCGTGGAAAAGGGAAAAATTGCTGGTTACCAAGATTTTCGCCTTTTCCCTACATATTTGATACCCTATCATAAACAAATTCCATCCTTTGAGCCACATTAAATGTGTCATCTGCAAATGCTTTGACCGGTCCAAAATTTTGTTGTTTGGTAAAGAGTAAAGTTATATTTCACATGGGTAAGTCAAATATGTTGTTGTCTGGTAAAAGGTAGAACTGTGCTTTTTGGTAAAAGATTTAGCCAATTTTCTGCTAATGGTGACTATTTCCGTTTTGTATCAGGTCACTTTTAAAAACATTTCGATACACGGACAAATTGCTCATGTTGACTCTTGACAAAACAGTCCCATGGTTTAATGAAATGGAGGAAGAAGGCTTTTGAAAACATCGTTGTTAAAATTAACCCTTTTGTTTTCCGAGAATGTTTTGTACAATTTCAAAATTAAAACCAATCATTTGAGTCACTTTGATTTGTCATCAGCAAGTGCTTTCAATATAGACAAGTCCAAAATTTTGTCCTCTGGTAAAGAGTTACGGAGTCTATTATTAATGTGGTTGTTTTTCATAGGATTCAACTCTGAGGTGCAGTTTTTGGATGGTGTCCACACAGTATTGTGTGTAGATATTTCTGAAAGCATGGCAGAGTGCTGGAGGCAGGTTCAGACGTTTGTCTATGATTATTTAGACGGTAAGTAGCATTATGGAATGCGTTCCAACTAACTGTGTGAATGTTTTATTATCTTTGTCTTAATAAGATCTTTCTGGTAATGGACAGCGCAGCTGTGCTTCATTTTTACAACCCATACATGCATACTCTACCCAGACCCTTTGCAATCCATTTGGAAATTATGATGTATGCAGTAGTGTCTTATACTTAAATGTCATGCTCTGTGACACGGTGATTTAATGCATCTGTAGAAGTATTGACCCGTGTCAGTCTCTACTGCTTGGTATAATGCAAAACTAAGATGCGATAAACCCCCTTTACCAGAGCACTGCCCATAGGTTATAAAATCTTGAAGTAGGTTTTACATCTATAGCTTGTATTATTTCCACTCTAATGGTAAGTTCAGCATCGTGTTACTGTACCTATTTTGCTTGCATAGCAACCGTTGGGGTTATAAACTTATCAGCAACATTACTTTGTAATATGAGTTTTTTTCCAGGACTGGAGAAACTGGTCCAAGAAGAAAATTTCAATGAAGAGAATGTTGCGTTGGTGACCTTTGGCCATCAGACTAGAGCGCAAATTAGACTGACAAAAGACTTGTCTAGAGTTAGAAGAGCTTTTGGTATGTTTAGCAAATGTTTTATCCACTTAATATAGAGTATGTTATAGCATGTTATGTTATGGTATGTTGGGTGCTTGTGTAGATATATCAGCTTAGGCTGTAGCAGTTCTTTTGAAATGTTGACTATCTCAGTCTCTTTGTCTGAATTGAGTGCCCATGCTGGGCCACTGTGCTGAATTTGTGAAATTGTTTTCTTTGTGAAGCATTAATTCTTAAACTACTAACTAACTTTAACAGATCGTTCTACCAAATAGAAAATAAAACACTTTACAAACTATGATTTTGTTAGTTAATTTTGGCTTGAAAAAGTCTCAAAGCATCAGCCAGTTTAGATTTAAGATCAGAATAAGTCTAAATTATAGTCATCTGGTAAAGAGTAAACGTACTCTATTCTATTTCATTGCAGAGGGAATTACACTGGGAGGACCGTCGCCTTTGTTTGGTGGTATTTTAACAGCAGTTTGTGTTGCACAGTCTAATCACAGTGAGGACTTCGTAGATTTATATGTACACAGACGCTTGTTGAATTGTGTTGTAGAGATATTTGTTTGCCTGCATGATATTCAACACCGTTTTCAACATTATTTCAGCAATATGGCGGCATCCAGTGCACCTCTCTATGGTTTCATAGAGTTTCTTTTACCAGACTACACACAATATTCTTCCCAAATCACAATTCTTCCCAAATCACTGCCGACATTCCCACATAAATAACGTTAAAACAGTATTCATAGGTTAGAGAGGAATGAAGCCTGTCACAATGACTACTATCAATCCTCAAAAAGAAGTTGGCTGAGCAGGGGACTCGAACCCCCAACCCTTGTTTTGAAGCCCTGTATGTTACCAGCTGAGCAAGTGGGATTGACCCTGGAGAGAAAAAATTAAACTGCCTTTGAACGTATTCTAGTTTGCTAATATTATATTACTGGATACATTTTTTTCCTTTTAACTAGTCCCTATGCATATTATATAAATATACCTCAATATTTTCAGATAATTTCAACACCCCCTGTCACTTCGTCATTAAACCCTGTACCACATGCCTTGAGCTTTAATGATTTTGAGGGTGTTTTCTTTTTGAAAACATTTTGGAAAAGAGAGAAAATGATGGTAACAAGCATTTTCTTTTCTCCTCCAAAATGTTTTCTGAGCATTCAAAAACAAATCGTATCATTTGGATCATATATAAGATGACCTTTGCAGATACATGAAATTTCAATTTAGAAGAGTCTAAAATCAGTTGTCTTGTAAAGAGTAAAAATGATGTGCATGTTATCTTGTGACCTTTTGTACGCTGTTGGTCAAAATTATCGGCACAGAACATGCTAGATGTTCTGGCAAAAGTGGCCTCAACAATTCATGAGATTTAAGTTTTGTGTGGTTTCTATGGCAGGATAAAGGGGACATGTAAGACAGGAAATATTATCTCGTGGCAAACAGTGAATAATTCATGGAAATGACCACAGCTGTGAATGCTTTGTGGCTTTCATCTGGTTGTCACAAATTAATCATGTGCTGCTCTGAGTTTAATTATCTTGTGGCCATGATATGATTAACTTGTGGCAACGAAATATTATTTCATGGCCACAAGATTATATTCCACGGCCACGGAATAACTATCCAATGAAAATGAGCCACCTCATAAAATTTGCTTTTATTGTTTAATCATGTCATCGGCACAAGATAATATCTGTAATTTCTAATGCCTTTAAGAATAATAGGTTTTGTCAACAAGATGGCTACAGAAATTTGTAAATCTTTCCCAAAGAACAAATTTTTTTGACTTGTCCAACTTCTAAACCTTTACAGACAACAATGCAAATGTGATTCAGTTGAGGGGATTTTTCCTTGAATTTGTAGAAAAAAAATGTGAGAAAAGGAGAAAATGCTGCTTACCAGCATTTTTTTCTTTTTTCCAACATTTTTTTCGAAAGCTTTCTTCATCAGGATCATTAAAACATGGGATTTTTTATGAAGGATTAAAGCATTCTTGTCTATTACTTGTGAACATTTTCCTCTTTATTACTTGTGAGCATTTTCTCACCTGTTACTTGTGAGCATTTTCTCACCTGTTACTTGTGAGCATTTTTTTTTTAATTTTTTTTTCTTTTTTTTGGTGAGCATCTTTTGCCTCTTATTCACAACTATTTTGGTTTCTTAATTCAGGAAAATGTTTTGTGAATGGGGTTGAGATACACAAAAGAATTGTCCTGATATCCGACGGTCAATTCACTGGAACAGAGTTGTCAAATGGACCTGATAAAGTTGAAACTAATGCGTCCAAACAGGATGAGGTAATAATACAAATCATAGTTTTTTAACCCAATTTCACCGCCAAAAGCGTTAGAACCCAACACTGAAATCTAATTTCTGTTGTTGTTCAAGCCCATCCAGCTGAGCCCGATAGCTCAGTTGATAACATTGAGACCTTGCCATTGACAGCTGTGGAAAACATTGTTGAAAGATGAGCCATGGGGACAGCTGTGGAAAACATTGTTGAAAGAGGAGCCATTGCTTGTAACAGGCACTTTCACTTTATCCCATAATGTTTTGTTTATTGTGAAAAAGCAACATTTTTCTTTCATTCAGTTGTATACCTTTTGCGTAACAAATAACAGTTTCTGATAGGTCTAGAGATAGCTTGTACAGTAAGAAGTCTAATGTACCAGTGAATCAAACCAGTAAGATCATGCAAAAGCTAATGGTTAACTCTTTACCAAACGACGACATTTCACACTCAACCAAATTGAAAGCATTTACAGACGACAAATCAAAGTTGGCTGAAACAATGAGGTTTGTTTCTGACAGGATAGAAAACATAGTGAGAAAAAGGAGTAAAACGATGGTTTCGTACATTTTCTTCTTTGCCCATATTGTTTTCAAAATCCGTCTAACTCAGGGTCATTGAAACTCGAGATTTTATGGTTAAGGGTTAAAATGAAATGATGTTTATCTTCACGTGTTTCTGTCAAGTGGCAACTATATTGAATATTCTTTTTCAGACAGTTATGACCACATTTACAAAACTTTGTTATTGCTTGTTGGGAAAGCATACTTATGTAGAGCATCGCCACTCCCTTTTCATTGCCTCATTGATATGCAAAGCAAAGGTTGTAAACAGTCACATGACCAGCATCATGTGATAGTTTTGATTGAACATGCTGATTGAAGCAAAAATCAGAATTGCATTTCTATCGGTCTTAATCTATGCAACCTTGCAACACCCAGCGGTAATATTTGGCACAAAGCTACTAGAATCACTGAACATGTGATTTGATAGGCTCAAGTCTCATTTTCGCCTCTCACCTCTGATGCATGTGAGAAAAGTAGTCAGTGGCTTGGACAGATAGTTGTGTAAGTACTGGAGTGAGAAAGCCAGGAAACACATGCGTAGGTGCACTGACCGCCATGATATGACCTATGCTGTGAAAACTGCGTTAAACGCCAATACAAACAAAGACTCTTGAAAGTCGTAATGGGTTATAGCTGATTGAAAATGAATACTTCACTGACTTTATAATTATGTTCTTTCTTCCTTTATTCTTTTTCAGTCTATGGCACATCTTATAGATGTCATAGAGCGTTTCCCAGGCTCTGGAAAAGAATTGATATGTGTACCAGTTGGTGAACCCAATGAAGTATGTTTGATATATAATGCTTTTCCTGTTTGCGATTGTATGTTAGTTCTTTAGACTCTTTTGTTTTACTGCTATTAACCCTTTACCACACAGTCCCAAGTTATAATGACCACTACTGCTAAATGTTTTAAAAATATTGTGGGAAAAGGAGAAAATGCTTTTAACCAGCCTTTTCTCGTTTTCCCACAATATTGTCTACTCTTTCAAAGGCCAGTTTCATTTCACCATCCAAGCCACACTTTATTTGTTATCTGCAAATGCTTTTGGTTTGAAAAAGTCCATATTTTATCGTTTTTTAAAGATTCTGTTATACAAAGATCTAAATTTGATCCTAGCTGTTGATAAATGATTTCAACAGGTACCTGAAAATAGATTTGTGATTGATAGGTAATTATGTGAGTAGTTAATCATGTGATATGCAAACTTCCATTGCTTACTCAACAATGTCAATCTGTGATGCTTATATCATAGGTATATATATTTAAATATATAGTTAAATTAAGTGCATTTGAAACAGTGAAATATTGGGAAGATATGAATAATGGGAGTTGTGGCCTTGGTAACATGCGTGACTGTTAAAAACTCTGTTGACAACGTCATAAAAACACAGAAATATGCATTAATTCCTGTAAATACATTTCTTTCTACTCAACAAACCCCATAAACCACCACTTTATGAAATATGGTTTCTCGGCCCCTGCTCAGACAATAGTGAAAAGTCATACCACGTGTTAATCAAATACTTTATCCTAAAATTCTGAAATTTTATTAAGATGAAATGGAGCAACGTTTCTCGTAACAATTGTTGGTTTTGCTTATCGCATTACCTTAATTTTTCGAAATGGACGGCGGCATTTTACAAGTTTTGCACAGTGATATACATCATTGTCTTCAAGTTTTTTTTTTTTTTTTTTTTTTTCTTTTTTTGAAAACTTGTTTTAATCCTCAATAACTCTTATCCAAATTCTCTGAGTACGGGCCTTTGAAAATATGTTGGGAAAAAGAGAAAATGCATTGTCTCCGTTTCTTTCAATGTTTGGAATTCTGTTTTCGGGTACAGATCTAAGATGACTCTAACAGTGCAATTCTGGCAGTTTCGGTCGTATTTCAGAAAAATATTGGACAACAGGGATCAACAGTAAGACTGCATGTTTTGTACCTTCAGATTTTGATCGACATCTTCTCTGTTTCCCATCATTTTTTCAACCCTTGCAAAGACAAATGCATGTACCATCATTTGAGCCACATTTAATTTGCCACCTTTATATTCTTTCAATTTTGTCTAAAGTTTTGTTGTCTGGTAAAGCCATATCATCTCAAAAAATATGTGACAAGTTTAGCCTGATCTTGATCTATTCTGTCTGCAGGTTGTCCATTTCAAGGCATATCCTGAATAGTACATAAATAAAATAGGTGTTCTTTTCCATTTATTGCAGCTGCTTCATGAACAGTTAGAAGTAATAGCATGTGGGAAGAGATTATCCTACACCGAAGGCACTAAATTGGCTCGGCGTTTTTATTTGACAGTGAGTAGAAATTGTTCTGCAAAAACCTTTTCCTACACAATCCCGAGTTTTAACGACAGTGACGGAGAAGAATCTTGAAAAAAAAAATGTTTCTCACAATGTATTCTTTCCCAAGACAAGTCGTCAGGTAATGAGTTAAGAAAACTAAAAACAGTAACTGAACTGCTCATTTACAGTCAATAAATAAAAACACAGATGTCGTAACTTCAAGGCTGCCTTCGGTAAAATGCCTCAATACAGGTTGACCAGTGTTCCTATTTTTTTCAAAGCTTCTAATAAGATATGAATGTATTCGTATTGGTTTTTACCCCATATTTGATATTTTTTAAAAAAAACTTATATTTTTGAGAATGCTGCAGGTTAAGGTATGCGTATTTGAAATACAGTTAAATATTATAATTTGCTGAAATCAATACTGCATGCTGTCCATCATTAACTAAATCTGTGGTGAGTATTATCTGCAGTGAAGGATTCAGAGTTTTGACTGATAAAATGTAAATGATACAGAAAACACAATCAAGGAAGACATGCATGCTGCAGAATATGGGGAAATGTCGCTACAGCTTTGAGAAATACAGACTTTTCCAGTGTTTGCTTAAGCAGTGGATTGCATTAATCTGATATTTCCTTTGAAAATTCCATATATTTGTGGCACAGCGTGGGATAGAATTCCCACAAAGTCCCTGAATAAAAGTTACCAATATAACCAAAGAAACACTTTTAATCATGTTTATGCCATTCAGAAAGTCGAATTAGTGGCCAAGTATCAAACGTTAAAAGATCAGAGGATAACATTCACGGCTCAAAGCCAGGGGACTACTGGTTCAAACCCCCAGTTGGCTAATTTTTAGCGCGGCTGTTTTCAAAGAAAACGTCGCCGTATTTCCTTAGTGCTGTCCTCGCCTTCGTCGTCGTGTAAAAACTTGGACTTTTTTTTTTCTGTCATTAGTGAAGATATGTACTTCAAACTTGTTCTAACTGTTATCCGTCAAAAGGGAAACCCATACAACAAGGACAGCTAACCATCTAAGTATTCTTGACACAGTTATGCCCCTTTCTCGACTTAGAATTTTCACTGAAAATGAGGCAACTACAGCCGAGCGTTGGCACCAGGATGCAGTGTTCTTATTTTCAGAAGATTGGTGGTAGTCATTGCAATAGGATTCATTCCTCTCTCACAGTTTATTATTGTTTAGACGATGTTCTCATTGGAAAGCAACCAGTTGCTTGGGGAGAATATTTTGTGCACAGTATTGGCAAGAAAAACACAAGAAAAGCATGGATAGGTGCACTGGCTGCCGCAATATAACTGGACTAATGTTAAAAATGGAGTTAAACAATAAGCTAACAAACGATCATTTTCTGCAAAATCATCTGAAGTCGTTGTCTGCATAGAGTATTAACCTTTAGGCTGGTAAGCGCGACTCAAAGATCTTTTGCGTACAGCGTAGATCAAGATCAGACTACACAGAACATGCAAACTGATCATGGATCTACACTGTCCGATAAAGATATATTTCCCCCAAAAATACCTTTGAAATCGCAAAATTTGGGTTTTTACTATCGGCTTAATTGTTTCATTTCATTTATTTAGCAGGTCAAGGGTTAATAGATTTTTTGTTTATGTATTTTGTCATAGCTGGTGTTGAAAACAGTCTAGGTTTACGCTTTAAAATACACTTTAGGACACTCTTGTAATAAGCATGTTCTTTGAAAAGAGGGTTACTTTATCCCCCCACCCCAATCCCCCCACTCCAAAGGCTTAGTATCAACTTATGCTTTAACCATATATATTCAGCTGCATAATGTGATCCTGTTTATTTTCTATTAAAGGAAATAATTCATTTTCTTTTTATAATCAATCCAAATGTTATGAACGTTTTTTCACTGAATTTATTTTGGCAATATCTTGCAAACTATCAATAAATAAGAAAGACAGGGTTTTGGGAAAAAATGTTTAAATGGCATTTCTTTAATGAGATATGTAGCCTCTTAGATCTCACATGAAGTCTTGTGGGGTATCGATTAACGGTAGCAACGCTCGTTGGCAGTTGTTTCATAAATGTGCGAACAAAGGTGCCACAGGTACCCGCCGAATAAGCGTGTGCACATTTTTTACCAACCGCAAATTACCATCTATTCATTCTTTATCAGTACCAAGAAGTAAGTCAAAAACCAGCGCATTCAGCTACGCCAAAAAAAATCTAAGTAACCACTGTAAGACATGAATCAGCATTAAATCACACTGATCTATTACAAGCAGTCCTTATATCATGGACACCAATGGCTAGATGATTAACCCCTTTATAGTGTCCATATTTAGATGTCAAGTTCACTAACCTTTTTTTCTGTACATGTTTATCATTTTATTTGTTTGTTGGCCCTTTACCACAAAAAAAAAAAAAAAGTTTTAACGATCCTGAAAAAGAAGGCTTTTTGAAAAATTGTAGTAAAAGGAGAAAATCTTGGTTTGCAGTATATTCTGTTTTTCCCCACAACATTTTCTACTTTTTCCTAGCCTGATCTCATCAATTGAGTAATTTTTTTGTGTCGTGTGCAAAAGCTTTCAATTTGATGGAGTACAAAATTTTGTCATCTGGTAAATGTTGAGGCAGTTTTGTCTTTTAGTTTACACGAGTTTTAATGACCAAAAGCTAGAAACTTGAATACACTATAGGAAAACGAGAACTGGCTTGTAATCAGAACTGTTCCTTTGGACCATGTTTTACTTGTCGCCTGCAAATTGGGGAAGTCCAAAATTTTGTCGTTTGGTAAAGACTTACAAAAATGAACAATGAGATTATATCTTTATCTGTAAGTTCTCTATCTTTATGAATGGTAAATTTATTTACCTACATTACTGACCTGTAAAACATTTTATCATTCCACGAAAAAAAAAAAAAGTGTAAATCACAGAATTTTCTCCATTTTTCTTTTTTCATTTTATTAAACTTATGCTGCTGCTTAGTTTAAACTGTTTTATTTTAAAACTGATTGTGAAACAATTTTCCCGACTTATATTAATCACTCTTTATCATAGCTTGCTTGAAACCCTAACCAGTACTCACACCATGATGTGGGTAGTTTCAAAGGTTGACCCTACTCATCACGGGATTCGAACCCAGAACCTTTGATGTGAGAAGCCGAGGCTACACCACTACACTGTTGCTACTTCTAAATGTTAATTCAGAGAAAGTAATATATACTCTCGGTGACCGATTCAAGAGGCTATATTTTTCAACATTTTAAGTCTTTACCACACAATGCGAGTTTTAATGACCCCGAGGAAGACACATGTAGAAAACATTGATAGGAACGAAAAGAAATGCTAAAAAAACAGCATTTTTTCCTTTTCCAACAATGTTCTCTACCCTTCCAAAGACAAATGTCTAATTTTGAGTCTTATTTTGTTGTCTGCAAAAGCTTTAAATTCGGGCAAGGCGCTTGGTAAAGTATTACATTGGTAATTGTTGTGAATCTATTAAGATCATCATTATTCTCTGGACTCTATTGTCACCTTTACCTTTATTTACAGACAAAAAGTTCAAGTTTGTTTTCTGGTCTTAGTGATATGTTAGGTCTTGGAGCCTTTTCTCTACCAGGCATCAAAATGGTAAGTTTCGATGATAAGTGTTGATTACGTTGAATGGTGCCTTCTTATTTTCAAATGTTCAACAGTTCTTAAAAATGATCATATAAAATCCTTATTTGAAATTGTATTGATAGGTTCCCAAATTCTATTAAAGAAGATAAAGATTGTCTCATGTGAATCTGCTGAATCTATTGTTCCTCGTACCATCCTATTTCGAATTTTTGATAAAGGTTTGTTTCACCAAGAACCTGATTTGCCACGGCAACATAGTTAGAAAACTTAGACAAGAGGGCTATGATGGCCCTGTTTCGCTCCACTTCCTTTTAAATAAACTTACCATGCACTTAATTGGCATTGCCAGAGGCATAAATTATCAGAAGTCTGTATGGCAGTAAACTTTTATAGAAAAAATAGCCTAGCAAAAAAAGTCATAATTTTTTCAGATGCAAGATTATGTTGATGAATACAGGCAAGTCTAATCACGTATCATTTATATCAAATATCAATGAACTCTATCAAAACGTGCTTTGACATGAAGCTTTCCGTATCTTAGAAGCAGAAAACATTTTTTTCAATTGCACGCATGGTAAAGTTCTGAAACAAACAACTGAATGATAGAAACCTTACTTTGTATTAAATATTCAACTCATCTGACCATAACTATTTACTTTAATACACTCCTTGAAAACTGAACATTTTCTTTCCGAAAACATTAATACCCAACACCAACCATGTAAAAATGCAGTTTAACAATTGAAGGAGGTACAAACTATGTACGTGAATGTTATGTCAGGAAATAAACTTAAGTCATATTGACTTCATGTACTAGAAGAAGATTTTTAAAGTTTTCACTATTTCAGCCTTTATAAAACGTGTTACCTTCAGGGCTATAGATTTTAACAACCTTGCCACAAATCCACGACATGAAGCTACATGCAAAGTTTGGTAAACCTTGACCTTATGGTCAGTAATCAAATGATTCTTTCAGTTTCATTTTAAAAGCCCATGTAAAACTTGTGACCCCCGTGGTGGGGCCAGTTTTGAGTCCATGGCTATATATTGGACATTCGTGTAAAGGTCTACTACATAAAGCAGCATGCCAAATTTGATAACCCTGGGCCTTACAGTTGGATCAAAACCTTTTTGAAGTTTTAACTATACATGTTAAACTTATGACCCCCAGGGTGGAGCAAATTTTGACCCCAGGGCTATAATTTGTATTAGTACGGTCAACTACGTGAAGCTACATACCACATTTCGTAGCCCTGTGTTTTATGGATAGAAAAAAAAAAGGATTTCTATAGTTTTCACTGGATAAATCCATGTAAAACTTCTGACCTCTTGGGCGGGACCAGTTTTGACTTCAGGGCTATAATTGGAAGAATTTTGGTAGATGTCTATTTGATGAAGGTAGATGACAAATTTGATATGCTTATGCTTTCGGACCAGAACATTTTTAAAGATTTTCCAGTATTTTTCACTTTCGTTGCCATAGCAACCAGAGTTTTAATTGGAATCAAATTCTTTGAAGAAAGTCTGAAAAGGGCCATGTCGGGATCATTTCTGTTAAGGTTCATGAAAATTGAATGGATACATTCAGAGAAAATGTTTGAAATAAAAGGAAACGCGCTGAGGGACACTCACACACTCGTACAGACGAATAGACAAACACCTGGCCATGCCATAAGCTCGCTGGTTTTTGGCCAGTGGAGCTAAAACTCTTTTCTGCAAGTACTGATTGGATTTGTTTTCCATTTTGTATAAAAGCCTTGTGTTCTCAGAAACCACAAAACTAGATATTTGTGTTTGTTCCTCTTTGAAAAATTTTGTTTCGTAATGGCCCGGTCCCACTACACTTACGGATGCAAAGAGGATGTAAAACGTAAAAAAAGTCTTGCCATCCGTTGGAAAACGCTATGCATCCGTTGTGTACTCATTGCATACGTGTTTCATACGCTCTTCCCACCGAGCATCCGTCCACTGTGATTTCATCCGCGCAAAAAGTTTTGAGCTACACAAAACCTTTAGAACGGATGAACTTTTCGCCGTGTACGATGTAAATCCGCGACATATACGAGCAACAAACATTGTATGTCCGTTATCATCCGTTAAACGTCGGCTGTATCCTTTCTGCATCCTCTGGGCATCCTTGCAACTCACATCCGCTGCAGCTGAAGACGGAAAGAGGGGGAAAGATAAGGTACATGGAACGTCTATACATCGTAAGTAGCACGGAAATAGAAAGCATGTAAGCGTATGCATCACGTATATAAAATATTCAAAATGGACAAAGCCCTTGTATCTGGGATGTATCTCGTATATTTAGGATGTCTGTAGTATGTCTAGAGTATATAGATGGACACCTAGCGAACAACCGGTATTTTGTATAAAAAAGAAGAGAAAATCATCTGGATCTCAGTATGAGTCGAGCAGCCGTGGTGTACAGACCTCATCACTCTTGGTCTTGTTCTTCAACATCATCAATTGTTCTCCACCATGGATGATCAAAGAGTCCATATTATAGCTGCACTCATTCAACAGCAGAACCACAACCTGTTCAGACTGTATCAAGTTTTAGACAGAAGGAGACGTCCAAGAGCTGTGTGGGTCCGAGGATGGATCGTGAGAGATGTATCGATGTAGCCGCCAGCACGTCTTTACGCTTTATGCTGACTGCGTGCGTGCTGCATCCCTTTCTATCCGCGGAGCGGACGCAATTCATACCACACACATGTGCAGTGAACGGTTTGCATCCGATATACATCAGCGCGGCATCCCTTTGTTTCCGTTAGGAGTACGTGGTGCATTCGCTTCATCCGCTAGGCTTCCGATGAACATCCGTTTGACATCCCCGCTACATACTACCAACGTCCGTTCTTTTCCGTTCTGTTTTCGCAAATTTTCGCCATTTTTGTCCATTTCTGGAGCGGATGAAAACGGATGGAGCCACCCCCGAAATTTTGCTCGTCCGCTGTGTCCTTTTTGCATACGTTTTGTGTCCATCGGCCAGTGGGACCGGGCCTTAAAAGTTCTGCTTTTAATGATTATAAAACTAAAGAAATTTTGCCTCCAATTTGAAAGTTTTATTTATTTCCAATTTGGTGTAAATGATACTAATATAGATCTGTTTCAGTTGTTTTGATTTTAGACCGATGACTGATTCGAAAAATACAGTCTGACCTATATTAAGCAAGGACCTAGGGAGCAACACTTAAACTGTGCTTGATTTGACAGGTGCTTGCTTAGTACATGTACATTTCAATATAAATGCCTCATCTAGGAATGCAAAATATGGACGCTTATAGAACTGACCACTAGGACAGGTTTTACTGTACTGTATTGACAATTTATCCATTATTATAGGAGATAGACGGCCTTGGGGGTACCACTGACCTATCTAATCTGTCTACAGCGGATAAAGTGAGTGATTTGGTGTACTTGAGATGATAAGCGTTATATAATACCATGTCAAAATAACAATTAACTGTATTAGTTAAAATAAATTGAGTGTCCATTTCTTTTTTTTGCTCGGACAAAGAAAAGGAGGTAACTGTCAATAACTACCCTGGAAAGAACCATATTTCTACAGATATATAGCTCTTTTGTAGAGAAAATCTAGACATGTAAACATTCAAAGCATTTCTACACTGTAAAATTGAGGTGGTTCAGATGCTAAGATTTGTATTTCAAATGGTAAGAAAACATTGTAGTTTCTAGCTTTTTCTCATTTCCTGAAAATATGTTAAAGACTTTCCGATCCGGGTTGAAAAAAAAAACCTGTCTGGTTTAGGGTCAATCTGGTTACATTAACTTTTTAGCTCACCTGAGCGCAACGTGCTCAAGGGGAGCTTTTAGGATCACGCTGTGTCCGTCGTGCGTCGTCCGTCGTGCGGCGTCAACAATTCTTTAAACATCTTCTCCTCCTAAACCGCTGTGCCAATTTGGACCAAACTTGGCAGGAATGTTCCTTGGGAGGTCCTCTTTAAAAATGTTCACAGAATTTGATTCCATTAAAAACTCTGGTTGCCATGGCAACCAAATGGAATTTTCTAAGCAGTTCTTTAAAAATCTTCTCCTCTGGTACCGCTGGTCAGATTTTGAAATAATTTCACAGGAATGTTCCTTGGGTGACCCTTTTCAAAATTTGTTCGCGAAATTTTGATCCGTCGAAAACATGACGGGGGGGGGGGGGGCTCTTTACACTTTATGGACTTAAACTCTTTGAAATTCTTCTTCTCTGAAACCGCTGGTCAGATTTTGAAATATTTTCACAGAAATGTTCCTTGGGTGACCCTTTTGAACATTTGTTCGCAAAATTTTGATCCGTCAAGATACATAGCTGTGGTTGGGGGTGGGGTGGGGTGGGGGGGCGATTTGCACTATATGGACATTAAGAAATTCCTAAAACTTCTTCTTCTCTGAAACCACTGGTCAGATATTGAAATATTTTCACAGAAATGTTCCTTGGGTGACCCTTTTGAACATTTGTTCGCAAAATTTTGATCCGTCAAGATACATAGCTGTGGTTGGGGGTGGGGTGGGGTGGGGGGGGGGGGGCGATTTGCACTATATGGACATTAAGAAATTCCTAAAACTTCTTCTTCTCTGAAACCACTGGTCAGATATTGAAATAATTTCACAGAAATAATTAGTTATCGATAGGGCCTCTATCTGGGTGTTAACCACCTTGTTTTTATTGCTGTGTCATGGAAAAAGGGGGCTTGACGTATATTTTCATTGTGGACCAATATCTCTTTAACTACAGGACAAAATGTCATGAAACTTCATCTTTATATTGTTTATTACAAGCCACAGACAATTGTTATTTGTTTTTATTTCATGAAATGCCATGTCATGAAAAAAGGGGGCTAAATGTGTAATTTCACCATGGACCAATGACCATCTGTTTGTCCGTCATTCAGGACAGATATCTTCTAAAATCCTTGACAAAAACAAACAGAAATTCATACAGGTGTTCCTAATGATGTCCGCCGATATTTATGTTTTTTTTTTTTTTTTTGTCTTTTTTTATATCAAATAAGGTCTCATAGGAAAAAGGGGCTTCATGTATATTTCTGTTAAGGATCAATATATATATATCTTCAACTCAAAATCCTGGACAAAAATTTGTGAAACTTCGTACGTGTGTTTCTTATGATAGTCCGCCAATATCATTATTTTAGCTTTTTTGATTAAATGCCGTGTCATGGAAAAAGGGGGTTCACATATATTTTCATTATGGATTAGTATCTCTTTAAGTACATGACAAAATGTTATGAAACTTCATCTTTATGTTGTTTATCACAAGCCACAGACAATGGTTAGGCCTATTTGTTAGCTCACCTGAGCACGAAGTGCTGAGTGAGGTATTGTGATTCGTCAATTTACCTGAAAATTGGTCAGAATGTTTGTCTTGATGAAATCTCGGATGACTTTGAATTTGGGTCACCTGGGGTCATAAACTAGGTCACTAGGTCAAATTAATACCTTGTGGACACTCTAGAGGCCACATTTCTTGCTCAATTGACCTGAAAATTGGTCAGAATATTTGTCTTGATGAAATCTCGGATGAGTTTGAATTTTGGTCACCGGGGTCATAAACTGGGTCACTAGGTAAAATTGAAGAAATACCGTGTGGGCACCCTAGAGACCTTACTTTTTGCTCAATTGACTTGAAAATTGGTCAGAATATTTGTCTTAATTAAATCTTGGATGAGTTTGAAATTGGGTCACCTGGGGTTATAAACTAGGTCACTATGTCAAATTAAAGAAATATCTTGTGGACACTCTAGAGGCCACATTTTTTACTCACTTCACTCAGTTGACCTGAAAATGGGTCAGAATGTTTGTCTTGATGAAATCCTGGATGAGTTCAAATTTGGGTCACCTAGGGTCATAAACTAGGTCACTAAGTCCATATAAAGAAATACCTTGTAGACATTCTAGAGGCCACGTTTTCTGCTTAATTGACTTGACAATTGGTCAGAATGTTTGTCCTGATAAAATCTCGTATGAGTTCGAATTTGGGTCACTTGGGGTCATAAACTAGGTCACTAGGTCAAATTAAAGAAATATGTTGAGGGCAAGCTAGAGGCCACATTTCTAACTCAACTGACCCTAAAATTGGTCAGAATGTTTGTTATGATGAAATCTCGGATGAGTTTGAAAATGGGTTACCTGGGGTCATAAACAAGAACACTAGGTAAAATTAAAGAAATACCTTGTGGACACTCTAGAGGCCACATTTTTTACTCAATGAACCTGAAAATTGGTCAAAATGTTTTTCCTGGTGAAATCTAGGATGAGTTCGAATTTGGGTCACCTGGGGTCATAAACTAGGTCACTAGGTCAAATTAATGAAATATGTTTAGGGCAATCTAGAGGCCACATTTCCTACTCAATTGATCTGAAAATGGGTCAGAATGTTTGCCTTGATGGAACCCTGGATGAGTTCAAATTTGGGTCACCTAGGGTCATAAACTAGGTCAGTAGGTCTGTTTAAAGAAATACCTTGTGGGCATTCTAGAGGCCACATTTTCTGCTCTCACTTGACTTGAAAATTGGTCAGAATGTTTATCCTGATGAAATCTCGGATGAGTTCGAATTTGGATCACCTGGGGTCATAAACTATAGGTCACTAGGTAAAATTAAAGAAATATGTCGAGGGCAATCTAGAGACCTCAGTTCTAACTCAATTGACCTTAAAATTGGTCGGAATGTTTGTTAGATGAAATCTCGGATGAGTTTGAAATTGGGTTACCTGGGGTCATAAACTAGGTCACTAGGTCAAATTAAAGAAATACCTTGTGGACACTCTAGAGGCCACATTTTTTACTCAATTGACCTGAAAATTGGTCAGAATGTTTGTCTTTATTAAATCGCGGATGAGTTTGAATTTGGGTCACCTAGGTCATAAACTAGATCACTAGGTCAAATTAAAGAAATACATTTTAGGCACACTAGAGGCCACATTCTGTGCTCAATTGACTTGAAAATTGGTCAGAATCTTTGTCTTACTAAAATCTCAGATGAGTTCATATTTGGGATACCCTGGGTCATAAACTAGGTCACTAGGTCAAATTAAAGAAATACCTTGTGGAAACTCTAAAGGCCACATTTCTTATTCAATTAACCTGAAAATTGGTCAGAATGTTTGTCTTGATGAAATTTCGGATAAGTTTGAATTTGGGTCACCTAGGATCATAAATTAGGTCTCACTAGATCAACTTACAAAAATTCCTTGTGGGCGCTCTAGAGGCTACAATTATTACTCAATTGACCTGAAAATTGATCAGCATGTTTGTCATAATAAAATCTTGGATGAGTTCAAAATTGAGTCACATAGGGTCATAAACTAGGCCAACTTGGTCAAATTTAAAGAAATATCTTGTGGGCGCTCTAGCGGCCACAATTCATGCTCAAATGACCTGAAAATTGGTCAGCATGTTTGTCTTTGTGATATCTCGGATGAGTTTAAAATTGGGTAACATAGGGTCAAAAACAAGGTCGTTCGGTCACATTGAAGAAATACCTTATAGGCACTCTTAGAGGCCACAATTCTAGCTCAATTGACCTGAAAATTGGTTTACATGTTTTACTTGATGATATCTCGGACCAATCAGAAATTGGGTCTCATAGGGTCATAAATTAGGTCACTAGGTCAAATTCAAGAAATGTATTGTGGGCGTTCTAGAGGCCACAATTTTTGCTCAACTGACCTGAAAATTTGTCAGCATGTTTGACTTGATGATATCTTGAATGCGTTTGAAATTGGGTCACATAGGGTCATAATCTAGGTCACTAAGTCAAATTATATAAATACCTTGTGGGCACTCCAGAGGCGGCAATTCTTGCCCAATTCACCTGAACTTTTAGTAACAAGTTTATCTTGATATTTTGGATGAGTTTGAAATATGGTCACATTGGGTCATAAACTAGGTCACTAGGTCAAATTGAAGAAGTACATTTTGGACACTCCAGAGGCCACATTTTCAACTCAAATGATCTGACCATTGGTCAGAATGTTTTTCTTAATAATATCTCAGATGAGTTTTAAATTGGGTCATTATGACCCTGGGGTGAAATTTCGCCTATTGACTCAGGTGAGCGATCCAGGGCCATTATGGCCCTCTTGTTTTTATAAGGTCCATCGATTTTCTTACCGTAAAAAGGAGAAAAGGAATAAATGCGTAACGTGAAGGAGATGAATTAAGAGTTGAAAAGTAAAACACACAATTATCAGTTTTGAATCTTTTAAACAGCAATTGGGAGTTATATCGAGTAATATTTTAAGAAAATATTAATTCTTTTTAAAATTGTATTGGAAACAAAGGTGGAAAAAGCAGCTTTTGCTTGTAACAATTAGAACAGAAATTACAGTCTAAATAGTAGTGAAAAACGTATTTGTTTTGTAATGGAATAGATTTTATTGTTGACGGATCATCCATTTTTCTCTCTTCTTTAAAGGAAAGCATTCAGGAAATTATGGAAGATCTCAAAAAGTTAACCTTGGAAACTTTCAACAGGAGGATGTCCTCATGGGAAGGTGTCATGTATGTTGAAAGTGACAGTGAAATACTTCCAAAGATAGGGTCAAGGGTCAGGAGAGGACCTGACTGGGACTGGGGAAACCAAGACAGTCAAGGCCCTGGAACTGTTATTGGTCATGATAAGGATGGTAAAACAGTTAAACCCTGATCATTAACACAGAAAATCATCAATTGATTTTTCATAAGAAAGAATGTACAATTAATATTTCTGGGGGTCCTAATAGTCGTAAAGTAATGCAATTTCAAACTTTTTTCTGGTCAGGGTATTACATAAAATTAATTTAAGAGTTATTATGGTTAATTTAATCTCTAGTGGTGGTATCAATTTAACAGTGGTGATATTACTTTTACAGTGACGATATTAATTTTGCCAGAATTACTTTTTTTGGATAAAGTTTTGGATAATTCTTTTTTTTTTCATATGTTTACTTTTTTCTTATTAGTGAATAGATACTTTAGCTACATGTATTTACCTGAACGATTAATCAGTATAACATTCTATCATTTGTACAGAATGAAGATTTTCCAACGTCCTTGTCCCGCTCCACTTTATTTTCTTTCATTGCTTCTCTATGTTCACAAGATGTCAGCCCGGCCGGGTAGCTCAGTACTTAGTGTATATGACTTAGTACCTGATGGTTACGGGTTCAATACCCGGTTGAGGCAGACTTTTTTCACCCCTGCTGCATGCGAGAAAGTTATGAAACGCTTGCATAGGTACTATGACCGCCGTAATATGACCCAAGCTGTTGAAACGGCGTTAAACTCCAATAAAAACAAACATAGCAAAATGTCATAATTTTTCAAACTTATTTTTCTTAATCAACTAACAATTCATTCCCTTGACTTCCCTCAGCTCATTGGAGCACAAAGTGCTCCAGGACAGCTATTGTCCTATATCAATAATGGTTGACCAATGTCCGTCTTCTCTCCGTTATTCGGTCTGTCAGTGTCTTTTGCTCTGAACAATTTTTGGCCAGATTTTGAATTGAGTTTACAGGATTGTTCCTTGGATGCTCCTTCATCACAATTGTCCAAATAGAACAAGAAGACCGCCAGAGTAAAAATATACATGTATGAGCCATGCTTAGTAAAAAGGGGGCTTAATGCATCTCCGGGATACGTGATACCTATTAAGCGATCACATAATTATGGATGCGTAATAGCAATTTTTTTTAACAACCGACTTAATTTTGAAGTAGACTGTTCCTTTGACATACAGTAAATTGACCTATAGCGAAAAGTTCCGGCCCAGGTCAGCCTGCGCAGGCTAACGCGTCGATACTTTTCGTAGGCTGACTTGGGTCTATACTTTTCACAGGGCATGGCTCACACACACACACACACACACAATTATCTATATCGATCCAAGTCAGCCTGCGCAGTCCTTTAAAGTTCTTCTGCTCCTAACCAAAAGGAAGATTTTTAAATTAAAATTCACAGAAACAATCCTTGGCTGACTCTCTACCGTACAGTTTAAGAGTTTCCGTTCCACTGAACAAGATGGTCCCTAGGGCTAAGAATAGAAAACCCTTCAAATTTCTTCTCTTTCTAAACCAATGGGAAAATTTTTAAACAGCTCCGCAGAAATTTTCGTGGGTAATCCTTCTCCAGAATTACTCTGACGGTTCTGCTCTTCTAAAATACACGGTCACTGAAGCTAAAAATAGAAAAAAAAAAATGGATGACTTCTCCTCCTAAATCATTTAGACAGTTCAGGCATAATTTCATAGGAATGTTCATTGGATGACCCTCTACCAATACACAAATTCTTTTATCACTTCCACTTCGCTGAACAAGGTAGCCACTAGAGGTAATGATGGGAAAAAAATGCCTTCTCTGCATGAACTATTAGCAGGATTTTGAAATTAATTTCAAAAAAAAAAAAAATTCTTGGATGACCCTTAGTCAGATATTTCCCTTCAAAATGGCCCTCAGAAATAAGAAAGTGAATACCTTTCAAATTACTCCTCTTTCTAAACAAATAAGATGATTTTTAAACAACTCTGCAGAAATGTTCCCAGATAATCCTTTACCGGTTCTACTCTTCTAAATAAGACGGTCACTATAGCTACAGAAAGAAAACCTTTGAATAACTTCTCGTAAACTAATGAGACAGTTCAAAAATAATTTCACAGATATGTTCATTGGATGAGCCTCTACCATTATTCTTTAAACAATACCAAAAGAAAATCGTCACCCTCTTGTTTATCATTACACAAGTTAATTATCCTCAATAAACATTATTTCTAAGAGTTGTTTCCCAATGTATTTTGGAAAATCGAAAACAAATACATGTAGTGGAGAATATCACCAAGGGCTACCCGAAAGACTGTGCAAACATATTAGATGGTAAAAGATGACACAATAAAATCTCTATTATTCAAATACGCCATAATTTGTTTAAGACAATTATTTTGAAATTTTATCTGGAAAATCCATGTCTTCAAAAAAAGAAAAAAAATGACTAACATTTTCTGATTACTCTACCATCTATTGCATATACTGCTACACTTTTAAAGCAACCCCTTTTGTTGAATACTTCTAAAGTGAGATTTTTCTGCATTCGAAAACTTATAATTTTCTTTCAATATGCAATGAATGTTGTTAATTTTACAGGCATGCAAGTATGGGTAGACTGGGATGCCGACGGACATACAAACACTTACCATTATGGAAATGCGGGGAGATATGATGTTTTACTGGTTGATGAGCCAAGAATTGTCGGGTTAAATGACAACTTAAAAGTTGGATGCGTGGTTCAGCCAGGTGTTACAACCTTATATCGTCTTTCACTACTGAAGTTTACTTTATGGCAAGTGTAGATCAAGATTAGATTGCACAACATATGTAGATTGATCTTTAACCCATACTATGGGTTTAACTAAGATATTCAGAGAAAATTCAGTCTTGAAATTTCTCGTACTAGGATCTTATTTCTAGAATGAAAATGCACATAGGGTTTATTTGGTGCTCTGTGGTTAATAGTTATCAACTCTGAGATTGTTTATATTAGTTGACTTTGAAAACATTTTAAATTGATACTCAACAGAACGCGCAATCTGACCTATGTTCAACACCGCCATATCCTTTGCGTGATATTGCAGCAAAGTTATGACACTGCATTGTTCTGTTTAGATCTCATCTGATGCCTACTACTGCATTTGCAGACAATGTAGAGGCTGATCAGTGTTAGATTCCAAAGAATTATGTCATCTGAGGTTTGTCCAACTCTGTCCGATTCTTTTTGTGATATTCTGGCATGAAATGCGACCATGAAATTGAACATATTGGTGTCACATTTGCGTGTCTATGACAACTGTAGTTGCTTTTGTCGAAGGTTTAGATTAAAATCAAACTCTTACTTCTTTGGAGTAAGACTGATCTAAAAGAAGTGTATTACATATTTTTCTAACGGACAGATTTTTTTAAAACTTTGTGTGCACATGCTCAGCTCATCGTGTCTCCAGGAGATTACAGTAAAAAAATATATGGGCCACCGTGCTCGTTGCCGAGAAATTTGCCTTTGAAAAAGGTATATACAGGTCCAATATTCAGCATAACTATATTATATTTTATACATCTTTCTTTAATAGTCATTTAAACAGAACAAATACCAGAAGATTTTACAGATATACATCATTTTAATGAAAATGCATTCAGTTGTCCACATTAATTTTATAAAAGCCTGATTATGAGCATGGTAAATGCACAAATATGCATGTTATATATAAAACTATTTGTAAAAAGGGAGATAATTTGATCGAATTAAGGGTTAATTTAAAAAAAAAAAATACATACTTTCCACCGGACAGACTTTTCTTAAAATTCCCAGTTATAGATTTTTATAATACTAAATAATAAGAAGAAATAAAATGGTAACTATCCATACTTATTTCTTCAATAAAACAGTGATAAAGTTCACTTCGAAAGTTTGTTTTTCGGGGAAAATCAACACTCATTCCGAAAAAAAAAATGACCTAAGGCTAAAGCCCCAAATTTCCTGCTTGTGTTTACTTGTTTGGTGTGTAACGCTTTGTCAGAAGTATTTCAATTAATGATTTATTCTGTATTTTTTTCCCCATAGAAAACCATAGTTGGCGCTAAAAATGATCTCTCAACTACTACTGTCCGATGAAAGTGTTACTTGTACCAGTGCACCGTTTGTATTACAATTTGTGGGAAAAACACATAGGCACACCGTTAGATTTACTATTCGTGACAAAACCACATGCGCAGTATGGATGCGCGTGAACATTTGTGATATACGCCTGTAAAAAAAAAACATGAGCCTTGCTCTGTGAAAAGAGGGCTTCATGCATCTGCAAAGTGTATGGACCCAGGCCAGCCTGTGCAGTCCGCGCCGGCTGACCTGAGCCGAAACTTTTTGCTTTTGGTAAAGTTTCAGCATGTCAAAGGACCAGTGTACATCATGAATCAGTCGGTTGTTAGACAAAATGGATTTTATAGATTCATAATAATCTGATGACTTGCTTGATATCATGGATCACGTAGATGTATTGAGTCACCTTTTGCCAGAGCGAGGCTCATACATTTGTCATAAACAAACAAATGAATCACAGGCAGTACTGGACTAAGGTCACGTTTTAACAAGAATATTACACAAAGGAATTTGCAGTGAAGGGCAAAGCTAGTTTTATTAGTGAGTTTTTGGAGTGAGTTTATTTATTTCACATACATTATTTTAAGACCTCCAGCCCATTATACAAAAGTTTTGTCTTATAGGAGACAGATGGAGGTACGATTTCAGACGTATCAAACAAGATGAAGAAGGTGTTGTTATAAGAGTGTCCAAAACTAACACAGTACAGGTGTAGTATTAGTCTGGTACCCCGCCGTACTCTAAGAGTACGTCAGGCAAAGTACAGTAATGGCGGCCCCCGTTGGTAATAGGCTGAATTCAAAGCGGATTGGTTGACAGTAATGGCACTGAGTTTTTTTACTGATCGTTCTTATTTATCGAGAAAAACTACATATTAGAAATACTTTGAATATCCGGAATGTCAATGGACCTATAAAACGTCCGAAAATAGGGCTACTTTTAAAAATGATCCATAGTCAAATTTATATTAAACCCATACCCCAACAGAACTTTTAGATTCGGTAATGTATATTTTGTACAAATTGATCTCATTTTATCCATTAATCAAACTGGATCACATTAAATTGGGAAAAATAGGAAAGCATATTAGGCTACGCTTGAGGCCGCCATGGAGGGCGCCATTATTGCGCTTTGCCTGACCAGATAACGTAGTGTTAGGGGCAGGTAATCCAGACTAGTGTAGTATTTTTATTTTTATGTTATTTTACGAGATAATCTGACCAGAATAGCTGGAACATTGCTCGTGATTCGCAATTTCTTCGTTTGGTTAGGTACTTGTCCGGTTATTATCTATTTAAGATTCATTGTTTCTACAAAACGTGATTGGTATGAGTTGAGAGTATTCATATAATCTATTTAGATGAAATCTTAATACTTGAATTGCTTATTACAAGTTGCTTTTGCTGAAACTGGGGATCAAGAACAGACTACAGAGAATTTTCAGCCAGACCTTGAACACTGACTTGAAAGTATTGAGAACATTAAGCTCACTTTACTGCGCCTTCTACTCCCTTTGATGTACATCATCCCAATCCCAAGCACTCTCGTACATAAGAAACATAAGAAGATTCAGTTGCTTCTGTAACGCTAAGAGTATTAATCACATTTTTATTCTGAGTATGTGTAGATCAACATCAAATTTTAAAAAAATAATTATGAAGTTAATCATGGTTGGTATTTTGGAGAAGTTTAATTTATATTGTATCTGGGTTCCTTTTCTTCTGATTGAAGATGTCTGTTTTGCTCCGTTGGCAGTCGAAGTGTTGTCTTTAATTGGCATGAGATTTTCAAAAAAAAAAACCTTATATTTACAGGTTCGGTGGGAATGTGGATACAGGGGAGACTATTCTTATTCTACAAGAAGTCCCTCGGAGCTCAAAATTGCCGCTAGATGTATAAGGTATGGTAAATAGTAGTATCCTTTTACACAAAGGAAATTTTGTTGCTTAGACTTGCAGTCGGTGAAATTCTTCACAAGTGATCTTTCCATAGTTTTTCTGACATTTCTTTACTGACAATAGAAGTGTAACTTGTATCTTCAAACCATTAACTATTTTCACGTTGAAATCTTAGCATGACCATGCTATCGGAAATTTAAGAAGCTGTTTTGAAAATTTCCAATCAAGAGCAGACTGCACAGAAAGTGTTCAGTCTTTGAAACCATTCGGAATAAAAGGAGCGATTCCTTGTTACATAGGATCTTTCCTCAACGTTTTGAATCCAAATTAAAAAAAAAAAAAAAACCCTCTCCTTCAGACTTTTTCTTTAGCTAGGCTGCTGTTGAAGAAAACGACGAGTTAATGCCATAGCCCTGTCGTCAACTTCGTATAGCAATAACATGTATATTTTCTGATATCTCGTGCATTGTTGAAGCTATTTACTTCAAAGTTGGGCTAGCTGGTATACTCAAATACTTTTGACACAGGTCCGTCCTTTTTCAACCTATAGTTTTCACCATAAGGAAACTGCAGCCAAGCATCGGGACCCACATGTAATGCCCCTGTTTTTCACTTGAACTAGTATTTTTGTGAGTATATGTGTAATTGCCTTTTATCACTGTTATCAATTTCAGACACCAATCGCAGGATTACATGCAAAAACGGAACAAAAACAAAAATGCAAGACACTGATGCAATGCTTATGATGAAAAGAAGAAAACTGCTGACCGCGTAGAAAGACTTTTTGTGACCTTGTGTGTGTCGCAAGTCTTATATTGTTAATGCAATGCCACATAAGCTGGCAAATTGTGAAATATGAACTGTAATTTTAAATTATGACTAGTACTGATTATCTAAAGAAGAGTATGAAATTTAACCCTTTCCCAAACAAGCCCTGGTTTTCACGTGTCTGCAGTACAAGTCTTCTGAAAACACTGTGGGAAAAGGAGAAATTGCTCATAACGAGCAATTTCTCCTTTTCCCACAGTGTTTTCTACCCTTTTGGAGAACTTTGTCATTTTCATCAAATTTAAAATTGTCGTCTGCAAACTCTTTCAATTTGGACCAGTCTAAATTTTATCGTTTGGGAAAGAGTTAATAGGATGTATCCCAAGTTTTAATTTATTTGCACCGATTAATAATCTGTCAGTATATGATGTTCTTGTACAGAAATATTTGTTTTGTGGTGTTACACGCCAATCCTAACATTATTTCAATCATATCACGGCGAAGACAATGCTCCATTATTTACGAATTTTCTGAGTTTCATCAGTACTGGACCTTGATTTAAATCGTGTGTTAAGCTTTCACTTTATGTAGGACCACTATTTCTCAACTCATCTGAAATATTCATGCAAGAGAAGGTCATAAGATATGCGTTCTTTGTGGTGATAACCTTGTTGACAAGTAACTGATACTTATCACATTTGTAACTTGAAATAGTACTTACTAACGATTCGAATATTCGATTATGAAATCCATATTCAAACATTCCACTATTCCGTCCCATCCCTAGTAGTTAGGTCAATAAGTTAGGTCGATTATGAAATCCATATTCGAACATTCCACTATTCCGTTCCATCCCTAGTAGTTAGGTCAGTAAGTTAGGTCGATTATGAAATCCATATTCGAACATTCCACTATTCCGTTCCATCCCTAGTAGTTAGGTCAGTAAGTTAGGTCGATTATGAAATCCATATTCGAACATTCCACTATTCCGTTCCATCCCTAGTAGTTAGGTCAATAAGTTAGGTCGATTATGAAATCCATATTCAAACATTCCACTATTCCGTCCCATCCCTAGTAGTTGGGTCAATAAGTTTTCCTTTTTTTTTTTTAAAACCCTTATCTGCTGAAAAGTTATATAAAACTTTCAAACCGATAATAAAAACTGAATAATGCTATTACAAGCGTATTTTTTTTACAAAAATATATCCTTATCGGACAGTGTAGATCCAAGATCAGACTACACCTTCTGTGCATTCTGATCTTGATTTACACTGTCCGTAAAAGATCAGTGAGTCGCGCTTTGCACGTCAAGTTTTAATCAACATTTATAAAATGTTTTTCGTTTGATTCACGATATCTGCAAATTAGGCAAGACGATATATTTTATTCTGCAAATTAATCTACAATGTACATGTATGTTGTTAATAAAAATGCACTTTTTTTAAGTTTAAACTGCTAAATAGAAGAAATAAAAAGAATCTCAGCTTGTTGTAAAAGCCAATTTTGCATTTTCTCCGTTCTTTTCACTTGAATAAAGTCCAACGTTCGGATTGTGTAGATCTAAGATGTTGATCTACACTGTCCGCAAAATCGCATGAAGTCATTCTAGCAGCCTTATGGTTAAAAAGATATGAGCCATGCTCTGTATAAAAAGGCATTTGCGAAAAGTATCGATTCAGATCAGCCTGCGCAGTCCGCGCAGGCTTACCTGAGCCGTAACTTTTTGCTTTTGGTCAGTTTTCTGCATGTCAAAGGACAGTGTACCTCATGATTCAGTTGGTTATTATACAAAACGGATTACAGGGATGTATAACAGGGTGTTGACTTGCTTGTTATCATGCATCACGGCGATGCATTAGCCCCATTTTTACTGAGCATGGTCCATATTTTAAGTTACTCACACATACTTGTAGAATGGTAACACGCGCAGCATACAGTATTTATTTCGATAATATTGTCGTTAAAAGAATCATTATCAGCATATTCAATCAAATGCAGGAAATTTTTACATGTATTTAGTTAAATTTAAAGGGATCTTTTGAGATTTTTTGCTGCAAATAAAATTGGTTTGTCAAACACATATGAATACTATAATATAGACTTTGCCCCGCAAATGTAAAGAAACTGGATAGTCACATCCAGCAAAAAAAAGGGCAAATTTGGCTTTCTAATAACGGATTAGTCGCTCTGCAATCAGTAACTCGGACTATTTTCAAGAGATCAAATATGACGTCATAAAACTTATTTCAGTACGATCTCACGTAAACAAACCGTACTCGACACGTATTATCGATCACTTAAACATTCCCAAAAACCCTTATGAAACTCCAGCACTAAATCTAAAATCAAAAAAACAGCAGCTAACGTAGCTAATTAAAAAATGACCTGTCTTTCATTTTTTTTCTCTGATGATTTCGAAGCTATCGCCTTAGTTAATGCAGTGACGAATCATTGAGGAGATTGGTTGGCAAATGAAATCTAGATAGCCCCCGTCAACGTAAGGAATAAGTAATGCAACCAGCACAGTAATGAGAAAGAAATGAGCAGCCTTACATTAAATCAAACAAAAACACGAGTAAACTAGCCATCCTGGTCTTCAAGGAAGCTATTTGATTTTTTTTTTAAATATAATCATACCAAACTTCGAAAGTCGTATAACATAGAGTTTATTGAGGCATTAAATAGCATACAATGAATAAATAAAGATGAGAGTGAAGAAAAAAATAATAAATGAAACGTACTCTGTGAAAAGGGGGGCTTAATGCATCTGCGAAAAGTATCGACCCAGGTCAGCCTGCACAGTCCACGCAGACTGACCAGGGACGAAAGTCTTCGTTATTGGTCAATTTTCCATGTGTCAAAAAACAATTTCTACCTCATGGTTCAGTTGGTAATTTAAAAGTGTTTTTTCATGGATTGAAAATTATGTGTTGACTTGCTTGGTATCATGGATCACGGAGATGCATTAAGCCCCTTTTTTGCTAGAGTATGGCTCAATCTTAGTGCTATTTAACCCTTTACCGCTAAATGCCGCCTTTTAACGCCTCTGGGAAAGAAAACATTGTGGGAAAAGGATAAAATGCTAGTGCCCTGAATTTTCTCCTTTTCCCACAATGTTTTCTACACCATCAAAGAAAAATTGCACCATTTGAGCCAAATATAAATTGTCTGCAAATGCTTTCAATTTGGACAAGGCTAAAATTTTGTGGTCTGGTAAAGGGTTAAGATAGGTGACCTCGTGTCCAAATTAGCATGATGACGTCACATCTGATCTCATAAAAATAGACAGAGTTACCGATTGCAAAAAGAGGGCTCCATTATTCAAACGCTTTAAATTCACCTCTTAATTGATTTTAAGCTCCGATTTCTTTTGGATTGCTGAAAATGTTTAAGCCATGTGTAAATATTTATCTTTTAGAAATTTAATATCTTTTGAAAGAGGATTTAATGCATCTGCAAAATGTACCGACCCAGGTCGGCCTGCTCAATCCGCACAGGCTGACATGAATCGAAACCTTTTACTATTTGTTAATTTTCTGCGTATCAAAGGACCATTCTACCCCATAATTTGGTCAGTTGTTAGAAAAACTTGTCTAGATCCATAATTATGTGATGACTTGCCTGGTAGGCCTTTAATGCATCACGGAGATGCACTAAATCCCCTTCTGCCAGAGCATGGCTCATATATTTACAGTAGGTCTCATTGCTTTACAAGAAATTCGAATTACGATAGAAAATCTAAAATGATCTAGCTCACGTTAAAAGATAAATTTAAATTTATATTAAGACATCCATGCATGAGAAATTACTGGCAGACAGATAAACAGACGACCGCACAAAAAGTTTATGAAAACGCTTTGATCATTTTAAACTAAAGACCGAGTGATTTTGCGCCGTATTTTTTCTCGCCGAAAGAAACCGGTTGTTATAATCAAATACGGAAAATACCGACAGCATTTCACGAAGAAAGTCGGACTTGGCCGATGTCATTACCCTCCGAAAAGAAAATAATATAACTGTTTTCGTAGCCTGAAAATGTGAATTTGAATTGTATATAGATGATACATATTATATATGTTACTAGACGACATTTCTAGGCTACATTTTATAGTTTTATATCTTCTAGATTAACTACATGTGGCAACCTCTTGACGCTCCGAACAGGTTATCGGTCCATTCAAAGTTACGGTTGTGAACAGTGGTGCCTTTTTACATATAGAAGGAGCTCTCAGTGCTAAAACGAGTATGTCAGCTCCAGATATGACCTCGGATATCCATTATTTCGGATGATTGCATGTTTAAATAACCCACATTTTAGCGATTTAACCCTTTACCAGTAAATGCCTTCCTTTTATAACCCTGACGAAGAAGGCATATCTTTACCAGACGAAACTTTGTTAAGACTTGTCGAAACTGAAAGTATTTACAGACAAAATAGTATAAATAGAGAAATAGCAAATGGTGGAAGCTTTCAACAAAAGGTTAGAAAACAATGAAGGGAGAAAAAAAGAGGCAAAGCTGGTGACCAACATTTTACCCTTTTACCACAGTATTTTCAAAATTTTCTTCTCCGGGGTTGTTGAAGCTGATGATCGTCGGTGAAGGGTTAAAAAATTCAAATCTTGTAACACAAATTAAAAAGCTACAAATTACAGTTAAGACCTGTTACGGTTTATCATCCTTTACCTGCATTAACCCTTGGGCTGCTAAGCGTGACTCAGGGACCTCTTGCGGACAGTGTAGATCAAGATTAGACTGCACCGAACGTGCAGTCTGATCTTGGATCTGCACTGTCGGATAAGGAGGTATTTTCCCCCAAAAATGCTTTTGAGATAGCAAAAATTCGGGTTTGTACAATTGACTTGAAAGTTTCGTTTCATTTATTTAGCAGCTCAAAGAAACACACACACACAAACACACACACAATCTTAACCCCTTCCGTGGAAATGGAATACAGAAAATTTACAGCCTTAACCATACAATCCCGTGTTTTAATGGTTCTGAGGAAAACGGTTTTTGTAAACGTTACGGGAAAAGGAGAAAATGCTGGTTACCAGCATTTTCTCCCTTTCCCGCAATATTTTCTACAATTTGAAAGAAAACAATTGTCATATGCAAACACTTTTGTAACGAGCCGAAAATTAACTTGTCCTCGGCAGGAATCGAAACCAGAACGTACTGGTCCACAAGTAAACCCTCTACTACATGTACATAGCTTAAAAAGCTTGCCCTCTAGCAAGGTAGTACAATCGCCAAACTTAAATCACACCTGGCTACATAAACCCCTTCCCGATTAGTATTCGTCCTCGCGTATCTAGCTGACAAAGTTCGTTTTGAACCCTAAACCTCCTAGTCTATCACGTCCCCACTAAAGCTAGCCCCCCTGCAACGAAGTGCAAGCGCCAACATACCAAACCTATCTAAACTTTCAACTTGGACGGTTTTAAAATTTTGACGTTTGGAAAAAAAAAAAAAAAATATCCATACACCAACAATTTAATACTATTGACTGTGACAAAACGAAAGTTTCGTTAATCTATTTGGCAATCGACGGAGACTGAAATGACTGATACCATCATTTGGGTTAAGGTTCTTTTCGGCTAACAGTAGCAATACTGTTTGAGTCGGGGCACAGATATACATGAGGACTGGTTTCCGTAGGCGTTCGTTCTGTCTACGTTATTCACGCTGTACAGTTCACCGTTTGAACTAAGTTCACACGATGCATCAAATGTTGCATATCCGGGCACCGTCTCTACGATCACCGCAAATGACTTCCGGTTCTTTTCGGGCCTAAAAAATCTGTACAACGAATACCCATTGTGATGTGTATCAAAATACTTTAACCCTTGTGACATTTCTGCGGCAGATAAAATCCGATTCAGTTTAAGCCGCTTACATTTTGGTTCATTTGAAACTAAATTATTCACATAATCCACTATACCGTACGCAATGGTCAATACAGCGGGGTTTTCCGAAATATTTACAGGTTTTGATTTGTAACAAGCACAAAAATCGGCAGGAATACTGGCATCTTCGCATGACCTTGAACTTTGTACCTCCTGAAAAATACTAATTCCTCGTTTTACACCGTTATAATACTGGATGGACGGATTTTTGTAGTTTTTGTTTAATATGTCTATTAAAGTCTGATACAGGTCGAAATGAGATAGTAACCGCTTTGTGTTCTTTGTCAGGTTAATATCAACATCCGGGTATTTTCTCTTGATATGTTCCGGAAGTAGAATATGCAGCATAGGCATGCGTGATTCCACTCTCCCGACAAAAGTGTTGCGAATGTCTTCAAAACGTGACCCGTGATCGCTGAAGACAATGACGACGGTTTTATCTAAAAACCCCTGCTCTTTCATCCATAGTAAAAAATCTTGAAAATCTTCGTCACCATGATGCAGGAAATTGATGAAAGAATGGGACAGCTCGGTGAGGAAGGTAGTTGCGAACTTCCGCTTGTCTTTGTAATGCAGCATGAATTTCTTGATGTAGTTTATAAGTTCAACGTGGTTCATCGTATTCTGGTTACAGAGTTCGGAAACTTTCAGTTGGAGGCCTTTACTTTCAAAAAACCTGAAATATATAAGTAAAATGCCATGTAAACATATGTCATGTAAACATGCTGATCCAAATTAACCTACCAAACCATTGCCTATACATATATACCTAATAAAAAATCGGAGTGGCTTTTTACAGTCAAGTGTAATTAGCCGAAAAACGTTAATATGGCTTTTTGCAGTTAACTGTAAATAACGAAAAAACGTAGAATTGGATATTTACAGTTAACTGTAAATAACGAAAAACGTAGAATAAAATAGCTAAATTAACTGTCAATTACCAAAAAAGCCTAGAATTGTAAATAGCCATTTTCAAGTTTTTTTTTCCCCAGGGGACTTTTGTGGGCGGCACAGAATGTGCAATCTGATCTTCGTTCTGTGCGAACCGTTCTCTCGTTTCGTCAAGCCTGTAAGATAAAATTCTTTTTGAGATTCATTCAATCGTATCTGAAGCCGTCAAAAGAGTTTATATATTTGGTGCTGAAAGAGTTAACGTAATTTGAGTGCTAATCTTTAAGCTGCCGTGCGCGGCACACCGACCTTTTGCGGACAGTGTAGATCAAGATCAGACTGCACAGAACGTGCAGTCTGATCTTGAATCTACATTGCCTGCTACGGAATATATCTTTCCCCCCTGTAATACGTATGAAAAAGCAAAATTTGGGATTTTACTATAGGCTCGAAAGTTTCACTACACTCATTCAGCAGGATAAGGGTTTACCATAGCATAGCGATATATAATAAATAGTCATGCTCTGTGAAAAGGGAGTTTAACACTACCAAACATGTTCTGTTAAAATACCTTTATTTATGATATTCTCCTCTTTTTTCTTTCCTTTGAAGACTGAATACTATGCACGTTCAATAAGGGGATGGCCGAATCTAAGTTGTGAGAACTTGTGATCAAACCCTTTTGTCTTATTTGTATTGTATGTAAAAATGTATTTTATGTAAGAATTTGTAAATAATGACAATAAAATATGTTTAAACTTTAAACTAACACTACCAAACGACAAAAAATTAGACTTGTCTAAATAGCATTTGCAGATGACAATTTAGATATAACTTATACGGTGGGATTTGTCTCTACAAAGGACAGAAAACGTTGTTGGGAAAGGAGAAAATGCTGATTACCAGCATTTTCTCCTTTTCCCACAATGTTTTCAAAAGCTTTTCTTCACAGGGCCGTTAAAACTCGGGATTATGTGGTAAAGGGTTTAATGTACATGTATTGTACTGTAATATATTGTAATTGTATCTGCAAAAAGTATCGACCAGGTCAGCCTGAGCAGTCGCTCAGTCTTTCTACGCTGACAGGATGTTTTCTGGTGGTTATTGGTTGCTTCCCACCATTTTTCGCCAAGCACTGTATTTTAAATAAAGGACACATAAGAATGCCTGCGTATTTATATGAGTTTACTGTACTTATGTACCTTGTTAATCAAATGCAGGACTTAAATACCAGGCTTCTGCTCCTATGATTTGCCAAACAGCGGACGCTCAGCAAAAACCGATGCACATCCGATACGTTATGTCTAAAACAGTAAACTGTCAGCCTGTTATCGATCTTCGTATCAACCAGACGCTTTCGGGAGATACAACGGGTACCAGTTTACTAAAACAGCTTATAAAACTATAAATAACTTAGTCTGGTACCCCGCTGTACTTCAGAAGTACCTCTATAACGTAGTGGTAGGGCAGGTAATTCAGACTATAAATAACTGCACACGTTCTTGTATGAATACAGCTAAACACCGATTTCAATATTACTTTAGTCGTATCAACGCAACAACTCATGTATACGTGTCTTTCCATTAGACATCAGCCCTACACCAATGTACTGCGCACAGTGAATCACTCGTGGATACCCCCACGTGACAAAGGCTTCGTCCGCAGGATCAAACCAGGATTTCCTGTTTACAATTTGACCGCGGAGGAACCCAAACCCCTTTTCCGGACAAAGAAGCTTTTTTCCTTATCTCAGACGCAAGAGATGTTTGGTGAAACAGTAAAACTATTATGCACGATAAATATGACCCATGCCCTGTGAAAAGGGGGCTTAATGCACCTGCGAAAAGTATCGATCCAGGTCAGCCTGCGCAGTCCGCGCAGGCTGACCTGGGCCGAAACTTTTCGCTATTGGTCAATGTTCCGTATGTCCAAGGACCAGTCTACCCTATGATTAAGTCGGTTGTTTAAAAAAAAAAAGTGGCTATTATGGACTTATAATTAAGTGGTGGTTTGATTGGGGCAAGGCATCACGGAGATGCATTAAGCCCCCTTTTGCCAGAGCACGGCTCATATACATGTACTATTTGTCACAGAGAATTACAAAATGGAAACCGCTTTTTTACGGACGAGGTTAGATGTAGTTACGGAATCGGCCGAGTTGTGACGAGTGAAGAGTTTCACAGAGACATATCTATAGGATCTGACAAACGGAAGTTATGCCATCAAACTAATTCATTCAAGCCGTGTAGGTTTCACAATGTGATAAACTCTTTCAACACCAAATGTAATACGCTAGTCCTGTTTTAATGGCTTAATCCTCAGGCTGCTGAGCGTGACTTACTGACCTTTTGTGGACAGTGTAGATTCAAGATCAGACTGCACAGAACGTGCAGTCTGATCTTGGTCTATGCCTACCGCCAAAGCCTTTTTTCCCATGGGTGCAGAAAGAGGTTCAGGATGAGTATTATAACCATTTAAGTCGAGGTGAAAATATTACAGGAAATACAAGGTTTCAATCTCGAATTCAACACAGAAATTAAGTCTTGTCCTATCAATGGAAAAGAAAATAACCCAACCTTGTCCTTTTTCTTTTATGCTGTATTAACTCAGGAAGAAAAAAAATCAAACTGAGCTAAAACTTTTCATGCGGACATACAAAAACACTTGATGATGATGATGATGATGATGATGGTATTGGTGTCGGCGAGACGAAAGGAGGCGATCCTGTATTAACTAATGATCCTCACGATGAGGATCATTTCTTTAAGCTTTCTTTTTCAATACCAAAACTCAACTACGAGATTTAGTTAGATTGGTTGGCTGGTTGGTTTTTTATCAACTTCTTTCTTTGCAAAATTCTTCTGGCTGGCTGGCCGGCCGGCTGGCCGGCCGACCGACCGACCGACCGAACGACCGACTGACCGACCGATAAAATTGAGTAATCGTTTTTTAATTTTTCTTTCTTCGCCACCTTGTTCCTATGAGCTTCATCCGTGGAGGAATTGAAATTCTCTTGCAAGTATCAAAGGGCACTTATCCACGGACTTTCCATAAAAGATGAAAGTTAACCATGATAAGGTCTGAAGTGCTCTATTCTTTCCCAAACAAGCCCTTGTTTTAACAATCATAGGGCTTTTGAAAGCATTGTAGGAAAAGGAGAAATGCTGGTAACAAGAATTTTCTCCTTTTCCCACAAAGTTTTCTGCCCCTTCCCAAAAGTAACTTCCATCATTTGAGACACAATTAATTTGTCGTCTGCAAATGTTTTCAAATTTGACAAGTCAAAAATTTTGTCTTTTGGAAAAAAGTTAACAAACTTAGGACAAAGGTAAACCAACCTAAAACCTTAACTAAATAATCCCGTCTTTTAACGATCCTGGGATAAAATACTGGTTACCAGCATTATCTCCCTTTTCTCACAAAGTTTTCAACCCATCTGCCATTTCAGGCATTTTTATCATACCGTCAGTATAATGATGCTTTCAATTTGGAGTAGTTAATTTTTTTTTCGTCTGCTAGGGAAGTAATCTTTGGACAAAGATAAAACACACTTAAAACCGTATACCACACAATCCCGACTTTTTACGACCCTAAGAAAGAAGCCTTTTGAAAACATTGTGAGAAAAGGAGAAAATGCTGGTAACCAGCATTTTCTCATTTTCCCATAATGTTTTCTACCTATCAACGACAATTTACATCATTTGAGTCACAATTAAATTGTCGTCTGCAAATGCTTTCAATTCGGACAAGTAAGCATTTTTGTCGTTTGGTAAAGAGTTAATCATGCTGTTGGTATATTTGATAAGCGAAGCCCCATTTTTGACTAGCAAAGCTAGTCTATAGGCATCAAGACTGACCTAGATTCAAAGTAAACAAAAAAACCCACAGTTGCAAAATACTGCCTCACAGAAAATACTTCTTTCTGTTAGAAATCTTAATTCTGTTATATATGACAATTTTGACACAAAACACTAAATCTCTACCACTCCAAGAAGAACATGTCGTCTTACAAAGTAATAGACTGAACAAGATGTCATTTATAAGGTACAAGATCTTTGCTTATATGTAAATTAAGTGACCTATGTAAAGCAGAGAATCACTTATTCCTACACCACTGTAACATTATGAATGAATGTATACACCTAGGTATTAACTAGTAGCAAATGTCGGCTATATCAACCCTCACTGGACAGAGAACCCTTGTCATCTATTATTTAGATCATTGTGCACAGTTTAACTGTTATGCTGAACTGTTATTCTACCACTTGAATATTAACCCTTTACCAAACAATTCCAAGTTTTAATGACACTGGGGAAGAATCCCTTTGAAAATATTGCGGGAAAAGGAGAAAATGCTGATAACCATCATTTTCTCCTTTTTGTTTTCTGCCCTTTTGGAATCGCGTTTCATCAGTTCAGCCACTTTTAATATTTATGGTCTGCAACAGCTTTGAATTTGGACGAGTGTAAAATTTTTGGTTTTGTAAAGAGAGTTAAATAGTTAACTACATCTTGTGCTATTGGATATTGACTGATTGATTGTATGGTGTTTAACGCCGTTTTCAACTTTATTTCAATGATATTGCGGCGGCCAGAGCACCTATCCATGCTTTCCTGGAGTTTCTTTTACCAGCACTACCGCAACTCAATGACCTTTTGCACACAGTGTGGATTAAGATCAGACGACATAGAGCATACAGTCTGATTTTGGATCCACACTGTCCTACAAGAGGATATTTTTTTTCCAAAATGTAACTTTGAAATAGCAATATTCAAGTGTTTACCATCGGCTTGAAAGTTTCATTTAACATTTTTAGCATGTGTTAAGGGTTAAACTTAAACTGGATTATAGGTAAACAATAGCACGCATAGCCCCGGCAGCTCGGTCGGTAGCGTACAGGACTTAAGAACAGGAGGCTGCTGGTTCGATCCCCGACTCTGCAAATTTCTTTTTGAGGACTGATGATAGTCATTGCGACAGGATTCATTTCTCTCTCACATTTCGACGATAGTTATGTGGGAAGCAGCCAGTGATTTGGAAAGAATATATTGTGCGGAGTACTGGTAGAAGAAACTCAAGGAAAGCATGGATATGTGCACTGTCCACCTAAACATAACTGAAATAATGTTGAAAACAGGTCAAACACCATACAAACAATCAATCAATCAAATTCGCTAGTCGGTGAGTACTTTCAGTACTTTGATTATTTACAAGCCACAGGCATTCATTATGTTATAAAGTCCACCACTGATATAGTGTAATACGATTACACCATACAGAACAGAACATTATGTAGATGGCGTAGTTAGTAACAAAACGAACACCTGTGTTACGCGCAGGTGTATATATATATATGTACGATTGGTTTAACATTGTTTTACCCCCCCGCCCCGCCCACTTCACATGGTTTTGCTCAGCTCTTCGAGCGCCTTTCATGACCATAGGTGCCTTTGCAATCATTGTAGATCAAGATCAGGCTGTACAAAACGTGCAGCCTGATCTTTGATCTACACTGTCCGTCTTGCTGAAACACTGTAGACGAAAGCAACCATGAAATTGCTATTATTCAGATCGTGTCTCTAGGATGAACATTTCTACGCTCTAAGGGTCAATAACTTAATATGAAATCAGGTCATTACCAGACGACACAATTTCATAGACTTGTCAAAACTGAAAACATCTGCAGACGACAAGTGTGGCGTAACTTTTTACCAAACTACAAAATTTTGAATACGTCTAAATTGAAAGCAATTGCAGACGACAAGTGAAATGTGGCTCAAATTAAGAATTTTGTCTCAGAAAGGATAGAAAACATTATGGGAAAAGGAGGAAATGTTGGTTACCAGCATTTTCTCCTTTTCCTATAATGTTTTCAAAAGCCCCCTCCAAAAGGGTCGTAAAAAACACCAATTGTTGAGTACAGGTTTAAGGGAAGGTATTTGTCTTTGAAAGGGCAAAACGCATTGCGAGAAGGGAGAACGTAAAGTAAAATAAGCATTACGTGCCATTTGGTCTCTTCAAGAAGACATGAAAATTTGATACTCCACCATGTTGAAACCATTTGCAGACGACAAATTCAATATGGCTGAAAAGGATGGCCTTGTCTTTGGTGGGGTAGAAAAGGTTTTGTGAAAAGAAGAAAATGCTTATTACCAGAATTTTCTCCTTTTTCCACAATGTTTTCTAGAGGCCTTCAAGGTCGTTGAGAAGCAGGATTGTTTTTTTGGCAAAGGGTTATTCGTTAATGGCCCTAACAGATAAAATCTTCTCTCAACCCTTTTGCTAACAACAGAATTCAAAATTTTAGACTCGTCCAAATTGAAACTATTTACAGGTGACAGATTAAATGTGATTTAAAAGTTTTTACCAATCGCAAATTACTATTCATTCATTTGGGGTACATTATTACCAAAGGTAGGTCAGAAGCTAGTGCACTCATCTACGAAAAAAAAAAAAAATGAATAACAAGGGGGCCACGAAGGCCGTGTATCGCTGCACTTGACCCGTAGAGCAGGACCAATTTTGACCTCGGGGCTATAGTATGAAAAGTTCTTGTAAAGGTTTATTAATTAAAGCAACATGCCAAATTTAGTGGCCTGTGCCACATGGTTCAGGACTAGAAGACTTAAAGTTTCCACCACTGAAGCCTATGTAACACTTGTGGCCCCAGAGGTGGGGCCAATTTTGACCCTAGGGCTATAAGTTGGTGAGTTTTTGTAGAAGTCCATTTGATGAAGCTACATGCCAAATTTGGTAGCCCTAGGCGTTTTGGTTTAGGACGAGAAGATATTTGAAGTTTCCATTATATAAACCTAAGTAAAACACGTGACCCTCGGGGCGGGACCAAACTTGACCCGGTGCTATAATTTAATGATTTTTTGTAGAGGTCTATTAGATCAAGCTACATGCCAAATTTGATAGCCCTAGGCCATGTGGTTTGGGGCGAGAAGATACTTAAAGTTTTCACTATATAAACCTACGTAAAACTTGTGACCCCTGTAGCTGGGCCAATTTTGACCCCGGGCTATACTAGTAACTTGAAGAGTTCTTGTAGATGTCCATTAGATGAAGCTACTTGCTATATTTGATAGCCCTATGCCATATGGTTTAGGACAAGAAGATATTTACAGTTTTCACTATGTAAATCTATGTAAAACTTGTGACCCCCGGGGCGGGAGCATTTTGACCGCAGGGCTATAATTTGAAGAGTTTTTGTAGAGGTCCATTAGATGAAGCTACACGACAAATTTGGTAACCCTAGGCCTAATGGTTTCGGACAAGAAGATTTTTACAGATTTTCAATATTTTTTAGTTTTGTTGCCATGGCAACCAGAGTTTTAATAGGAATCAAATTCTTTGAAGAGTTTCTGAAGAGGGCCATGGGAGGATCGTTTCTGTGAAATATTGTTAAAATCTGGTGGGCAATGACACAAGCCCGCTGGCCTTCGGCCAGTGGAGCTAAAAATAAAAAAAGTTTGTACCTGCACTATTCCATATAAGCACTTTCCCATATAATTTGTATTTTAAAGACCCCGAGGAAAGAGACCTTTAAAGGCTTTTCATGCTATTATCTTTTTAAATTAGATTCCTCATAACAGACGCGTTTTAATGATCATGTAACATTCCTAAAAAGCCATTGCAAAAGTCTGGGCAAAATGTAAAAAAAAAATATTTCGAAGCTACGAATCACTTTAGGAAAAATCACTGACTATTTTCCCCCATAACTTCTTTTTAGAAGGTGCCGACCTTTCAGGACTTCCCGGCTTATGTCAACCGTCCAACTGAAATTCTGTTAGGACGAATCACTCTCTCTTTCAAGAAGAGTAGGTCCTTATCAATCAACGAACAGACGCGTCTGTGTCATTTGATATGTGAAAATAACACGCGGATTCAAAAACTGTGCCACCCAATCATACAAATAATGAACTACAGAGTTAAATGTTCTAGAATTAGCTCTAGATTTGAAACTGGCATCGTTTCGCAGCTTCGTCATGGCCTAGGTTATAAAGTCGGAATGAATAAGAAAGAGAAACACCCCAAAACACCCCTCCAAACAACTCGAAAAACGTCCCCAAACACTGCCAGTACACCCAAACCACTTTCCTAATACATAAAACGGCATGTGAAACGCTTAGATACACGATTAAATGACACTCGTCACAACTCGGCCGATTCCGTACCTACATCTAACCTCGTCTGTATAAGGGAGGCTTCCATTTTGAACTACCAATCACATGATCTTAAACATGGCGGCGCCCCTGTAGATCGCTTAGCAACGACATGAACAACCACTGTGAAGTTATTCACTTCTATCGACCTGTCGATGAAAGCTCCTAACGGAATTGATAAACCACGCTAAAAATTGAATGTACAAACTGTTTGCTGACTGAAATACTCTTAGAAAGATAACGATAGAAAATTTACTCATGCGTTCTTTCTAAAGAGGAGCCTTACAATTTCAATAACGGTAAAGCGGTGTGCTTCCGGAGATGTGCGAAATGTACCGTGTAGGTGCATATCAAGCTACGTGATACAGCCGAGGGATTTGATCACAGGATCACACGAGGTATGCCGAATGGATTTAAAGAAAAATAGTTATGAATTCATGCTATGAATCTTAGAAAAAAAATGTCAACCGTCAGATGAACGAATTTTCATGACATGGTTCACTGTTAAAATCTATTTGCTATCGAATTTCTACCATCACCTTATATTAGTACTTTCAGTACTTTGATTTTCATTGATCAATGATTTGCAAATTACTGCCTTGCTAAATTCAGCAATAAAACAGTTTTACATTTCTGTAGAATATTAAAAGTTATATAACCTTCTTTGAGATCCGCAGCTATTCATCGTTGTTTACTTGATCTTAATGCAACGCCCCTTTTTTTCAATATGCAAGTTTCAAGAAGAAATTCAAATATTCTAGAAGCATGTCTTTAGAATATTAAAACACCTCAAACAACAAATATCTTTTTTAAAAAAAAAAGACGGCGTAAGAGGTACTGGGGTATGAATACTGAAACTCTTTCGTGGTTCGATATGAAAGGAAATAATAAGGTGATCCGTGCTCAGTGAAAAGGGGGCTTAATACATCTGCGAAAAGTATCTACAGAGGTCATCCTGCGCAGTCCGCGCAGGCTGACCTGGACCGAAACATTTCGCTATTGGTCTATTTTCTCTATGTCAAAAGACCAGTCTATCTCATGATTCAGTCAGTTGTTAGACAAAAATGGACTTTATGGATCCATGATCACGTGACGACCTGCTTGGTATCATTGACCATGGAGATGCATTAGGCCCCCTTTTGCCAGAGCATGGCTCAAATAATAGTAGGAAACTCGCCAGCAGTTGCAGTATCCCCCTCATTGTTGTACTAATTGTTGAAACAAGATTTTACATTAATCATGGAGTAAATAAGCGCCACGCAGTGTCGAATGGCGCAAGCAAGGGTTGTATATTAGTGTCAATGTTGGGACTGTTAACAGGTTTAGTTTTTTAGTTTAAACATATTTTATTGTCATTATTTACAAATTCTTACATAAAATACATTTTTACATACAATACAAATAAGACAAAAGGGTTTGACCACAAGTTCTCACAACTTAGATTCGGCCATCCCCTTATTGAATATGCATAGTATTCAGTCTTCAAAGGAAAGAAAAAAGAGGAGAATATCATAAATAAAAGTATTTTAACAAAACATGATTGAAGACAGTTTTATTCCAGCTATAGAGAAGATTTTTTTTTAAACGACAATAAATAAACCGAACACATTAAGAGAATGTTGTGAATATCAATAATAACATTCACTTAAATATTAACAGGTCTGAAGGGTCCCGCAGAATAAGCATGTCGACATTTTTTACCAATTGCAAATTACCATTTATTTATTCGAGTATATCAATACCTAGAGGTAGGTCAAAAAGCAACGGCCAATAGCATTCAGCTACACCGAAAAAGTAACCCCTTGAGCACAAAATATTTCTGGTTTTTATGACGGAACCAAGCATGGCAAGGTCAAAGTCGTTTTGACCAGAAATCTCACAATGTACAGATCGAGATCAGACCACACGATCTGTGCAGACTGAGCTTGAATCTACACTGCCAGTGACATTATTACAGCAAAATGGGTTTGATTCTTTACACTAAGATAAAGTTTTCAATTTGTCCAAGTCGAAGGCAATTAAAGACGAAAAATTAACGAGGGCTAAAATGATTGGATTTGATTTCGAAACGCTTAAAACATTATGGGAAAAGGACAAAAATGCTGGTTATCAGCTACGATTAAGGATCATTTGTCTCTATCCCTTGCTTGTTCACTCAGACGAGAAGATTTTAGTATTTTCCATGATAAAAGCATCTGCAGACGACGAATTTAAAAAATTTTTGAACGATTGGATTCGACTTGGGCGGGTAGAAAACATCATGGGAAATTGAGATAATGCTGGTTACCAGCATTTTCTCCTTTTCCCACAATGTTTTCAAGTTGCCTTCCTTCTCAGCGTCGTTAAAACTCTGGATTGTTCTGTAAAGTGTTACAACTAAGTGCATCAAATCTCTGATTTAGATCTAATTACGCTGAAAGAAGATTTCAAAAAGACTGAGCGTCTCACAAACTGCGTAATTTGAAAGCTTTGCTGTCATGCATATTTATCCTAACAGGATGTGGCCATACATTGGTTGCGCCTTTTCGAACATATTATAACATGTTATTTGGTGTTTGAACCCTTTATACCAAAAGACATAATTGATTCGGCGACTTCTGATTGCGGAAAACGACATATCATTTGCGATTTTTTTCCCCTCATTTACGGATCGAAAACTTTATTTTGCGGAAATAATTTAGACATTGTTTGCCAAAATTTTGGAAACATGATAAAAGGAGTTTAATATCGACTGTAGTTTCACATAAGTCGTTGCCTGTACTTTTTCCAAAGTGCCCAAGAAAATGAAAATAGTAGGAAGTGCACTTTAAAACTGTTTATTGAACAGCACATGAACTGGCTCTTTGCTTTTGTTTGTCCGTTTCACGTCTTCTGGTCTCAGTCGGTAGCATACAGGACTTGAGAACAGGAGGCCGCTGGTTCGTTCCCCGGCTTGGCCAATTTCTTTCCGAGGATTGATGATAGTCATCACGACAAGATTTATTCCTCTCTCACCGCTGACCATTGTTTCGACGATGGTTAAGTGGGAAAGCAGCCAGTGGCTTGGAAAGAATATTGTGCGGAGTACTGGTAAAAGAAACCCCAGGAAAGCATGGATAGGTGCACCGGCCGCCGTGATATAACTAAAATTATGTTGAAAACGGCGTTAAACACTATACAATCAATCAATCAATCACGTCTTCTGGTAACCCAGTCCACACAGCTGGGAGAAAACTTCAAAGTATCCAACACTGCTGTACATGATTGAGTACAATTCACGAGTAAAACTTCAAGTAGAAAACAATGTCGGGAAAGGAAAAAATGCTAATTACTAGCATTTTCTCCTTTTCTCAACAATGGTTTCTACCCTTTCACAGAGGATCCACACTTTTAGCAACATTTTGTGTGTCGTCTGGTAAATGCTTTGAGTTTGGACTAGTCTAAAATTTTGTCGTCTGGTAGAGAGTTTAAAATGCGCAGTCTGCGTATTTTTCCGTTTACCAAACGATCCCAAGTAATAACGACCCCAAGAAAAAAAATGAAAACATTGTGGGAAAAGGAGAAACTGCTGCTACCCAGCATTTTCTCCTTTTCCAACAATGTTTTCTACCATCGAACACACAAAACCTATGATTTAACTGCATCTCATTTGTAACTGCTTTTAGTTTGGACAGATCTACAATTTTGTTTTATGGTATAGAGTTAACTCTTTACCATACGTCAAAACTTTAGACTGTTCCAAATTGACATCATTTCCATACGACATATTGAATGAAACTCCAATAGTGATTTGTCTTTGGTAGGGTAGAAAAACATTGTGGGAAAAGGAGAAAATGCTAGTTACCACCATTTTTTTCTCCTCTTCCAACAATGTTTTTAAAAATGTTCTTACTCAGGGTCGTTAAAACTCGGGATTGTGTGGTAAAGGGTTAAGCTAACAATACAAGAAGCAGAAGTATGAAAACAACTCTTCTATCCTGCCTTATAAATTATGAAAGGAACCAAGATCTGTCTGGGGTCCCAATATTGATTCTAAAAGGGTAAAGAACAGTCCGACATTTAACTCTTCAACCGAAAAGAATTGTGCACTGGTCCAAATTGATAGCATTTGCAGACGAAAAATTCAAATGTGGATCAAATAATGAGATTTGTCTTTTACGGAATGGAAAACATTGTGGGAAAAGGAGGAAATGCTGGTTACCAGCATTTTCTCCTTTTCCCACAATGTTTTCAAAGGCCTTCTACCCTAGCGTCACGGTATTGTGTTGTAAAGTGTTTAGGCTGGCATTTGGGAAGAAATAGTCAAAACGAAGGAATGTGTCTCTTGAAAGAGAAAAAATCCTGGTTACCAGCATTTTCTTCTTTTTCCACCATGTTTTCCAAAAGTTTTCTTTTTCAGGGACGTAAGAGAAGACACTGTTTGCTAAAGACTTAAATTGTATGGTGAATGGAAGGAAAGAAACCATTCTGGTTACCAGCGTTTTCTCCCTTTTCCGCGATGTTTCCTCACAGTTATGTATAAGAACGGACCGTTTGGTAAATGTTACAATTATACGTGATGTTTTATGCCGCTTTCATCATTATTTTCGGCCATATCACGGCGACAGCTTACCTATTCACGTGTATCCTGGGTTTCACGAGTACTAGGCAAGAGCTTTGAAATGTCTTGCCTAAGGATACTCTCGTCTTCAGAAAGTAATGATTTTGAACAATCATGAAGACTTTTTCCATAACTTAGCCCTTATCTCTTTAACTTCTGAACTTTAAAAAGAAGGTAATGAACCTTTCGAGCCAATAGAAACATGTCCAGATATTGAGACTTCAATATTCTTCTTACTGAAAAAAATCTCACCGTACCGGACAGTGTAGATCCAAGATTAGACTGCACGTTTTGTGCAATCTGATCTTGTGTGTACACTGTGTGCACTGTCCGCAAAAAATGCACTGAATCTCACTGAGTAGCCTGAGGGTGAAATGTATATTTCACTCAGATTGCAACTTATGGGTCAAAGGGTGTTTTCTTATCAGCTCAATATTGATCAACTTTTATCAGAATGTCTCGGTTGTGAGGCTATGGTTTGTAATGATAACCTGTATACAGCGGTGTCGAAATTCAAATGAGCCGTGCTCTGGCAAAAAGGGGGCGTTATGCATCTTTAACTCTTTACCAGACGACAAAATTTTAGCCTTGTCCAAATTGAAAGCATTTGCAGACGACAATTTCAATGTGGCTCAAATGGTGCAATTTTTCTTTGATAGGGTAGAAAACATTGTGGGAAAAGGAGAAAATGCTGGTTACCAGCATTTTCTCCTTTTCCCACAATGTTTTCAAAAGGCTTCTTTTCCAGGGGCGTCAAAAGGCGGTATTGTGCGGTAAAGGGTTACCTCTTTACCAAACGACAAAATTTTAGAAGTTCAAATTGAAAGCAGATGCAGACGACAAAATAAGTGTTACTGAAAATGTGAAATTTGGTTCAGGAAGGGTAGAAAACATTGTGGGAAAAGGAGAAAATGCTGGTTACCAGCATTTTCTCCTTTTCCCACAATGTTTTCAAGAGGCTTCTTTCTCAGGGTCGTTAAAAGTCGGGATTGTGTGGTAAAGGGTTAAGGAAGCAACCATATAATTGTGGATCCATAAAATCCATTTCGTCTAACAACCGACTGAATCATGAGGTACACTGGTCCTTTGACATGCAGAAAATTTAACATAAGCAAAAAGACATCGGTCTAAGTCAGCCTGCGCGGACTGCAGACTGCGCAGGCTGACCTGGGTCGATACTTTTGGCAGATGCAATAGTCCCCTTTTCACATGGCACGGCCCATTTATTTGACTGAATTGGGTTTTATACCGCAGGCACATCACAGCTAAATCTCACATACTCGTGTATGTCTTGGGTTTCACCAGTTCCAGGTTAGGGCTTTGAATGTCTTGCCAAAGGACACACTCAAGAAGGGCCCAGCGCTTCGAGTACGAATCGAACCCGGACTCCGAAGGCTACGAACCCTACTTCTTACCATTGAGCCAGGCAGGACACCTCATTTTTCCATAAAAGATATATGAACTATGCTCTGTCAAAAGGAGGTTTAATGCATCTGCAAAACGTATCGACCCAGGTCAGCCTGCGCAGTCTGCGCAGGCTGACCTGGGCCGAAACTTTTCGCTAATGGTCGATTTTCTGTATGTCAAAGGACCAGTCTATCTCATGATTAAGTCGGTAGTTTAAAAAGTGGCTATTATGGATTTATAATTATATGATGGCTTGATTGGTATCATGGATCACGGAGATGCATTAGACCCCCTTTCGCCAGAAGGCTGCTCATATTCATTTAATTAATTCAAAATATATGAGCCATGCTCTGTGCAAAAGGGACGCAATGCATCTGCAAAAGGCATCGTCCCATGTCAGCCTACGCAGTACGAGCAAGCTGACATGGGTTGATACTTTTTGCTATTTGTAAATTGTCTGTATGGCAAAGGACCAGTCTACCCCGAGGTTCAGTCGGTTGCTAGACAAAATTGATTTTATGAATCCATAACTATACCATAACTGACTTGGTATAATGTATCATTAAACCCCCCTTTCCACGAGCACGGCTCATTCATTTTACACCAACTGCGAAACAAGTTCCATCAACTTACATACTATTATATCTCAGTTCTGCTTCCTAGAAAACACACCAGTACTCGCGCCGTATGTGTAGGCCAATGAACAGTCCCAAAGTTGACACCCGTTTCCGGGAATCGAAATTGGTTGCAAAACTGGCAAGGCCTCACTACCACGGACACCAATGAATAGAGATAAAAATATATCAAACTGAGTGACAACGAAAGGAAGTTATTATTAGGAGAAGCGTTTTCAACGTGTTAACCTATTACCAGACGTCAAAATTCTTCTCTAATCCAAATTGAAAGTATCTGCTGACGACAACGTAACCCTTATCCTGCTAAATAACTAAGTTATTATAACACGAGGTTAAACTCTGTCAAAGCATTATCACGTTTACAGGGATTAATATTCCTTTCATTGCATCTGAAACAAAATGTGCTCAAGATGAAAAAGAAAGTAATGTAAAAGCAAATTATTCACCATCGAATAAGCTATGGCAAAGAAAGGGCCTTATTGCCTATGTGAAAACCATCTTGTCCGATTAACGCAAACTGATTCGAGTCGGCACTATCCGTCTACAGTGATGATAAAAATTTAAAAAAAAAAAAGTTTTTCCCCCCAAAAAGCTATGTTTGACGCAGACAGTGTACATATAAATGACCATACATGGATATCACTAGCTGGAAGTTCAAACCAAGATAGCTGACCAATGTTTCGACGATGGTTATATGGGAAAGCAGCCAGTGGCTTGGGAAGAATATTTTGCGAAGTGCTGGTAAAGGAAACTTCTGGAAGTATGGATAGATGTACTGGCCGTCGCGATATGACTGAAATAATCTTGAAAATGGCGTTTAACACCATACAATCAATAAATCAAACCGAGATAGACTTTTTGCAAAGTTTGATTTCTTTTATACGCTTCTACGATAAACACGTTTTCTAATTCTAAACCTCAGCACTAGCCATATGATAGGCTGAGATGTTTTGTTGCAGCCAATCATGTGAGTAGTTTAAAAATTCAGAAATCCTAGAACAGTTTTAGTTTAGAGACATATTTATATGTAGTATTCATCATTCGTATTGCTTAAATAACACAATCTCGTGACACTGATATATAGTTGCTAATAATGCAACAGCTAATTTTATAAGTCACTGGTACAGGAGAAATCGTTTGTATTACTCCTTTTACCCCATTATATTCATAGTATGTGTCAGTTTTAATCTATTAGTACAGCCTTTTTATTTTTTTTTTCAATTTTTTTTTTTTTTTTGCGTTGTTTTAAATATGGACGGATCTACAATTAATCCATTACTGGACTGTTACGAACTAACTATTAATACATGTCATACAAAAGAAAAATATTTGAAACTAAGGCTAATCTGTATGAGTGATGTAAAAAGAAAATCAACATTTCGGAAAAAGCAAGAGATAACTTGCTAGAAATTAGTGCGCCGGTTTCCCCAATTTTTCCAAAGCAATCGACTGCAGGGTCGTTAGAAATTGTATTTGTACAATAATAAGTTAATTTTTTTATTTATTGTTTACCGAATGACAAAATTGTAGACTTGTCTAAGTGAAATCATTTTCATAAGACAAATAAAATGTGGTAAAAAGATGGAATTTGTCTTTAAAAGGGTCAAAGGGTCAAAAGGGGAAAATGCTGGTAATCAGCATTTTTACCTTTTCCCTCAACGTTCTCAAAAGCCTTCCACCCCAGGATCGTTAACTCTTAGAATGCTCAATATTAATGAAATGGACCTCTTTAAACAGGAAATACCATTTGAAATGTTGTCATTTCAAGCTTGTTTTGGCCAGAATGTGCAAAATATTAGCGTACAGTGAAGATCCAAGATCAGATTGCACATTCTGTGCAGTCTGATCTTGATCTATACTATCCGCACAAACAACTTAAGTCTGTTCCAGCGCTTTATGGGTTAAAACTCGGGATTGTGAGCTAAAGGTTTAAGAATAACTTTTCCCCATAGAGAAATTTCAAAACGACACTTTTCCCCCCCTATGTTTCACGAGTCTACAAGGGCTTACAGGTACTTTATCGCCAATTTAGGTCGCGATGAAAGCATAACAAACTAGCCTGCATGCTGCAATATGATGTGATAGGTCAGGAAACGGTTTTAAAGTAGCCAGGAAACAAGAATATGTGAACTGTCGCCATAAAATACTTTTGATATGGCATTAATCACCACACATTTGAATCTAAAAGCTAAAGAATGGAAAACTTTTGCTAACTTTGAATCTTGCTAGTTTTAAATCGAATCTAAACATTCTCGTAAATATCAAAAGTCTGGTCCTATGTTAGATCTGTAAAATACATGATGTCTTGGGGATACTGTCATGATCAAACAACCCGAGTGTATATTTTTGGTCCACAAATTATGTGGGTACATGTATATCCTAAAGATAGCAGGGGTCCGTCAGACGATAACATTACGTAACACAGTAAAGATACCCGATAGGCGGCTTATCGAACAGCGAGACTCGGCTATCATCGGGAAACTCCGGCACAATCCGAACTATCACGAAAAAAGTAAAAAATAGGATAGGGGCATTAAAAAACTGTAAAAAGGACCAAAAGTTTATTTTTTTAAATGACTAAAATATATACCAACTTAAAGGGAAATAAATGAGCCATCTGACCTCACTTGGGAAAATTTTGGCATTTCAACACAAGAAAAGAAAATTCAACAAATATTTCATTTTTTAACTTCGGAAAATGCAATTTCCCTCTATATTCTATATAAACTATACCTGCAATTTTATAGTTAAAAAAGGACCAAAAGCTTCTTTTATGATATTTATAAAACTTAGTTCATTTGAAAGAGGATAAATTGAATTTTCATACCTCACTTGGGAAAATTTTCAATTCTGAAAATTGATGAAGTTATAAACGTTTATCTACCAGGGCCCTTCATAATTCTATATAAAAAATTACAGGTAAAATGGGCAGATATCGATTTTGACATGTCCGCGAAAGTTGGCTATGCATCAGTATTACATGTGCGTTTGCATAGTACAAATATCAAAGGTCAACTCATTACCAGAAAACAAATATTTGGACTCGTCCCAATGGAAAGTTTATAAAGACGGCAAAATACATATATTTCCATGTATGACTCAAAGGATGTAATTTATATTTCAAAGGTTTGTAAACATTGTAAGAGAAAGGAAAATAATCGCCATAAGCATTTTCTCTTTTTCCCTCACTGTTTCCAATGGCCTTTTTCTCCCGGTCGTAAAACAAGGGCTTGTCTGGGAAAGGGTTAATACCTGTCATTGATACTTTGATAGTACTCAATCTGACACGAAAGGAAAAATTGATTATCATTTTGATGTTCTAGGTCCCAGTTTGTACGATTCGATATTAAAATCTAGTTGAATTAATTATTTTAAGGCTTTCTTGATATTTTTTTTAAAATCCTGCTAATGACGACTTGAAGTTCACATGAAGACCTAAGGAGAAACTATATGCCGACTTTAAGAGTCATTCTACCTAATGTCGTCAGGCCACACCTCCCTCTGTTTTTATGCTGTAATTTATAATTAAACGCGATTTCTGCTTGTAGGGAAAGGGTAGAATTAAATATTTAACGCATACCGGAAACCGCAAGCTCCGCATTATTAACCGACGTGTAAATAAATGACGACTTTTAAGTTATCGTACGTTATTACTCGTCAAAGTACTTTTCTTTATCATGAAGAAAATCGTTAATCTTAATTTTTCTAATTTGGAAAAATTAGTTAAAAAAGCGTTAATTAGATAAATCACCGACCTTTTCGGCATTCTGATTAAGGATAAGTAATTTACTGACCGTTGCCTTTGTAGGACAAACTTCGAAACAATTAGCGTAATCCGTTTATATCGACGTTCTTAACCCTTTACCAGAGGACAAAATTTTAGCCTTGTCCAAATCGAAAGCATTTGCAGACGACAATTTCAATGTGGCTCAAATGGTGCAATTTTTCTTTGATAGGGCAGAAAACTTTGTGGGAAAAGGAGAAAATGCTGGTTACCAGCATTTTCTCATTTTCCCACAATGTTTTCAAAAGGCTTCTTTCCCAGGGGCGTCAAAAGGCGGCACTGTGTGGTAAAGGGTTAATTATCAATAGCTGGAGTCGGTTGTCAAGGTAACACCCGGTTTTAAATCAACTCAGAACACATGTACGCGATGATGAAATTACCGAAGCGTGTAAAGTTTGTGGTGTGTACATAACGGGTGCTCGATAAGATTTATATATCCACATGTCTTGCCAGATGTATGTTTTAACCCTTGGTTTTATTAATGCAGGTAAACGCCGAGGTCTGAATTTGCGAATGTTTTTGGAAATTTCTTGACGTACGAAAAACGTCCAGTTCCATTTTTTCGGACGTTTTGGAGAATTTACCGGACGTATATTACGTCTACGTCCGCTTAATGAAAGCACTGCAGTAACAAAATTTTCAAGCCAACAGTGCAAACCTGAATAATGCTAGTTCAAGCTTATTTTTATTTTTGAGAAAAATCATCTCCTTATCGGGCAGTGTAGATCACAGATCAGACTGCACGCTCTGTGCAGTCTGATCTTGATCTTCACTGTCCGCAACAGGTCAGCGAGTCGCACTTAGCAGCGTAAGGGTTAAATGTGGTTCAAACGATTGGCTTTGTTGTAGAAGGGCAGAATACACTAAGGAAACAGGAGAAAACGTTAGTAACCAGCATTTTCTCTTTTCCCAAAATGTTTTCAAAAGTCCTCTTCTTCAGGGTCATTAAAACTCGGGTTTGTTAGGTAAAGATGCACGAAAACACAAAATCAGTTTGACTCTCCTCCACTTCCTCCTATGAAAGAATGGGGCTCTTAATAGGGGTATCTTAACATTCCCCACCCCCAACAAATTTTGTTTGAATGTTCTTCCATGCCGTTTCCAAAACCATTTAAGTTATATCGCTGCAGCCAGTGCACCAATCCATGCTTTCCTGGAGTTTCTTGTACCAGTACTTCGCACAATATTCTTTCCAAGCCACCGACTGCTTTCCCACATAACCATCATCAAAAAGGAAAGAAATGAGCTGAGCTGGTGATTTAAACTAGCAACCTCCTGTTCTCAATTCCTGTACGCTACCGACTCTGCTACCGGGGCATATGTAAGGCAATCTTACGAGCTAGGATCTTTTAATTTCAAAATAAAACTTGCAAAACAATGAGCCGCGAAGAGCCCACAAAAGCACAAATACCACACAATTTTTACAGTAATCTGACCAACAATCTACTACATCCCGAATATTTGAGGTTAACCCCTCGAGCGCCAAGTTAGTCGAACGGGCTTTTTAACCCTTTACCAAACAATCCCGAGTTTTAACGACCCTGAGTAAGAAGCCTTTTGTAAACATTGTGGGATAAGGAGAAAATGCTGGTAATAATGTTTTCTATCCTATCATAGACAGATCCCAAGTTAAGTCACGTATGATTTGTCATCTGCAAATGCTTTCCATTTGGACAAGTCAAAGAAGAAAGGATTAAGTCTTTACCAAACGACAAAATTTTACACTTGTCCAAATTGAAAGCATTTGCATACGGCAAATTAAATATGGCTCATATGGGAGAATTTGTCTCTAAAAGGGATGAAAACTGTGTGGGAAAAGGAGAAAATGCTCATATATTTTGAAAAAGTCCCCTAACTCTTCAAATTTGCGGGATAGCCGGCTAGGCGCCCCTCCCTGAATAATCCTTAGCAGAACATTTCACAACTACGAGAAATAAATAAAAACAAATGGACTTAGTCCGTGAGGCAAACTAGACCGATACATTTCAGGGTATTATTGTTAGATTATTGAAAAGCATGTCATATTTTTTTTAGTAGTAGTGAACTTTTGGAGCGGTAGATAGAAACATTAATGTGAACCTCTCAGTCAGGGAAGAAAAAACAAGAACTATCTTTAAAAAACAAACAAACGATAGACGGCTTAAATTTGCCAGCAAATAGGCAGTGGCCCTTAAAATAAACATGTCTGTATTTTTGACCAATCACAAATTTCTATTCATTCATTTGTTATCAGTAACAAAAGGCAGGTCAAAAGCCAGCACAATCAGCTACGCCGAAAAAACACTAAAAGTTTTGCAATTTCACAGGTGTGGTTGATAAAATATGTAAAAGCTTGGCCGAGTTTTGTAGTTAACCATTTGAGCGATAAATCAAAACATTTTGAAATGGATTTTTCGGTACGGATAAAACTAAGATAAGTGAATTGAAACTTTCAAATCGAAGCTGAAAACCAAAATTTGGTTATTTCAAAGGGAGTTTTGCGGAAAAAATACCTCCTTATGGGACCGTGCAGATTCAAGATCAGACTGCACGTTCTGTGCAGCCTGATCTTGATCTACACTGTCTACAAAAGGTGTACAAGTCGCGCTTAGCAGCCTAAGGGTTAAGAAAAGTACGTCATGGTTTCCTTTGTTTACCAGACGACAAAATTATAGCCTTGTCCAAATTGAAAGCATTTGCAGACGACAATTTCAATGTGGCTCAAAGGATGCAATTTTTCTTTGATACGGTAGAAAACATTGTGGGAAAAGGAGAAAATGCTGGTTACCAGTATTTTCTCCTTTTCCCACAATGTTTTCAAAAGGCTTCTTTCCCAGGGGTGTCAAAAGGCGGCATTGTGAGGTAAAGGGTTAACAAGAGAGTTGGGGGTCTGCTGAGTAACCAAAGGGTGTGACTCCCATGACACACAATATGTTGCATTGCGTAAACTTTGAAAATCAAAGGACTCAAAGTTCTGGAAAGCGGATTTGTGGAGTAGCATAAAGCTGTAACACGTTGTAATGATTGAAAAAATAATATCACATGCAACACATGTGCACTCATTTTAAAAATGGAGTTAGCAAGGGCAGGGAAAGTCAAAATTGTTCTGCCAGTCGGGTCGTGCAGTAACTGTTATTCTATTACTGGTTAAGGAGTGGTAATTTAATCCGTCAGTCTTAGGCAGGTTTTGCTGGTATTAGATTTAGGAATAAATGTGTATACACGTATAGGACAGTATACATACGGTAGTGACACAAGCGAGGCTGAGGTGTTGTAGCTAAAACTGAAAGTAGAATTAAATGGGTGGAGCGCAAGCGTAAATGAGTATATCTGGTTCAGGTCAAACCGATATCATAGTAAAGTGTGAGCGCGCATGCGTCGTTACGCATGATGTATTTGGTTCCGGTCAGATCACAGTGGGCGGATTTGCTATACAAATGCGCTTAAAGAAAGGATTAGATCGAAGATGCTGTACATGACTTAGGGCATGCAGTTATTCTCATCATTAACTCTGTCTGCGTTTAGCACATTTTTACAGTTTTTGTGAACTGGGTGAGACAAGATCTTACTGCCTGTTGCAGACTCTATAGATCAAGATCAGACTGCACAGACCCTGCAATCTAATCTTGGATCTACACTGTCGGATATTATGCAAGAAATACTGAACAAAACATCCTTATATCTGCATATACGAATATAATATATTATTCCTGATCGAGAATGTTAATTTATTTGTCCAAGGGGGTTTTACGTTTATATTAATATCGAGACTTAGTGCGTCGTACTTCTAAAACCCTGGTCACATCCTTGATATCCTATGTATATAAATCAAATTTCTTGTCAATAAGACGTGTAACTTTTGTCATTTGGTAACGCACAGGGCTTGACACCACGGGATAGCTGGTTCATATCCCCAGCTTTGCCAATTTCTTTCCGAGGATAGATGATAGTGATACATGGATCCATGGCGATGAGATAAACCGACTTCCTTGGTGAAGACAACGGGTGATCGAGTGCATTACAGCGGCAATCAAACACACATCCTATCAGTTAACAGTTTACCTACATACCCTTTGAAATGGCAGATGTGCTAATCCACCTAAATATGGCCAAGTCAAAAGCTGATTCAATTAACATAAGTTGCCTTTTGAGCCGAACTTCTAAAACTGTTCAAAACAGAACTTAGTCTGTCTCATAATTGAAATCTACATGTACCTTCAGTAAAAAATACACGTCAATATACTTAATCTAAGTAGCAGATGGTTTGAATCCAAGAATAAACTGCATTTTTTTTTTTTTTCTTTCTTTCTTTTACTCTGATCTGTATCTACACATTCAGCATTCTTCACGTACCAAAGGTTAATGTTAACGTCAAATTGAAACACTGATGGCACGTGCCCCTTTTTGGATGTGCAGAGGTTATTATTAAAACAAGGTTAGCTATTTTAGTGAACATACTTTCTTTTTACTAGTATTTCATATATTTCACCTTTGTTTTCCACTGTAAAACAGTTTATGGTTTTTTTTTCAGAGAGTTTCAGAGGTAAAAAAGCTAACATTAATTAATCCATTGCGTAATAAAGCGTTGGTCGAAACTCTATGCTCATGTCCCATTGTCGATCATAATCATTATGCAAACTTGTAATCTCTGCGTATATCTCACGTAAGCCGTACACGATCGCAAAGCACATCTTTCAAACTTTTTCCTGAAATTCAAGCGTTGTAAACACACATAATATCGCGCTTCTCCAACATTAACAGTCGCTTGTTTGTGCGCCGAAATAGCAGACAGCAATGCTGCACATCGGGCCAAGTAAATGCGATGACCTAATTGGTCAAATATTGATTTCCACGGATCCATGTATCGCAACAGGTTTCATTCCTCTCGCACCGCTGATCATTTATTTAACACAGATTGTGTTGGAAAGCATTGAACTAGTGGCTTCAGAAGAATGTTGTGCAAAGTAGTGCTACCAGAAACTCCAGGAAAGCATGGATAGATGTTCTGACCGCCGCTATATAACTAAATCAATGTTAATAACTTCGTTATACACTATCCAAACAAAAGCGTGAAAGTAACCACAATGATAAACGATGGAACCGGAATGAATACTCCTCTGTTCATCCGTGATGAGCACTACTTAAAGTGACCCTTAGCAAATGTTTAATCCGTTTAACCTAAGGCCACTGAGCACGACTCAATACGCTGTTACGGACAGCGTAGATCAAGATCAGGCTGCACAGAACGTGAAGCCTGATCTTTGACCTACATTGTCCGATACTGCCAACAGTATAAACCCGAATAATGCTAGTTCAAGCTTAATTTTTTGAGAAAGTCATCTTCTTATCGGACAGTGTAGATCGCAGATCAGACTGCACGTTTTGTGCTGTCTGATCTTAATCTTCACTGTTCGCAAAAGGTCAGTGAGTCGCGCTTAGCAGGGTAAGGGTTAAATGTGGGTCAAACGATTGGCTTTGCTGTAGAAGGCAGAAAACACTAAGGAAACAGGAGAAAACGTTAGTTACCAGCATTTTCTCTTTTCCCAAAATGTTTTCAAAAGTCCTCTTCTTCATGGTCATTAAAACAGGGAAAATAGAACGTGTCATCTGCTTTACAATTTTGATAGCAAATCTCCCCCCAAAAAAGCGGGTTTACACGATGTGATCTTGCACATGTGTTGCAACAGATTAGAAAAAGCAAGTCGTGTAAACTGGCCTTTACAGTAAAATTTCACCTGCTGTAACCCGAGTGCACTTCATTCCGTTTACTGGCTTTATTGCGAAGAACAACGTATAGAAAACCGTTTCATACATGGGCTGCTGAGTGATGGTGTTTTGTCAATAATTTAATGGAGATAATCTTTCATGCGCACAAGACTGACTCTGGAAACGCATTATAACAACAGGAGAGGGCCTTTTTGAGATTAAAACTTTTTTTTTTTTCGCGTATTACGTTTGCAAAAGATTAGATCCACCGTACAATCGTTTTTTTGTAGAGCAAAATCGCTTATTGTGATCGAACTGGCCGGAGTCAGATACATTATGCGTAACAACACATGTGTACGGGTCAGTACTTTGTTATAGGTTTGACCTGAACCAAATATACGGTCATACACGCTTGCGATCCACTCATTCTACTCTCAGTTTTAGCTTGTACACCCCGAACTCGTTTTTGTCATACAGTCCGTGTACATTCATTCCTACATTTTATACCCTTAGAAAACCACGTTAGATGGCTGGATCGAATTGCTACTCCTTAAAGGTCCAGTAGACGGCTAAAAATAAGCAGTGCAGAGTTAAAATGCATCTGAATTTAAATCATACCATGTAAAAGTACATGTATTTATTATTGTGAAGATGACAATATGGTACTGTAAGCTCGGTCCAAGTGTTAGTCGCTGGCAGAAAAATGAATTCTAAATTTAGGTCAAAAGTCGCCAGGTCACTCTATCTTTTGTTTACCTTTTACCTAATTTTGAAAAAAACATTTTTCTGGCAGCCAGCGACTAACACTTGAACCGACCGTACAATAACAGATTGTCATCTTCACAATAATTCCCTACTTTTCACGATATGATTTAAGTTCAAATGTATTTTAACACCCTCACTCTTTACTTTTGGCCACTCAGTACTGTGCTCTTTTTAAGTAATGAAATAACAGCTACTGCGCGTCCCGCTCAGCAAGACAACTTCGACCTTCCTTGTCCTTGCTGACTCCACTAACTACTCGCATATGAGCCATGCTCTGGCAAAAGGGTCATCACATAATTTTGGATTCATAAAATCCGTTTTTTCTAAGAGCTGTGGATCCGGAGGTAGCCCGGTCCTTTGATATGCAGAAAATTGACCAATCGCAAAAACTTTCGATCAATGTCAGCCTGCGCAGGCTGACATAGGTCTATATTTTTTGCAGATAGGTAAAGTCCCTTTTCACAGAGTATAACTCATATACATGGATATTAAAACATATCATAGCTTATACCGTCCCACAAATCCACTTTCCAGGACTTTGGGTCCTTTGATTAAAGATTATTATCCCTTGGTATTTCACGAAACAACCGTGTGTGTTAACGAACTTTTTGAAAACATTGTAGAAAAAAAAGGAGAAAATCCTGGCGAACAGCAATTTCTCCTTTAGCAACAAGGTTTTCTATTGTATAGAGTGCAGACACATTTTAAGAAGTCTTTTCAACCACACTGAATTTGCCGACTGCAGTTGTTTCAAGTTTGGCCAAGTCCAGAATTTTGACATCTGGGGCCGTATTCACCAGCCATTCTTGAGAGTATTCTCAGTCTTATTCTCAAGTATTTTCTAAATTTGAAAGTAACACAATTTCTGATTGGCTACACCATTCGGGTTGCGTTACTTCCAAATGTTGAAAATCTTGGGGAATAAGACAAAGGATGTTCTTAAGAATGGTTGGTGAATACGGACTCAGGTTGCAAATTGATTTGGTTAGTTGTATTGGGGTTTAACGCCACTTTAACAGCTAAGGTCATATCATGGCGGTCGGTGACGCACATGTGTTTCCTGGCTTTCTCACACCAGTACTAACACAACTTTCTTTCCAAAGCCACCGACTACTTTTCTCACATGCTTCAGTAGAGGTGAGAGGCGAAAATACGCCGGAAAGAAAGTTCGCCTCAATCGGGTATCGAACTCACAACCACCAGGTCATGAGTCCGACACGCTCACCACTGAGCCACCCAGGCGGGCTAGGTTGCAAATTGAATGTAGTTTCTGTGTAACATGCAAAAATATATTTACTTGAATACGTTGCTCAAATGGTAGGTGACTTTTTCCTCCTTTCCGAGAGCCAACCAAAATGGTCTCATGTAGTGATCTGTGGGTTGATTTTGAAAACCCTTATAACCATTATTGAACATCCCTAGCCACGGTAAATCTTCTCCGAACATGGTAACATAATTCTTTTCCGAGAAATTCTTCCAAAGAAATGGCCATTGGTCCATTACATTGCCTTCAAACCCGTACGTCTCTTCGGTGAACAGCCTAAGCCCGGTTAGCATCGCCATTATGTTCGGGATCGTGTTATCCCCAACCTTCATCAGGCCCTGGAAGTCGTAGGAGCCAAGTTCACGAAGAACCTCCACTGTCTTCGGCAAATGTCGTATGGAAGCCGAGCGGGACACCGAGTCGAGACCGAACAAGACGACGCTAAGCTGCTCTTCCGATTCTTCCAGTACCACTGCCTTATCTCGATAAGGCCTAGGTCTGATTCCTGCCACGACGTTATCGAAGAGAACCTTTTTACCGGACCTCCAACAAATAACTCGAGTGAAATCAGCATCCAAGGTGGCAGGAAATTTAAGTATCGTCTGAGGGAGATTGAACCCAGTACTGTAGTCATCCCCATCTCGGTATACCGATTCCGCTGTGCATTTTACACTGGACGAACTTCGCAGTCCAAAAAAGCTTAGAGCACTTTCATTCACGTGCAACACATTAAATTCATCCACAAACACCAGCGAGGGCACATCCAGGCATTTCACAGGCTCTGGTCTCCAAGAGAACTTTAGAACCGACGGATCGAACGGATTAAGCACTGGTAAATTACACGGCAGCCTATAATGTTCATTTACAAAAATATAATGAACTGGTCTCGATGCCTTATATCCAAAATACGTTACAGCCACACTAAATAAAACAAACGCAGACACTTTTTTTAATGTAAAAACTTTATAGCATCTCGCACCTTTCATTGTGTACATTTGATAAGCTGACGAAAATTTGTTTCAATTGTGTTTAAACTTTTAACCGGTCCGTGCATCAAACCCAGCGTTATATATGACAAGTATCACATGATATGTAAAGGATGTTTAACGCGGGTACGGATGTAAATTCACTACATTTGTTCATGTGTATTCATAGTTCATATACGCTACCCATGAAACTACCCTGATAGTGAGACGTATCGATTTATATTACACACAACGACGCATGTCTGTAGTATGCACACTGACATTGACCTTTTAAAATACTCTCGTTAGACGCGTCCAAACCATTTAAGCCTTTACAGACAACAAATTAAAAATAGCTTAGATAAGAATCTCATCTGAAAGCGTAGGAAATATCGTGCGAGAAGGCGAAAATGCTGAAACCAGCATTTTCTCCTTCTCCCTAAATGTTTTTTAAAGCCTTCCTATATACAGTAAATAAAACACGGGATTGTTTGGTAAAGGGGTTAATCCAAAGCTGGATTATCCTATTCTTAAAATCTATAAACGTACTACTGCACTTTGATAAAATCTTTCCCAGAGCTACTTGTTTATCGTGAAAAGGGGAACCTATACCACACGTGCAAGTAACCCTCAAAACATTCTTGACACAGTTATGCCCCTTTCCGACTTCGTGATTTCACTGAAAAGTACCTGCAGCCAAACATTGACACGCGCATGCGGTAGGCTACTGTTGTACACCTTCTGCCACGGTGTTTTCAAAAGTAGCTGTTGAGAGATAAAAACAAAGCCACCTGGAATTAACCCCTTACGAGAAGGCAAAATTCTATTTGACCGAATTGAAAGCATTTACAGACGACAAATTAATTGTTGCTCCAATAATTGGGTTTGTATCTAAAAGGTTATGAAACAGTGTGGGAAAAGGAGTAAATGCTGGTACCAGCATTTTCTTCTTTCTCCCCACAATGTTTTCAAAAGCTGGATTATCCTGTTCTTAAAATCTATAACGTACAACTGCACTTTGATAAAATCTTTCCCAGAGCTACTTGTTTATCGTGAAAGCTTTCAAAAGCTTTCTGTCTCAAGGTAGCCCGGTGGCTTAGACGGAAATGTACATGTAGGTTTGAAACCAGGGGTCACTGGTTCGAACCCTAGCTCGGCCAATCTTACTTAACATAACACATGAACTATGCTTTGACAAAAGGGGGCTTAATGCATCTCCGTTATCCATGATATATACTAAGCAAGTCATCACAGTATTATATATCCCTTAAATCCGCTTTGTATATAAAAAAAAAAAAAAAACCCAAAAGCAAAAAGTTTCGGCCAGGTTAGCCTGCGCGGACTGCACAGACTGGCCTGGGTCGACACTTTTTGCAAATGCATCAAGTTCCCTTTTCACAGAGCATGTCTCATATTTTTATTGTGGTAATATAGGCCAGTAGCCCATTTTAGAAAATATCCAGAAGCACACGTTGTAATGGCAACCTGGTTTTTCTAAAGAAATGAATAAATATACGAATGTTAAAACTAAATACATCGTACTTTTAATAGAATGCAAACACACAGTTGAAAAAAATATCGAATAGGACTTGCCATTGTTGTTCGAAGATCAAAACGTATCACATGCACATGCCGATCCTAATCAACACCCACCGAAATCAATCTCGATATGGCCTGCAACATGCGAAATGAGGCCTTCGGACATTTGCGTAAAGTGTCGTCCTGGATTAGCCTGCGCAGGCTAATCCGAGACGGCACTTTACGACTACATAAGATTTTTTCAAACAGTAGACTTTCGTGAAACAGAAAATCGTACAAAAACGGGAAGTGTCGTCTCGTATTAGTCACAGACTGCACAGGCTGATCTGGGACGACACACTTTTACGCATATGTCCGAAGGCCCCTTTTCGCGTGTTGCACGCCATATAATACCTAATTTAGCAACAGATTAGACATATTAAATCGAGAAATGTGACGTATACATAGGCTGTATTTCCAGTAAATATTAAACATGTTGTGATTATGTTTATGTAACAAAGAAAAATTAACTACATGACAAATCGGAAGTAAAAATGGGGAATTTATTCCGGATTTGTAGCATTTTCTGCACAAATTTGCAAATATTTAATAAATTAGGCCTCATTTTGCTCGGAAATGCAGCTATAGAAGGAATTAATGTTTTTAGAATTGTGTTTTCCAATATAGACATTCCTGTAATGATAAAACTGTTTACATAAAAAAAAACTACATGATATCCGTCGTCTATTATTTTTATGGAAGACTGCTCTCAGTGAAAAATACATACGTTCTTCTTTTACAATATCATAGTGTTGACCGAGATCAATATTGAACTACTTTCACTGCCAATGTCAAATTGGCAGTGAAACGTGCAGTCTGATCTTTGATCTACACCGTCCGCTATCGGATACTGATCTTTAACCAAACGACAGATTCAACTGAAACAAAAGTATAGGTGAAAGACCTCGAAAAAAGTCGGATCCATGTAGTTGGCATCGAAAGAGTTATCGGTGGTATGAACACCTGAAATTTGCAAAAGCTTTTTTAAGGTAAATAAGAAAGTTATATAATAGATACTTTTCAACACTGAAAAGATATTTATATTGTCGGTATGGTCCTTCAGAAGTTCTAAGTGAATCGGTGACCATGCCACACTTGCTGACGAATTTCTTGTAACCCTTATCCTGCTGAAAAAAAGTAAAATGGAACTTTAAAGTCGATTGTAAAACCCCAAATTTTGATATTTCAAAGTGTTTTGTGTGTGTGTGTGTGTGGGGGGGGGGGGAGAGAATATCTACTTATCGGACAGTGCACATCTAGGTTCTGTGCAGTCTGATCTTGATCTACACTGTCAGCAAAAGGTTGACCATTGAGTCGCGCCTAAGGGTTAATCTTAATTTGACTTGAGAGATATTGTGATATCCACACAAAACCAAAACCGTATGAAAATAGAAGATTTCTTACGGTAGTTTTATATGTGATTTTATCCTTATCATCTGGACTTTTTAACATAGCATGGCCTTGGATATCTATGTTTGGGCATTTGTATTATTTAAAACCAGTACTTCAAAAATTTCACAAAGTAGTCTGGACAGAATGGGTATCGTCCGCATTCTCCTAAAATCATATGACTGTTCGTATATTTACCTACTCCATTTTTGCGTACCTCCAAGAAATTGTTTATATGCTAGGATTTGGACTTTCTACAGATTTTCTGCATGGGTACCCCCACAGTTCTCGCCCATATAAAAGTATGGGCTTAACATTTGTGTCAAATATTAAAAAATAAAGTGATTTAAGGATCCAAACCTCTGACTGAGAGATCTGAAAGCATTAAGATACTGTATTTGCTTGGGCTGCAATCATACAAAGGGCCTTAGTCTAGTTAAGTTTTGATGTGAATATTAGACCCATATATTTATAAAAACTTCCAAATGATATGTCATTTTCATTACATTTCCACCTTACGTATCGGACCAAAATTTATAAAAATGACAATTTGCGTTTTTTTTTTTTTTTGAAAGTCATTTTCATACCAGAATCTTGACAAAAGTTTTTCGTTGTATCACTGTATCGGCTGGACTAGCAACACCATCTGCGTACAATGTTGTTTGGATAATTGTTAGAAACAGATATTTCACAGTTATTATCATTGTTTAAATGTCAGCAAATATCGTTGATGAATATATTAAAAACAAAAAATGGGGACTGTACTAATCTCAAACTTTGTAGTAAACTTCGCCCCATACTTTTTAGACAAGGGAAACAACTCTTGCAAGATTCACCAACATTTACACAAGACTTTTTGTTCTTGTAGATATTGATTAAACTTGCAAGAAATCTAGCATTTATTTTGAGAGAGGACAGACCTTCAAATACCTTTTTATGTGTTATGTTGTCAAAGGCATTTTCCAAATCAACAAACAGTACATGTAAAAGACCCGTTTTTTGTATTTATGCATGAAGAGGAAAAAAAAGATATTTACAGTAGTACAATATCCATTTCTAAATCCAGCCTGTTTTGTTTAAAGCCCAGTTTGATTCATTTCACTCCATTTATAAAACGAGAATTAAGAATGGTTGCAAAAATCTTATAGATGACATTAGATAATGAGATTCTTCTGTGGTTGTTTACATCGTTTGTAGATCCAGATTTATGTATTTGGCAAATAATATTCTGACCATGCCTTTAGGTACTGCCTTTGAAAAACAATTTAGCAAGTATTGGCACAATTGTGACTTTTGTACTCAAGATAAAATTGCCAGGCATGCCATCGGGTCCAGAGGCCTTACTTGGTTTTAGTTTATTTATCCATAATTCATGTCTCGCTTTCCGTGATATTAAAAATTCAACATTTCTGTAAATTCAGGATCAGAGTAAGTTAAATCACCGTTGTTATAGCAAGAACAATCAACGACTTTAAATAAACTGGAGAAATGTTTGTGTCATTCCGCTTTCGAAATACTACCATCATATGATGCTTTTTCTTTGTTTCTTAAAATTTCCAAAGAAGTTTTGGATTTTTTTCCCCTGCATCAATTAGTTCCTTCTTCTTTACAGATGATATTAGATTTTTTTTTTTTTTGACCTTAGTCTTAAACTTCTTGGCTAAGCGATATGTCAATAGGTCATTGTTATCATTACTTTTCTTAAAGACATTTAAAGCTGATCTGCTGTTGAAGTGTACATTTCATTTAAAGATTCGGTTAAGTAATTAACATTTGAGCCATGCTCGGACAAAAGGGAGCTTAATGCATTTTTGTGATTCATAGGGTATAATTACCAAGCAACACATCACCTGATTATGAATCCATAAAATCCAATTCATCACACAACCGACTAAATTATGAGGTAGAACTATCCCTTGATATTCAGAAAATTTAAAGACAGCGAAAAGTTTCGACCCATGTCAGCCTGAGCGGACTGCGCAAGCTGACATGGGTGAATACTTTTCGCAAATGCATTAAGCCCTCTTTTTTACAGAGCATGGCTCATTGGTTAATAGTTTGACAGACCAGGGGTTATCAAAAAGAACGTGGACCACCTCATTATTTTGAAAACTACTTCACCTGGGATTACAAAAAACTGCATAGATGAGCATTACTTACCATTAATTACCTGTTAACTGACTCAAGCTTTCAAATGTCGTCATATTCAAGTACCGGTAGGTAATATGTGACGTCATTTTAATGATGTCATATTCTGCGTTAGAGGTCCAGAATATCGGACGACGTTTTATTTGAGCCGAGTGTAATTATACGGGCGAAAAGGCCGCGAAGCGGCCTTGGAGCCCGTCTATAGGTAAAACGTACGAGCGCCAGTCTACAAATCAGCCCAAGGCCATAAAAAAAAAAATAACGTCCGAGATGTTGTGGAAACAACGTAATGTTAAACGATGATAACATTGTTTTTTTTAAGGGGGGGTGTTTACATTTGTCACGTGACACGCCCTCTAAGGAAAAATGGCTTCCTCGTTATATCTGCCGGCCTCTCGGGATCGACCTTGACCTAAACCTAATACTGATGCATTTGTAAGACATTGAAACGTATGCATGAAGAGATTATTGTATTTAGATGTCTTAATTCTACCGACAGTAGGCCCTACATCTGATCCTATTCAGAGGTGAGTTTAGAGAAGTAATGCGTCCGATTGTAAACACAATGACGTCACGGCATTCTAAATCGAAAATTATTTATCTCGCTCTTATTGGAGAGGCAACTCTCTGTGTTATTTCATCAAATCTATATCATTATAAATCCATAGAATTTTTGTGTAAAACTGAGAAAAATGCTAGAGTCTAGTCAGTTTTGAAAAATAGAACTTGAAAACATACAGATTAACCTATTTATATCTATTTGTGGGATACGCGTTCTCCAGAGAACTCGTTCTTTCGACATTAGGGTACGAGTTCTCCAGGGTACGAATTCTCCAGATAGTATCAAGTCTCGTGATCTTTTCCCGCGGTGTTCTTTCTGTTTTTAACGAATTTTTTTTCTCCTTGCTTAGATTTATTTGTTTAATAAAAAATTGCAATTATTGGAGAGATCATTTACAATCAATATAGTATAATAAATCTTTTTGGAAATCCGTCATATAAAAAAAAAAAAAGTTTATTTCCTATTTCAGTTTTTTGCGAGAATCCCGCGAAAATCAACTTATGAGCGGAAAAAAAGTCGTGCCTCTTCGCCCTACGTACCGCACACCTTAAAAGAGTCCGTGGTCCTTTGGTTTTGGGCGGATTGCGCAGGCTGACATGGTCGATACTTTTTGCAGATGTATTAAGCGCCCTTTCCTCAGAGTATGGCTCATTTATCTACTTTCTTAAATTTTTAACGTTTAGACCTCTTCATTTTACATGTCTGCAGCAGACAACTTTTCAAAATATTGTGGGAAGAGGAGAAGCTGCTAGTCACTGCAGTTTCTCCTTTTGTCACAATGGTTTCCATCGCATCAAAGCACCATCTTCCACATTAATTATCAAAGTTTGAATTGTCGTCTGCATGTTTTTCTGTTTTGGACAGTCCAAAAATTGCTGTTGGTTAAAAGATTAAAAAATGTTACATTTATTTTTAACATGTCTGGTACTAGTATTATGTATAGGCCACCTTTATTTATTGTCATCAGGTAGGATTCTTGCCCATTCAGTGGAATTAGAATATTGTATCAAATTTTAATTGAACGATTTCTCCTTTCCAAAAATATTTTGGCTTATCTGAGCACACATTACAAACATTCATTAGAGGTTTGTTCCTTTTGAAACTGAGCCAAATGGGTCATCATCTTCACTTTTGTGTCCTTGAATTTTGAAAAAAATATGCATTTCTGAGCATGTTTATAGCATATGGCCTACAATTCCTAGAATATTTTAACAATGTGGAACATGTACTTTTTTTGTGCCTTTACACCAGCAAAATTGAAAAAAAAAAAGATGTTTTTTCTCATTCATTTAATTCCTAACTTGTTTGGTTACATCTACCAATATATATTGAAATCAAAAGCCAATAAACTATTTGAAAACATTGATGCCGACCTCTCCTGGCTTCTTTTTTAAAGAAGCCAACTTGTTGTTGATAATTGTTGGTTTCCTTTCGGCTCTATGGTAATCTTACGACAGAATATGTTCCCTGAACACGGAAATTTACGTAAAGAATGCACAAAATCTTTTTTTCATTTCAAATTGGAAGGCAACGGTCACATGACGCATCATGTGATTTTTGTTTACATCGTCTGCTATTCCGGCTGTCAAAACCCTGTTGTGACGGATGTCTAGCTAATATTCTTACTGTCTTCATTGAATTTGGGGCTGAACCACTTTATTTACAATATTTCTGACATCTCACTCTTTCCTCATAGTTGGCTTGGTTAGTTTTGATCGATTTTAAAGCCAAATTAGTTAGCATTGTGGCCATTTTCCATTGCAGTTTAGCCTGTGATGACATAGCCAGACAATCTCTTGATTTTGTTACAGAAAAGGGTCCAACCATTGAATTTTTTTTTTTTTTTTTTTTTTTTTATTTACACATTTAAATCTCCTTTTTTCTTAATTTTCAAATCTTGAAAACTAGTTTTCAGTGTGTGTTTTTAAAGAAAAGCCAAGGCAAAGTTTTTCTTCTGCTGCCTAATTTTGTTCACAGGATTCATGCAAAATTAGAGATTTTTAATGTCCCCACATCGAAAGATCGGGGGCATATTGTTTTACCTTTGTCCCTCTGTCCGTTCGTCCATCAGTTGGTCTGTCCTTCCATCCGGCTGTTCGAAAACTTAACCTTTTCCTGTTACTGCTAAAGTCTTTAAGTCACAAGGCTCATATTTGGTATGTAGGTACATCTCATTGATACACATCTTTCGGTACCAAGGTCAAAGTCATCCACCAAGGTCAAGGTCAAATATAAAGGTCGCATTTTAAAAAAAATAGCCATTACGGGGACATTAGTGCTTCACAAACACATCTTGTTTCAATCTTGATCACATGCAGATCTAGGTATATCTATTTTTGTGTTTGTCAAACCGTGTAAGAAAGTAATGTTATTACAAAGTCCTAGAAAACGGTTATTATCATACAACATGTAAATAATATCTTCATTTAATGCTACCATCAAATGATAATAGCAATAATGAGAAATATATATTCTTTACGCTATTTATAAGGAGAAAAAATAATCAGCAAGTGTCATAGTCCTGCCGTCATCTGCGTGGGTGTGCAAAAAAACTGTTTACATCATTATGTAGTTAGTTCATACTAGGCCATACTTAGTGCAAGTCTATAGTTTGATAGCTCACATATATATGAGTTGTATTTAGGTATTATCTTTATTCATTATAAAATATTTTGTCAAATATTTTCATTTTTTGCCATACATCAATATATACTGGCAAGGGGAGGCACTGTTAAACCACAAACAGTCTTGTTGTAATTGCAAATCAATTTGAAGAGACAGGTAGCTTAAAATGTTGCCTTTGATATTCACTTTTATTTACACATGTATCTCGTGATTTTCATTTCCTATTCATAATGTGTTGATGCAAAGTATATCAACTCAGCACCATTCTGACATTTTTGTCCATTAAGGAATTCTAATTAATAGTTGCCTAGCCCCAATATCTCACTTGGTGATGCCATGGGCTATAAATCCAGGGTCGCCATTTCAAGCTAATTTGAAGCCTTGCTCTGCTAACATTATTTCGGACATTGACAAAAGTCAATAATTGCACTCATAAAAATTCGAGACATTTCATTGGTTCAAAATACGTCAATTGGTCAAATCAACTGCATTTTATACAAGTATAAACGCAATTGGAATTATTTTTGGAAAATTCCAGAGCTATCTTTTGTTCTAATTAAGAGTGAATGCAATTATAAGGGTTGAAATATATCATTGCCAGCGTTCATTGAAGTATAAACTGAAATAGCCTATAACATGGCAAGCATAACGCCCTATGGGCGTTATTTGCTATGTTATAGGCTATTTCAGTTCATACTTCAATGAACGCAGTCAAAGATACATTCAGCCCTATTGACGCAAGAGTCATTATCTCTCATCAATAGGTAAATGATAGTTTTTCATCTACATTGGATGAGCAGCTGGTAAATTACAGACACACATTGTTAAGTGGATCAGCTATCCCAATACAACTGAAAAAATATTGAAAGGGATATTAATCCCTTCCATCCTAGCATCTACGTAAGAGTCATGCCATATACATGTTTATCAGCCTAGTATTGTTCTGTGAAAAGGGGTGTAATGTATCAAAGAAAGCTGTCAATTATGAAAAGAATGAATCATGTAGGCTTACAGTTCACCTGTCTATTACAGGTGGCTAGGATTGTATGTTGTGTTTGTACTGAAAGGTTTGACAGAAAGCGATCTATGTGTCAAATATAACTGAAAAAATATTGAAGCAGTGTTATATCTTATATAACCTTTAGCAATTAAATGAAACTAAAAATTAAACAAATTTGTATCAAACCCCCTTTTCACAGAGATCTGTCTATGACTTATTTTCAGATTTAGGATGCACCATGTTTGTTTTTCATTTCATTTTCAGATGGAACAATACATTTTTGCAACTGATTCAAGGGGGGCAAACTTTGATAAATTTTTGAAAGATGTACCTTCATTTCATAGGTCAAATACCCACTTGATAATTATTCCTGGTGCCAAAATATCAACCCTTAAAACTTTAGTTGATAAAAAAATTTTCTCTCTAAAACAATCTTTTCATGATGATCAAACATTCTACGGTATGTTACAATAGCAGCTGGAATTTGTGACCTCACTAAAAAAATGTATCACTCTGGAGGAAGTGAACTTGTATACACTCACAACGAAGATAACATCAATAATGTCAAATCTCTGCTTAAATATCATTATTCATTAAATTCAGCAAAATATAAGATAAAGCATGTGCACATTGCTCCTGTAAACATTTCCAAGTACAATGACTTTAACATGACAAGAGGTAGGCTCAACTATATGTGCCATTCAGCAAATGTTCAAGACCAACAGCTGCTTCTTGAACAAGACATTTCTTCCTTATACGTATATCTTCTCTTAATGATGAGTATGATAAACATTCTGTACGATGGGATAGGGATTTGTTGTTATGTAAAACTAAAAAAAGAGGTAGAAATGGATCAAGTAAAGTAAAGGCAAAAAGAATTTCTTATGACTGTTTGTATGATGGAGTGCATCCATCACCAGAGTTATACAGAAAATGGTACAATTACCTTTGTAACTCAATCTTTAAAGACTTAGAAAATGACAGAATAAATACAGAAAGTAATCATAATTTTGATAATTCATGGGACTTTAAAAGACACAATTTCAGCTATGAATAATTTACTCATTGCCAGACGACAAAATTTTACACTGGTTCAAATTGAAAGGAGTTGCAGACGACAAAATAATTTACATTACTTTTTTTCTTTAGCCTATTAGTAAACGACTAAATTCTAGACAGGTTGAAATTGAAAGCTGTTGCAGATGACAACTTAAATATGGCCCAGTCTGTGAAATTTGAGTCAGAGAGATTAAAAATATTGTGGGAAAAGAAAAAATTCTGATTACTAGCATTTGCATCTTTTTCCTCATTGTTTTCCAAAGCTGTCTTTCTCAAGGGTGTTAAAATTAGTGATAGTGTGGTAATGGGTTAATAGAGTAGAAAACATTAAAGGAAAGGGATAAAATGCTGGTTACTAGCATATGTTTTACACAGTGTCTTATTTGTCGTCAAAAAGCATAAACATGATGAATGAATGCAATGTAAACCATTAAATTTTCTGTATAAATTATCACTATAATAATTTTAATCAATATTTGTGGGTGACACGTGAGTCACTAACAATACCATGCTTTTGTGGTAACTTACTGTAAAGTTTAAATTATAATTACTATACACTGTATATAGTTTGTTTGATTTTCTGGTTGTTTTGTATCAATTATCAAAAAAATTGTATAGTTGATTATAATATAAAGACAAATCTGTAAGTAATCAGTTAACTGTGGGTGACATATAAGTCACTAACAGAATACTGATCTAAACTTCATTCTGTCTTCACATGTAGATTTGTTGGGGGTTTGATTAATGCTACGAAATGGTATGTTCATAATATAAAAGACTATAATGTCAAAGGCTATACATTTGCAAACAAGATTCTTCAGTAATACATGTAATCAGTTAACTGTGGGTGACATGTAAGTCACTAACAGAATTCTGATCTAAACTTCATTCTGTCTTCACATGTAATTTGTTGGGATTTGTTTAACTCTTTACCAAACGACAAAATTTTAGACTGGTCCAAATTGAAAGCATTGGCAGACGACAAATTAAATGTAGCTCAAATGATAGAATTTGTGTCCGAAAGAGTAGAAAACATTGTGGGAAAAAGAGAAAATGCTGGTTACCAGCATTTTCTCCTTTTCCCACAATGTTTTCAAAAGCATTCTTTCTACAAGGTCGTTAGAAGTGGGGATTGTGTGGTAAGGGGTAAATGCTACTAAATGGTATAATCATAAAAGGCTATACATTTGCTTACAAGATTCTTTAGCAATAATCAGTTGACTGTGGGTGACATGTAAGTCACTAACAGATTATCTGAATTCAAGTTCATAAGTTTTTGTCTTCCAATGTAAAATTGTCACAAATAATTCTTAACACTATTTAATGGAATCCTTACCTCTATTTAATGGCATTATTAAGATATAATCATAATTTAATAAAAAGATGATATGGAGAAGGTTCAACCCCCCCCCCCCACCCCCTCCCCAGTGAGAGAATGCTTTGCCTGTGAATAAGGTAATATTAAAGATGAAGTTGGATTTATGTTTTCTTTATTTATCGGTAAAGGAGAAAGATCATTAATTGTCAGTCTCATGGAGTCATTAAATCTTAACATTTTTTACTGATGGAATTCATTTATCTGTTAGCCCTAATAGTAACAACAATTTACATTGATAAAAATTTTTAAAAATCTACACTTTTCTGAAAGTCCTCTTTTAGTGGGAGGAAAAGTACTTAATGTCATCATTATGTCTTAATCAAATTATATTTATTGGTTAAATCTCTTGCATCCTTTTGCAGAAGTAAACAATCTGATGTATACCATGCACCAATAGATCTGCTTTGTAAGTTATAGTTGAAATTAGTTTGCTATATTTGTTTGAAGTTATATGAGTTCATTTGTTCTGTTTGTTATTATGTGCATGGTGTAAAACATTGAGTTACTTTGCTGTTTTGTACCAGATCATTAGTATGTAACCTGTCTATAAAGGTCTAAAGAGGTACAAATGATGAATTTTGTGTTCATTTGCCTTTTCGCCCGTATTAAGGCTTTGCCTATTTTCATATTATAGAGGATCTTACATGAGTGTTTATGTATTTTCATTTTCATCAAACGAGTTGACTAAAAATGTATGACGCGAGCTTTGGCGAGTGTCAAATACATTTTAATAGTCAACGAGTTTGGTAAAAATGATAGGTCTAATACATAAACACTCATGTAAGATTCTAATTATCACATAAAACGAATGACAGGCAAAATATATCCTGCATCATCACTTTTAGCCTATACACCATTTATGGGTCCATAGTTACAGTTGTAGTTTGGTTTCAAATGTGTACATACACAAGTAGATAGTTCTTTGATATTTACGCCGAAAGTAGAATGAAACAGTTTCTAGAGGGGATAAGTTCACCTATTCCCGCAATTTTGTTGATTTAAAAGACTTTCGCTGCATTTCTTTGCTTTTATTAAACATGAAAATCAAAAACTTTCCTGGCATATACGCCTTAGCAACAATGATGTCATTTTTCCGCGAAACGGCGTAGTCGCACAAATTCCGGCACGTGCTGTGGCTAGTTTCTCCGGCTTCACGCGCTCACGACTAAAAACTGATCAGAACCGGGACCCAAAAAACGATAATACACTAGTGTATTATCAAAAATAAGTCATGGGTTTAATACACTGCCGGAGGTTTTATGTGATAAAAAGTTTTACGTCAAACTCCGAAAGTCACATGATTTATCAGAAACCAAAACCACTCTACAAAAAAATTACGGGGACTCTGCACTCCAGAAATCTGCCAGATCGGACAGGATCACACAAGGATACGATACTGTCAAAGATGACCCTAAATCTGGCCGTCCATCAACATCACTCACAGACAAAATCATCACGGATGTAGAGCAGCATTGAAAACAAGATCGCCGAGATACTGTCAGAAAATATAGCTGTCATATTTCACATTTCATATAGAAGTGCCAAGGAGATTTTGACAGGAATCCTGGAATGTCGCGTGTTTGCACGATGTGGGTACCTCGACTAATAATGCCCAAGCAAATGAGTTCGAAATCTGTTTAAAAATTCAGCACGCATTAGGATAAAGGAATAAAACTTTAATGGTTGTATTGTTACATGCTATGAAACATGGGCTACACTTTAACGAGACTGAATCTATGAAAAAAAGCAGTGTATGGGAACACCCAACATCGCCTTCCGCCATTAAAGCCAACCTTTCTAGGTAATTTGGTAAAGTTATATCATATGCATCATGTTTTGCTTTTATCCTTTTATTCTTCTACATCATGTTGTATATATCAATACATACTACAGTCAATGCTGGGTTTTATGCCCACATTGTTCAAGTAAATTTCACAAACACCGTAGAAAAAAGCAGCCCGAGGTCCTGCAGAGTGACGTCACTTTACACCAAGATGACGCTCTAGCTCCTAAAGCCACAATTGTACAGGAAACTTTGCAAACACTAAACATAAAAACAGTAGCCAACCCTCCCTATAATTCAGTCCTCACCCCTTGTGACCTCTGACGTGTACCCGTTTGAAAGATTCTCTACGTGGAACGCACTACGAGAGAAGAGAGGAGCTAACCCTCTCTAGGACCGGGTCCTTTTGAGTAATGTCACGTGACGCGCTCGCACACGTGTTTTCGCGCATGGAAGCAGGAATGAATTTATAAGTGCATAGAATTCAAAGGAGGTTACTTTCAAAAACAGTAAACATTCCAAGTTGTTTTTTATAACAACATTCCCTTGCTGGTCCACGTTCTCTCTGATAACCCCCTTGTACATATAAAATTTAAGCGTAGAAATTGACGCAAACAATGGTTGTATATCATCTTTCTAGAAATCTCCGAGTATTAGACGGTGTCTAACGATGGAGGGTCAAATTTCGTGACAATATGATTGACTCATTAACCTACGCATGATTGAGAAAAAGTAAGACAAAGACCAATTTCGACTGAAATTGGGCAAATTCATGTTTATCTAAAATTTCGAAATCATTTCAGAAAATAAATAAACTTATTAACACTGATGAAAGTCTTTGCGACAGGATACATTGTTTCGACGTTTATATGGAAAAGTAGCCAGCGGCTTGGGAAAGTTATTGTGCAAAGTACCGATAAAAGAAACTCCATGTAACCATGGATAGGTGCACTGGACACGGCGATATCACTGAAGTAGCGTTAAAAAGCCGTTTTAACACCATAAACACCATTAAAAAAAACTTAAAAATCGGCATTGTATGGTAAAGGATTAACCCCTAGGCTGCTCAGCGCGACTCAACCCGCTTTCGCGGAAAGTGTAGGTCACGATTGGAGGCAATTTCTGTGCAGTTTGACTTTGGAAATACGTGACACTGATATAGTGAGATTTTCTTCAATCGAAAAACGCTTTGGCGTTGCAATATTCATGATTGCAAATGCAGTTTGCAGTTGGTAGCTTCACCGTTTTCTCTACAAATACATTTCTTTAATCCCTGGCGACACTTTTTCTTTTCTTTTGAAGCGATGAGGGAAAAAGACATTCTTTTTGTCATAAGCGATACTACTCCTTTTCCTTCAAAGCTTTTCATACTACCCGAGGAAAGAGATTTCTCCTCACCGCCCGCCCTTCCTTTAGAAATCGGTTGTAAATGCTGTTAACTTTCGAATAGACTAAAATTTTGTAAGTGCCTGGTAGTGTTAATGCGGACCTTTACTCATCGATGGTTAATTAATTTCCTTTTAAACTGGTACCCGTTGTATCTCCCGTAACCGTCCGTTGATACGAAGATCGGTAACAGGCTGCCATTTTAAAATCCTTTCCTCATCGACGGTTACCTACAATCCTTTGCTCATCGATGGATCCCCACAAACCTTTCCTCACCAATGGTTACCCAAAACCCTTTACTCGTCGATGGTTACCCAAATCCTGTGTTCATCGACAGTTACCCACAATCCTCATTCGGCATACCTCGGTTGATCCGGTGATCAAATCCCACGGCTGTATCACGTAGCTTGATATGCACCTATACGGTACGTTTCATCGCCGGAAGCGTACCGTTTTACCATTATTGAAATTGTTCCTCGTAAAAAAGAAAACATGTCACAATTTTCTATCGATATCTTTCCAAGAATACTTCCGTCGGCAAACAGTTTGTACATTCAATTTTTATCGTGGTTTATCAATTCCGTTCGGATCTTTCATCGACGGATCAATATTATGTGAATAACTCACCGTGGTTGTTCATGTCGTTCATAAGCAATTTACAAGGGCGCCGCCATGTTTAAGATCATGAGATTGGTAGTTCAAAATGGAAAACCTCCTTTACACGGACGAGGTTAGATGTAGGTACGGAATCGGCTGAGTTGTGACGAGTGCCACAATCCTTTGCTGATCGACGGTTACCTACAATCCTCTGCTCATTGACGGTTATCGACAGCCTGTTTCTCATCGACGGTTACCTACAATCCTCTGCTCATTGACGGTTATCGACAGCCTGTTTCTCATCGACGGTTACCTACAATCCTCTGCTCATTGACGGTTATCAACAGCCTGTTTCTCATCGACGGTTACCCACAATCCTCTGCTCACTGACAGTTATCGACAGCCTGTTTCTCATCGACGGTTACCCACAATCCTTTATGTTTTCCCTATATGTTATCAAATCATAGCTGGATAAACCGACAGACAACATCAACAATCCCGTCTTTTAATGACATTGGGGAAGCTGGCTTTTGAAAATGAGAAAAAGGAAAAATTGCTCTGACTGTTTATTATATTTTGGGTAGCTCAGTCAGCTACGAACAAAACTAGAATTCCAGGGGTTGTTGGTTCTACTCCCAGCTTGACCAAGTTCTCTTCCGATGATTGATGATAGCAATTGCAACAGGATTCATTCATCTCTCCCTCATTGTCGAACATTGTTTCAACGATGTTTCAGCGGTAAAGCATCAAGTGATTTAGGAAGAATGTTGTGCAACGCGCTGATAACAGAAACTCCAGGAAAGCATGGATATGTGCATGGTCGCCACAATATAATACAAATAATGTTGAAAACGGCCTTGAAAACCAAACAATCATCAAATCATTAACCCTTTACCACACAATCCCGACTTTTAACGACCCTGAGGAGGAAGGCTTTTGAAAACATTGTGGGAAAAGGAGAAAATGCTGGTAACCAGCATTTTCTCCTTTTCCCACAATGTTTTCTATCCTACATAGGTCAAATTTCATTATTTGGGCTATATTTAATTTGTCGTCTGCAAATGCTTTCAATTTGGACTAGTCCAAAATTTTGTCGTTTGGTAAAGATTTAATGATTATGTGTGACAGTCAAAAACCTTAGATCGCTTTGTTAGATGAAATGGACCTTTTCAGCTAGGGAAAGAACTGAAATATTGCAACTTGATGATTGTTTTGGTCGGAATTTGCAACTGTCAGTGTAGAGCAAGACCAGAATGCACAGAATGCGTTGTCTGATCTTGATGTCATGCTTAGCACCCTGAGGTTAAGACCAGTATCAGTTACGACAGAAAGATCCTAGTTTGTGAAACACACTTATAATATATTCATATTGTCCCTGTAAAAACAATGATATGTGAAACAAAGATTAAGAGTCTTATTCAAAACAAAATTACAAAAATAATTGTTAAGAATATTTTACAATCAACAAAATGATTGTAAAAAGTATATCTAGACAAACTTGAACTTTGAAAACAACCGTGACGACTCTAGCTGGGTGATTGTTCTTTTCTTTGACGTAAAATTTTCCATCATCAACATTTTCCCTGGCCCCGACCCTGGTAGCACAGTTTATCAACCCTTAACCTACTAAAGAACTGAAATTTTAAGTCGATTTTTATCTTATTTTATTTTATCTATTTATTTACTTTTTTTATGGGGGGGGGGGGTTATCTCCTTATCGGACAGTGTAGACCTAAGATCAGACTGCGTTCTGTGCAGTCTGATCTTGATCTATGCTCTCAGCAAAAGGTCTTTGAATCGCGCTTAGCAGCCTAAGAGTTAATTTGCAGGGCTTATCAGACCCTTCCAGAAAAATCGTAAAAAGCTGGACTATGGCTTGCTTGATAACACATTCTACATTACTTTAACCCTCTACAAGACAATCCTGAGTTTTAACGACCTTGATGGAGAAGGCATTTGAAAAGATTGTTGGGAAACAAGAAAACGTTGTAAATCAATGTTTTCTACCTTTCAACAGACACAACTCGTCAGTTGAGCCATATTTAATGCGTTGTCTGCAAAATGCTTTCAATGTCGACAGCTTCTGAAATATTTTTGCCTGGAAAAGTGCCTGGTAATTTTCTCTCAATATTGACCTTATATCAGATTCTGATTGTAAACCATTGAAAAAAAAAAAGCAATTAATTATCACATATGAACCATCAATATTCAAAGACAGCATGGCTGAGACTCAAATCAAACTCACAAACAGTGGTTTATAGGCTCTATGAATTAGCAACTAAGTTAATGGTCCTGGCAAAATACTGAAACATCCATTCTGATTGCTCAGATGAACGGTCAGAGCTGTAGCTACAATATTCATCCAAATTGAAAGCTCTTGCAGAGAACAAATTAAATGTAGCTAAAATGGTGGGATTTGTATAGGGACGGTTAGATTACATTAAGTGACAAGGAGACAATGCTAGTTACCAGAAGTTTCTCCTTTTTCTACAATGTATTCAAAAGCCTACCACACTAGGCTTGTTAACTCTTTACCAAATGACAAAATTTTAGACTTGTCCAAATTGAAAGCATTTACAAACGATAAATCAACAGTGGCTCAAAAATTGAAATATGATTTGGGAAGGGTAGAAAACATTGTGGGAAAAGGAGAAAATGCTGATTACCATCATTTTCTCCTTTTCCCACAATGTTTTCAAAAAGCTTTTCCTTCAGGGTCGTTAAAAGTCGGGACTGTGTGGTATAGGGTTAAAACATGGGATTGATTGCTGAAGAGTTAACACTTAACTCTACCAAATGACAAAATTTTAGACTTGTCCAAATTAAAAGCATTTGCAGACGAAAAATTAAAGGTGGCCCACATTATGAAATCTGTTCTTGACAGGACAGAAAACATTGTGGGAAAAGGAGAAAAATAAAATGCTGGTTACCAGTATTTTCTCCTTTTCCCACTGTGTCTTCAAAAGCCTTCATCCTCAGGATCGTTAAAAGTCAGGATTATTTGGTTAACAGGTTCACAGGAAAAAAAAAAAAAAAGCACTCACAGAAGTTCTTATAAAGACTGATAAGCAAGTAAATCATTTGCATTCATCCTACAAAGAATAAGCCCTTTACAAGAAAAAAAAAATTTACTCTGGACAAAATTGAAAATGAAAAATTAAAAACTGGCTTAAATAATGGGATTGGTATTTTTGATGGGCAGTCAACATTGCAGGAAAACATAAAATGTCGGTTATCAACATTTTGTCCTTTTCCCACAATGCCTTCATGAGTCTCTTTCCATTGGGTCTTGAAACCACAAGATTTTTTGTTAACCCTTTACCACATGTCATATCGAAGGAAGCTACAGATGTCAATTCAAATGTTTTTCAAATGATGATATATGTTCTTGGATAAGTAGAAAACATTGTGGGAAAAGGAGTTAATGTTGACTACCAGCATTTTCTCCTTTTCATACAATGTTTTCAAAAGCCTTCTTTTTTATGGTCGTTAAAACTCGAGATTGTGCATACTCATGCTGAAAGTACTCAATAAAATTTCAACAATCTGAATATGATGCTGCCCAGTAATCTTGCACACCTAGCAAATGACTGTTTGATTATGACACTCAAAAGATTGCAAGATCCTCAAAGCTATTTATCTGTTTATAAAAATCTCTAATCCACACAATGACACAAACATATCACAGAAAGATTCCTCAAACAACACAAACATTCAAGAAGTAAACACTAACCATGAGGTTTTAGCTGGCATGTAACTGTCTGGTGATCTTGCACACTTGCATCAAATAAGTCACTACAAAGGATTTCTAAAGTACTTGAAGCTCAAATAAAAAATAAATAGTAGAAGAAAAATAGTTTTGCTTGATTCATGCCTTTAATTCAGAACTTTGACAGAATGGCGGTAAATAGGTGTTTACTAAAGATCACATGTAAAAAAGAAAATAAACTTAAAATTGGTTTTGATATCTTATAAAGTTGTGAAATATGTGTTTATTTTTTCTTTGTGATGAGGCACAAATTACTTGTTTGATTGACAGACAAAATCTTAGAGCTGGCCTCATCAGAAATTGATTCTTAGGGCAGTGTATATGAATATCTAGTCAGAATGATGTCATAGAGAAACTTTAAACACTTGCAGGTATAACTTTTCGCCAACGTCATTTTCAAATTCCTACCCTGTTAGAAACACTGCAGAGAAGTGGATAGAATTAAACAAAAACAAACTTTACAGGAAAGGAATCTACAAGATTACCAGACGCGCAAGATGACCGGACGCTACAACATACATACAAATGAGCCATGTTCTGGGAAAGGGGTGTTTGATGCATCTCTGTGGATCATTTTGCCTAGCAAGTCATCATTTAATCATAGATCCATAAAATCAACTTCGTACAACAATTGACTGAATCATGAGGTAAAAATTATTGGTCCTTAACCCTTTACCACACAATCCCGACTTTTAACGACCCTGTGAAAAAAGCCTTTTGAAAACATTGTGGGAAAAGGAGAAAATGCTGGTAACCAGCATTTTCTCCTTTTCCCACAATGTTTTTTACCCTTTCCAAAACAAATTTCAGTTCTTGTGTTGCATTTAATTTGTTGTCTGCAAATGCCATCAATTTGGACGGGTCTAAAATTTTGTCGTGTGGTACAGAGTTAAACACATGGCAAATTGACAATAGCATAAAGCTTCCAACCAGATCAGCCTGCGCGTACTGTGCAGGCTAGCCTGGGTTAATAATTTTTCACCGATGCATTAAACCCCATTTTCCCAGAGCATGGATCATAAATGTACAGTAATTATACATAATTTAACCCTTTACCAGACAACAAAATTATAGCCTTGTCCAAATTGAAAACATTTGCAAACGACAATTTCAACGTGGCTCAAATGATGCAACTTTTCTTTGATAGGGTAGAAAACATTGTGGGAAAAGGAGAAAATGCTGGTTATCAGCATTTTCTCCTTTTCCCACAATGTTTTCAAAAGGCTTTTTTCCAAGGGGCGTCAAAAGGTGTCATTGTGCAGTAAACGGTTAAACAAATAACAAAAAGATTTTTTAATTTTAGCTATTATCTCTATCAGTAATAGTAAAACAATTTTTGAAGCTTATTTATTGAGAGTTTCTATATACAATTTCATAATTTCCTGTAAATGTAATTGAATCAATAAATAAAAAATTTGTAGTAGCTCAGTTGTTGTAAAATCAAAATGTACTTGTAAAACTATAACTGGTTCAAAGTTTATACACCGCTTTTATTATTTGTAAACTCTCTTAAACACTTGATCAGCCGTTCCCATTGCACTGGGGAAGAAATGAATTCTTTCAATGCTTCCAGACTAGAACTGCCCACCAGCTTCTGTACTTTAATCACTAAATTTTGCTTCTCGGCATTGGTAAGATTTTTTAGTACTGTAACCATTGAGGAGTATTCCTCTGATCTCCAATAGCCATATAGAGAACCTGCAGTAAAAATCATGAGATTTCTTTCTCCATCATGTAAGTATTTAATACTTTACCAAACAATCCTGAATTTTAATGACCCTCAGAAAGAAAGCTTTTGAAAACTTTGTGAGAAAAGGAGAAAATGCTGGTAACCAGCAATTTTCTCCTTTTCCCACACAGTTTCTAAAGGTGAATCTCGTCATTGGAATAAAATGAAATTTTTGGTCTGCAAATGCTTTCAATTTGGACAAGCCTAAAATTTTTGTCATTTGATAAAGAGTTAAGTTTACCACAATCCCAAACTTTGACAACCCTAAAGATGGCTTTTGAAAACCTTGTGAGAGAAGGAGAGAATGCTGCCAGCCAACATTTCTCCTTTGCCCATAATGTTTTCCATCCTTTCCAAGACAAATCCAATCATTTGCACCATATTTATAATCTGTCATCTGGAAATGCTTTCAATTTAGACGGGTATACATGTAAATTGCTCTCATCTGGAAAAGGGTTATCTTCCACAGAGATGTGAAAGAGGAAGGTAAAAGCTTCATTGAAAAAAAAGGCTAGTACTAACTAGAACTGTTGCAAAGCAGACAAATACCCCCCTCCAGCACCTTATCAATGAAGCAGCACAATCTGAGATTGGAAATTACATGTATTTTCAAACATAGACCGCCAGTGACCTGGACCTTTGACCCATGTGGCCCAAAAACAATAGGGCACCTCCTTGGGTCATGTGCAACATTCGTATCAGGTTTCATGGTCCAAGGTCAAACAGCTATTGAGTTAGAGTATGGAAACGATTTTCAAACAAAGTTCACCTGTGGCCTTGACCTTTGACCCATCTGACCCAAAAACAGTAGGGCCCTTCCTTAGATCATGAGCAACACTTGTATAAAGTTTTAGGGTCCTAGATCAAACGGCTTTTGGGTTAGAGCACGGAAACGAAAAAGTCTACAGACAGATGGATTGATGGATAGACAGACAAACAAGTATACCCCTCCTCTACTTTGTTGGTAGGGGTATGATAAATTCTCTACTGGACAAAAAACAAAATTTTAGACATGGTGATATTGAGTGAGCACCTGCAGATGACAAATCCGATCTGTCTACTCTTATGTGATTGGATGTGTCTTTGATATGGTAGAAAACATTACAGAAAAAGAAGAGAATGCTGGTTACCAGTATTTTCTCCTTTTTACAACAAACTTTTCATTTGTCTTGTAACTCAGAGTTGTAAAAACAAAATAGGGCATTTTTTTAAGAAAACATTTTCAAAAGCGTTTTTCCAAAGGTTTGTTCAAGTATTCTTTGGTAAAGGGTTGACCAGTTTTAATGATCCTGAAAGAGAAGGCTATTGAAAACACTGTATGAAAAGGAGAAAATGCTGGATACCAGCGCTTTCTCCTTTTGCCACAACATTTTCCACCCTATCAAAGGCAGACATCATCATTCGAGCTTCATTTTATTTGTCGTGAGCAAATGCTTTTAATTTGGTCTAGTCCAAAATTTTGCAGTTTGGTAGAGAGTTTATTAATGCTCTCTTTCTCATATAAGACAGAAGGAAAAAATCTTTAACTCTTTAGCAAACAGCTCAAATTTAGACTTATCCATATCAAAAGGATTTCAAGACAAAAAATTAAATGTGGTTACAAATGATTGGATATGGCTTTGAAAGTAAACATTGCTGGTAACCAGCATTTTCTTCTTTTCCCACAGAGTTCTAAAAAGCCTTTTCCCCATAGGGTCATTAAAACATGAAATTGTTTGGTAAAAAGTTATAATGAAAATCCAATAGCCATGCGGCATGACAGTTCAAGAATCTAACACTGAACGTACCAGCAATGCCCCCAGTCAGTGCCCCACGGGGCCCATCAACTACCCCTCCAAGGGCTGTGCCACATGCTGCCCATGCCATTTGTTCTAACATTCCTGCAACATAAAACAGTTTGTTTCTTTGTATTGGAGTTTAATGTTTAAGCAGCTTAGGTCATTGCAGGCCGTCAGTGCACCTAGGCATATGTACCCTGACTTTCTCACACCAGCATTGACACAACTTTGTTTCCGAGCCATTGACTACCGGTACTTTCTCACATGCATCAGAGGTCAGAGGCCAAAGATCACTGCATAGAAAGTTTCCCTCAACCGGCAACCTGCAACCACCAGATCAGGTCATCGGTCAGATATACTAACCACTGAGCTACCTGCCTGGATGCATCAAAAAACAAGTTAACTACAGTATAACAGTGTTCTGCCAAAAGGGAGGTTCTGGGACATAGCCTCAATGATTTGGAAAAATGCCCCTTCATAATGCACACAAGTGAACCCTGTCTCATTCAAATGTATTGTAGTTAACTCTTTACCATACAATCCCATGTGTTAAGGACCCTGAGAAAGACGCCTTTTTGAAAACATTGTGGGAAAACCAGAAAATGCTAGGAACCAGCATTTCCTCCTTTTCCCACATTGATTTCTACCCTTGCAATGACAAAAATAATCATTTCAGCCAGATTTATCTTTTTGTCTGCAAAGGCTTTCAACTTGGACCAGTCTAAAATTTTGTCGCTTGGTAAAGAGTTAAGAAGTAGTCTTGAGTGCATTTGTCTCATTACTTCTACAAGGTGATGAGACAATTGTCCCCTCTCTTAATAACCCTTAATAACCCTTGGCATAACACTGGTATAATATGGCCCACATCATTTAACCTGATCCAGGTCAACATCATTTACGTATGTCAAAATTTACCCTCGGCATCCAAAAGGGCTGCTTTTGGCATATGTCCCCAATGGTCACAGAAATATTTCTTACTGTATGCTCGAATTAAATTGCTCACCTATGTATATAACTACCTAACTGAGAACTAGCTCAAGTCTTTTGTAACTTCAGCGAATACGAACTAAACTTCCCGAATAATAGTCGAAGTGCTATTTATATGCCTACTTATATATTCAGCTTAAAGTCAGGATCAGGTTAAATGAAGTCAGTAATAAAACATTTTATTTCTCATAATGTCAGCTCTTTTGAAAAATCCAGCTTATATCAGACTTGCCGGCCAAACCCCGTAGCTTAGTCTTTAAAGCACAGGTATAGTGGTCCACGGCTTGCCAATAGTTTGATTCTAGATTCAGCCAAACTCTTTTTTACTTTTAAATCTTTACTAAACGGTAAAATCTTAGACTTGTCCAAATGCAGAGAATTTGCAGACACCAAAACAGATTTGTTTAACTCTTTACCGAACGACAAAATTTTAAACTGGTCCAAAATGAAAGTAATTGCAGACAACATATCAAATCTAGAACCAGAAGATTTTTAAAGTTTTCACCATAGAAGCCTTTGTAAAACTTGTGGTCCCGGGGCAGGACAAATTTTGACTCCAGTGCTGTAATTTGAAGAGACTTGGTAGAGGCCCATTAAATGAAGTTACATGCCAAATTTGGTAGCCCTAGGCCATATGGCTTTGGACAAAAAGCTTTTTTAAGTTTTCACAGTATGAGCTCATGTAAAACTTGTGACCTGGGGGCAGGGACAATTTTGACCCTAGTGCTATATTTGAAGAAACTAGGTAGAAGTTCATTAGATGAAGCTACATGCCAAATTGGGTTTTCCTAAGCATTATGCAAGACAGTGGACAAGACGATTTTCAAAGACTTTCAATATATTTTAGTTTTGTTGCCATGGCAACGAGAGTTTTTTAAGGAATCAAATTCTTTCAAGAGGACCAGGATCATTTCTGTGAACTTTAGTCAAAATTGAAGGGGTAGTTTCAGAGAAGAAAATGTCTGAAATAAGTTAACACACAGACAGGGCTATGACATAAGCCCGCTGGCCTTTGGCCAGTGGAGCTAAAAAATTGCTAATTTGATAATTCAATTAGTCACTCTTAATTGCTTTCAATTTGGACAAGTCTAAAATTTTGTCATGTTTAAAGATTTAAAAAAACCCACCTTTACTCGTCTTTTTCAGCTCTTCACTTGTGTCCAGAATATCCATTAGATGTTTATAGTATGGAATAAATGCTAAACCCACTAAATTTGATGCCATCTTGGTTCTTTAGTTTGAAATGGACAACTGCAAAAGCAAAACCCTAGATTTTATATTTCTAAAAAGGTTCCATTCAGCAATTTTGCACAGATGTCGGACTTAGCCCATTTCACTAGTACAGATGCCAGTCCTCAACTGCAATTTTAATTTTTTAGACGAGTCACATTCTGGTACTGAGACGTTTGCAAAAATAATGTGAGAAAACTCTGCACCGATTTGGTGCACATGTGTAAACTCTCATATTTGCACAAATTGATGACAAATTCATCTTTTGCTCAAACATGATAAGTTTCATTAGCTTTTTCCTGATTAAGATAAACAATTTTTAAAAGCGCTTAAAGTAATGCAATGTTTAGTAATTTGTCCATGGTCATGTGTGTTGATTTGAAAATGATTGCATTTTGCTGCAATAGAGAATAAACCCACAAAACAGAAAGTCGGTACTGTCAGTACAGCACTGTAGCTCTTAACTAATCGATAGTTCCTCTGTCGAAAAATCTTTAAGTGGAAATGAAATAAACGATTCATCCGAAACTGATTCATCATCAGCTATCATTCTGTTATCAAAATGGATGACACGGAAATCGGATGATGACAGCTCGTGGAGGGGGACAAATCTTTTATTACACCTCAACTTGAAGTTTTTTCGACTGTACATGTATGTTAGTCAGATCTCGGCGACCTGACAGTTCATAAAGTTTTAAGATTTATTTAACTAATCTCAGCATAACTGTGCTCATGCAAGTATGCGGATTTTCAAGAAAAATATATGTATCATTGTTAAAATACATATTTATAGGATCTTGCAATGTTTTATGGTAGTTTTTGTCATGAATGAACCCAGGCAGTTCGTTGTTTGGAGTTGCATACCTTTCTAATTATAGAAACAATTTTTTTTTAATCACGCAACCGTCAACTGTAGTCTCCTCTATGAACATGTCTTCGCAGAACGTTGACCATAAGGTAAACTAAGAAAAACGGAAAGTCAACGACAAGTGAAATAGAAACTACTGTTGAAAACGGAAGTAAATTTCTGATACACACAAAATGAAACTAAAAATAAAAATTCGGTGAGGACTCTTTAAAAATATGTGTATTCAGCAACAAAACTTCCATAATAAAAATGAGGAGAAAGCTACCTGAAAAGTGTAACTAACCAGCTATACAAACGATCACCCTGATATGATGTAACTGACACTAATTAGACATCAGAGACATGTAATTTCTTATGTCTACGGACTTTCACTTTAATTCGCGCATTAAAATTCGCAGCCTTTCGGTCCAGTTGTACTTCAGATAAAATGGTTATAATGCGCCCCCCCCCCCCGTCTATCTCATGTGCAAAATTTCACCACAGCCACTGTTAAAATTAAACCCGTTACTGGACAATCCCTTGTGTAAAGGTCCCTAAAGGTCCCTAATGGAGACAGCATAGAAAAATAACATTCTGGGAGATGGAAAATACGCTGGTAGTCAGCCACATTTTCTTCTTTCTCCACAGTGTTTTCCACAGCCGTTTTTTCCAGGGTCGTTAAAACACGGGATTGTTTGGTAAGTGGTTAAATGACAGTGGTATGAACTGTCATTCTGTTATATTAGGTAGCACATGACTGATCAATGACTGACGATTGATGATTGAAATGTGTTTTATGTCACTTCCTACAATAATTCAGTCATATCACATGTACAGCGACTGCTCGCTTACCCATGCTTGTCTTGGCATTCACCAGTTCTAGGCTGGAGCTCTTAAGTGTCTTGCCCAAGGTCATTTCCATGAAAAATCAAGTGCCTCCAGTGAGGCTCAAACCCGGGGTCTCCAGTTACAAGTCCAGCTGCACTTTACTAAATACTGAGCAATGCAGGATCCCCGGGAAAGTGACTTGAAAAAGTGAGGTCGCGACACGGCAGGACCACATATAGGCACAAAAGGTGGTATTATGCCATGCTCCTTTAACAATGGAATATCTTAAATGAAAAAAAAGTGGGCACAATTCTGGCCAAAGAAAAAGCTACCAAGTAAAGTATTTATTTGTTGATTTATTCTTCTTAAATCTTTGAACTCAAAGACAACTATTGTGTGTATGTTGAATGTGTGAAACAGACTATAGTAATGTCGTCAGCAGATATATAATGTGCTTACTCTGTGTGTATATAAATATAAAACCGCAATATTTCAAATGTGGAACAGAGTTACTCAGAATATCCCAAAAATGATGTTATTCATTGAACCTTTATTTATATTGACTAGATCGCTGCATCTAAATCTATTATAACTTATAAATGAGAAAATCATATTCCTATAATGTATCATATAAAACCCTAGAATAATTTGATGTGCATTCTAATTCTTACTGTAGCACACAAATGATTGATTGGTGTTTTACGCCGCTTTGAACATTATTTCAGTCATATACGGCGACAATTCACATAAATATGTATATAATCTAATGATGCTCGAACCCAGGGTCTCTAGATCAGGAGTCCTACAGTTTACCACAGAGCCACGCAGGATTTATAGCAGCTACGAAGCAACACTATCAAAATAAAGTTGGAACTCGCGAAAAGTCTTGTTTTTTCATGATAAAGTTTCTTACGATAAATAGATGTACTAGTAAGCACTAGGTTGTGTTGTGTTCCCAACCACTTCAGTTAAATCGACTTTTTCACGTGAGATTAGATTTGGTGAGATTTCAAAGGATTCGAGACTGGCTCCTATGTAGAACTAAATGAATTGCATAAATCTGATTTAGGTTCTTCTACTAACTGTACAACATCAATATTTGTAAGACACTATATATATACTATTCACGAATAGCCATTCCTGTTTTACAATTACGCCTACCTGAAAACCCAATTCGCAATTACCGATGATTATGCATAAGCATGAAAGTAATACGCAGCTATAGATATCAATCCCGTCTAGATCGATTTCGAAATAAGCCACGCTCTGGCAAAAGGGGGCTTAACGCTTCTCCGTGATCCATGATACCAAGCAAGTCATCATATGAATCATGAAGCCATACAATCCATTTTGTCTAACAACCGACTGAATAATCGGGTAGAATGGTCCTTTGACATACAGAAAATTAACCAATAGCAAAAAGTTTCGGTCCACATCAGCCTGCGCGGACTGCGCGGGTAGACCTGGGTCGATAGTTTTCGCAGATGCATTAAGCCCTCTTTTCAGAGAGCATGGCTCAAATATTTTTAAGAAAATCTTATCGTGACAATTGAAACTTGACAGGTTGTCAGTAACAGAGTGCAAATAACCCATAATGTTGTAAACATAGTGAATAATACCTAACCCTAAACGCGACTCAATAATCTTTAACGGATACTGTAGATCAAGATCGGATTGTACAAAACGTAGTCTGAACTTGGATCTACACTTGCCGATAAAGAGATAACTTTCCCACAAAAATAACTTTGAAAATAGAAACATCTGGGTGCTTACTATCGGCTCGGAAGTTTCATTTAACTTTTTTAGCAGGTTAAGGCTTAACAGTTTACCAAACCACAAAATTTTAGACAACTTCGAATTCGCACTTGCAGACGACAAATTCAATGTGACTCAAAGGATGAGATTTCACAAGTTAGTAGAAAACATAGTGGGAAAAAGAGAAATTGCTGGTACCAGCTTTTATTCTCCTTTCTCACAATGCTTTCAAAGGCATTCTCTTTAGAGTCGTTTCTAAAACATAGGATAGTATGGTATAAAAGGTTAATCATTAGAATGCCAATCAGGGAGGGGAGTGGGTGTTGGAAGGTACTTCAGGTGCAAGGAAATCGTGTATCCATACAAATCGATATATGTATGCAATATACAAAGACCGGAACCCTTTTTTGAAGTTGTAATATTGGTGGCATTGTTTACTTTTTATTAAGAGGAATGTCCATTTCATTAATTTGGCGTTTTAATCATTTTAAAACGCACCTGACAATCGGAGGGTAAACCACAGGCATTTGGTTGTTTCCACAAACTTCGCCCTCTACATAACCCATCAGTCTTTTAGACTTAAATGTTATTACTGTAAATATTATACAAGGGTGAAGCTTAATGAAGAATTCATGGGAACTGGACGTCTATGAAAAACTACACAGAGGATGCATCACAACAACAACAATAAAGGTGGCGCGGGATTGATTTATAGGCCTACGTAGTAGCCTACTTAATCAGCCCACCCTGCCATTTTTTTTTTTTTTTGTGACAAGCCCCTTGAGACTGTCAGTATTAAAAACACTGTCTTATTTTTTTTAAGTTTTTGTATTCGGCTACTGTTCATTCTAAACAGCACTTTTTACTGTAATTGCTATTTTTGTATTGACACAAGGCGCACAGTATGGGTCGCGCTCTGTGCAAAGGTGGTTTAATGCATCTGCTAAAAGTTTCGACCATTGTCAGTTTGCGCATTGAGACGAGACCATGTCAAGATAGAGCTGTATACCTACGTCTAAACTACCTTTGCGATTGCAGCCATACTGCAACAGAAACGGCTGTTAACCCTTAAGCTGCTAAGTCCGACTTACTGACCTTTTGCGGACAGCGTAGATTTAGATCAGACTGCACGTTCTTGAATATGCAGTCTGATCTTGGATCTACACTGTCCGATAAGGAGATATCTTTCCCCCCAAAAATACCTTTGAAATTGGAAAATTTGGATTTTTACTATCGGCTTGAAAATTTCATTCTTTTACTTAGCAGTGTTAATATTGTAGGCAATCATAACCGCCACATTCATGCACAAACAGTAAGAAACCGACTCTGCGATGACGGTCTGCGATCTCGTCGTCCTTACGTTAGTTTACCCCTTACTCCCACACGTCGTTTAGCGTAGTAGAAGGCACATGCTCTACGGCTGTTCCCAACGCATCGATGGACACGTTTGTTTTTCACAGACTAGTCTCGGTCTACTCTGTTTTGCCGAGATGGTCGACGTCGTGTATGTCAACGTCGTGCTGAACGTTTTGTCGACGCTTGCGCTCTAGAGAGGGATAAGTTTTGCGGCGGCTTGATTGTAGTATAGGGAGGGATATCGCACGGGGCGAAGTTGATCCTGGTAAATGGAAATTTAACTGAGGTAAGATACAGGGATGAAATTTTTCGCTCTCTTGCTGCTCTAAATGTGCAACAGCACAACCTAAATTTTCAGGACGACAATGCCCAGCTTCATGAAGCCAGAGCTTGTCGACACTCCCTAACAAACCATAACATGAAATCGACTGTCCGAAGGTCCAGTTCAGATTTGTCCGAAATGTACAACTTTGGGTGAACTGAACAGTAAGGTAAGGGGGCATCAGAATCCCCGGCTTAGTTGTATAGGTAAATCAGCACTTGTCCTGCTAAATTAAATAAATGAAACTTTCAAGCCGATAGTAAAAACCCAAATTTTCCTATTTCAAAGGTATTTTTGGAGAAGATATATCTTCATGTCGGGCAGCGTAGATCCAAGATCAGACTGCACTTAGCAGCTTAGAGGTTACTGGAGAGATGCATTATACATACAAACATGCATAAGGTAGATCTATATGTACATAGAGGATATTTCTTTTTTTTTTTTTCGGTGACACATCGAACCTTTCATCGAGTGGACATCATCGGTAATATTTTCACGAGTGACGCAGTATGATGCTTCGAGATGAAATAAATTTTGATCTTTCACCGAAAAAAGATCTATTTATTTCATGGCTCTAAACCATAGAGGATATTTGTTTTTTTCGGTGACACATCGAACCTTTCATCGAATGGACATCATCGGTAATATTTTCACGAGTGACGCAGTATGATGCTCACGAGATGAAATAAATTTTGATCTTTCACCGAAAAAAAATCTATTTATTTCATGGCTCTAAACCATAGAGGATATTTGTTTTTTTCGGTGACACATCGAACCTTTCATCGAATGGACATCATCGGTAATATTTTCACGAGTGACGCAGTATGATGCTTCGAGATGAAATAAATTTTGATCTTTCACCGAAAAAAAATCTATTTATTTCATGGCCTTAAACCCTTTTTGTTGGGACTTTAATCAAAACTTTTTAGTGTCATTAGTGAGCTCTCGGTAGTTCCATACCAGTGAGTTTATCGATCGTTAAATTTACTGGTCGAAACGGTGAAATTATCAAACCATAAAACAATCCACCATACTACCGAAGAGCATGAAATAAAATTTCTTTATCAGTAATAATTTGTTATGTTCAAATCGATCGGTTTTTTAATAGGCCATTCTACAGTTTGCCAACTAACTTCACTGTACGATCAACTTGTTCAGTCCTTAGATAATAAAACTCAAACCTATGTCATCTTTTGTGACATTTCTAAAGCTTTTGATAGAGTTTAGCACACAGGGTTAGTAACTTAGTATTCAAACTGAATTAAGAATGGTATATGTGGACAGTTGCTTAATTAGATTGAAACAAAATAATAATATTATTATTATTATTATTAATTTTGTTGTTGTTGTTGTTGTTTAACGCAGTTTTCAACATAAATTCATGCTTTCCTAGACTTTCTACTATCAGCACTTTGCACATCATTCTTTTTCGAGCTACTGCTTCCCTGCATAAACATCGTCGAAATAATGTACAGCGGGTGACGGAATGAACGGAATGAAGATCATCAGTCCTCGGATAGAAGATGGTCGTGCTAGAGAATCGAACAAGCAATCCGTGGGTTGCAAGCCCTGCACATTACCGACTGAGGTTTCGGGCTCGATCCAAAGCGAAATTAAAAAATTAGGCGCCCTGGTGCTAGTCTGGATTACCTGCCCTTACCACTACGTTATCGGGTCAGGCAAAGCGCAATAATGGCGGCCTCCTAGGTGTCCTCAAGCGTACCCCTACATGCTTCCCCGTTTGCCCCAATTTCATGTGATCCAGTTTGGAGCCATTATTGCGCTTTGCCTGACGTACTCTTGTAGTACCAGACTACCCTGGTGCTGACTATTGTAGGTATGTTATTTAGACTAAAACTTGGTCTAACAGTGGACTAGTTTATCATGACAATTATCAAACAGCTGTCAATTTTCCACCTTGAAGTCTGCTTAAAAAAGTCGAAATAAATAAGAGCCGTGCTCTGTGGAAAAGGGGCGTAATGCATCTCCGTGATGCATAATACCAAGCAAGACATCACCTAATTATGGACCCGTAACATCCATTATGTCAAGCAACAGACTGAATCATGAGGTAGAATTATCCCTTGACATGCAAAAAATTCAAAGATAGCGAAAAGTTTCGGCCCATGTCAGCCTGCGCGGACTGCGCAGGCTGACATGAGTCAATACTTTTCGCAAATGCATTAAACCCCTTTTCACAGAGCATGGCTCATAAATAAGTACTACTTTCTGCTTTTCCAGTTCTCAAGTCCGAAAAGTAGAAGTCGAACTTACCTGGTGTTGATTTCTTCTTTTAACTACATGTATGTATTCCTATTTTATACTTGTATTCATTTATAATCACAAATTCACATTGACTGTCCATATGTGGATATCTTAAAATTCATCTACTGTGGTACATTGGTTTCATAACTGATCGGTTAAAAATGTAAAATTGAATAGCATCTATGGAACGCCATAACTGTCTTATGTTGTCCTAAAATATTTCTTTATGTGATATTTTAGATCGTCTAGTCGTTTTTTTATTCCATTATTTCATATATGCGTTACGAGGTGTGGTCTTTGCATTACGTTATGTGGTCTTTATATTACGTGATGGTGTTTTTAGATTACGTTACGGTGTTAAATTGTTATGTCATGTAGTTTCCTCATTACCTTATGTAGTCTTCTTATTACGTTGTGGGGATATTATATGACGTGATGTGGTTTTGAGATTACGTTATGGTGTTAAATTGTTATGTCATATAGTTTCCTCATTACCTTATGTAGTATTCTTATTACGCTGTGGGGATATGATATGACGTGATGTGATATTGAGATTACGTTAAGGTGTTTTCCTTTATCATGATGATGTCCTTTTAATACATTACCTGGTTAAATTGTTATGTCATATAGTTTCCTCATTTCCTTATGTAGTCTTCTTATTACGTTGTGGGGATATTATATGACGTGATGTGGCATTGAGATTACGTTATGGTGTTTTCCTTTATCATGATGATGTCTTTTTAATACACCATGTTATTAAATTGTTATGTCATGTAGTTTTCGCATTACGTTTGGTAGTATTCGTATTACGTTGTGTTGTTATTATATTACGTGATGTGGTTTTGAAATTACATTATGGCCTTTTCCTCAATCATTATGATTATACAATACATTGTATGGTAAAATTGTTGTATCATGCAGTTTTCACATTACGTTTTGTAGTCTTCTTATTACGTTGTGTGGTTATTATATGACGTGGTGTTGTTTTGAGATTATGTTATGGTCATTATTTTAGGAAAGCATTGTGAGCAATGGAGAAAGTGCTTTTGTAAGCAATTCTTCTTTCCCACAATGCTTTCTACTAAATAAGATACTTATTTTACCCAGTACACAATCGCTTTGAATTTTCGTGTGCAAATTTTGTCGTTTGGTAATGGGTTAATATGTCAAAGAATAAAGACATTTGATATATAATCGATAGCTATCTGAAGGAACTCTATGTGTATTATTCTGTTTGGTTAAGTTCGACAAAAAATGACAAAAAGCTGAAACTAATCCAAGTGATTTTCACATGCAGCCGTTATTATCTATACCCCTTATAGCCCAGTTTAGAACGCCATATTAACTCTTTCACTCCCGAATAAATAAATTGTATTTGTTCATTGGCTAAAAATACACTTCCATTGCAAGACGAAGAAACGGTTCATTTATAATCTAGAATGAAAATGTGGACAATGTGGATCAGAGATCAGACTGCACGTTCTGTGCAGTCTGATCTTGATCTACACTGTCCACAAAAGCTCCTTGTGTCGTCAAAATTAAGGAACGCACCTATACCTTAACTAACATTATTACGTTGAAAATGGCTTCATCAACAGAAACTTTTGATCCACCTTACGCAGATAGGTTTGCGTCGACTAATCACGGATAACATAAATTATGGTTTTGCTGACATCGAAATGGAAACATGGGCGGATACATGGTGGGGTCAGAGGGGTCCGGACCCCCCCGCCCCCTCCCCACCTCCTACAATTTTCAGAGTAACCATTGTCTGCTAGGAAAATTTACCAAGTACCAACAACATAGACTTAGATGGAAAAAAAATCGACCGATATACCCTGGTTTCTCTTGTCTTTTTTTTTTTTTTTTTTTTTTATATCTTACTGGGATATTGACTCTTGGTCGCTTAATGAAGGTTTCTGCCTTATAGAGGTGGTCTTTCAGGCAAGGCTGATTGCGTTTAGTTTCAGTTCATAAATTTATTTCGGATTTTCCGGATTAAACCCCTCCGCCCCCCCGGCAAAAAATCCTCGATCCGCATTTGGGGAAACTTCACATTGTGTTTCATTTCAGACTCAATGATTGATTTCAAATACTTTATTGTTATTAAAAATTCGACCATATTAATTTTTGGGGCATATAGGTGTGTCTCTGTGGGGTACATTCTGGGTGTATTCGTCGTTTGCCTGCATGCCGAAACAAGAGAGAGATAGAGAGAGCGAGAGAGAGCTATGCCGTTAGAAAATAGTTTCGTTAAAGGTTCAGTTCAAACTGCTTTAGCTAATCTGGTCAGTGATTCTTTGACGATGTTTGGAACACGAATCATGTGACAAAATGAGGTCAGGAGGCTAGTCAACGTTGGTTTAAGCTTTGTGTTGTTTGGAATCTTGTGAGCATTTATTTAATAAACGTAAACATTTTGAACTGGTTCAGGTTTAAATAAGTTGCAGAAAGAGGCAACGGCGCGTTCTTCATTTATTTTTAGGGTCTAAATGTATATTTCGTCTGTTACTGTTTGAGGTGAATAGACATTTAACTCACCGTTATCATTCAATGACTTGAGCTTCGTGAAGTTTGACATGGCTTGTTTACATAACGTTGATTCACCATTAAAAAAAGTAATAACTAGATCTAGTAGTAATTAAATAAATAACATTTCATGCTTGTAAAAAGAATGAAAATATTTCATGATCCACAAATCGGCTTTTAAAGGTGGGTATTTAGATTTTTCACATCTCACCAAATTAAAAGATATATATATCACTGAAATTTACATGAAAAAATACAAATCATCAATAATTAAGAATCATAAAATTACAAAAAAAAATTTTTTTTGATGGTGTTCCCTTAAAAGGCTACGTAGCCTCTTAAGGTATTTTAAGATTTCGCGCCAGAAATCAAAAAAGCATTGTGAGAGTGTCAAGTGACTGGCACGTGACTAATGACGCTTAAATTCCGTAACATAAAAAACATGTAATTATTTTCCATAATGTCTTTTTCGGACGCTATGTTTGAAACTTCGTCTGTTTATTTCCGGTATGTAAATGAGCGAGTTGCTCATGTAAAAATACACCATGTTTCCCGTTAGTGTCGACCTCGGCCGTAGTAAATCTCTAATTTCTCTTGGTGTCGGATGGTTTTCGACTACTGGGGTTTTACGAATGAAAATTAAAAAGCTTTGGGGGTATAAGGATGATTTCTTTTTTTTTTTTTTTTTTTGTAAAACTTTCGTCCCAGAATCTGAAGGGCCACCTTTAAGATCAGAAAGACCCGTATTCAGTTTATTTTCGCAGGGGGGCCCTGTCTTCCGATAAGGGGCTCTGCATCCTTAATCCTCGAAAGGGGACGACTTCCAGACCCCAGATCCCCCTTCCACAATTGTGTAAGCTGATAAAAGCTCCTGCTATGCGCCTGGGCCTATTGAGAATCCCCGGCTTTACGTTATGTTATTCTCTTTAATTATGGTGATGTCTTTTTAATATTTTGTTTGGTTTAATTGCTTTGTTGAGTTGTTTTCATATTATCTTATGGTATTCTTCTTGTTACGTTGTGTGGTTATAACATGACGTGATGTCGTTTCTTCATTACGACGTGGTGAGGACTAATCGTTCGGCTATGTACGGAAATGTGACACCGCTTACGTCACTTCAATCGTCCTTCATCTTCAGAAATGGCGGAATCACTGGAAGCAATCCTACGGGAGTTGGGCAATGGAACTTTAGTTCCTCTTTTCGAAAAAGAACGAATAGATTCAATTCAGGTGGCTCAGAGCCTATCCGATGACAGTTTGTGCCAACTGGGGATTTTTCACCTAACCTGATATAGAATCTATTCTCTATCCCGGTTAAAATGAATAAAAATTAAGGGGGCGTCTCAAGACGGTTTTTCTAATAATTTCACTGCAAAATGAAGGCAAAAATGAAGTTTGGTTTCATGAGCCCAATATTTTATTACCACAAATCAACCCTTAAAGCACCTTTCATGACTATAGTTGCCTTTGCGGGCAGTGTAGATAAAGATCAGGCTGCACGAAATGTACAGCCTGAGGTGTGATCTACGCTGTCTGCTTTGCAGAAACACTGTTGAAGAAAGCAACCATGAAATTGCAATTATTTGGGCTGTATTCTAGGATGAAAATATCTGATAGGTTTATTTGGCGCTCTAAGGGTTACTACTCATCATCAGATGACCGAATTTCTAAATCATGCTTAATGCACGGTAGTGTCATTCTCATTAAATAATGGCAAAGTTCGTAATTTTCACGAATGATGTCACAAAGCACGCGGCGTCGGCGAGGTGGTTCTTTTATTCCGCAGTGGTCGTATTCACTGTCCAGACAGGGTGTCTAAAGGCTCATGCAGTGTGTCCCTTCTATTGGGTCGGTTTGCCTGCAGAGCAAAGCGTGGGATATCCTGGGGATCCCAGGATGCCTGTTGTGGAGCCTTCGCAGCCTGATCTGCGGCATGTCCATCCTCCCAGCTGTCGAGGTTGCTTCACCATCCGTCTCTCCATGTCTCGTATGTTATCGACCTCTCGTTTGAAACAAGCATTGTTAATTGTATAACCTTGCGAAGCACACATGTTTAAAAAGGCTGACTCGTGTAGAATACTTATGAGAAACATTGTGGTAAAAGGAGAAAAATGCTCGTTAAGAGACCTCATTTTTCTATAATATTTCCTAGCCTTCATAAAACAATCCTATCATATTAGCCATAGTTTATTTGTTGTTTGGCTGGGATCAGAATTTTGTCATCTGGTAAAGAGTTGAATGAAATCAATGCTTACATCACAGTGTAGGATCGGAACTATACATTGTTTGGGATTGTATGTGACTTGGGATTCTGTACAGTGACGCTCTGTCACTTAGTGGTTAAAAATTGTGTTCACACAGTAAACCAAGCTGGTGCTTTTTCATTTTTCAAATTATCATAAATTACTCATATCAAGCTACATTGTATTTGTTTGTTACCTATAGACCAGAACAGGAACACGTATGTGCGCAGTAAAACTTCCACACAGTAATTGAGGTGCCTTGATCAATTGACCGCACTAAAAATACGTTGATTTTGTCTCAAAACAGTGCCGTTTTTACTCCATTTCTCAGCATTTAAAACCTGTTTTCTTAACTGAAAATGTATAAAAAAAAAGTTTCTATATTCATATTCCTGTGAAATGTCAAGATTTGGTAACAAAGTCGACTACTATCTTCCTTATCCTTCGTTTAAAATGGCACCTTGAGAAAAGAAAATTGTACAGTCACTTGTAAGTGGTTAATAGATCTCGGGCGACTGTACAACCGCTCACAAGTGACCACTAATTTCTTCTCTCAACGTGCCATTTAAAACAAGGGATAAGGAAGATTGTAAGCGGTTAATAGATGTCAGGCGACAATACAACCGCTTACAAGTGGCTGTACAAATTTTCTTGTTTGGCAGTTGTTCAGTCGCCTGAGATCTATTAACCGCCTACAAGTGATTGCACAAATTTGCTCAGTCATTTGTCAGCGGTTATAGATATCAGCGGCTGTACAACCGCGTACAAGTCACTGTACAAATTTCTTTTCTCAACGTGCTGTTTTAAACAAAGGATAAGGAAGATTAGAAGTGCACTCGGGCAGCCGTACAACCGCTTACAATTGGCTGTACAAATTTCTTGTTTTGGTGTTTGTACAGTCGCTTGGGATCTATGGGATATATTAACCGCATACAAGTGACTGCACAAATTTCTTTTCTCACTTTTGCCATTTTAAACAAAGAATAAGGGAAGATTGTAGTCGACTTTGTTACCAAACCTTGACATGTTTTCAAAAACAAAAAAAAAAACCAAAAAAATGTGAATAACGAATATGTTTATACATTTTTCAGTTGAGAAAAACGGTTTTTAAGGCTGAGAAATCGAACATAAAACAGCATTGCTTTAGGACGAAATCATCTGTTATTTTAGCACGGTCAACTGATCAAGGCATCCCCCATTGCTCTAAGAAATGTTTACAGCGCACATTACGTGTTCCTGATATGGTTCATACAAAACAAACAAATAACTGGATATGAAAATTTTATAGCTATCAAAATAAATGAAAAAGCGCCAGTTTGGCTTACCATATGAACACAATTTTTAACCACTTCGTACAGAATCCGAAGTCACACAGAATCCGAAGTCACATACAATCCCAAACACTGTACACTTCCGGTCCTACACTGTGGTGTAGGTATTGATTTCATTTAACTCTTTACCGGATCACAAAATTTTGATCCCTTCCAAACTGAAAGTATTTGCAGACAAAAAATAAACTATGGCTAAACTGATTGTATTAGGAAGGGTAGAAAATGTTATAGGAAAATTAGAAAAGTCTATTTACGAGCATTTACTCCTTTTACCACAGTGTGTGTGTGTGTGTGTGTGTGTGTGTGTGTTTTCAAAAGTATTCTACACCAGTTAGCCTTTTTTAACGTGTATGCTTCGGAAGGTTATACAGTTAACAATGCTTGTTTCAAACGAGAGGTCGATAACATACGAGACATGGAGAGACGGATGGTGCAGCAACCTCGACAGCTGGGAGCCTACTGACAGAATGAACAGGATGGACAAGCTGCAGATCAGGCTGCGCAGGCTCCACAACAGACACTCCGGGACCCCCAGGATGCCACACGCCCCGCCTCTGCAGGCAAACAGACCCGATAGAAGAGACACACTGCAGAAACTTTTAGTCACCTGTCAGGGAATCCGACGGAATAAGAGAACCACCTCGCCCGCATCGCAGGCTTTGTGATACCACTCGTAAAAATCATGTAGTAGGGTCATTTTCAGATGACTAGTCCCTTTGGTCAGTTTATACCATACCTTACCTGTGTCTCGGTTCATTGGTCCCAGTATTTTCCCTCCAGTTTGGTCACATGACTTTTAAACTATTCTTATTCCCGCTTCAGTCTTCCAACTGTCTACTTGGCTGAGAATTGATGAGTTTCTAAGAGTTTATTTCTTGGAGAAAAGGAAGCAATTTGTTGTAAGTTGCCTTTCTGAGTTCTATTCTTCATAATTGCCGAGTCTTTCCTCTTTCATGATGATTTTGGAAGTTGTTTTAGTTCTCTGATCAGTTTACCCTTTTTCTTGTTTACATCCTAGTCTGATCCAGAGCCTTACCTTAATTAAGTTTGAACATGAAGGTAATCATCTTTCAACAACCCTCTTACCTTACTCTAGCTTGCACATCTTTTATTAATCTTTCAGCTAACCAGACAGAACAGAAATAGAGAGAATGGTCATTTTTGTTTAGAGTCTGTGGGAACACACTTAATTCCACAAATTGGTGAGTGTATTTTGTAGAAGCCATACTGTAATGTTTTCTATTATAGTTTAATATTTTTTACTTTACTTCATGAGCTTATTACAAGTACTTTGAAATAAGTTATTATAGATCTACATGTCTGTACAGAGATAGATATTATTGTAGAGATAATATTATTGAAAGCATGATAAAGCCAAACGAAGTGTATTGTATATTGTTTTAACCATTCGTAGTATTTCTTATTGTCAAGCTATAGAATTGTAGATTTTCATGTATTGTTATTTAGTACCTTTTATATGTAATTTCAGGGTGTAAAGGGAACTTACCCACCATAGACTTAAGACAGCAAAGAAAATAAAAGCTGTTCTTATTTTGACCAATCCAGACTTTGTTTTTATCTAATACCACAAAAAGAAGAACCCACTAACTCTAGGTCCGCATAGAGATATATAGAGGGACCTAGTACAATCATAAACTTTATAATCATTTAATGCATGATTTAGGAATTCGGTCATCTGATGATGACTATTAATTTGTGATAATAAAATTGGCTCATGAAACCGAACCTTATTTTTGCTTGTCGTGAAATATTATGAAACCGTCTTGAGACGCCCCCGTAATTTTGATTCATTTTAACCGAGACAGCGAACAGATTCTATATCAGATTAGGTGAAAAATCCCCACTAGGACTCTCTACAATAGGAGACCGAATAATGTTATGAGGAAACTATATGACATTACAATTTAACCAGGTAATGTATTAAAAAGACATCATCATAATAAGGGAAAAGACCGTAACGCAATCTCAATACCACATCTCGTCATATAATATCCCCACAACGTAATGAAAAAAACTACATAAGGTAATGAGGAAACTAAATGACATAACAATTTAACAACATCACGTATTAAAAAAACACCATCATGATAAAGGAAAACACCATAACGTAATCTCAATACCACATCTCGTCATATAATATCTCCACAACGTAATAAGAAGACTACATAAGGTAATGAGGAAACTACACGACATAACAATTTAACACCATAACGTAATCTCAATACCACATCTCGTCATATAATATCTCCACAACGTAATAAGAAGACTACATAAGGTAATGAGGAAACTACATGACATAACAATTTAACACCATAACGTAATCTAAAAACACCATCACGTAATATAAAGACCACACAACGTAATGCAAAGACCACACCTCGTAACGCATATATGAAATAATGGAATAAAAAAACGACTAGACGATCTAAAATATCACATAAAGAAATATTTTAGGACAACATAAGACAGTTATGGCGTTCCATAAGCATCCCCGAAAAATTTCCGTGTCTGGTAAAGCAATCACGTGACTTCAACGTAGGTCAGGTTTCGATTTCATAAATATGTAGGGGAAAACGCTTAGCGTAGTTGTTGTTATATTGTTGATGTACATACATGTTTATAATTCCTTAGAATATATTCCTGTATAATACTATATTTGTGTTACTTCGATATATACAACCTGCAAAATATACAACAAGCACCCCTGGAACGCCAAAGGTACAACAGAATGCAACTTTTTTTTTTTTCTTTTTATAACGTGTCTATGGGCATGAAAACCGCACCCGTCCCCATGAATCTACATGAAAAGAGGGCTGATCACATCCCTGATTGCAGAAGTATGTAATCAAAACAAAAATATGACCAGAAAGATTTGGTCCAGTTCTAGTCAGATACACACACAAAAAAAAAGTCGGTGTCCCCAGCAGAACCGACTTGATTTTGATTATGTCTCATGTGTAGATTTTGTTATACCCTTTAACAAATTACCTAACGTTTTTTAATGGCTCTGAGCAAAGCGGGTTTTTGGAAACATTGTGGGAAAAGAGGAAAATGCTGATTTCCAAGATAGTCTCTTTTTCCTGCAATGTTTTCTACTCTCTTACGGACAAACCCCATAACTTGAGCCACATTTATCATGTGTGCTTTCGATTAAGACGAGTTGTCTGCTGAAGGCTTAATCTAAGGAATACAGCAATCCCTTTACCTTACAATCCCCAGTTTTAATGACCTCCAAGGAAAAGGATTTTTTAAAACATTGTAGAAAAGGAGAAAATCCTGGTAACCTTTTCCCACATTGTCTTCTATCTTATCAAACACGTATTTTGTAATTTGTGCAACATTTGTTATCTGCAAATGCTTTCAATTTGGAATAGTCCTAAATTTTGTTGTTTGGTAACAACTTGAACAATTTTGATAAAGGACTATTAGATGATGCTACATGCTAAACATCAATACTCCAGGCCTTGAACCAGAGCCCAGTAGTGCAGTAGGTAGCATACAGGACTTGAAACATGGTGGGGGGCGGGAATTCTAACCCCCAGCTCAGCAAACTATTTCAAAGGATTGATAATGTTTGTTGCAACAGAATTCATTCCTCTCCCACAACTGATCATTTTTCAACAATGATGATGTGGGAAAGCAGCAAGTGGCGAGAACATTGCGTGGAGTACTAGTGAACTCCAGCCGAGAGTGGATAGGTGCACAGACGGCCAAAATGGGACTGAAATAATGTTAACCCTTTCCCAAACGACAAATTTTGGACTGGTCCAAACTGAAAGAGTTTGCAGACGACAATTTTAAATTTGATGAAAATGGCAGAAAGTTCTCAAATAGGGTAGAAAACACTGTGGGAAAAGGAGAAATTGCTCGTTACGAGTAATTTCTCCTTTTTCCACAGTGTTTTCAAAAGACTTGTGCTGCAGACACGTGAAAACCAGGGCTTGTTTGGGAAAGGGTTAAAAAAAAGTGGCAATAAACACTATACAAAGCAAGCCTTGAAGTTTAGGCACAAATTTTGTAGTTAAGTTGCAAGCCGTACTAGTTAGAAGGAGAGTAACTCTGTATTAAAGTTACATAAGTCTGTACGAGTTGTCTGCAATATTGATAGAAGGCCTCAGTGCTCAGGTGGGATGTTTTCATGAAAGACCAACTTGGATGGCTCAGTTGGTAATGTCAAGGACCTGAAAAAAAGGGGTCCCTGGACTGACTCCTACCTTGGGTGATTTCTTTCAGAGAATTGATGATAATCACTGCGACAGGATTCAGTCCTCTCACACAACTGAACAATTATCTGATGATGTTAAGGTGGGAAAGGAGCCACTGACTTGGGAAGATCACTGTGCTAAGCACTGGTAAAACAAACTCCGGAAAAGCATGGATAAGTGCACTGGCAAAACGATATATATATATATATATATATATATATATAACTGAAAGAATGTTGGAAAAAGCTTCAAACACTATACAAACAAACAATTGATTATAAAAGTAAGATACCAGCAAATTTGGAGAAAAAAAAAGAAGCTTTATCAAATTAGATGTATTTAATCAATTTACTTATTGACCAAGCATGTACAAACTGACAAGCTCCAAATACAACAAACCTCATTTATACATGTATTTTGACTATGTGTATATGAAATCAATTAGCCCTATTGCAGGGCAGTCTTTGACCTGAAGCATAAAACAGAGACAAATTTAATACAGACGGTTACATGAAAGTATATAAAAAACATCAACATTATGGCCCCCGTTTTTTTTCAGACAAAAGCATTTTTCAGTGTTTCCCTGAAATTCCAATTCAATGTGACCCAGGGGACAATCCTCGGCACAAGGGATACGATTTGAACAACCATAATCTTGAAGACCATTCAACTCTTACCATACTATCAAAGTCTAGACTTTTCAAACACTGTTTTAAAAAGCCTTTTTTCCCAGGGTCCTTAAACCTTTACCACACAACAAAATTTTTGACTCGTCCATAACGAAAGCATTTGTATAAGAAGAAACTAAACACGGTTCAAACGATGAGGTTTGTAACTGAAAGGGCAGAAAACATTTTGGGAAAAGGAGAAAATGCTGGTTACCAGCATTTTCTCCTTTTCTTAAAATGTTTTCAAAAGCCTTTTTTTCTCAGGGTCGTTAAAAGTCAGGATTGTATGGTAAAAGGTTAAACAACAGTGGTGAAACGGTTTACCGATTAACCGATTAACCGCGGTCTATTCAAAGAAAACAACCGAAACCGGTTCGAATTTTACCGTATCGGTATTTCTGCAATATGTCAACTTCTCTTAATTGCATCAGAAAGTCCGGTTTTCCCAATAATTCTGTCAAAAATCGATCGTTTTTCAACTTACAGTTCTAAAGATTTCCGAAAGCGAAAGTTGTTTATTTTTTCCACAGGCGGTGTCACCGGTGCTTAGGTAAAACTTAAACTGGTACCTGTTGTATCTCCCGTAGCCGTCCGATAGACAACAGGCAACACCAAATTTATCGACGGCAGCTATTGGTTTTCATATATACCAAATCCACCAATCAGACAGCTCGTAGCAGAAAGCCTTGTTTTAAAATAACTGCGCAATATTCTATCTTTGGCTAAGATTTGATACACAAAGATTTTTCTGACCGTTATCAATTTATCAAAATCGGTAAAGAATTTAATCTTTTTCGATAATGTCTATCACTGTGCATAAATAAGATCACAGTTTAAATTTCCAAGTCTCGCGTTATCTCATGAAATCTCGAACCGGGCAGAAACTCGACTTGTAAGCATAAACTGGTACCCGTTGTATCTCCCGTAGGCGTCCGATAGACAACAGGCAACACCCGATTTATCGACGGCAGGTATTGGTACACATGTACCAAATCCACCAATCAGATTGCTCGTAGCAGAATGCCTTATTTTGTTTTAAAATAACCGAGCAATATTCTATCTTTGGCTAAGATTTTCATGATAGACAAAGATTTTTCTAACCACAATCAATTTATCAAAATCATTCAGAATTTAATCTTTATCGACAATGTCTATTTCTGTGCATAAATAAGATTATGATTTAAATTTCCAAGTCTCGCGTTATCTCATGAAATCTCGAACCGGGCAGAAACTCGACTTGTAAGCATTGGGTGTTACCTGTTGTTGATACGAAGATCGATAACAGGCTACCAGTTTATTTGTAAGCATTGGGTGTTACCTGTTGTTGATACGAAGATCGATAACAGGCTGCCAGTTTAGGTCAAAACTAGCCAAGTATGGCTCCGGGCTTGTCCGTTCCTGGGCTTGTTCGTCCCTGGGCTTGTTCGTCCCTGGGCTTATTCGCCCGGGCTTGTTCGTCCCTTGGCTTGTTCGCCCGGGCTTGTTCGTCCCACACTTCGTTATCGATCGTATTGCCATTTGCCGTTTAAAATGAGTTATTTTTTTTTTTACACATATACTGGTCAGATTATTGTCTTTTGCATATTGTTGACAAAATATCATTTGCTGCGGTTGTTTAAACATGGGATTTGTCCGGTAAAAGGTAATCTGATGAGTAACGGACACAGAATTTGTTTTTGTTGTTGAAAGCATTTTTCAACGCCGATTTCAACATTATTTCAGCTCTATCGCTCAGAAGCCTTCATAAGGTCGTTGTAAACCGGGAGGTTGTTTCGTATAGTAAAGGGTTAATGCGCAATATTTGGGAACAAAACCTATATATCTATATTACATACATCTTACCAGTTACGTCGAACTAGCCTCTCTCTCTCTCTCTCTCTCTCTCTCTCTATCAATAGACTAACAATAACGTTGATTTAGCATGATATAGCTTCGTCTCTCTCTCTCTCTCCCTCTCTCTCTCTCTCTCTCTCTCCACGAGTTAACATTAACCCTGATGAAATAGCGTGATACGTCTCTGTCTCCGTCTTCCTCTGTCTCTTTGGGAAAAAAAAAAGTAAAACCTCTCCATATAATTTTGGCGTCTTTGTGAGCAAGTCTACGGTGGAGATTGACCTTTGATAGCTTCAAGTACCTGTAAATTTTTTTTAAAAAATGTTCTTGAATCTATTTGAATCTATATAGTTTAGAACTGAATTATCCGGGCACTCGTCCGTACGTCGTTTCTTTCCGATGAATGAGGATAGTTATTGCGATATGATTCGTTCTTCTCTCACCGCTGACCATTGTTTCGACCATGGTTATGTGGGAAAGTACGTATATAGCCAGTGGCTTGGAAAGAATACTGTGCGTAGTACTGGTAGCCTAAAGAATCTCTATGAAAGCACGGATAGGTGCACTCACCGCTGCGATATTACTGCAATAATGTTTAAACTGCGTTAAACACCATACAATCAATACAATAATTAAAAAAAAAAAAAAAAAAAAAAAAAAAAAAGAATTGTGAATACTTGAACATAGTCATCTGTTCGTCTGTTCTCCAAGATACACCGAAAATTTTATTGACTTTTGCTAATTGTGGATGAAACATCATTTGCCCCGGGCTTGTTTAAACATGTGATCGTTTGGTAAAAGCTACTATAATAAGGAACATGGGGTTTGTTTTTGTTGTTTAACCATATGGTAAACATCGCCGTTTTCAGCATTATTTCAGTTATGTTGCGGCGGCAAGTACACCTATCCATGCCTTCCGAGAGGTTCTTTTACAAGTACTTCTTCCAGTACTTTGTACAATACTTTTCCCAAATCACCGCCTGCTTTTTAAGATAACCATCGTCGAAACTATGATCAGGGGTGAGTATTCTGCCTAGTGGGACGCAGATAGATAACCAACTACATGTTCGGATGATAATCTAATTGATGATGTAGATATAGCTTGCAGTCTAAAGTACTGATGTAGCATAACCATAAAGTGTGATGGTAAAAAACTGAAAAGTATACAAAGAACATGTTTAATACACCGCACTTTCCAGAATTCATTTTGACTTGAACCAGAACATTGTTAAAAAGGCAGCAACCTGTTCAAAAAAAAAAAAAAAAACACACACATACTGCACTATTAATAAACATATTGAAATCTATCAAAACGGTGCTCCCAGAAATCAAAGTTAAAATACCTCAAATTTAAGATTAATGAAGAATTAATTCCAGTAAATTGAATGACAGTGAATAATGACCTCTAGAATAAACTTAGAACAATTAATTCAATTAGAAATGAAATTACTACTTGAATGTAAATTGACTAGTCACGAATCGATTCAAACCAGTGTTGTGACGTGTGCAAAAATATCTACTCGCAACATTTCGGCGCGGGAAAACCGACATCCGGAACCCATCTACGAAGTACTCTCTTGGTAGCAGGCGACCCGTGCAGACGTGGAAAGGGACTTCTCTGCAGAAGAACGGCGCCTAAAGAGCATTTTTGTAAAGCAACCACAATAAGGAAAGGTGATATATTCCCCATTCCCTTTTTGCATTTAAGGCCACTCACTTTATTTGGCGACGAGGATAAATTTTTGTTATTTTTCTGCATTTCACCATTCTTCAATTTTCGCGCTTAAACTAGCCTTTGTCTCGTTTGAGTTAGCTAAGAAATTTTTGAAGTATAAGGGAAGAATTGTGGTTTAAGTCCTTGAAATAAATTTTAAATTTGTTTCAAGCCAGTAACTAAGGTATTTTGGTTACTTTTTCCAAAAACCTTCGGTTATTTTTACAAGGTAAAGTTAATTTTCAACTTTGACATTGCAAGTTTAAATTCTCTGTAAGATACTGGTTGTGGATTTCCAGATATAAGTGGGTTATAATAAAACTTCATTGGCCCTTTAGTGTTTTCCTATACCCCACCAACAAATTCACAGCTTAGCCAAAGATTTGAAAATTTGTAGTGAGAGACCTTGTAAGCAAGGATCGGTATCAAGGTGAGTACATTATTTATTACTTTTGCAAACTTTAAAGATAAGTATGTTCAAAGTAAACATCAATACCTGAGTCTTTACGTTTGGTTAACGGCATTGGTGAGAAAAAAGCAAATGCTATCATTAGGCACAGACAAATTTATGGAAAGGTGACGAAAGAAGCTTTCGCTTTAATGTTTCTGGGTGAAATTCCTGAAGGGGCTTGGAAAATATTAGACTTCAGTGAGCCTTCTAGGCCAACTGGTCAATCTATTGAGGGGGGGAGGTCAAGGTCATCTTTTTCTTATTCACCTGAAAACGAAGCAGCACAACTTAGAGCTGAAATTGAGGAGACTCAAGAATCATTGCGGCGTTTATTTGCCTCGTCAGTTTCTCGCCCAAAATTACCTCGCTCCCCAAGTATGGACGTATTAATTGAAAATTTGCCAACACTTCCAAACCAGAAGGTTGAGTTTGAAAATGCTGAAACACATTTGTCATCTACACCAACTAAACCCAAAGCAAATAGAGAATACTTTCAAAAAATTGATTTAGGCATTTCCCATAAATATAATTCAGATCTCTCCACACTGCAACAACTTCAAGAAAAAACAGATAAACAAATTGGCAAATTACAACAATTAATTCGTACACAACAGAATATACAAAAGTCATTGCAAGAGTCAATAATGCACTCACATAAAAATGTAAGGTCTTCTAGACCTATGGAACAAAAAATGCATCTGTCTTCTAGACAGACCAAGGAAAGTGATGCTAGGTCTTCTAGACCTACAGACATTAAGACAACTGTGTCTTTAGACAAAATGACTCAATTGATGAGTCAGTGTTGGCTTTTGGGACGACAGCGTCCCCAAGTTACTCAAATAAACCCATTTCAACATTCGATTATAATGTTGCAGACATTCAATCTTCTAGACTGAATATGAAATCAAAAATGACCACCGATGGAATACAGTCTTATAGACTGGATGACCATCAAGATCAAAGAGGATTACAGTCTTCTAGACTGGAATCCTGTCAGACAGAAGTGCTTGGCATACAGTCTTCTAGACTGAATGCTAATAAGTGTAAGTCTGATTTTCGGTCTTCTAGACTGGAACCCCAGCCAAGTATTAAAACAAATAGCCAACAGTTTCCCAAACTGGAGGCCATGTACATGGATGCCGATAATAAAGGTCAGTCTTATAGACTGGATGATGAGTGGAGAGTAACTGGTGATCTTCAGTCTTAAGTCTTATAGACAAGACACTGGTATCTCTCATCAGGTAGGCAATGAAAGACCAAAGGTAATTCAACCAATGCAAAAGAGTTAAGCCTAAATGAAAAGAAAATGAAACCCATGTCTCAAGACCAAGTGTCTGAATTTCATCCTGAAATTTGCTCTCAGCCCAGGTCACGTTCCCCCAAATCCGTATCAATGAACAGAAGAGGGGATCCACTTAGAACTCCCAGGAATTTAAGATTCGATGGAAGGACTAGTTGGTTTTCCTTTAAAAAGTTATTTGATGGCTACAGGTCTGTATATGATTGGTGTGACCAGGAATGTAGGGACTACCTGACCTGGAGTCTGGAGGGCAAAGCACTTGATTACTTCACCATTGCTACCAGAATGGGGGAAGATTACAGCTTTGATGAAATTCTGAGAAAGCTTGAATGTAGGTTTGGGTCAATTGATCTAACCGAAACAACTAGGGTGCATTTTCAAAATGCTTCTCAAAGAAATGAAGAGTCTCTAGAAGATTGGGCAGACAGGGTTATGTCACTGGCAACTTCAACTTTCAAAGATCTGCCTGAAATCTATAGAGTACAAGAAGCAGTGTCAAAATTTTGTCAAGGTTGTCTTGATAAGGATGCAGCAAAACATGCATGCTTTGAACATCCTAAGAGCATACAGGAAGCCTTAAATGCCGTAAAGCATCACCTGTACATCTCACAGGCAGTTGATGGGCAGAAAACAAAAAATCGCAGACGCGATGATTTGTCTGTCAATGAGATTACATTAGAAGATGTAAAAAAGATAGTGAATGAAGCTTTAACAGCAAACAAGTCAGAAAATAAAACAAGTACAAAACAAAATAAAGCAAAATCTGATGAAGAATGCTTCTTTTGCAAAAATAAGGGTCATTTTAAACGAGATTGCAGAAAATACAAAGCATGGTTGAAAAGAATGATATGATAGCCAGTGCTTATGAAATTGAATCTGTTTTTAATGATACTGGCAATCAAAATTTGGCTTTTAGTCAAATGAGTTGTGAGGGATCCATTTCCGTGATGGCTTCTAGCTGTAACGATTCAGATCAGGCAACAAATTTGCCAAAACATTTGCAAAGTGTATTCGAAGCATCAAAATCACACTTAAATTCCAGTCAGGCAGGACATTTGGCACGGGTCCTACGGGACTACTCTGATGTCTTTGCTGAAAATGATTTTGATTTAGGCAACTTTACGGCAATAGAACATGCAATAAACACTGGAGATGCAAAGCCCATTAAGCAAAAGATGTGTAGAACCTCAGCATGCTTCGTCAATGAAGAGGAAGCTCACCTCAAAAAGATGCTAGATGCTGGTGTTATTCAGGAATCATGTTCTGAATGGGCTTCCTCTCCCGTTCTCATAAGAAAAAGAGATGGATCAGTTCGCTGGTGTATAGATTATAGAGCCTTGAATGAGGTTACTATAAAAGATACATTTCCATTACCTTTGGTCGAATATTGTTTAGATACGTTGGCTGGGAATGTCTCGTTTTCTAAACTAGACGCAAATTCCGCATACTGGCAAGTCCGTGTCAAGCCAGAGGACCGTAAGAAGACGGCATTTTTGACAAAATTCGGATTGTTTGAGCATATTAGAATGGGTTTTGGGCTGACAAACGCTCCGGCTACATTTTCAAGGGTGGTGAACTTTATTCTAAAAGGTCTGACATGGAAAGTTGTTCTAGCCTTTTTGGATGATATCTTGGTCATGGGAAAAACATTTGAGGATCACATAAGAAACTTGTGTGATGTTTTGCTAAGGTTCAGAGTACATGGCATGAAATTAAAGCCAAGGAAATGTGTTTTCTTTCAACCAGAAGTTGAATTTCTGGGTAGAAATGTCAGTGGGGATTCCCTCTCAATGACATAGAAAGACACAGAAACAGTCAGAAATTGGCCCGAGCCAACTTCTGAAAAAGATATAGAAAGGTTTCTTGGGCTAGCAAATTACCACAGGTTGTTTGTCAAGAATTTTGCAGATCTAGCCCAACCCCTGTACAAACTGACAGGGGGGTGTCCCTTTGTTTGGGGAGAAAGGGAGAAAAAGTCCTTTGAAGCTTTAAAAACAGCATTGACAAGCCCACCGGTGTTAGCAATGCCTAACACAATGGACCATTTTATCTTGGATGTAGATGCATCCAATGTCGCCATAGGTGCCGAACTTATTCAAGTTCAAAATGGTGCTAAGAGAGTCATTGCTTATAGCAGTTTTTCTCTAACACCAGAACAAAAGAACTATTGCACTACAAGAAAAGAGTTTCTCGCCATAGTTAGATTTACTAGACAGTTTCGATATTACCTTTTAGGTAACATCTTTACTGTACGTACCGACCACTCCAGTCTTACTTGGTTATTGCGGTTCAAAGAACCGCAAGGTCAGCTGGCTAGATGGATTGAGGAACTTTCCCAATACCATATGATAGTAAAACACCGTGCGGGCATCAGACATGGAAATGCGGATGCGCTCTCAAGGATCCCAGATCCTTTAAGTCCATGTTCTGATTATGTAGCTGGCAATAAGCCTGAAGATCTGCCATGCGAAGGTTGCCACTACTGCTCAAGGGCACATCGACAATGGGCAAAATTTTGTGAAGACATCGATGAAGCAGTAGGTTTAGCAAAGCGCACAAGGAAGGAAACTCTCCAGGGGGTGCACCATACAGGGGCAGAGGCTCAGGAAAATAAACCAGGTACAGTGGGAATTAACAAAATAGCTAAAGAGGCCCCAAGGATAGGACAAGGGGGTCAGGGCGGTCTTTTAGATCTCATGGCCTCGGGCAATATCCAAGGATTGGGCGAGACAGAAGCCCATTTTGACATTGTGGCTTCACGGAAAGACTTTTGTCCTCACATTTCATGTTGCAATGTACAAACAAGCACTTCTAGTGCTCATCAAGTGGTCGACGAACCACAAACTTGGGGTTATTCGCATACAGATATAAGGGAAGCACAGCAGAGCGACAAGAAGCTAGGCATGCTTTTAGCGTGGCTAGAACACAACAAGCAACCAAGTGAGAAGGATCTCTTCTTAGCTAGCGTCGAAGAGAAGAACCACTGGTTGAATAAGGAGATGTTTGATCTCAGAAATGGAGTATTGTTTAAACATGATGAAACGGAGAGAGCGGGGGGGGGGGGATTCGCTTTTAGTGATCCCTGACAGCCTCAAAGAGTCTGCTATGTCCCTCCATCACGAAATTCCATCATCAGGTCATCAGGGAGTAGCCAGAACTAAACAAAAACTTAAAGAAAAGTTTTACTGGTTTTATATGACTAAGGACATTGAAAAATACGTTCTCACATGCGATGTGTGTAATAAAAACAAGAAAAATAAACACTATGGCAAAGTCCCTCTTACAGAATTTCAGGCCGGTGCACCTATGGAAAGGGTTCACATTGATTTTATAGGCCCATTACGAAAGACAAAAAATGGCAATGAACATTGTCTCATGATGGTGGACCAATTTACTAAATGGCTGGAATGTATCCCCCTACCATCTCAGCGGGCGGAAGAAACTGCAAAAGCTGCAGTGGACAACTTCTTTTCGCGCATGGGGTTCCCTCTCCAGATTATATCTGATCAGGGAAGAAATTTTGATGGTAAGTTGTTTGAGTCCCTATGTAAGAGCTTACAGATCCACAAGGCAAGGACCACTCCGTATCGGCCTTCGGCCAACGGTCAGGTTGAACGATTCAACAGAACCTTGTTGGATGCTGTCAGGTGTTTCTTGGGGAGAAAACAAGGTAAGTGGGATCAATACATTCAACAAATTGCAATGGCCATGAGGGCATCAGTTGACAGAAGTACTGGGTACACTCCTAACAAATTAATGTTGGGGAGAGAAGTTAACACTCCAGCACAATTGATGTTTGCAAACCAAAAAGTCCAACCAAAGGACTATTGTGAGTACGTATCAGATCTTGAAAGAAATTTGCAAATAGCTCACGATACAGAAAGAGCAAACTTAAAATGTTCCTCAAAGCGAATGAAAAGAAATTATGATCTCAAGATCTTGCTAAGACTTTAAGCCGAGGGTGACATTGTGTATCTTTTAGATACAGCTGTCATTAAGGGTAAGTGCAAAAAATTAAGTTCACCATGGAAGGGCCCGGCCATTATCATCAAGAAAATGTCACCTTACATTTATAGGGTGAAATTGAATAAGTCCATATTTGTCGTAAATCATGATAGGATGATGCCTTGCAGGGATCGTAATTTACCTGCTTGGATAAAAAGATACAAGGAGTCAGCAGACGACCAAATAATGCCCCCAGATGATGATGATACTCTATATTGCATTTGTCGTGAGCCTTGGAAAGACAGGTTCATGGTACAATGTGATTTTTGCAATGAATGGTATCATGGGTCCTGTGTGAATGTAAGCATTTCAGACTCCTTGCAAATTGACAAATATAAGTGTGAAAAATGTAAGGTAAATGAAACCAGAGTGGAATATTAAGAATGTTTATACTCCATTTCAGACTTCAGGATGTCAGATCTTACCAATACAGAGGTAACCAAACTCTTGAGCGGTGACTCCACCATGGAAGGCCTGCCCAGGCGGGAGGGGGACCAGACTTCTAGTTTGGTATCCTTCTTCGGGGACGACATTACTGATATTCAGGCCGAACAGCTGCTCTACTCTCCTGAACCCACGGACCCAGACGAGGCGACTGAGCCTAAAGAGAGTGCGGGTAGTCAACCCAGCTCGTCGTGTCCGACACGACGGATCGAACGGATTAAGCAACGGTAAATTACACGGCAGCCTATAATGTTCATTTACAAAAATATAATGAACTGGTCTCGATGTCTTATATCCAAAATACGTTACAGCCACACTAAATAAAACAAACGCAGACAATTTTTTCAATGTAAAAACTTTATAGATCTCGCACCTTGCATTGTGTACATTTGATAAGCTGACGAAAATTTGTTTCAATTGTGTTTTAAACTTTTAACCGGTCCGTGCATCAAACCCAGCGTTATATGACAAGTATCACATGACCTGTAAAGGATGTTTAACTCGGGTACGGATGTAAATTAACTAGATTTGTCCATCTGTATTCATAGTTCATACACGCTACCCATGAAACTACCCTGATAGTGAGACGTATCGATTTATGTTATACACAATGACGCATGTCTGTAGTATGCACACGGACACTGACCTCTTTTAAAATACTCTCGTTAGACGCGTCCAAACCATCTGCAGACAACAAATTAAAAATAGCTAAGATAATAAGATTCTCATCTGAAAGCGTAGGAAATATCGTGCGAGAAGGCGAAAATGCTGAAACCAGCATTTTCTCCTTCTCCCTAAATGTTTTTTAAAGCCTTCCTATTTACAGTAAATAAAACACGGGATTGTTTGGTAAAGGGGTTAATTCAAAGCTGTATTATCCTATTCTTAAAATCTATAAACGTACAATTGCACTTTGATAAAATCTTTACCAGAGCTACTTGTGTACCGTGAAAAGGGGAACCTATACCACACGTGCAGGTAACCCTCAAAACATTTCTCGACACAGGTATGCCCCTTTCCGACTTCGCGATTTCACTGAAAAGTACCTGCAGCCAAGCATTGGCACGCACATGCGGTAGGCTACTGTTGTTCCTTCTGCCACGGTGTTTTCAAAAACAGTTGTTGAAAGACAAAAACAAAGCCACCTGGAATTAACCCCTTACGAGAGGGCAAAATTTTATTTGACCGAATTGAAAGCATTTACAGACGACAAATTAATTGTTGCTCCAATAATTGGGTTTGTATCTAAAAGGTTATGAAACAGTGTGGGAAAAGGAGTAATGCTGGTACCAGCATTTTCTTCTTTCTCCCCATAATGTTTTCAAAAGCTTTCTGTCTCAAGGTAGCCCGGTAGCTTAGACGGAAATGTACATGTAGGTTTGAAACCAGGGGTCACTGGTTCGAAACCCTAGCTCGGCCAATCTTACATAACATAACACATGAGCTATGCTCTGACAAAAGGAGCCTTAATGCATCTCCGTTATCCATGATACTAAGCAAGTCATCACAGTATTATATATCCCTAAAATCCGCTTTGTATAAAAGCCTACTAAATAATGAGGTACACTATCAGAAAATTGACCAAAAGCAAAAAGTTTCGGCCCAGGTTAGCCTGCGCGGACTGCACAGACTAGCCCGGGTCGACACTTTTTGCAAATACATCAAGTCCCCTTTTGACAGAGCATGTCTTATATTTTTATTGTGGTAATATGGGCCAGTAGCCCATTTTAGAAAATATCCACACATTGTTATGGCAACTTGGTTTTTGTAAATAAATAAATAAATAAATAAATATACGAATGTTAAAACTAAATTCGTCGTACTTTTAATAAAATGCAAACACACAGTTGAAAAAAAATATCGAATAGGACTTGCCATTGTTGTTCGAAGATCAAAACGTATCACATGCACATGTCGATCCTAATCAACACCCACCGAAACCAATCTCGATATGGCCTGCAACATGCGAAATGAGGCCTTCGGACATTTGCGTAAAGTGTCGTCCTGGATTAGCCTGCGCAGGCTAATCCGAGACGGCACTTTACGACTACATAAGATTTTTCATACAGTAGACTTTCGTGAAACAGAAAATCGTACAAAAACGGGAAGCGTCGTCTCGGATTAGTCACAGACTGCACAGGCTGATCTGGGACGACACACTTTTACGCATATGTCCGAAGTTGCACGCCATAATTATAATACCTAATTTAACAACAGATTAGACATATTAAATCGAGAAATGTGACATATACATAGGCTGCATTTCCAATAACATATTGTGATTATGTAATAGAGAAAAATTAACTACATGACAAATCAGAAGTAAAAATGGGGAATTTGTTCCGGATTTGTAGCATTTTCTGCACAAATTTGCAAATATTTAATTAATTACGCCTCATTTTGCTCGGAAATGCAGCTATAGAAGGAATTAATGGTTTTAGAATTGTGTTTTCCAATATAGACATTTCTGTAATGATCAAATTGTTTACATAAAAAAAAAACTACATGATATCCGTCATCTATTACTTTTATGGAAGACTGCTCTTAATGAAAAATACATACGTTCTTCTTTTACAATACCGTTGTGTCGACCGAGATCAATCTTGAACTACTTTCACTGCCAATGTCGCATTGGATAGCTTTTGCGGACGGCGTAGGTCAAGATCAGACTGCACAAAACCAAATGACAGACTCACTTGAAACGAAAATGTAGCTTAAAGACCTCGAGAAAAGTCGAATCCATGTAGTTGGCAGCGAAAGAGTTACCGGTGGTTTGAACACCTGAAGTTTGCAAAAGCTTTTCTTAGATAAACAGGTAAGTTATATGATAGATAGCATTCAACACTGAAAAGAGATTTGAGCCATGCTCTGGCAAAAGGGGCCTAATGCATCTCCGTAATGCATACTACTAATCAACTCATCACATGATTATGGGTCAATAATAGCCACTTTTTTGAACAACCGACTGAATCATGAGGGAGACTGGTCCGTGAACATACAGAAAATTGATCAATAGCGAAAAGTTTCGGCCCCGGTCAGCCTGCGCGGACTGCGGAGGCTGACCTGGGTCGAGACTTTTCGCAGATGCATTAAGCCCCTTTTCACTGAGCATAACTCATTTATATTGTCTGTATGGTCCTTCAGAAGTTCTAAGTGAATCAGTGACAATGCCACTCATGCTGAGGAATTTCTTTGAACCCTTATCCAGCTGAAAAAGTAAAATGAAACTTAAAAGTCGATTGTAAAACCCCAAATTTTGATATTTCAAAGTTTTTTTTTTTTTTTCTTTTTTTTTGAGGAGGGGATCTCTACTTATCGGACAGTGCACATCCACGTTCTGTGCAGTCTGATCTTGATCTACACTATCAGCAAAAGGTTGACCATTGAGTTACGCCTAAGGGTTAATCTTAACCCTTTCCCAAACGACAAATTTGGTCTGGTCCAAATTCAAAGTGTTTGCAGACGACAATTTTAAATTTGACGAAAATGGCAGAAAGTTCTCAAAAACGGTAGAAAACACTGTGGGAAAAGGATAAATTGCTCGTTACGAGCAATTTCTCCTTTTCCCACAGTGTTTTCAAAAGACTTGTACTGCAGACACGTGAAAACCAGGGCTTGTTTGGGAAAGGGTTAATTTGACTTGAGAGATATTGTGATATCCACACAAAACCCAAACCGTATGAAAATAGAAGATTTCTTACGGTAGTTTTATATGTGATTTTATCCTTATCATCTAGAGTTTTTTAACATAGCATTGCCTTGGATATCTATGTTTGGGCCTTTGTATTATTTCAAACCAATACTTCAAAAAATTCACAAAGTAGTCTAGACAGAGTGGGTATCATCCGCATTCTCCTATAATCACATGACTGTTCGTATATTTACCTACTCCAAGAAATTGTTTACATGCTAGGATTTGGACTGTCTACAGCTTTTCTACATGGGTACAGCACAGTTCTCCCCCATATAGAAGTATCAGCTCAACAATTGTGTCAGATATTCAAAATAAAAAAAGTGAGTTAAGGACCCAAACCTCTGACTGAAAGATCTAAACGCACTTAGAGACTTTTGTTTTGCTTGAGCTGCAAGCATAAAAAAGGCCTTAGTCCATTTAAGTTTTGGTGTGAATAGTAGACCCATATATTTATAAAAACTTCCATATGATGTCATTTTCATTACATTTCCACCTTTCGTATCGGACCAACATTTATACAAATGACAATTTGTGTTTCTTTTTTTTGAAAGCTCATTTTCATACCAGAATCTTGACAAAAGTTTTTCGTTGTATCACTGTATCGGCTGGACTGGCAACATCATCTGCGTACAATGTTGTTTGGAATATTGTTAGAAACTGATATTTCACAGTTATTATCATTGTTTAAATGTCAGTAAATATCGTAAATGAATAAATTAAAAACAAACAATTGGGACTGTACTAATCTCAAAGCTTTGTAGTAAAACCCCCCCCTTTTTTTAAGACAAGGGAAACAACTCTTGCAAGATTCACCAACATTTACACAAGATTTTTTTTCCTTTTAGATATTGATTAAACGTGCAAGAAATCTACCACTTATTTCGAGAGAGGACAGATCTTCAAATACCTCTTTATGTGAAATGTTGTCGAAGGCCTTTTCGTAATCAACAAACAGTACATGTAAACGACCCCTATTCTGTATTAATGCATGAAGAGTAAAGATAATTTTCAGTAGTACAATATCCATTTCTAAATCCAGCCTGTTTAAAGCCTAGTTTGATTCATTTCACTCCATTTATACAAACGAGAATTAACCATGGTTGCAAAAATCTTATAGATGAGATTAGATAATGAGATTCCTCTGTGGTTGTTTACATCGTTTGTAGATTCAGATTTATGTATTGGACAAATAATATTGTGACCATGCTTCTGGGTAATGGTCAGAATCATTTCGAAAAACAATTTTGCAAGTATTGGCACAATTGTGAATTTTGTACTCAAAATAAAATTGCCAAGCATGCCATCGGGTCCAGGGACCTTACTTGGTTTTAGTTTACTTATCATAATTCATGTCTGGCTTTCCGTGATATTAAAAATTCAATATCTCTGTAAATTCAGAATCAGAGTAAGTTAAATCACCGTTGTTACAGCAAGAACACTTATCGACTTTAAATAAACTGGAGAAATGTTTGTGTCATTCCGCTTTCGAAATACTACCATCATATGATGCTTTTTCTTTGTTTCTTAAAATTTCCAAAGAAGTTTTGGATTTTTTTCCCCGTGCATCAATTAGTTCCTTCTTCTTTACAGATGATATTAGATTTTTTTTTTATTTTGACCTTAGTCTTAAACTTCTTGGCTAAGCGATATGTCAACAGGTCATTGTTATCATTACTTTTCTTAAAGACATTTAAAGCTGATCTGCTGTTGAAGTGTACATGTCATTTAAAGATTCGATTAAGTAATTAACATTTGAGCCATGCTCGGGCAAAAGGGAGCTTAATGCATTTCTGTGATTCATAATTACCAAGCAACACTTCACCTGATTATGAATCCATAAAATCCAATTCATCACACAACTGACTAAATTATGAGGTAGAACTATCCCTTGATATTCAGAAAATTTAAAGACAGCGAAAAGTTTCGATCCATGTCAGCCTGCGCGGACTGCGCAAGCTGACATGGGTGAATAGTTTTCGCAAATGCATTAAGCCCTCTTTTCACAGAGCATGGCTCATTGGTTAATAGTTTGCCAGACCAGGGGTTATCAAAAAGAACGTGGACCACCTCCTTATTTTGAAAACTACTTCACCTGGGATTACAAAAAACTGCATAGATGAGCCTTAAATTTCCATTAATTACCTGTTAACTGACTCAAGCTTTCAAATGTCGTCATATTCAAGTACCGGTAGGTAATGTGTGACGTCATTTTAATGATCTCATATTCTGCGTTAGAGGTCCAGAATGTCGGACGACGTTTTATTTGAGCCGAGAGTAATTATATAGAGGATCTTACATGAGTGTTTATGTATTTTCATTTTTATCAAAAGAGTTGACTGAAAATGTATGACGCGAGCCTTGGCGAGTGTCAAATACACTTTAGTCAACGAGTTTGGTAAAAATGATAACACATAAACACTCATGTAAGATTCTATTTATCACATAAAACGAATGACAGGCAAAATATATCCCGCATCATCACCTTTAGCCTACACACCATTCACGGGTCCATAGTTACAGTTGTAGTTTGGTTTCAAACGTGTACATACGCAAGTAGATAGTTCTTTGATATTTACACCGAAAGCAGAATGAAACAGTTTCTAGAGGGGATAAGTTCACCTATTTCCGCAATTTTGTTGATTTAAAAGACTTTCGCTGCATTTCTTTGTTTTTATTAAACATGAAAATCAAAAACTTTTCACGCGTATACGCCTTAGCAACAATGACGTCATTTTTTCCGCGAAACGGCGTAGTCGCACAAATTCCGGCACGTGCTGTGTCTAGTTTCTCCGGCTTCACGCGCTCAGAACCGGGACCCAAAAAACGATAATACACTAGTGTATTATCAAAAATAAGTCATGGGTTTAATACACTGCCGGCGGTTTTATGTGATAAAAAGTTTTACGTCAAACTCCGAAAGTCACATGATTTATCAGAAATCAAAACTACTTTAGAAAAAAATTACGGGGACTCTGCACTCCAGAAATCTGATATTCGTAAAAAGCCTAGATCGGACAGGATCACACAAGGATACGATACTATCAAAGATGACCCTAAATCTGGCCGTCCATCAACATCACTCACAGACAAAATTATCAAGGATGTAGAGCAGCATTGAAGACAAGATCGCCGAGATACTATCAGAAAATATAGTTATCATATTTCACATTTCATATAGAAGTGCCAAGGAGATTTTGACAGGCAATCCTGGAATGTCGCGTGTTTGCACAATGTGGGTACCTCGACTAATGATGCCTAAGCAAAGGAGTTCGAAATCTGTTTAAAAATTCAGCACGCATTAGGATAAAGGAATAAAACTTTAATGGTCGTATTGTTACATGCTATGAAACATGGGCTACACTTTAACGAGATTGAATCTATGAAACAAAGCAGTGTATGGGAATATCCAACATCGCCTTCCGCTATTAAAGCCAACCTTTCTAGGTAATTTGGTAAAGTTATATCATATGCATCATGTTTTGCTTTTATCCTTTTATTCTTCTAAATCATGTTGTATATATCAATACATACTACAGTCAATGCTGGGTTTTATGCCCACATTGTTCAAGTAAATTTCACAAACACCATAGAAAAAAAGCAGCCCGAGGTCCTGCAGAGTGACGTCACTTTACACCAAGATAACGCTCTAGCTCCTAAAGCCACAATTGTACAGGAAACTTTGCAAACACTAAACATAAAAACAGTTGCCAACCCTCCCTATAATTCAGTCCTCACCCCTTGTGACCTCTGACTAGTACCCGTTTGAAAGATTCTCTACGTGGAACGCACTACGAGAGAAGAGAGGAGCTAACCCTCTCTAGGACCGGGTCCTTTTGAGTAATGTCACGTGACGCGCTCGCACACGTGTTTTCGCGCATGGAAGCAAGAATGAATTTATAAGTGCATAGAATTCAAAGGAGGTTAATTTCAAAAACAGTAAACATTCCAAGTTGTTTTTTATAACAACATTCCCTTGCTGGTCCACGTTCTCTCTGATAACCCCCTTGTACATATAAAATTTAAGCGTAGAAATTGACGCAAACAATGGTTGTTTATCATCTTTCTAGAAATCTCCGAGTATTAGACGGTGTCTAACGATGGAGAGTCAAATTTCGTGACAATATGATTGACTCTTTAACCTACACATAATTGAGAAAAAAGAAGACAAAGACCAATTTCGACTGAAATTGGGCAAATTCATGTTTATCTAAAATTTCGAAATCATTTCAGAAAATAAATAAACTTATTAACACTGATGAAAGTCTTTGCGACAGGATACATTGTTTCGACGTTTATATGGAAAAGTAGCCAGCGGCTTGGGAAAGTTATTGTGCAAAGTACCGATAAAAGAAACTCCATGTAACCATGGATAGGTGCACTGGACACGGCGATATCACTGAAGTAGCGTTAAAAAGCCGTTTTAACACCATAAACACCATTAAAAAAAACTTAAAAATCGGCATTGTATGGTAAAGGATTAACCCCTAGGCTGCTCAGCGCGACTCAACCCGCTTTCGCGGAAAGTGTAGGTCACGATTGGAGGCAATTTCTGTGCAGTTTGACTTTGGAAATACGTGACACTGATATAGTGAGATTTTCTTCAATCGAAAAACGCTTTGGCGTTGCAATATTCATGATTGCAAATGCAGTTTGCAGTTGGTAGCTTCACCCTTTTCTCTACAAATACATTTCTTTAATCCCTGGCGACACTTTTTCTTTTCTTTTGAAGCGATGAGGGAAAAAGACATTCTTTTTGTCATAAGCGATACTACTCCTTTTCCTTCAAAGCTTTTCATACTACCCGAGGAAAGAGATTTCTCCTCACCGCCCGCCCTTCCTTTAGAAATCGGTTGTAAATGCTGTTAACTTTCGAATAGACTAAAATTTTGTAAGTGCCTGGTAGTGTTAATGCGGACCTTTACTCATCGATGGTTAATTAATTTCCTTTTAAACTGGTACCCGTTGTATCTCCCGTAACCGTCCGTTGATACGAAGATCGGTAACAGGCTGCCAGTTTAAAATCCTTTCCTCATCGACGGTTACCTACAATCCTTTGCTCATCGATGGATCCCCACAAACCTTTCCTCACCAATGGTTACCCAAAACCCTTTACTCGTCGATGGTTACCCAAATCCTGTGTTCATCGACAGTTACCCACAATCCTCATTCGGCATACCTCGGTTGATCCGGTGATCAAATCCCACGGCTGTATCACGTAGCTTGATATGCACCTATACGGTACGTTTCATCGCTGGAAGCGTACCGTTTTACCATTATTGAAATTGTTCCTCGTAAAAAAGAAAACATGTCACAATTTTCTATCGATATCTTTCCAAGAATACTTCCGTCGGCAAACAGTTTGTACATTCAATTTTTATCGTGGTTTATCAATTCCGTTCGGATCTTTCATCGACGGATCAATATTATGTGAATAACTCACCGTGGTTGTTCATGTCGTTCATAAGCAATTTACAAGGGCGCCGCCATGTTTAAGATCATGAGATTGGTAGTTCAAAATGGAAAACCTCCTTTACACGGACGAGGTTAGATGTAGGTACGGAATCGGCTGAGTTGTGACGAGTGCCACAATCCTTTGCTGATCGACGGTTACCTACAATCCTCTGCTCATTGACGGTTATCGACAGCCTGTTTCTCATCGACGGTTACCTACAATCCTCTGCTCATTGACGGTTATCGACAGCCTGTTTCTCATCGACGGTTACCTACAATCCTCTGCTCATTGACGGTTATCAACAGCCTGTTTCTCATCGACGGTTACCCACAATCCTCTGCTCACTGACAGTTATCGACAGCCTGTTTCTCATCGACGGTTACCCACAATCCTTTATGTTTTCCCTATATGTTATCAAATCATAGCTGGATAAACCGACAGACAACATCAACAATCCCGTCTTTTAATGACATTGGGGAAGCTGGCTTTTGAAAATGAGAAAAAGGAAAAATTGCTCTGACTGTTTATTATATTTTGGGTAGCTCAGTCAGCTACGAACAAAACTAGAATTCCAGGGGTTGTTGGTTCTACTCCCAGCTTGACCAAGTTCTCTTCCGATGATTGATGATAGCAATTGCAACAGGATTCATTCATCTCTCCCTCATTGTCGAACATTGTTTCAACGATGTTTCAGCGGTAAAGCATCAAGTGATTTAGGAAGAATGTTGTGCAACGCGCTGATAACAGAAACTCCAGGAAAGCATGGATATGTGCATGGTCGCCACAATATAATGCAAATAATGTTGAAAACGGCCTTGAAAACCAAACAATCATCAAATCATTAACCCTTTACCACACAATCCCGACTTTTAACGACCCTGAGGAGGAAGGCTTTTGAAAACATTGTGGGAAAAGGAGAAAATGCTGGTAACCAGCATTTTCTCCTTTTCCCACAATGTTTTCTATCCTACATAGGTCAAATTTCATTATTTGGGCTATATTTAATTTGTCGTCTGCAAATGCTTTCAATTTGGACTAGTCCAAAATTTTGTCGTTTGGTAAAGATTTAATGATTATGTGTGACAGTCAAAAACCTTAGATCGCTTTGTTAGATGAAATGGACCTTTTCAGCTAGGGAAAGAACTGAAATATTGCAACTTGATGATTGTTTTGGTCGGAATTTGCAACTGTCAGTGTAGAGCAAGACCAGAATGCACAGAATGCGTTGTCTGATCTTGATGTCATGCTTAGCACCCTGAGCTTAAGACCAGTATCAGTTACGACAGAAAGATCCTAGTTTATGAAACACACGTATAATATATTCATATTGTCCATGTAAAAACAATGATATGTGAAACAAAGATTAAGAGTCTTATTCAAAACACAGTTACAAAAATAATTGGTAAGAATATTTTACAATCAACAAAATGATTGTAGTAAGTATATCTAGACAAACTTAAACTTTGAAAACAACCGTGACGACTCTAGCTGGGTGATTGTTCTTTTTTATGACGTAAAATGTTCCATCATCAACATTTTCCCTGGCGCCGACCCTGGTAGCACAGTTATTAACCCTTAACCTGCTAAAGAACTGAAATTTTAAGTCGATTTTTATTTTATTTTATCTATTTATTTATTTTTTTTCTGGGGGGGGGGGTATCTCCTTATCGGACTGTTTAAACCTAAGATCAGACTGCATTCTGTGCTCTCAGCAAAAGGTCTTTGAGTCGCGCTAAGCAGCCTAAGAGTTAATTTGCAGGGCTTATCAGACCCCACCAGAAAAATCGTAAAAAACTGGACTATGGCTTGCTTGATAACACATTCTACATTACTTTAACGCTTTACAAGGCAATCCTGAGTTTTAACGACCTTGATGGAGAAGGCATTTGAAAAGATTGTTGGGAAACAAGAAATGTTGGAAATCAATGTTTTCTACCTTTCCACAGAGACAACTCGTCAGTTGAGCCATATTTAATGCGTTGTCTACAAAATGCTTTCAATGTCGACAGGTTCTAAAATATTTTTGCCTGGAAAAGTGCCTGGTAATTTTCTCTCAATATTGACTTTATATCAGATTCTGTAAACCATTGCAAAAAAAAAAGCAATTAATTGTCACATATGAACCATCAATATTCAAAGACAGCTTGGCTGAGACTGAAATCAAACTCACAAACAGTGGTTTATAGGCTCTATGAATTAGCAACTAAGTTAATGGTCCTGGCAAAATAGTGAAACAACAATTCTGATTGCTCAGATGAACAGTCAGAGCTGTAGCTACAATATTCATCCAAATTGAAAGCTCTTGCAGAGAACAAACTGAATGTAGCTAAGGTGGGATTTGTATAGGGACGGTTAGATTACATTAAGTGACAAGGAGAAAATGCTAGTTACCAGGAGTTTCTCCTTTTTCTACAATGTATTCAAAAACCTACCTCACTAGGCTTGTTAACCCTTTCCCAAACAAGCCCTGGTTTTCACGTGTCTGCAGTACAAGTCTTTTGAAAATACTGTGGGAAAAGGAGAAGTTGCTCGTAACGAGCAATTTCTCCTTTTCCCACAGTGTTTTCTACCCTTTTTGATAACTTTCTGCCATTTTCATCAAATTTAAAATTGTCGTCTGCAAACTTTCAATTTGGACCAGTCCGAAATTTGTCGTTTGGGAAAGGGTTAACTCTTTACCAAATGACAAAATTTTAGACTTGTCCAAATTGAAAGCATTTACAGACGATAAATCAACAGTGGCTCAAAAAATTGAAACATGATTTGGGAAGGGTAGAAAACATTGTGGGAAAAGGAGAAAATGCTGATTACCATCATTTTCTCCTTTTCCCACAATGTTTTCAAAAGGCTTTTCCTTCAGGGTCATTAAAAGTCGGGACTGTGTGGTAAAGGGTTAAAACATAGGATTGATTGCTTAAGAGTTAAGAGTTAACACTTAACTCTACCAAATGACAAAATTTTAGACTTGTCTAAATTAAAAGCATTTGCAGACGAAAAATTAAAGGTGGCCCACATTATGAAATCTGTTCTTGACAGGACAGAAAACATTGTGGGAAAAGGAGAAAAATGCCGGTTACCAGTATTTTCTCCTTTTCCCACTATGTCTTCAAAAGCCTTCATCCTCAGGATCGTTAAAAGTCGGGATTATTTGGTAACAGGTTCACAGGAAAAAAAAAAAAAACACTCATAGAAGTTCTTATAAAGACTGATAAGCAAGTAAATCATTTGCATTCATCCTACAAAGAATAAGCCCTTTACAAGAAAAAAAAAAAATTTACTCTGGACAAAATTGAAGATGAAAAATTAAAGACTGGCTAAAATAATGGGATTGGTATTTTTGATGGGCAGTCAACATTGCAGGAAAACATAAAATGTCGGTTATCAACATTTTGTCCTTTTCCCACAATGTCTTCATGAGTCTCCTTCGATTGGGTCTTGAAATCACAAGATTGTTTGTTAACCCTTTACCACATGTCATATCGAAGGAAGTTACTGATGTAAATTCAAATGTTATTCAAATGATGATATATGTTCTTGGATAAGTAGAAAACATTGTGGGAAAAGGAGTTAATGTTGACTACCAGCATTTTCTCCTTTTCATACAATGTTTTCAAAAGCTTTCTTTTTTATGGTCGTTAAAACTCGAGATTGTGTATACTCATGCTGAAAGTACTCAATAAAATTTCAACAATCTGAATATGATGCTGTCCAGTAATCTTGCACACCCTAGCAAATGACTGTTTGATTATGACACTCAAAACATTGCAAGATCCTCAAAGCTATTTATCTGTTTATAAAAATCTCTAATCCACACAATGACACAAACATATTACAGAAAGATTCCTCAAACAACACAAACATTCAAGAAGTAAACACTAACCATGAGGTTTTAGCTGGCATATAACTGTCTGGTGATCTTGCACACTTGCATCAAATAAGTCAATGCAAAGGATTTCTAAAGTATTTGAAGCTCAAATAAAAAATAAATAGTAGAAGAGAAATAGTTTTGCTTGATTCATGCCTTTAATTCAGAACTTTGACAGAATGGCTGCAAACAGGTGTCTGCTAAAGATCACATGTAAAAAAGAAAATAAACTTAAAATTAGTTTTGATATCTTATAAAGTTGTGAAATATGTGTTTATTTTTTCTTTGTGATGAGGCACAAATTACTTGTTTGATTGACAGACAAAATCTTAGAGCTGGCCTCATCAGAAATTGATTCTTAGGGCAGTGTATATGAATATCTAGTCAGAATGATGTCATAGAGAAACTTTAAACACTTGCAGGTATAACTTTTAGCCAACGTCACTTTCTCTATTATTTCAAATTCCTACCCTGTTAATGACACTGCAGAGAAGTGGATAGAATTAAACAAAAACAAACTTTACAGGAAAGGAATCTACAAGATTACCAGACGCGCAAGATGACCGGACACTGCAACACACATACAAATGAGCCATGTTCTGGGAAAGGGGTGTTTGATGCATCTCTGTGGATCATTTTGCCTAGCAAGTCATCATTTAATCATAGATCCATAAAATCAACTTCGTACAATAATTGACTGAATCATGAGGTAAAAATTAATGGTCCTTAACCCTTTACCACACAATCCCGACTTTTAACGACCCTGTGAAAAAAGCCTTTTGAAAACATAGTGGGAAAAGGAGAAAATGCTGGTAACCAGCATTTTCTCCATTTCCCACAATGTTTTCTACCCTTTCCAAAACAAATTTCAATTCTTGTGTTGCATTTAATTTGTTGTCTGCAAATACCTTCAATTTGGACGGGTCTAAAATTTTGTCATGTGGTACAGAGTTAAACACATGGCAAATTGACAATAGCAAAAAGCTTCCAACCAGATCAGCCTGCGCGTATGTGCAGGCTAGCCTGGGTTAATTTTTCACCGATGCATTGAACCCCATTTTCCCAGAGCATGGATCATAAATGTACAGTAATTATAAATAATTTAAACAATAAATAACAAAATTTTTTTTTAATTTTAGCTAGTATTATCTCTATCAGTAATAGTAAAACAATTTTTGAAGGTTATTTAATGACAGTTTCTATATACAACTTCATAATTTCCTGTAAATGTAATTGAATCAATAAATTAAAAAATTGTAGTAGCTCAGTTGTTGTAAAATCAAAATGTTCTTGTAAAACTATAACTGGTTCCAAGTTTATCCACCGCCTTTATTATTTATAAACTCTCTTAAACAGTTGATCAGCAGTTCCCGTTGCACTTGGGAAGAAATGAATGCTGTCAATGCTTCCAGACTAGAACTGCCCACCAGCTCCTGTACTTTTTTCACTAAATTTTGCTTCTCAGCATCGGTAAGATTTTTTAGTACTGTAACCATTGAGCAGTATTCATCTGATCTCAGATAGCCACATGCAGAACCTGCAGTAAAAATCAGTCATGTGATTTCTTTCTCCATCATGTAAGTATTTAATACTTTACCAAACAATCCTGAATTTTAATGACCCTCAGAAAGAAAGCTTTTGAAAACTTTGTGAGAAAAGGAGAAAATGCTGGTAACCAGCATTTTCTCCTTTTCCCACACAGTTTCTAAAGGCGAATCTTGTCATTGGAATAAATTGAAATTTTTGGTCTGCAAATGCTTTCAATTTGGACAAGCCTAAAATTTTTGTCATTTGAAAAAGAGTTAACCCTTTACCACACAATGACACCTTTTGACGCCCCTGGGAAAGAAGCCTTTTGAAAACATTGTGGGAAAAGGAGAAAATGCTGGTAACCAGCATTTTCTCCTTTTCCCACAATGTTTTCTACCCTATCAAAGAAGAATTGCACCATTTAAGCCACACTGAAATTGTCGTCTGCAAATGCTTTCAGTTTGGACAAGGCTAAAATTTTGTCGTCTGGGAAAGGGTTAACTTTACCACAATCCCAAACTTTGACAACCCCAAAGATGGCTTTTGAAAACCTTGTGAGAAATGAAGAGAATGCTACCAGCCAACATTTCTCCTTTGCCCATAATGTTTTCCATCCTTTCCAGGACAAATCCAATCATTTATAATCTGTCATCTGGAAATGCTTTCAATTTAGACGGGTATACATGTAAATTGCTCTCATCTGGAAAAGGGTTATCTTCCACAGAGATGTGAAAGAGGAAAGTAAAAGCTTCATTGAAAAAAAGGCTAGTACTAACTAGAACTGTTAGAGACAAATACCCCCCTCCAGCACCTTATCAATGAAGCACCACAATCTGAGATCGGAAATTATTTTCAAACAAAGACCACCAGTGACCTGGACCTTTGACCCATGTGGCCCAAAAACAATAGGGCGCCTCCTTGGGTCATGTGCAACATTCGTATCAGGTTTCATGGTCCTACGTCAAACAGCTACTGAGTTAGAGTATGGAAACGATTTTCAAACAAAGTTCACCCGTGGCCTTGACCTTTGACCCATCTGACCCAAAAACAATGGGGCCCTTCCTTAGATCATGAGCAACACTTGTATAAAGTTTTAGGATCCTAGATCAAACAGCTTTTGGGTTAGAGCACGGAAACGAAAAAGTCTACAGACGGATGGATTGATGGATAGACAGACAAACAAGTATACCCCTCCTCTACTTTGTTGGTAGGGGTATGATAAATTCTCCACTGGACAAAAAACAAAATTTTAGACATGGTGATATTGAGTGAGCACCGGCAGATGACAAATCCGATCTGTCTTATGCAGGGTGCCCAATCACGTACTGCAGTATGTAATTCACGTATAAATCCTACTCTGCGCATACAATTTTTTTGTGCTTATGTGCATGCACACACTGTCAAAAGTATGCACTTACAAAAAGAAAAGTAATCACATACACTGCATGTACAAATTAGATACCATTTCGTATTGCATACCAAACAAACAAAACAAAAGTAGTTGTCCTCATAAATGGGTACCATGCTTTGTCCTCAACACAGAGCGGGTTAACAAATATTTTCACTATATATATTTTGCAGCTCCCTCGTCTGTCTAAATAATTTTCGCTACGATTTTTTAAGGTGTCAGAATCCACCACGTGTACAGGAAATCTGGTAATTAATTTTCAGTGAGAAATTAAAATCATTTGATAATATTATGATGCACAGTTATCATTAAAAACACATTTTTTGACATATGAAAGCTGAGAAATCGAGCCGCAAATTACACATGTAATTTTCGTATGTATGGCATCTGCTGCAGAAAAAATGTCATCACAACAAAAGCTGTTAAAATATTTTACAGAGTGAAGATCTGAGAAAGGTAGGTTTACACAAGTGATTCTATCATTACACCTTTTGTTTTATTTTGCCCTAACACAGCATGGCCTTTATTTGACAGAGTTTGACCTTACAATGAGCCAATCAACCTGGTCTTCTGTGATTTTAAAATAGCCAGATCTACGAACATCATCTTGGACAACAAGCATCAATCTGTCTACGCTTCCTTTTTAAAGCAGTTCTAATGTACTTCGCAACTTTGAGTAGGTTTAAAGGTGAAAAATCCTCCATAAAGGCAGTCGATTATCAAAACTCATGGCCGTGTTTGGCTTTTAAACCCTGACCGCTGTTGCAATTGTATCTAAGTATGTGCATGCCCTGGAGACATATGATGCATCCATATAATCGCCAAATGCACAATTTACAAATTTAATTAAGATCCCATTCATTATGGTAAAGGAGCTAGGGTGTTAAAATTCATTAATAAAACTGAAACAGCCCGAAGTTACTCTGTATCCCCTAATTTTTCTTTTTACCCCCAATTCAAAACCTAGGGGGTACAGTGTACCCCCAAATTGAAAACCCAGTGGGCATGCTGAGTCTTATGTGATTGGATGTGTCTTTGATATGGTAGAAAACATTACAGAAAAAGAAGAGAATGCTGGTTACCAATATTTTCTCCTTTTTACAACAAACTTTTCATTTTGTCTTGTAACACAGAGTTGTAAAAAATAAAACAGGGCATTTTTTTAAGAAAACATTTTCAAAAGCGTTTTTCCAAAGTTTTGTTCAAGTATTGTTTGGTAAAGGGTAGACCAGTTTTAATGATCCTGAAAGAGAAGGTTATTGAAAACGTTGTATGAAAAGGAGAAAATGCTGGATACCAGCACTTTCTCCTTTTGCCACAATGTTTTCTACCCTATCAAAGGCAGACAGCATCATTCAAGCTTCATTTTATTTGTCGTGAGCAAATGCTTTTAATTTGGTCTAGTCCAAAATTTTACAGTTTGGTAGAGAGTTTATTAATGCTCTCTTTCTCATATAAGACAGAAGGAAAAAAAATCTTTAACTCTTTAGCATACAGCTCAAATTTAGACTTATCCATATCAAAAGGATTTCTAGACAAAAAATTAAATGTGGTTACAAATGATTGGATATGGCTTTGAAAGAAAACATTGCTACAAAAGGAGACAATGGTGACAACCAGCATTTTCTTCTTTTCCCATAGAGTTCTAAAAAGCTTTTTCCCCATAGGGTCATTAAAACATGAAATTGTTTGGTAAAAAGTTATAATGAAAATCCAATGGCCATGCGGCATGACAGTTCAAGAATCTAACACTGAACATACCAATAATGCTCCCAATCAGTGCCCCAGGGGGCCCACCAACTACCCCTCCAAGGGCTGTGCCACCTGCTGCCCATGCCATTTGTTTGAATATTCCTGCAACATAAAACAGTTTGTTTCTTTGTATTGGAGTTTAATGTTTAAACAGCTTAGGTCATTGCAGGCCGTCAGTGCACCTAGGCATATGTACCCTGACTTTCTCACACCAGTACTGACACAACTTTGTTTCCGAGCCATTGACTACTTTCTCACATGCATCAGAGGTCAGAGGCCAAAGATCACTGCATAGAAAGTTTCCCTCAACCGGCAACCTGCAACCACCAGATCAGGTCAACGGTCAGATACACTAACTACTGAGCTACCTGCCTGGATGCATCATAAAACAAGTTAACTGAAGTATAACAGTGTTCTGCCAAAAGGGAGGTTCTGGGACATAGCCCCAATAAATTGGAAAAATGTCCCTTCATAATGCACACAAGTGAACCTTGTCTCATTCAAATGTAATGTAGTTAACCCTTTCCCAAACAAGCCCTGGTTTTCACGTGTCTGCAGTACAAGTGTTTTGAAAACACTGTGGGAAAAGGAGAAATTGCTCGTAACGAGCAATTTCTCCTTTTCCCACAGTGTTTTCTACCCTTTTGGAGAACTTTCCGCCATTTTCATCAAATTTAAAATTGTCGTCTGCAAACTCTTTCAGTTTGGAAGGGTCTAAAATTTGTCGTTTGGGAAAGGGTTAACTCTTTACCATACAATCCCATGTGTTAAGGACCCTGAGAAAGACGCCTTTTGAAAACATTGTGGGAAAACCAGAAAATGCTAGAAACCAGCATTTTCTCCTTTTCCCACATTGATTTCTACCCTTTAAAAGACAAAAATAATCATTTCAGCCAGATTTATCTTTTTGTCTGCAAAGGCTTTCAACTTGGACCAGTTTAAAATTTTGTTGCTTGGTAAAGAGTTAAGAATTAGTCTTGAGTGCATTTGTCTCATTACTTCTACAAGGTGATGAGACAGTTGTCCCCTCTCTTAACCCTTTCCCAAACAAGCCCTGGTTTTCATGTGTCTGCAGTACAAGCCTTTTGAAAACACTGTGGGAAAAGGAGAAATTGCTCGTAATGAGCAATTTCTCCTTTTCCCACAGTGTTTTCTACCCTTTTTGAGAACTTTCTGCCATTTTCATCAAATTTAATTTTGTCGTCTGCAAACTCTTTCAATTTGGACCAGTCCAAAATTTGTTGTTTGGGAAAGGGTTAATAACCCTTAATAACTCTTGGCATAACACTGGTATAATATGGCCCACATCATTTAACCTGATCCAGGTCAACATTATTTACATATGTCAAAATTTACCCTCGGCATCCAAAAGGGCTGCTTTTGGCATATGTCCCCAATGGTCACAGAAATATTTCTTACTGTATGCTCGAATTAAATTGCTCACCTATGTATATAACTACCTAACTGAGAACTAGCTCAAGTCTTTTGTAACTTCAGCGAATACAAACTAAACTTCCCGAATAATAGTCGGAGTGCTATTTATATGCCTACTTATATATTCAGCTTAAAGGTCAGGATCAGGCTAAATGAAGTCAGTAATAAAACATTTTATTTCTCATAATGTCAGCTCTTTTGAAAAATCCAGCTAATATCAGACTTGCCGGCCAAACCCCGTAGCTTAGTCTGTAAAGCACAGGTATAGTGGTCCACAGCTTGCCAATAGTTCGATTATAGATTCAGCCAAACTCTTTTTTACTTTTAAATCTTTACTAAACAGTAAAATCTTAGACTTGTCCAAATGCAGAGAATTTGCAGACACCAAAACAGTTTTGTTCAACTCTTTACCGAACGACAAAATTTTAAACTGGTCCAAAATGAAAGTAATTGCAGACAACAAATCAAATCTAGAACCAGATGATTTTTAAAGTTTTCACCATAGAAGCCTTTGTAAAACTTGTGGTCCCGGGGCGGGACCAATTTTGACTCCAGTGCTGTAATTTGAAGACACTTGGTAGAGGCCCATTAGATGAAGTTACATGCCAAATCTGGTAGCCCTAGGCCATATGGCTTCGAACAAAAAGCTTTTTTAAGTTTTCACTATATGAGCCCATGTAAAACTTGAGACCTGGGGGCAGGGCCAATTTTGATCCCGGTGCTATATTTAAAGAAACTAGGTAGTTCATTAGATGAAGCTACATGCCAAATTTGGTTTTCCTAAGCATTATGCAAGACAGTGGACAAGACGATTATTAAAGACTTTCAATATATTTTAGTTTTGTTGCCATGGCAACAAGAGTTTTTTAAGGAATCAAATTCTTTCAAGAAATTCTGAAGAGGACCAGGATCATTAGAACTGTGAACTTTGGTCAAAACTGAAAGGGTAGTTTCAGAGAAGAAAATGTTTGAAATAAGTTAACACACAGACAGGCCTATGACATAAGCTAAAAAATCTATAATTTGATAATTTAATTAGTCATTCACAATTGCTTTCAATTTAGACAAGTCTAAAATTTTGTCATGTGTAAAGATTTAAAAAACCCACCTTTACTCGTCTTTTTCAGCTCTTCACTTGTGTCCAGAATATCCATTAGATGTTTATAGTATGGAATAAATGCTAAACCCACTAAATTTGATGCCATCTTGGTTCTTTAGGTCTGAAATGGACAAATGCAAAAGCAAAACCCTAGATTTTACATTTCTAAAGGTTCCATTCAGCAATTTTGCACAGATGTCGGACTGAGCCCATTTCACTAGTACAGATGACAGTCCTCAACTGCAACTTTAATTTTTTAGACAAGTCACATCCTGGTACTGAGACATTTGCAAAAATAATGTGAGAAAACTCTGCACCGATTTGGTGCATATGTGTAAACTCTTATATTTGCACAAATTGATGACAAATTCATCTTTTGCTCTACATTCTTACATAAATTTCCCAAATTACACAAAAAAATGGCTGCCAAACATGATAAGTTTCATTAGCTTTTTCATGATTTACATAAACAATTTTTAAAAGCGCTTAAAGTAATGCAATGTTTAGTAATTTGTCCATAGTCATTTGTGTTAATTTGAAAATGATTGCATTTTGCTGCAATAGAGAATAAACCCACAAAACAGAAAGTCGGTACTGTAAGTACAGTACTGTAGCTCTTATGTAGCAGAAATGAATTTTTGAAGTTTAGCATTACCATGAATGTGGCATTTTCCTTACAGTACATATTTTGAAAGTAAATTTAAACCTGTAAACATGTACTTTGCAGAGGGTTAACTCTACCTGTTGTTTTGACAAGCTTATATGGCTGTGTTTGCTGGTGGTTGGCCTTTTTGGGGTTTATCTCCAGTAATACTGCTATATAATTGAATGCTATATGCAAAATTAGGTACCCTACTCACAGTTGTATTGAAAACATACATATTGTGTAGATAAATCAGTCTATTTTGCTGATTCATCTGATACACAGGTAGATTTTACCTTTCTCTGGACAGCCATTTGGGGGGTTCTTATCATCTCATTAGGGTTCATTTTTCCATTTCACTACTGTTTCATTCTTCTATCACCTTTTTTTTTTTTTTTTTCTCTCAGTAATGTTTCTATAGTAAGTAAATTCTTTATAGGTAATAAAGATTCGTTATTCTTGACATATTCTCTGTTCTTCCGTTCTTCCATTTTCCTTTAGAGAAAAAGTGAATCCAGCTATTCTAACCTTGCTGCTGCATTTGGACAAGCCAAAATAAAAGTTTTGGGTTGCTCAGAACTAGCAGTCAGGTTACACTTAAGTAATCGATAGTTCCTGTCGAAAAATCTTTTAGTGGAAATGAAATAAACGATTCATCCAAAACTGTGATTCATCATCAGCTATCATTCTGTTATCAAAATGGATGACACGGAAATTGGATGACGACAGCTCCTGGAGGGGGGGGCAAATCTTTTTTTACACGTCAACTTGAAGTTTTTTCGACTGTACATGTATGTTGGTCAGATCTCGGCAACCTGGCAGTTCATAAAGCTTTAAGATTTATTTAACTAATCTCAGCATAACTGTGCTCATGCATGTATGCGGGTTTTCAAGAAAAATATATGTATCATTGATAAAATACATATTTATAGGATCTTATAATGTTTTATGGTAGTTTTTTCACGACTGAACCCAGGCAGTTGTTTGGAGTTGCATACCTTTCTAATTATAGAAACATCTTTTTTTTTTTTAAATCACGCAACCGTCATCTGTGGTCTCCTCTATGAACATTTCTTCGCAGAAACTTGACCATAAGGTAAACTAAGAAAAACGGAAAGTCAACGACAAGTGAAATAGAAACTACTGTTGAAATCGGGAGTAAATTTCTGATCACACAAAATGAAACTAAAATTCGGTGAAGACTCTTTAAAAATATGTGTATTCACTATTCAGCAACAAAACTTCCATAATAAAAATGAGGAGAAAGCTACCTGAAAAGTGTAACTAACCAGCTATACAAACGATCACCCTGAGATGATGTAACTGACACTAATTAGACATCAGAGACATGTAATTTCTTATGTCTACGGACTTTCACTTTAATTCGCGCATTAAAATTCGCAGCCTTTCGGTCTAGTTGTACTTCATACAAAAATGGTTATAATGCGGCCCCCCCCCCCCCCCGTCCATCTCATGTGCAAAATTTCACCACAGCCACTGTTCGAATGGAGATAAAATTAAACCCGTTACTGGACAATCCCTTCTGTAAAGGTCCCTAAAGGTCCCTAATGGAGACAGCATAGAAAAATAACCTTGTGGAAGATGGAAAATACGCTGGTAGTCAGCCACATTTTCTTCTTTCTCCACAGCGTTTTCCACAGCCGTTTTTTCCAGGGTCGTTAAAACACGGGATTGTTTGGTAAGTGGTTAAATGACAGTGGTATGAACTGTCATTCTGTTATATTAGGTAGCACATGACTGATCAATGACTCACGATTGATGATTGAAATGTGTTTTATGTCACTTCCTACAATAATTCAGTCCTATCACATGTACAGCGACTGCTCGCTTACTCATGCTTGTCTTGGCATTCACCAGTTCTAGGCTGGAGCTCTTAAGTGTCTTGCCCAAGGTCATTTCCATGAAAAATCAAGTGCTTCCAGTGAGGCTCAAACCCGCGGTCTCCAGTTACAAGTCCAGCTGCACTTTACTAAATACTGAGTCATGAATGTCGTCTGCAGATATATAATGTGTGTGTGTATATAAAATATAAAACCGCAGGCGTGTGATATTTCAAATGTGGAACAGAGTTACTCAGAATATCCCAAAAATGCTGTTATTCATTGAACCTTTATTTATATTGACTAGATCGCTGCATCTAAATCTATCATAACTTATAAATGAGAAAATCATATTCCTATAATATATCATATAAAACCCTAGAATAATTTGATGTGCATTCTAATTCTTAATGTAGCACACAAATGATTGATTGGTGTTTTACGCCGCTTTCAACATTATTTCAGTCATATACGGCGACAATTCACATAAACATGTATATAATCTAGTGATGCTCGAACCCAGGGCCTCTAGATCAGGAGTCCTACACTTTACCACAGAGCCACGCAGGACTCGTAGCAGCTACGAAGCAACACGATCAAAGTAAAGTTGGAACACGCGAAAAGTCTTGTTTTTTCATGATAAAGTTTCTTACGATAAATAGATGTACTAGTAAGCACTAGGTTGTGTTGTGTTCCCAACCACTTCAGTCAAATCGACTTTTTCACGTGAGATTAGATTTGGTGAGATTTCAAAGGATTCGAGATTGGCTCCTATGTAGAACTAAATGAATTGCATAAATCTGATTTAGGTTCTTCTACTAACTGTACAACATCAATATTTGTAAGACACTATATATATACTATTCACGAATAGCCATTCCTGTTTTACAATTACGCCTACCTGAAAACTCAATTCGCAATTACCGATGATTATGCATAAGCATGAAAGTAATACGCAGCTATAGATATCAATCCCGTCTAGATCGATTTCGAAATAAGCCACGCTCTGGCAAAAGGGGGCTTAACGTTTCTCCGTGATCCATGATACCAAGCAAGTCATCATATGAATCATGAAGCCATACAATCCATTTTGTCTAACAACCGACTGAATAATCGGGTAGAATGGTCCTTTGACATACAGAAAATTAACCAATAGCAAAAAGTTTCGGTCCACATCAGCCTGCGCGGACTGCGCGGGTAGACCTGGGTCGATAGTTTTCGCAGATGCATTAAGCCCTCTTTTCAGAGAGCATGGCTCAAATATTTTTAAGAAAATCTTATCGTGACAATTGAAACTTGACAGGTTGTCAGTAACAGAGTGCAAATAACCCATAATGTTGTAAACATAGTGAATAATACCTAACCCTAAACGCGACTCAATAATCTTTAACGGATACTGTAGATCAAGATCGAATTGTACAAAACGTAGTCTGAACTTGGATCTACACTTGCCGATAAAGAGATAACTTTCCCACAAAAATAACTTTGAAAATAGAAACATCTGGGTGCTTACTATCGGCTCGGAAGTTTCATTTAACTTTTTTAGCAGGTTAAGGCTTAACAGTTTACCAAACCACAAAATTTTAGACAACTTCGAATTCGCACTTGCAGACGACAAATTCAATGTGACTCAAAGGATGAGATTTCACAAGTTAGTAGAAAACATAGTGGGAAAAAGAGAAATTGCTGGTACCAGCTTTTATTCTCCTTTCTCACAATGCTTTCAAAGGCATTCTCTTTAGAGTCGTTTCTAAAACATAGGATAGTATGGTATAAAAGGTTAATCATTAGAATGCCAATCAGGGAGGGGAGTGGGTGTTGGAAGGTACTTCAGGTGCAAGGAAATCGTGTATCCATACAAATCGATATATGTATGCAATATACAAAGACCGGAACCCTTTTTTGAAGTTGTAATATTGGTGGCATTGTTTACTTTTTATTAAGAGGAATGTCCATTTCATTAATTTGGCGTTTTAATCATTTTAAAACGCTACTGACAATCGGAGGGTAAACCACAGGCATTTGGTTGTTTCCACAAACTTCGCCCTCTACATAACCCATCAGTCTTTTAGACTTAAATGTTATTACTGTAAATATTATACAAGGGTGAAGCTTAATGAAGAATTCATGGGAACTGGACGTCTATGAAAAACTACACAGAGGATGCATCACAACAACAACAATAAAGGTGGCGCGGGATTGATTTATAGGCCTACGTAGTAGCCTACTTAATCAGCCCACCCTGCCATTTTTTTTTTTTTTGTGACAAGCCCCTTGAGACTGTCAGTATTAAAAACACTGTCTTATTTTTTTTAAGTTTTTGTATTCGGCTACTGTTCATTCTAAACAGCACTTTTTACTGTAATTGCTATTTTTGTATTGACACAAGGCGCACAGTATGGGTCGCGCTCTGTGCAAAGGTGGTTTAATGCATCTGCTAAAAGTTTCGACCATTGTCAGTTTGCGCATTGAGACGAGACCATGTCAAGATAGAGCTGTATACCTACGTCTAAACTACCTTTGCGATTGCAGCCATACTGCAACAGAAACGGCTGTTAACCCTTAAGCTGCTAAGTCCGACTTACTGACCTTTTGCGGACAGCGTAGATTTAGATCAGACTGCACGTTCTTGAATATGCAGTCTGATCTTGGATCTACACTGTCCGATAAGGAGATATCTTTCCCCCAAAAAATACCTTTGAAATTGGAAAATTTGGATTTTTACTATCGGCTTGAAAATTTCATTCTTTTACTTAGCAGTGTTAATATTGTAGGCAATCATAACCGCCACATTCATGCACAAACAGTAAGAAACCGACTCTGCGATGACGGTCTGCGATCTCGTCGTCCTTACGTTAGTTTACCCCTTACTCCCACACGTCGTTTAGCGTAGTAGAAGGCACATGCTCTACGGCTGTTCCCAACGCATCGATGGACACGTTTGTTTTTCACAGACTAGTCTCGGTCTACTCTGTTTTGCCGAGATGGTCGACGTCGTGTATGTCAACGTCGTGCTGAACGTTTTGTCGACGCTTGCGCTCTAGAGAGGGATAAGTTTTGCGGCGGCTTGATTGTAGTATAGGGAGGGATATCGCACGGGGCGAAGTTGATCCTGGTAAATGGAAATTTAACTGAGGTAAGATACAGGGATGAAATTTTTCGCTCTCTTGCTGCTCTAAATGTGCAACAGCACAACCTAAATTTTCAGGACGACAATGCCCAGCTTCATGAAGCCAGAGCTTGTCGACACTCCCTAACAAACCATAACATGAAATCGACTGTCCGAAGGTCCAGTTCAGATTTGTCCGAAATGTACAACTTTGGGTGAACTGAACAGTAAGGTAAGGGGGCATCAGAATCCCCGGCTTAGTTGTATAGGTAAATCAGCACTTGTCCTGCTAAATTAAATAAATGAAACTTTCAAGCCGATAGTAAAAACCCAAATTTTCCTATTTCAAAGGTATTTTTGGAGAAGATATATCTTCATGTCGGGCAGCGTAGATCCAAGATCAGACTGCACTTAGCAGCTTAGAGGTTACTGGAGAGATGCATTATACATACAAACATGCATAAGGTAGATCTATATGTACATAGAGGATATTTCTTTTTTTTTTTTTCGGTGACACATCGAACCTTTCATCGAGTGGACATCATCGGTAATATTTTCACGAGTGACGCAGTATGATGCTTCGAGATGAAATAAATTTTGATCTTTCACCGAAAAAAGATCTATTTATTTCATGGCTCTAAACCATAGAGGATATTTGTTTTTTTCGGTGACACATCGAACCTTTCATCGAATGGACATCATCGGTGATATTTTCACGAGTGACGCAGTATGATGCTCACGAGATGAAATAAATTTTGATCTTTCACCGAAAAAAAATCTATTTATTTCATGGCTCTAAACCATAGAGGATATTTGTTTTTTTCGGTGACACATCGAACCTTTCATCGAATGGACATCATCGGTAATATTTTCACGAGTGACGCAGTATGATGCTTCGAGATGAAATAAATTTTGATCTTTCACCGAAAAAAAATCTATTTATTTCATGGCCTTAAACCCTTTTTGTTGGGACTTTAATCAAAACTTTTTAGTGTCATTAGTGAGCTCTCGGTAGTTCCATACCAGTGAGTTTATCGATCGTTAAATTTACTGGTCGAAACGGTGAAATTATCAAACCATAAAACAATCCACCATACTACCGAAGAGCATGAAATAAAATTTCTTTATCAGTAATAATTTGTTATGTTCAAATCGATCGGTTTTTTAATAGGCCATTCTACAGTTTGCCAACTAACTTCACTGTACGATCAACTTGTTCAGTCCTTAGATAATAAAACTCAAACCTATGTCATCTTTTGTGACATTTCTAAAGCTTTTGATAGAGTTTAGCACACAGGGTTAGTAACTTAGTATTCAAACTGAATTAAGAATGGTATATGTGGACAGTTGCTTAATTAGATTGAAACAAAATAATATTATTATTATTATTATTATTAATTTTGTTGTTGTTGTTGTTGTTTAACGCAGTTTTCAACATAAATTCATGCTTTCCTAGACTTTCTACTATCAGCACTTTGCACATCATTCTTTTTCGAGCTACTGCTTCCCTGCATAAACATCGTCGAAATAATGTACAGCGGGTGACGGAATGAACGGAATGAAGATCATCAGTCCTCGGATAGAAGATGGTCGTGCTAGAGAATCGAACAAGCAATCCGTGGGTTGCAAGCCCTGCACATTACCGACTGAGGTTTCGGGCTCGATCCAAAGCGAAATTAAAAAATTAGGCGCCCTGGTGCTAGTCTGGATTACCTGCCCCTACCACTACGTTATCGGGTCAGGCAAAGCGCAATAATGGCGGCCTCCTAGGTGTCCTCAAGCGTACCCCTACATGCTTCCCCGTTTGCCCCAATTTCATGTGATCCAGTTTGGAGCCATTATTGCGCTTTGCCTGACGTACTCTTGTAGTACCAGACTACCCTGGTGCTGACTATTGTAGGTATGTTATTTAGACTAAAACTTGGTCTAACAGTGGACTAGTTTATCATGACAATTATCAAACAACTGTCAATTTTCCACCTTGAAGTCTGCTTAAAAAAGTCGAAATAAATAAGAGCCGTGCTCTGTGGAAAAGGGGCGTAATGCATCTCCGTGATGCATAATACCAAGCAAGACATCACCTAATTATGGACCCGTAACATCCATTATGTCAAGCAACAGACTGAATCATGAGGTAGAATTATCCCTTGACATGCAAAAAATTCAAAGATAGCGAAAAGTTTCGGCCCATGTCAGCCTGCGCGGACTGCGCAGGCTGACATGAGTCAATACTTTTCGCAAATGCATTAAACCCCTTTTCACAGAGCATGGCTCATAAATAAGTACTACTTTCTGCTTTTCCAGTTCTCAAGTCCGAAAAGTAGAAGTCGAACTTACCTGGTGTTGATTTCTTCTTTTAACTACATGTATGTATTCCTATTTTATACTTGTATTCATTTATAATCACAAATTCACATTGACTGTCCATATGTGGATATCTTAAAATTCATCTACTGTGGTACATTGGTTTCATAACTGATCGGTTAAAAATGTAAAATTGAATAGCATCTATGGAACGCCATAACTGTCTTATGTTGTCCTAAAATATTTCTTTATGTGATATTTTAGATCGTCTAGTCGTTTTTTTATTCCATTATTTCATATATGCGTTACGAGGTGTGGTCTTTGCATTACGTTATGTGGTCTTTATATTACGTGATGGTGTTTTTAGATTACGTTACGGTGTTAAATTGTTATGTCATGTAGTTTCCTCATTACCTTATGTAGTCTTCTTATTACGTTGTGGGGATATTATATGACGTGATGTGGTTTTGAGATTACGTTATGGTGTTAAATTGTTATGTCATATAGTTTCCTCATTACCTTATGTAGTATTCTTATTACGCTGTGGGGATATGATATGACGTGATGTGATATTGAGATTACGTTATGGTGTTTTCCTTTATCATGATGATGTCCTTTTAATACATTACCTGGTTAAATTGTTATGTCATATAGTTTCCTCATTTCCTTATGTAGTCTTCTTATTACGTTGTGGGGATATTATATGACGTGATGTGGCATTGAGATTACGTTATGGTGTTTTCCTTTATCATGATGATGTCTTTTTAATACACCATGTTATTAAATTGTTATGTCATGTAGTTTTCGCATTACGTTTGGTAGTATTCGTATTACGTTGTGTTGTTATTATATTACGTGATGTGGTTTTGAAATTACATTATGGCCTTTTCCTCAATCATTATGATTATACAATACATTGTATGGTAAAATTGTTGTATCATGCAGTTTTCACATTACGTTTTGTAGTCTTCTTATTACGTTGTGTGGTTATTATATGACGTGGTGTTGTTTTGAGATTATGTTATGGTCATTATTTTAGGAAAGCATTGTGAGCAATGGAGAAAGTGCTTTTGTAAGCAATTCTTCTTTCCCACAATGCTTTCTACTAAATAAGATACTTATTTTACCCAGTACACAATCGCTTTGAATTTTCGTGTGCAAATTTTGTCGTTTGGTAATGGGTTAATATGTCAAAGAATAAAGACATTTGATATATAATCGATAGCTATCTGAAGGAACTCTATGTGTATTATTCTGTTTGGTTAAGTTCGACAAAAAATGACAAAAAGCTGAAACTAATCCAAGTGATTTTCACATGCAGCCGTTATTATCTATACCCCTTATAGCCCAGTTTAGAACGCCATATTAACTCTTTCACTCCCGAATAAATAAATTGTATTTGTTCATTGGCTAAAAATACACTTCCATTGCAAGACGAAGAAACGGTTCATTTATAATCTAGAATGAAAATGTGGACAATGTGGATCAGAGATCAGACTGCACGTTCTGTGCAGTCTGATCTTGATCTACACTGTCCACAAAAGCTCCTTGTGTCGTCAAAATTAAGGAACGCACCTATACCTTAACTAACATTATTACGTTGAAAATGGCTTCATCAACAGAAACTTTTGATCCACCTTACGCAGATAGGTTTGCGTCGACTAATCACGGATAACATAAATTATGGTTTTGCTGACATCGAAATGGAAACATGGGCGGATACATGGTGGGGTCAGAGGGGTCCGGACCCCCCCGCCCCCTCCCCACCTCCTACAATTTTCAGAGTAACCATTGTCTGCTAGGAAAATTTACCAAGTACCAACAACATAGACTTAGATGGAAAAAAAATCGACCGATATACCCTGGTTTCTCTTGTCTTTTTTTTTTTTTTTTTTTATATCTTACTGGGATATTGACTCTTGGTCGCTTAATGAAGGTTTCTGCCTTATAGAGGTGGTCTTTCAGGCAAGGCTGATTGCGTTTAGTTTCAGTTCATAAATTTATTTCGGATTTTCCGGATTAAACCCCTCCGCCCCCCCGGCAAAAAATCCTCGATCCGCATTTGGGGAAACTTCACATTGTGTTTCATTTCAGACTCAATGATTGATTTCAAATACTTTATTGTTATTAAAAATTCGACCATATTAATTTTTGGGGCATATAGGTGTGTCTCTGTGGGGTACATTCTGGGTGTATTCGTCGTTTGCCTGCATGCCGAAACAAGAGAGAGATAGAGAGAGCGAGAGAGAGCTATGCCGTTAGAAAATAGTTTCGTTAAAGGTTCAGTTCAAACTGCTTTAGCTAATCTGGTCAGTGATTCTTTGACGATGTTTGGAACACGAATCATGTGACAAAATGAGGTCAGGAGGCTAGTCAACGTTGGTTTAAGCTTTGTGTTGTTTGGAATCTTGTGAGCATTTATTTAATAAACGTAAACATTTTGAACTGGTTCAGGTTTAAATAAGTTGCAGAAAGAGGCAACGGCGCGTTCTTCATTTATTTTTAGGGTCTAAATGTATATTTCGTCTGTTACTATTTGAGGTGAATAGACATTTAACTCACCGTTATCATTCAATGACTTGAGCTTCGTGAAGTTTGACATGGCTTGTTTACATAACGTTGATTCACCATTAAAAAAAGTAATAACTAGATCTAGTAGTAATTAAATAAATAACATTTCATGCTTGTAAAAAGAATGAAAATATTTCATGATCCACAAATCGGCTTTTAAAGGTGGGTATTTAGATTTTTCACATCTCACCAAATTAAAAGATATATATATCACTGAAATTTACATGAAAAAATACAAATCATCAATAATTAAGAATCATAAAATTACAAAAAAAAAATTTTTTTGATGGTGTTCCCTTAAAAGGCTACGTAGCCTCTTAAGGTATTTTAAGATTTCGCGCCAGAAATCAAAAAAGCATTGTGAGAGTGTCAAGTGACTGGCACGTGACTAATGACGCTTAAATTCCGTAACATAAAAAACATGTAATTATTTTCCATAATGTCTTTTTCGGACGCTATGTTTGAAACTTCGTCTGTTTATTTCCGGTATGTAAATGAGCGAGTTGCTCATGTAAAAATACACCATGTTTCCCGTTAGTGTCGACCTCGGCCGTAGTAAATCTCTAATTTCTCTTGTTGTCGGATGGTTTTCGACTACTGGGGTTTTACGAATGAAAATTAAAAAGCTTTGGGGGTATAAGGATGATTTCTTTTTTTTTTTTTTTTTTTGTAAAACTTTCGTCCCAGAATCTGAAGGGCCACCTTTAAGATCAGAAAGACCCGTATTCAGTTTATTTTCGCAGGGGGGCCCTGTCTTCCGATAAGGGGCTCTGCATCCTTAATCCTCGAAAGGGGACGACTTCCAGACCCCAGATCCCCCTTCCACAATTGTGTAAGCTGATAAAAGCTCCTGCTATGCGCCTGGGCCTATTGAGAATCCCCGGCTTTACGTTATGTTATTCTCTTTAATTATGGTGATGTCTTTTTAATATTTTGTTTGGTTTAATTGCTTTGTTGAGTTGTTTTCATATTATCTTATGGTATTCTTCTTGTTACGTTGTGTGGTTATAACATGACGTGATGTCGTTTCTTCATTACGACGTGGTGAGGACTAATCGTTCGGCTATGTACGGAAATGTGACACCGCTTACGTCACTTCAATCGTCCTTCATCTTCAGAAATGGCGGAATCACTGGAAGCAATCCTACGGGAGTTGGGCAATGGAACTTTAGTTCCTCTTTTCGAAAAAGAACGAATAGATTCAATTCAGGTGGCTCAGAGCCTATCCGATGACAGTTTGTGCCAACTGGGGATTTTTCACCTAACCTGATATAGAATCTATTCTCTATCCCGGTTAAAATGAATAAAAATTAAGGGGGCGTCTCAAGACGGTTTTTCTAATAATTTCACTGCAAAATGAAGGCAAAAATGAAGTTTGGTTTCATGAGCTCAATATTTTATTACCACAAATCAACCCTTAAAGCACCTTTCATGACTATAGTTGCCTTTGCGGGCAGTGTAGATAAAGATCAGGCTGCACGAAATGTACAGCCTGAGGTGTGATCTACGCTGTCTGCTTTGCAGAAACACTGTTGAAGAAAGCAACCATGAAATTGCAATTATTTGGGCTGTATTCTAGGATGAAAATATCTGATAGGTTTATTTGGCGCTCTAAGGGTTACTACTCATCATCAGATGACCGAATTTCTAAATCATGCTTAATGCACGGTAGTGTCATTCTCATTAAATAATGGCAAAGTTCGTAATTTTCACGAATGATGTCACAAAGCACGCGGCGTCGGCGAGGTGGTTCTTTTATTCCGCAGTGGTCGTATTCACTGTCCAGACAGGGTGTCTAAAGGCTCATGCAGTGTGTCCCTTCTATTGGGTCGGTTTGCCTGCAGAGCAAAGCGTGGGATATCCTGGGGATCCCAGGATGCCTGTTGTGGAGCCTTCGCAGCCTGATCTGCGGCATGTCCATCCTCCCAGCTGTCGAGGTTGCTTCACCATCCGTCTCTCCATGTCTCGTATGTTATCGACCTCTCGTTTGAAACAAGCATTGTTAATTGTATAACCTTGCGAAGCACACATGTTTAAAAAGGCTGACTCGTGTAGAATACTTATGAGAAACATTGTGGTAAAAGGAGAAAAATGCTCGTTAAGAGACCTCATTTTTCTATAATATTTCCTAGCCTTCATAAAACAATCCTATCATATTAGCCATAGTTTATTTGTTGTTTGGCTGGGATCAGAATTTTGTCATCTGGTAAAGAGTTGAATGAAATCAATGCTTACATCACAGTGTAGGATCGGAACTATACATTGTTTGGGATTGTATGTGACTTGGGATTCTGTACAGTGACGCTCTGTCACTTAGTGGTTAAAAATTGTGTTCACACAGTAAACCAAGCTGGTGCTTTTTCATTTTTCAAATTATCATAAATTACTCATATCAAGCTACATTGTATTTGTTTGTTACCTATAGACCAGAACAGGAACACGTATGTGCGCAGTAAAACTTCCACACAGTAATTGAGGTGCCTTGATCAATTGACCGCACTAAAAATACGTTGATTTTGTCTCAAAACAATGCCGTTTTTACTCCATTTCTCAGCATTTAAAACCTGTTTTCTTAACTGAAAATGTATAAAAAAAAAGTTTCTATATTCATATTCCTGTGAAATGTCAAGATTTGGTAACAAAGTCGACTACTATCTTCCTTATCCTTCGTTTAAAATGGCACCTTGAGAAAAGAAAATTGTACAGTCACTTGTAAGTGGTTAATAGATCTCGGGCGACTGTACAACCGCTCACAAGTGACCACTAATTTCTTCTCTCAACGTGCCATTTAAAACAAGGGATAAGGAAGATTGTAAGCGGTTAATAGATGTCAGGCGACAATACAACCGCTTACAAGTGGCTGTACAAATTTTCTTGTTTGGCAGTTGTTCAGTCGCCTGAGATCTATTAACCGCCTACAAGTGATTGCACAAATTTGCTCAGTCATTTGTCAGCGGTTATAGATATCAGCGGCTGTACAACCGCGTACAAGTCACTGTACAAATTTCTTTTCTCAACGTGCTGTTTTAAACAAAGGATAAGGAAGATTAGAACTCGGGCAGCCGTACAACCGCTTACAATTGGCTGTACAAATTTCTTGTTTTGGTGTTTGTACAGTCGCTTGGGATCTATGGGATATATTAACCGCATACAAGTGACTGCACAAATTTCTTTTCTCACTTTTGCCATTTTAAACAAAGAATAAGGGAAGATTGTAGTCGACTTTGTTACCAAACCTTGACATGTTTTCAAAAACAAAAAAAAACCAAAAAAATGTGAATAACGAATATGTTTATACATTTTTCAGTTGAGAAAAAAGGTTTTTAAGGCTGAGAAATCGAACATAAAACAGCATTGCTTTAGGACGAAATCATCTGTTATTTTAGCACGGTCAACTGATCAAGGCATCCCCCATTGCTCTAAGAAATGTTTACAGCGCACATTACGTGTTCCTGATATGGTTCATACAAAACAAACAAATAACTGGATATGAAAATTTTATAGCTATCAAAATAAATGAAAAAGCGCCAGTTTGGCTTACCATATGAACACAATTTTTAACCACTTCGTACAGAATCCGAAGTCACACAGAATCCGAAGTCACATACAATCCCAAACACTGTACACTTCCGGTCCTACACTGTGGTGTAGGTATTGATTTCATTTAACTCTTTACCGGATCACAAAATTTTGATCCCTTCCAAATTGAAAGTATTTGCAGACAAAAAATAAACTATGGCTAAACTGATTGTATTAGGAAGGGTAGAAAATGTTATAGGAAAATTAGAAAAGTCTATTTACGAGCATTTACTCCTTTTACCACAGTGTGTGTGTGTGTGTGTGTGTGTGTGTGTTTTCAAAAGTATTCTACACCAGTTAGCCTTTTTTAACGTGTATGCTTCGGAAGGTTATACAGTTAACAATGCTTGTTTCAAACGAGAGGTCGATAACATACGAGACATGGAGAGACGGATGGTGCAGCAACCTCGACAGCTGGGAGCCTACTGACAGAATGAACAGGATGGACAAGCTGCAGATCAGGCTGCGCAGGCTCCACAACAGACACTCCGGGACCCCCAGGATGCCACACGCCCCGCCTCTGCAGGCAAACAGACCCGATAGAAGAGACACACTGCAGAAACTTTTAGTCACCTGTCAGGGAATCCGACGGAATAAGAGAACCACCTCGCCCGCATCGCAGGCTTTGTGATACCACTCGTAAAAATCATGTAGTAGGGTCATTTTCAGATGACTAGTCCCTTTGGTCAGTTTATACCATACCTTACCTGTGTCTCGGTTCATTGGTCCCAGTATTTTCCCTCCAGTTTGGTCACATGACTTTTAAACTATTCTTATTCCCGCTTCAGTCTTCCAACTGTCTACTTGGCTGAGAATTGATGAGTTTCTAAGAGTTTATTTCTTGGAGAAAAGGAAGCAATTCGTTGTAAGTTGCCTTTCTGAGTTCTATTCTTCATAATTGCCAAGTCTTTCCTCTTTCATGATGATTTTGGAAGTTGTTTTAGTTCTCTGATCAGTTTACCCTTTTTCTTGTTTACATCCTAGTCTGATCCAGAGCCTTACCTTAATTAAGTTTGAACATGAAGGTAATCATCTTTCAACAACCCTCTTACCTTACTCTAGCTTGCACATCTTTTATTAATCTTTCAGCTAACCAGACAGAACAGAAATAGAGAGAATGGTCATTTTTGTTTAGAGTCTGTGGGAACACACTTAATTCCACAAATTGGTGAGTGTATTTTGTAGAAGCCATACTGTAATGTTTTCTATTATAGTTTAATATTTTTTACTTTACTTCATGAGCTTATTACAAGTACTTTGAAATAAGTTATTATAGATCTACATGTCTGTACAGAGATAGATATTATTGTAGAGATAATATTATTGAAAGCATGATAAAGCCAAACGAAGTGTATTGTATATTGTTTTAACCATTCGTAGTATTTCTTATTGTCAAGCTATAGAATTGTAGATTTTCATGTATTGTTATTTAGTACCTTTTATATGTAATTTCAGGGTGTAAAGGGAACTTACCCACCATAGACTTAAGACAGCAAAGAAAATAAAAGCTGTTCTTATTTTGACCAATCCAGACTTTGTTTTTATCTAATACCACAAAAAGAAGAACCCACTAACTCTAGGTCCGCATAGAGATATATAGAGGGACCTAGTACAATCATAAACTTTATAATCATTTAATGCATGATTTAGGAATTCGGTCATCTGATGATGACTATTAATTTGTGATAATAAAATTGGCTCATGAAACCGAACCTTATTTTTGCTTGTCGTGAAATATTATGAAACCGTCTTGAGACGCCCCCGTAATTTTGATTCATTTTAACCGAGACAGCGAACAGATTCTATATCAGATTAGGTGAAAAATCCCCACTAGGACTCTCTACAATAGGAGACCGAATAATGTTATGAGGAAACTATATGACATTACAATTTAACCAGGTAATGTATTAAAAAGACATCATCATAATAAGGGAAAAGACCATAACGCAATCTCAATACCACATCTCGTCATATAATATCCCCACAACGTAATGAAAAAAACTACATAAGGTAATGAGGAAACTAAATGACATAACAATTTAACAACATCACGTATTAAAAAAACACCATCATGATAAAGGAAAACACCATAACGTAATCTCAATACCACATCTCGTCATATAATATCTCCACAACGTAATAAGAAGACTACATAAGGTAATGAGGAAACTACACGACATAACAATTTAACACCATAACGTAATCTCAATACCACATCTCGTCATATAATATCTCCACAACGTAATAAGAAGACTACATAAGGTAATGAGGAAACTACACGACATAACAATTTAACACCATAACGTAATCTCAATACCACATCTCGTCATATAATATCTCCACAACGTAATAAGAAGACTACATAAGGTAATGAGGAAACTACATGACATAACAATTTAACACCATAACGTAATCTAAAAACACCATCACGTAATATAAAGACCACACAACGTAATGCAAAGACCACACCTCGTAACGCATATATGAAATAATGGAATAAAAAAACGACTAGACGATCTAAAATATCACATAAAGAAATATTTTAGGACAACATAAGACAGTTATGGCGTTCCATAAGCATCCCCGAAAAATTTCCGTGTCTGGTAAAGCAATCACGTGACTTCAACGTAGGTCAGGTTTCGATTTCATAAATATGTAGGGGAAAACGCTTAGCGTAGTTGTTGTTATATTGTTGATGTACATACATGTTTATAATTCCTTAGAATATATTCCTGTATAATACTATATTTGTGTTACTTCGATATATACAACCTGCAAAATATACAACAAGCACCCCTGGAACGCCAAAGGTACAACAGAATGCAACTTTTTTTTTTTCTTTTTATAACGTGTCTATGGGCATGAAAACCGCACCCGTCCCCATGAATCTACATGAAAAGAGGGCTGATCACATCCCTGATTGCAGAAGTATGTAATCAAAACAAAAATATGACCAGAAAGATTTGGTCCAGTTCTAGTCAGATACACACAAAAAAAAAAAGTCGGTGTCCCCAGCAGAACCGACTTGATTTTGATTATGTCTCACGTGTAGATTTTGTTATACCCTTTAACAAATTACCTAACGTTTTTTAATGGCTCTGAGCAAAGCGGGTTTTTGGAAACATTGTGGGAAAAGAGGAAAATGCTGATTTCCAAGATAGTCTCTTTTTCCTGCAATGTTTTCTACTCTCTTACGGACAAACCCCATAACTTGAGCCACATTTATCATGTGTGCTTTCGATTAAGACGAGTTGTCTGCTGAAGGCTTAATCTAAGGAATACAGCAATCCCTTTACCTTACAATCCCCAGTTTTAATGACCTCCAAGGAAAAGGATTTTTTAAAACATTGTAGAAAAGGAGAAAATCCTGGTAACCTTTTCCCACATTGTTTTCTATCTTATCAAACACGTATTTTGTAATTTGTGCAACATTTGTTATCTGCAAATGCTTTCAATTTGGAATAGTCCTAAATTTTGTTGTTTGGTAACAACTTGAACAATTTTGATAAAGGACTATTAGATGATGCTACATGCTAAACATCAATACTCCAGGCCTTGAACCAGAGCCCAGTAGTGCAGTAGGTAGCATACAGGACTTGAAACATGGTGGGGGGCGGGAATTCTAACCCCCAGCTCAGCAAACTATTTCAAAGGATTGATAATGTTTGTTGCAACAGAATTCATTCCTCTCCCACAACTGATCATTTTTCAACAATGATGATGTGGGAAAGCAGCAAGTGGCGAGAACATTGCGTGGAGTACTAGTGAACTCCAGCCGAGAGTGGATAGGTGCACAGACGGCCAAAATGGGACTGAAATAATGTTAACCCTTTCCCAAACGACAAATTTTGGACTGGTCCAAACTGAAAGAGTTTGCAGACGACAATTTTAAATTTGATGAAAATGGCAGAAAGTTCTCAAATAGGGTAGAAAACACTGTGGGAAAAGGAGAAATTGCTCGTTACGAGTAATTTCTCCTTTTTCCACAGTGTTTTCAAAAGACTTGTGCTGCAGACACGTGAAAACCAGGGCTTGTTTGGGAAAGGGTTAAAAAAAAGTGGCAATAAACACTATACAAAGCAAGCCTTGAAGTTTAGGCACAAATTTTGTAGTTAAGTTGCAAGCCGTACTAGTTAGAAGGAGAGTAACTCTGTATTAAAGTTACATAAGTCTGTACGAGTTGTCTGCAATATTGATAGAAGGCCTCAGTGCTCAGGTGGGATGTTTTCATGAAAGACCAACTTGGATGGCTCAGTTGGTAATGTCAAGGACCTGAAAAAAAGGGGTCCCTGGACTGACTCCTACCTTGGGTGATTTCTTTCAGAGAATTGATGATAATCACTGCGACAGGATTCAGTCCTCTCACACAACTGAACAATTATCTGATGATGTTAAGGTGGGAAAGGAGCCACTGACTTGGGAAGATCACTGTGCTAAGCACTGGTAAAACAAACTCCGGAAAAGCATGGATAAGTGCACTGGCAAAACGATATATATATATATATAACTGAAAGAATGTTGGAAAAAGCTTCAAACACTATACAAACAAACAATTGATTATAAAAGTAAGATACCAGCAAATTTGGAGAAAAAAAAAGAAGCTTTATCAAATTAGATGTATTTAATCAATTTACTTATTGACCAAGCATGTACAAACTGACAAGCTCCAAATACAACAAACCTCATTTATACATGTATTTTGACTATGTGTATATGAAATCAATTAGCCCTATTGCAGGGCAGTCTTTGACCTGAAGCATAAAACAGAGACAAATTTAATACAGACGGTTACATGAAAGTATATAAAAAACATCAACATTATGGCCCCCGTTTTTTTTCAGACAAAAGCATTTTTCAGGGTTTCCCTGAAATTCCAATTCAATGTGACCCAGGGGACAATCCTCGGCACAAGGGATACGATTTGAACAACCATAATCTTGAAGACCATTCAACTCTTACCATACTATCAAAGTCTAGACTTTTCAAACACTGTTTTAAAAAGCCTTTTTTCCCAGGGTCCTTAAACCTTTACCACACAACAAAATTTTTGACTCGTCCATAACGAAAGCATTTGTATAAGAAGAAACTAAACACGGTTCAAACGATGAGGTTTGTAACTGAAAGGGCAGAAAACATTTTGGGAAAAGGAGAAAATGCTGGTTACCAGCATTTTCTCCTTTTCTTAAAATGTTTTCAAAAGCCTTTTTTTCTCAGGGTCGTTAAAAGTCAGGATTGTATGGTAAAAGGTTAAACAACAGTGGTGAAACGGTTTACCGATTAACCGATTAACCGCGGTCTATTCAAAGAAAACAACCGAAACCGGTTCGAATTTTACCGTATCGGTATTTCTGCAATATGTCAACTTCTCTTAATTGCATCAGAAAGTCCGGTTTTCCCAATAATTCTGTCAAAAATCGATCGTTTTTCAACTTACAGTTCTAAAGATTTCCGAAAGCGAAAGTTGTTTATTTTTTCCACAGGCGGTGTCACCGGTGCTTAGGTAAAACTTAAACTGGTACCTGTTGTATCTCCCGTAGCCGTCCGATAGACAACAGGCAACACCAAATTTATCGACGGCAGCTATTGGTTTTCATATATACCAAATCCACCAATCAGACAGCTCGTAGCAGAAAGCCTTGTTTTAAAATAACTGCGCAATATTCTATCTTTGGCTAAGATTTGATACACAAAGATTTTTCTGACCGTTATCAATTTATCAAAATCGGTAAAGAATTTAATCTTTTTCGATAATGTCTATCACTGTGCATAAATAAGATCACAGTTTAAATTTCCAAGTCTCGCGTTATCTCATGAAATCTCGAACCGGGCAGAAACTCGACTTGTAAGCATAAACTGGTACCCGTTGTATCTCCCGTAGGCGTCCGATAGACAACAGGCAACACCCGATTTATCGACGGCAGGTATTGGTACACATGTACCAAATCCACCAATCAGATTGCTCGTAGCAGAATGCCTTATTTTGTTTTAAAATAACCGAGCAATATTCTATCTTTGGCTAAGATTTTCATGATAGACAAAGATTTTTCTAACCACAATCAATTTATCAAAATCATTCAGAATTTAATCTTTATCGACAATGTCTATTTCTGTGCATAAATAAGATTATGATTTAAATTTCCAAGTCTCGCGTTATCTCATGAAATCTCGAACCGGGCAGAAACTCGACTTGTAAGCATTGGGTGTTACCTGTTGTTGATACGAAGATCGATAACAGGCTACCAGTTTACTTGTAAGCATTGGGTGTTACCTGTTGTTGATACGAAGATCGATAACAGGCTGCCAGTTTAGGTCAAAACTAGCCAAGTATGGCTCCGGGCTTGTCCGTTCCTGGGCTTGTTCGTCCCTGGGCTTGTTCGTCCCTGGGCTTATTCGCCCGGGCTTGTTCGTCCCTTGGCTTGTTCGCCCGGGCTTGTTCGTCCCACACTTCGTTATCGATCGTATTGCCATTTGCCGTTTAAAATGAGTTTTTTTTTTTACACATATACTGGTCAGATTATTGTCTTTTGCATATTGTTGACAAAATATCATTTGCTGCGGTTGTTTAAACATGGGATTTGTCCGGTAAAAGGTAATCTGATGAGTAACGGACACAGAATTTGTTTTTGTTGTTGAAAGCATTTTTCAACGCCGATTTCAACATTATTTCAGCTCTATCGCTCAGAAGCCTTCATAAGGTCGTTGTAAACCGGGAGGTTGTTTCGTATAGTAAAGGGTTAATGCGCAATATTTGGGAACAAAACCTATATATCTATATTACATACATCTTACCAGTTACGTCGAACTAGCCTCTCTCTCTCTCTCTCTCTCTCTCTCTCTCTCTCTATCAATAGACTAACAATAACGTTGATTTAGCATGATATAGCTTCGTCTCTCTCTCTCTCTCTCCCTCTCTCTCTCTCTCTCTCCACGAGTTAACATTAACCCTGATGAAATAGCGTGATACGTCTCTGTCTCCGTCTTCCTCTGTCTCTTTGGGAAAAAAAAAAGTAAAACCTCTCCATATAATTTTGGCGTCTTTGTGAGCAAGTCTACGGTGGAGATTGACCTTTGATAGCTTCAAGTACCTGTAAATTTTTTTTAAAAAATGTTCTTGAATCTATTTGAATCTATATAGTTTAGAACTGAATTATCCGGGCACTCGTCCGTACGTCGTTTCTTTCCGATGAATGAGGATAGTTATTGCGATATGATTCGTTCTTCTCTCACCGCTGACCATTGTTTCGACCATGGTTATGTGGGAAAGTACGTATATAGCCAGTGGCTTGGAAAGAATACTGTGCGTAGTACTGGTAGCCTAAAGAATCTCTATGAAAGCACGGATAGGTGCACTCACCGCTGCGATATTACTGCAATAATGTTTAAACTGCGTTAAACACCATACAATCAATACAATAATTAAAAAAAAAAAAAAAAAAAAAAAAAAAAAAAAAGAATTGTGAATACTTGAACATAGTCATCTGTTCGTCTGTTCTCCAAGATACACCGAAAATTTTATTGACTTTTGCTAATTGTGGATGAAACATCATTTGCCCCGGGCTTGTTTAAACATGTGATCGTTTGGTAAAAGCTACTATAATAAGGAACATGGGGTTTGTTTTTGTTGTTTAACCATATGGTAAACATCGCCGTTTTCAGCATTATTTCAGTTATGTTGCGGCGGCAAGTACACCTATCCATGCCTTCCGAGAGGTTCTTTTACAAGTACTTCTTCCAGTACTTTGTACAATACTTTTCCCAAATCACCGCCTGCTTTTTAAGATAACCATCGTCGAAACTATGATCAGGGGTGAGTATTCTGCCTAGTGGGACGCAGATAGATAACCAACTACATGTTCGGATGATAATCTAATTGATGATGTAGATATAGCTTGCAGTCTAAAGTACTGATGTAGCATAACCATAAAGTGTGATGGTAAAAAACTGAAAAGTATACAAAGAACATGTTTAATACACCGCACTTTCCAGAATTCATTTTGACTTGAACCAGAACATTGTTAAAAAGGCAGCAACCTGTTCAAAAAAAAAAAAAAAAAAAACACACACATACTGCACTATTAATAAACATATTGAAATCTATCAAAACGGTGCTCCCAGAAATCAAAGTTAAAATACCTCAAATTTAAGATTAATGAAGAATTAATTCCAGTAAATTGAATGACAGTGAATAATGACCTCTAGAATAAACTTAGAACAATTAATTCAATTAGAAATGAAATTACTACTTGAATGTAAATTGACTAGTCACGAATCGATTCAAACCAGTGTTGTGACGTGTGCAAAAATATCTACTCGCAACATTTCGGCGCGGGAAAACCGACATCCGGAACCCATCTACGAAGTACTCTCTTGGTAGCAGGCGACCCGTGCAGACGTGGAAAGGGACTTCTCTGCAGAAGAACGGCGCCTAAAGAGCATTTTTGTAAAGCAACCACAATAAGGAAAGGTGATATATTCCCCATTCCCTTTTTGCATTTAAGGCCACTCACTTTATTTGGCGACGAGGATAAATTTTTGTTATTTTTCTGCATTTCACCATTCTTCAATTTTCGCGCTTAAACTAGCCTTTGTCTCGTTTGAGTTAGCTAAGAAATTTTTGAAGTATAAGGGAAGAATTGTGGTTTAAGTCCTTGAAATAAATTTTAAATTTGTTTCAAGCCAGTAACTAAGGTATTTTGGTTACTTTTTCCAAAAACCTTCGGTTATTTTTACAAGGTAAAGTTAATTTTCAACTTTGACATTGCAAGTTTAAATTCTCTGTAAGATACTGGTTGTGGATTTCCAGATATAAGTGGGTTATAATAAAACTTCATTGGCCCTTTAGTGTTTTCCTATACCCCACCAACAAATTCACAGCTTAGCCAAAGATTTGAAAATTTGTAGTGAGAGACCTTGTAAGCAAGGATCGGTATCAAGGTGAGTACATTATTTATTACTTTTGCAAACTTTAAAGATAAGTATGTTCAAAGTAAACATCAATACCTGAGTCTTTACGTTTGGTTAACGGCATTGGTGAGAAAAAAGCAAATGCTATCATTAGGCACAGACAAATTTATGGAAAGGTGACGAAAGAAGCTTTCGCTTTAATGTTTCTGGGTGAAATTCCTGAAGGGGCTTGGAAAATATTAGACTTCAGTGAGCCTTCTAGGCCAACTGGTCAATCTATTGAGGGGGGGGAGGTCAAGGTCATCTTTTTCTTATTCACCTGAAAGCGAAGCAGCACAACTTAGAGCTGAAATTGAGGAGACTCAAGAATCATTGCGGCGTTTATTTGCCTCGTCAGTTTCTCGCCCAAAATTACCTCGCTCCCCAAGTATGGACGTATTAATTGAAAATTTGCCAACACTTCCAGACCAGAAGGTTGAGTTTGAAAATGCTGAAACACATTTGTCATCTACACCAACTAAACCCAAAGCAAATAGAGAATACTTTCAAAAAATTGATTTAGGCATTTCCCATAAATATAATTCAGATCTCTCCACACTGCAACAACTTCAAGAAAAAACAGATAAACAAATTGGCAAATTACAACAATTAATTCGTACACAACAGAATATACAAAAGTCATTGCAAGAGTCAATAATGCACTCACATAAAAATGTAAGGTCTTCTAGACCTATGGAACAAAAAATGCATCTGTCTTCTAGACAGACCAAGGAAAGTGATGCTAGGTCTTCTAGACCTACAGACATTAAGACAACTGTGTCTTTAGACAAAATGACTCAATTGATGAGTCAGTGTTGGCTTTTGGGACGACAGCGTCCCCAAGTTACTCAAATAAACCCATTTCAACATTCGATTATAATGTTGCAGACATTCAATCTTCTAGACTGAATATGAAATCAAAAATGACCACCGATGGAATACAGTCTTATAGACTGGATGACCATCAAGATCAAAGAGGATTACAGTCTTCTAGACTGGAATCCTGTCAGACAGAAGTGCTTGGCATACAGTCTTCTAGACTGAATGCTAATAAGTGTAAGTCTGATTTTCGGTCTTCTAGACTGGAACCCCAGCCAAGTATTAAAACAAATAGCCAACAGTTTCCCAAACTGGAGGCCATGTACATGGATGCCGATAATAAAGGTCAGTCTTATAGATTGGATGATGAGTGGAGAGTAACTGGTGATCTTCAGTCTTAAGTCTTATAGACAAGACACTGGTATCTCTCATCAGGTAGGCAATGAAAGACCAAAGGTAATTCAACCAATGCAAAAGAGTTAAGCCTAAATGAAAAGAAAATGAAACCCATGTCTCAAGACCAAGTGTCTGAATTTCATCCTGAAATTTGCTCTCAGCCCAGGTCACGTTCCCCCAAATCCATATCAATGAACAGAAGAGGGGATCCACTTAGAACTCCCAGGAATTTAAGATTCGATGGAAGGACTAGTTGGTTTTCCTTTAAAAAGTTATTTGATGGCTACAGGTCTGTATATGATTGGTGTGACCAGGAATGTAGGGACTACCTGACCTGGAGTCTGGAGGGCAAAGCACTTGATTACTTCACCATTGCTACCAGAATGGGGGAAGATTACAGCTTTGATGAAATTCTGAGAAAGCTTGAATGTAGGTTTGGGTCAATTGATCTAACCGAAACAACTAGGGTGCATTTTCAAAATGCTTCTCAAAGAAATGAAGAGTCTCTAGAAGATTGGGCAGACAGGGTTATGTCACTGGCAACTTCAACTTTCAAAGATCTGCCTGAAATCTATAGAGTACAAGAAGCAGTGTCAAAATTTTGTCAAGGTTGTCTTGATAAGGATGCAGCAAAACATGCATGCTTTGAACATCCTAAGAGCATACAGGAAGCCTTAAATGCCGTAAAGCATCACCTGTACATCTCACAGGCAGTTGATGGGCAGAAAACAAAAAATCGCAGACGCGATGATTTGTCTGTCAATGAGATTACATTAGAAGATGTAAAAAAGATAGTGAATGAAGCTTTAACAGCAAACAAGTCAGAAAATAAAACAAGTACAAAACAAAATAAAGCAAAATCTGATGAAGAATGCTTCTTTTGCAAAAATAAGGGTCATTTTAAACGAGATTGCAGAAAATACAAAGCATGGTTGAAAAGAATGATATGATAGCCAGTGCTTATGAAATTGAATCTGTTTTTAATGATACTGGCAATCAAAATTTGGCTTTTAGTCAAATGAGTTGTGAGGGATCCATTTCCGTGATGGCTTCTAGCTGTAACGATTCAGATCAGGCAACAAATTTGCCAAAACATTTGCAAAGTGTATTCGAAGCATCAAAATCACACTTAAATTCCAGTCAGGCAGGACATTTGGCACGGGTCCTACGGGACTACTCTGATGTCTTTGCTGAAAATGATTTTGATTTAGGCAACTTTACGGCAATAGAACATGCAATAAACACTGGAGATGCAAAGCCCATTAAGCAAAAGATGTGTAGAACCTCAGCATGCTTCGTCAATGAAGAGGAAGCTCACCTCAAAAAGATGCTAGATGCTGGTGTTATTCAGGAATCATGTTCTGAATGGGCTTCCTCTCCCGTTCTCATAAGAAAAAGAGATGGATCAGTTCGCTGGTGTATAGATTATAGAGCCTTGAATGAGGTTACTATAAAAGATACATTTCCATTACCTTTGGTCGAATATTGTTTAGATACGTTGGCTGGGAATGTCTCGTTTTCTAAACTAGACGCAAATTCCGCATACTGGCAAGTCCGTGTCAAGCCAGAGGACCGTAAGAAGACGGCATTTTTGACAAAATTCGGATTGTTTGAGCATATTAGAATGGGTTTTGGGCTGACAAACGCTCCGGCTACATTTTCAAGGGTGGTGAACTTTATTCTAAAAGGTCTGACATGGAAAGTTGTTCTAGCCTTTTTGGATGATATCTTGGTCATGGGAAAAACATTTGAGGATCACATAAGAAACTTGTGTGATGTTTTGCTAAGGTTCAGAGTACATGGCATGAAATTAAAGCCAAGGAAATGTGTTTTCTTTCAACCAGAAGTTGAATTTCTGGGTAGAAATGTCAGTGGGGATTCCCTCTCAATGACATAGAAAGACACAGAAACAGTCAGAAATTGGCCCGAGCCAACTTCTGAAAAAGATATAGAAAGGTTTCTTGGGCTAGCAAATTACCACAGGTTGTTTGTCAAGAATTTTGCAGATCTAGCCCAACCCCTGTACAAACTGACAGGGGGGTGTCCCTTTGTTTGGGGAGAAAGGGAGAAAAAGTCCTTTGAAGCTTTAAAAACAGCATTGACAAGCCCACCGGTGTTAGCAATGCCTAACACAATGGACCATTTTATCTTGGATGTAGATGCATCCAATGTCGCCATAGGTGCCGAACTTATTCAAGTTCAAAATGGTGCTAAGAGAGTCATTGTTTATAGCAGTTTTTCTCTAACACCAGAACAAAAGAACTATTGCACTACAAGAAAAGAGTTTCTCGCCATAGTTAGATTTACCAGACAGTTTCGATATTACCTTTTAGGTAACATCTTTACTGTACGTACCGACCACTCCAGTCTTACTTGGTTATTGCGGTTCAAAGAACCGCAAGGTCAGCTGGCTAGATGGATTGAGGAACTTTCCCAATACCATATGATAGTAAAACACCGTGCGGGCATCAGACATGGAAATGCGGATGCGCTCTCAAGGATCCCAGATCCTTTAAGTCCATGTTCTGATTATGTAGCTGGCAATAAGCCTGAAGATCTGCCATGCGAAGGTTGCCACTACTGCTCAAGGGCACATCGACAATGGGCAAAATTTTGTGAAGACATCGATGAAGCAGTAGGTTTAGCAAAGCGCACAAGGAAGGAAACTCTCCAGGGGGTGCACCATACAGGGGCAGAGGCTCAGGAAAATAAACCAGGTACAGTGGGAATTAACAAAATAGCTAAAGAGGCCCCAAGGATAGGACAAGGGGGTCAGGGCGGTCTTTTAGATCTCATGGCCTCGGGCAATATCCAAGGATTGGGCGAGACAGAAGCCCATTTTGACATTGTGGCTTCACGGAAAGACTTTTGTCCTCACATTTCATGTTGCAATGTACAAACAAGCACTTCTAGTGCTCATCAAGTGGTCGACGAACCACAAACTTGGGGTTATTCGCATACAGATATAAGGGAAGCACAGCAGAGCAACAAGAAGCTAGGCATGCTTTTAGCGTGGCTAGAACACAACAAGCAACCAAGTGAGAAGGATCTCTTCTTAGCTAGCGTCGAAGAGAAGAACCACTGGTTGAATAAGGAGATGTTTGATCTCAGAAATGGAGTATTGTTTAAACATGATGAAACGGAGAGAGCGGGGGGGGGGGGGGGGGGGATTCGCTTTTAGTGATCCCTGACAGCCTCAAAGAGTCTGCTATGTCCCTCCATCACGAAATTCCATCATCAGGTCATCAGGGAGTAGCCAGAACTAAACAAAAACTTAAAGAAAAGTTTTACTGGTTTTATATGACTAAGGACATTGAAAAATACGTTCTCACATGCGATGTGTGTAATAAAAACAAGAAAAATAAACACTATGGCAAAGTCCCTCTTACAGAATTTCAGGCCGGTGCACCTATGGAAAGGGTTCACATTGATTTTATAGGCCCATTACGAAAGACAAAAAATGGCAATGAACATTGTCTCATGATGGTGGACCAATTTACTAAATGGCTGGAATGTATCCCCCTACCATCTCAGCGGGCGGAAGAAACTGCAAAAGCTGCAGTGGACAACTTCTTTTCGCGCATGGGGTTCCCTCTCCAGATTATATCTGATCAGGGAAGAAATTTTGATGGTAAGTTGTTTGAGTCCCTATGTAAGAGCTTACAGATCCACAAGGCAAGGACCACTCCGTATCGGCCTTCGGCCAACGGTCAGGTTGAACGATTCAACAGAACCTTGTTGGATGCTGTCAGGTGTTTCTTGGGGAGAAAACAAGGTAAGTGGGATCAATACATTCAACAAATTGCAATGGCCATGAGGGCATCAGTTGACAGAAGTACTGGGTACACTCCTAACAAATTAATGTTGGGGAGAGAAGTTAACACTCCAGCACAATTGATGTTTGCAAACCAAAAAGTCCAACCAAAGGACTATTGTGAGTACGTATCAGATCTTGAAAGAAATTTGCAAATAGCTCACGATACAGAAAGAGCAAACTTAAAATGTTCCTCAAAGCGAATGAAAAGAAATTATGATCTCAAGATCTTGCTAAGACTTTAAGCCGAGGGTGACATTGTGTATCTTTTAGATACAGCTGTCATTAAGGGTAAGTGCAAAAAATTAAGTTCACCATGGAAGGGCCCGGCCATTATCATCAAGAAAATGTCACCTTACATTTATAGGGTGAAATTGAATAAGTCCATATTTGTCGTAAATCATGATAGGATGATGCCTTGCAGGGATCGTAATTTACCTGCTTGGATAAAAAGATACAAGGAGTCAGCAGACGACCAAATAATGCCCCCAGATGATGATGATACTCTATATTGCATTTGTCGTGAGCCTTGGAAAGACAGGTTCATGGTACAATGTGATTTTTGCAATGAATGGTATCATGGGTCCTGTGTGAATGTAAGCATTTCAGACTCCTTGCAAATTGCCAAATATAAGTGTGAAAAATGTAAGGTAAATGAAACCAGAGTGGAATATTAAGAATGTTTATACTCCATTTCAGACTTCAGGATGTCAGATCTTACCAATACAGAGGTAACCAAACTCTTGAGCGGTGACTCCACCATGGAAGGCCTGCCCAGGCGGGAGGGGGACCAGACTTCTAGTTTGGTATCCTTCTTCGGGGACGACATTACTGATATTCAGGCCGAACAGCTGCTCTACTCTCCTGAACCCACGGACCCAGACGAGGCGACTGAGCCTAAAGAGAGTGCGGGTAGTCAACCCAGCTCGTCGTGTCCGACACGACGGATCGAACGGATTAAGCAACGGTAAATTACACGGCAGCCTATAATGTTCATTTACAAAAATATAATGAACTGGTCTCGATGTCTTATATCCAAAATACGTTACAGCCACACTAAATAAAACAAACGCAGACAATTTTTTCAATGTAAAAACTTTATAGATCTCGCACCTTGCATTGTGTACATTTGATAAGCTGACGAAAATTTGTTTCAATTGTGTTTTAAACTTTTAACCGGTCCGTGCATCAAACCCAGCGTTATATGACAAGTATCACATGACCTGTATAGGATGTTTAACTCGGGTACGGATGTAAATTAACTAGATTTGTCCATCTGTATTCATAGTTCATACACGCTACCCATGAAACTACCCTGATAGTGAGACGTATCGATTTATGTTATACACAATGACGCATGTCTGTAGTATGCACACGGACACTGACCTCTTTTAAAATACTCTCGTTAGACGCGTCCAAACCATCTGCAGACAACAAATTAAAAATAGCTAAGATAATAAGATTCTCATCTGAAAGCGTAGGAAATATCGTGCGAGAAGGCGAAAATGCTGAAACCAGCATTTTCTCCTTCTCCCTAAATGTTTTTTAAAGCCTTCCTATTTACAGTAAATAAAACACGGGATTGTTTGGTAAAGGGGTTAATTCAAAGCTGTATTATCCTATTCTTAAAATCTATAAACGTACAATTGCACTTTGATAAAATCTTTACCAGAGCTACTTGTGTACCGTGAAAAGGGGAACCTATACCACACGTGCAGGTAACCCTCAAAACATTTCTCGACACAGGTATGCCCCTTTCCGACTTCGCGATTTCACTGAAAAGTACCTGCAGCCAAGCATTGGCACGCACATGCGGTAGGCTACTGTTGTTCCTTCTGCCACGGTGTTTTCAAAAACAGTTGTTGAAAGACAAAAACAAAGCCACCTGGAATTAACCCCTTACGAGAGGGCAAAATTTTATTTGACCGAATTGAAAGCATTTACAGACGACAAATTAATTGTTGCTCCAATAATTGGGTTTGTATCTAAAAGGTTATGAAACAGTGTGGGAAAAGGAGTAATGCTGGTACCAGCATTTTCTTCTTTCTCCCCATAATGTTTTCAAAAGCTTTCTGTCTCAAGGTAGCCCGGTAGCTTAGACGGAAATGTACATGTAGGTTTGAAACCAGGGGTCACTGGTTCGAAACCCTAGCTCGGCCAATCTTACATAACATAACACATGAGCTATGCTCTGACAAAAGGAGCCTTAATGCATCTCCGTTATCCATGATACTAAGCAAGTCATCACAGTATTATATATCCCTAAAATCCGCTTTGTATAAAAGCCTACTAAATAATGAGGTACACTATCAGAAAATTGACCAAAAGCAAAAAGTTTCGGCCCAGGTTAGCCTGCGCGGACTGCACAGACTAGCCCGGGTCGACACTTTTTGCAAATACATCAAGTCCCCTTTTCACAGAGCATGTCTTATATTTTTATTGTGGTAATATGGGCCAGTAGCCCATTTTAGAAAATATCCACACATTGTTATGGCAACTTGGTTTTTGTAAATAAATAAATAAATAAATAAATAAATATACGAATGTTAAAACTAAATTCGTCGTACTTTTAATAAAATGCAAACACACAGTTGAAAAAAAATATCGAATAGGACTTGCCATTGTTGTTCGAAGATCAAAACGTATCACATGCACATGTCGATCCTAATCAACACCCACCGAAACCAATCTCGATATGGCCTGCAACATGCGAAATGAGGCCTTCGGACATTTGCGTAAAGTGTCGTCCTGGATTAGCCTGCGCAGGCTAATCCGAGACGGCACTTTACGACTACATAAGATTTTTCATACAGTAGACTTTCGTGAAACAGAAAATCGTACAAAAACGGGAAGCGTCGTCTCGGATTAGTCACAGACTGCACAGGCTGATCTGGGACGACACACTTTTACGCATATGTCCGAAGTTGCACGCCATAATTATAATACCTAATTTAACAACAGATTAGACATATTAAATCGAGAAATGTGACATATACATAGGCTGCATTTCCAATAACATATTGTGATTATGTAATAGAGAAAAATTAACTACATGACAAATCAGAAGTAAAAATGGGGAATTTGTTCCGGATTTGTAGCATTTTCTGCACAAATTTGCAAATATTTAATTAATTACGCCTCATTTTGCTCGGAAATGCAGCTATAGAAGGAATTAATGGTTTTAGAATTGTGTTTTCCAATATAGACATTTCTGTAATGATCAAATTGTTTACATAAAAAAAAAACTACATGATATCCGTCATCTATTACTTTTATGGAAGACTGCTCTTAATGAAAAATACATACGTTCTTCTTTTACAATACCGTTGTGTCGACCGAGATCAATCTTGAACTACTTTCACTGCCAACGTCGCATTGGATAGCTTTTGCGGACGGCGTAGGTCAAGATCAGACTGCACAAAACCAAATGACAGACTCACTTGAAACGAAAATGTAGCTTAAAGACCTCGAGAAAAGTCGAATCCATGTAGTTGGCAGCGAAAGAGTTACCGGTGGTTTGAACACCTGAAGTTTGCAAAAGCTTTTCTTAGATAAACAGGTAAGTTATATGATAGATAGCATTCAACATTGAAAAGAGATTTGAGCCATGCTCTGGCAAAAGGGGCCTAATGCATCTCCGTAATGCATACTACTAATCAACTCATCACATGATTATGGGTCAATAATAGCCACTTTTTTGAACAACCGACTGAATCATGAGGGAGACTGGTCCGTGAACATACAGAAAATTGATCAATAGCGAAAAGTTTCGGCCCCGGTCAGCCTGCGCGGACTGCGGAGGCTGACCTGGGTCGAGACTTTTCGCAGATGCATTAAGCCCCTTTTCACTGAGCATAACTCATTTATATTGTCTGTATGGTCCTTCAGAAGTTCTAAGTGAATCAGTGACAATGCCACTCTTGCTGAGGAATTTCTTTGAACCCTTATCCAGCTGAAAAAGTAAAATGAAACTTAAAAGTCGATTGTAAAACCCCAAATTTTGATATTTCAAAGTTTTTTTTTTTTTTTCTTTTTTTTTGAGGAGGGGATCTCTACTTATCGGACAGTGCACATCCACGTTCTGTGCAGTCTGATTTTGATCTACACTATCAGCAAAAGGTTGACCATTGAGTTACGCCTAAGGGTTAATCTTAACCCTTTCCCAAACGACAAATTTGGTCTGGTCCAAATTCAAAGTGTTTGCAGACGACAATTTTAAATTTGACGAAAATGGCAGAAAGTTCTCAAAAACGGTAGAAAACACTGTGGGAAAAGGATAAATTGCTCGTTACGAGCAATTTCTCCTTTTCCCACAGTGTTTTCAAAAGACTTGTACTGCAGACACGTGAAAACCAGGGCTTGTTTGGGAAAGGGTTAATTTGACTTGAGAGATATTGTGATATCCACACAAAACCCAAACCGTATGAAAATAGAAGATTTCTTACGGTAGTTTTATATGTGATTTTATCCTTATCATCTAGAGTTTTTTAACATAGCATTGCCTTGGATATCTATGTTTGGGCCTTTGTATTATTTCAAACCAATACTTCAAAAAATTCACAAAGTAGTCTAGACAGAGTGGGTATCATCCGCATTCTCCTATAATCACATGACTGTTCGTATATTTACCTACTCCAAGAAATTGTTTACATGCTAGGATTTGGACTGTCTACAGCTTTTCTACATGGGTACAGCACAGTTCTCCCCCATATAGAAGTATCAGCTCAACAATTGTGTCAGATATTCAAAATAAAAAAAGTGAGTTAAGGACCCAAACCTCTGACTGAAAGATCTAAACGCACTTAGAGACTTTTGTTTTGCTTGAGCTGCAAGCATAAAAAAGGCCTTAGTCCATTTAAGTTTTGGTGTGAATAGTAGACCCATATATTTATAAAAACTTCCATATGATGTCATTTTCATTACATTTCCACCTTTCGTATCGGACCAACATTTATACAAATGACAATTTGTGTTTCTTTTTTTTGAAAGCTCATTTTCATACCAGAATCTTGACAAAAGTTTTTCGTTGTATCACTGTATCGGCTGGACTGGCAACATCATCTGCGTACAATGTTGTTTGGAATATTGTTAGAAACTGATATTTCACAGTTATTATCATTGTTTAAATGTCAGTAAATATCGTAAATGAATAAATTAAAAACAAACAATTGGGACTGTACTAATCTCAAAGCTTTGTAGTAAACCCCCCCCCCCTTTTTTTAAGACAAGGGAAACAACTCTTGCAAGATTCACCAACATTTACACAAGATTTTTTTTCCTTTTAGATATTGATTAAACGTGCAAGAAATCTACCACTTATTTCGAGAGAGGACAGATCTTCAAATACCTCTTTATGTGAAATGTTGTCGAAGGCCTTTTCGTAATCAACAAACAGTACATGTAAACGACCCCTATTCTGTATTAATGCATGAAGAGTAAAGATAATTTTCAGTAGTACAATATCCATTTCTAAATCCAGCCTGTTTAAAGCCTAGTTTGATTCATTTCACTCCATTTATACAAACGAGAATTAACCATGGTTGCAAAAATCTTATAGATGAGATTAGATAATGAGATTCCTCTGTGGTTGTTTACATCGTTTGTAGATTCAGATTTATGTATTGGACAAATAATATTGTGACCATGCTTCTGGGTAATGGTCAGAATCATTTCGAAAAACAATTTTGCAAGTATTGGCACAATTGTGAATTTTGTACTCAAAATAAAATTGCCAAGCATGCCATCGGGTCCAGGGACCTTACTTGGTTTTAGTTTACTTATCATAATTCATGTCTGGCTTTCCGTGATATTAAAAATTCAATATCTCTGTAAATTCAGAATCAGAGTAAGTTAAATCACCGTTGTTACAGCAAGAACACTTATCGACTTTAAATAAACTGGAGAAATGTTTGTGTCATTCCGCTTTCGAAATACTACCATCATATGATGCTTTTTCTTTGTTTCTTAAAATTTCCAAAGAAGTTTTGGATTTTTTTCCCCGTGCATCAATTAGTTCCTTCTTCTTTACAGATGATATTAGATTTTTTTTTTTATTTTGACCTTAGTCTTAAACTTCTTGGCTAAGCGATATGTCAACAGGTCATTGTTATCATTACTTTTCTTAAAGACATTTAAAGCTGATCTGCTGTTGAAGTGTACATGTCATTTAAAGATTCGATTAAGTAATTAACATTTGAGCCATGCTCGGGCAAAAGGGAGCTTAATGCATTTCTGTGATTCATAATTACCAAGCAACACTTCACCTGATTATGAATCCATAAAATCCAATTCATCACACAACTGACTAAATTATGAGGTAGAACTATCCCTTGATATTCAGAAAATTTAAAGACAGCGAAAAGTTTCGATCCATGTCAGCCTGCGCGGACTGCGCAAGCTGACATGGGTGAATAGTTTTCGCAAATGCATTAAGCCCTCTTTTCACAGAGCATGGCTCATTGGTTAATAGTTTGCCAGACCAGGGGTTATCAAAAAGAACGTGGACCACCTCCTTATTTTGAAAACTACTTCACCTGGGATTACAAAAAACTGCATAGATGAGCCTTAAATTTCCATTAATTACCTGTTAACTGACTCAAGCTTTCAAATGTCGTCATATTCAAGTACCGGTAGGTAATGTGTGACGTCATTTTAATGATCTCATATTCTGCGTTAGAGGTCCAGAATGTCGGACGACGTTTTATTTGAGCCGAGAGTAATTATATAGAGGATCTTACATGAGTGTTTATGTATTTTCATTTTTATCAAAAGAGTTGACTGAAAATGTATGACGCGAGCCTTGGCGAGTGTCAAATACACTTTAGTCAACGAGTTTGGTAAAAATGATAACACATAAACACTCATGTAAGATTCTATTTATCACATAAAACGAATGACAGGCAAAATATATCCCGCATCATCACCTTTAGCCTACACACCATTCACGGGTCCATAGTTACAGTTGTAGTTTGGTTTCAAACGTGTACATACGCAAGTAGATAGTTCTTTGATATTTACACCGAAAGCAGAATGAAACAGTTTCTAGAGGGGATAAGTTCACCTATTTCCGCAATTTTGTTGATTTAAAAGACTTTCGCTGCATTTCTTTGTTTTTATTAAACATGAAAATCAAAAACTTTTCACGCGTATACGCCTTAGCAACAATGACGTCATTTTTTCCGCGAAACGGCGTAGTCGCACAAATTCCGGCACGTGCTGTGTCTAGTTTCTCCGGCTTCACGCGCTCAGAACCGGGACCCAAAAAACGATAATACACTAGTGTATTATCAAAAATAAGTCATGGGTTTAATACACTGCCGGCGGTTTTATGTGATAAAAAGTTTTACGTCAAACTCCGAAAGTCACATGATTTATCAGAAATCAAAACTACTTTAGAAAAAAATTACGGGGACTCTGCACTCCAGAAATCTGATATTCGTAAAAAGCCTAGATCGGACAGGATCACACAAGGATACGATACTATCAAAGATGACCCTAAATCTGGCCGTCCATCAACATCACTCACAGACAAAATTATCAAGGATGTAGAGCAGCATTGAAGACAAGATCGCCGAGATACTATCAGAAAATATAGTTATCATATTTCACATTTCATATAGAAGTGCCAAGGAGATTTTGACAGGCAATCCTGGAATGTCGCGTGTTTGCACAATGTGGGTACCTCGACTAATGATGCCTAAGCAAAGGAGTTCGAAATCTGTTTAAAAATTCAGCACGCATTAGGATAAAGGAATAAAACTTTAATGGTCGTATTGTTACATGCTATGAAACATGGGCTACACTTTAACGAGATTGAATCTATGAAACAAAGCAGTGTATGGGAATATCCAACATCGCCTTCCGCTATTAAAGCCAACCTTTCTAGGTAATTTGGTAAAGTTATATCATATGCATCATGTTTTGCTTTTATCCTTTTATTCTTCTAAATCATGTTGTATATATCAATACATACTACAGTCAATGCTGGGTTTTATGCCCACATTGTTCAAGTAAATTTCACAAACACCATAGAAAAAAAGCAGCCCGAGGTCCTGCAGAGTGACGTCACTTTACACCAAGATAACGCTCTAGCTCCTAAAGCCACAATTGTACAGGAAACTTTGCAAACACTAAACATAAAAACAGTTGCCAACCCTCCCTATAATTCAGTCCTCACCCCTTGTGACCTCTGACTAGTACCCGTTTGAAAGATTCTCTACGTGGAACGCACTACGAGAGAAGAGAGGAGCTAACCCTCTCTAGGACCGGGTCCTTTTGAGTAATGTCACGTGACGCGCTCGCACACGTGTTTTCGCGCATGGAAGCAAGAATGAATTTATAAGTGCATAGAATTCAAAGGAGGTTAATTTCAAAAACAGTAAACATTCCAAGTTGTTTTTTATAACAACATTCCCTTGCTGGTCCACGTTCTCTCTGATAACCCCCTTGTACATATAAAATTTAAGCGTAGAAATTGACGCAAACAATGGTTGTTTATCATCTTTCTAGAAATCTCCGAGTATTAGACGGTGTCTAACGATGGAGAGTCAAATTTCGTGACAATATGATTGACTCTTTAACCTACACATAATTGAGAAAAAAGAAGACAAAGACCAATTTCGACTGAAATTGGGCAAATTCATGTTTATCTAAAATTTCGAAATCATTTCAGAAAATAAATAAACTTATTAACACTGATGAAAGTCTTTGCGACAGGATACATTGTTTCGACGTTTATATGGAAAAGTAGCCAGCGGCTTGTGCAAAGTACCGATAAAAGAAACTCCATGTAACCATGGATAGGTGCACTGGACACGGCGATATCACTGAAGTAGCGTTAAAAAGCCGTTTTAACACCATAAACACCATTAAAAAAAACTTAAAAATCGGCATTGTATGGTAAAGGATTAACCCCTAGGCTGCTCAGCGCGACTCAACCCGCTTTCGCGGAAAGTGTAGGTCACGATTGGAGGCAATTTCTGTGCAGTTTGACTTTGGAAATACGTGACACTGATATAGTGAGATTTTCTTCAATCGAAAAACGCTTTGGCGTTGCAATATTCATGATTGCAAATGCAGTTTGCAGTTGGTAGCTTCACCCTTTTCTCTACAAATACATTTCTTTAATCCCTGGCGACACTTTTTCTTTTCTTTTGAAGCGATGAGGGAAAAAGACATTCTTTTTGTCATAAGCGATACTACTCCTTTTCCTTCAAAGCTTTTCATACTACCCGAGGAAAGAGATTTCTCCTCACCGCCCGCCCTTCCTTTAGAAATCGGTTGTAAATGCTGTTAACTTTCGAATAGACTAAAATTTTGTAAGTGCCTGGTAGTGTTAATGCGGACCTTTACTCATCGATGGTTAATTAATTTCCTTTTAAACTGGTACCCGTTGTATCTCCCGTAACCGTCCGTTGATACGAAGATCGGTAACAGGCTGCCAGTTTAAAATCCTTTCCTCATCGACGGTTACCTACAATCCTTTGCTCATCGATGGATCCCCACAAACCTTTCCTCACCAATGGTTACCCAAAACCCTTTACTCGTCGATGGTTACCCAAATCCTGTGTTCATCGACAGTTACCCACAATCCTCATTCGGCATACCTCGGTTGATCCGGTGATCAAATCCCACGGCTGTATCACGTAGCTTGATATGCACCTATACGGTACGTTTCATCGCCGGAAGCGTACCGTTTTACCATTATTGAAATTGTTCCTCGTAAAAAAGAAAACATGTCACAATTTTCTATCGATATCTTTCCAAGAATACTTCCGTCGGCAAACAGTTTGTACATTCAATTTTTATCGTGGTTTATCAATTCCGTTCGGATCTTTCATCGACGGATCAATATTATGTGAATAACTCACCGTGGTTGTTCATGTCGTTCATAAGCAATTTACAAGGGCGCCGCCATGTTTAAGATCATGAGATTGGTAGTTCAAAATGGAAAACCTCCTTTACACGGACGAGGTTAGATGTAGGTACGGAATCGGCTGAGTTGTGACGAGTGCCACAATCCTTTGCTGATCGACGGTTACCTACAATCCTCTGCTCATTGACGGTTATCGACAGCCTGTTTCTCATCGACGGTTACCTACAATCCTCTGCTCATTGACGGTTATCGACAGCCTGTTTCTCATCGACGGTTACCTACAATCCTCTGCTCATTGACGGTTATCAACAGCCTGTTTCTCATCGACGGTTACCCACAATCCTCTGCTCACTGACAGTTATCGACAGCCTGTTTCTCATCGACGGTTACCCACAATCCTTTATGTTTTCCCTATATGTTATCAAATCATAGCTGGATAAACCGACAGACAACATCAACAATCCCGTCTTTTAATGACATTGGGGAAGCTGGCTTTTGAAAATGAGAAAAAGGAAAAATTGCTCTGACTGTTTATTATATTTTGGGTAGCTCAGTCAGCTACGAACAAAACTAGAATTCCAGGGGTTGTTGGTTCTACTCCCAGCTTGACCAAGTTCTCTTCCGATGATTGATGATAGCAATTGCAACAGGATTCATTCATCTCTCCCTCATTGTCGAACATTGTTTCAACGATGTTTCAGCGGTAAAGCATCAAGTGATTTAGGAAGAATGTTGTGCAACGCGCTGATAACAGAAACTCCAGGAAAGCATGGATATGTGCATGGTCGCCACAATATAATACAAATAATGTTGAAAACGGCCTTGAAAACCAAACAATCATCAAATCATTAACCCTTTACCACACAATCCCGACTTTTAACGACCCTGAGGAGGAAGGCTTTTGAAAACATTGTGGGAAAAGGAGAAAATGCTGGTAACCAGCATTTTCTCCTTTTCCCACAATGTTTTCTATCCTACATAGGTCAAATTTCATTATTTGGGCTATATTTAATTTGTCGTCTGCAAATGCTTTCAATTTGGACTAGTCCAAAATTTTGTCGTTTGGTAAAGATTTAATGATTATGTGTGACAGTCAAAAACCCTAGATCGCTTTGTTAGATGAAATGGACCTTTTCAGCTAGGGAAAGAACTAAAATATTGCAACTTGATGATTGTTTTGGTCGGAATTTGCAACTGTCAGTGTAGAGCAAGACCAGAATGCACAGAATGCGTTGTCTGATCTTGATGTCATGCTTAGCACCCTGAGGTTAAGACCAGTATCAGTTACGACAGAAAGATCCTAGTTTATGAAACACACGTATAATATATTCATATTGTCCATGTAAAAACAATGATATGTGAAACAAAGATTAAGAGTCTTATTCAAAACACAGTTACAAAAATAATTGGTAAGAATATTTTACAATCAACAAAATGATTGTAGTAAGTATATCTAGACAAACTTAAACTTTGAAAACAACCGTGACGACTCTAGCTGGGTGATTGTTCTTTTTTATGACGTAAAATGTTCCATCATCAACATTTTCCCTGGCGCCGACCCTGGTAGCACAGTTATTAACCCTTAACCTACTAAAGAACTGAAATTTTAAGTCGATTTTTATTTTATTTTATCTATTTATTTATTTTTTTTCTGGGGGGGGGGGGGTTATCTCCTTATCGGACTGTTTAAACCCAAGATCAGACTGCATTCTGTGCTCTCAGCAAAAGGTCTTTGAGTCGCGCTAAGCAGCCTAAGAGTTAATTTGCAGGGCTTATCAGACCCCACCAGAAAAATCGTAAAAAACTGGACTATGGCTTGCTTGATAACACATTCTACATTACTTTAACGCTTTACAAGGCAATCCTGAGTTTTAACGACCTTGATGGAGAAGGCATTTGAAAAGATTGTTGGGAAACAAGAAATGTTGGAAATCAATGTTTTCTACCTTTCCACAGAGACAACTCGTCAGTTGAGCCATATTTAATGCGTTGTCTACAAAATGCTTTCAATGTCGACAGGTTCTAAAATATTTTTGCCTGGAAAAGTGCCTGGTAATTTTCTCTCAATATTGACTTTATATCAGATTCTGTAAACCATTGCAAAAAAAAAAGCAATTAATTGTCACATATGAACCATCAATATTCAAAGACAGCTTGGCTGAGACTGAAATCAAACTCACAAACAGTGGTTTATAGGCTCTATGAATTAGCAACTAAGTTAATGGTCCTGGCAAAATAGTGAAACAACAATTCTGATTGCTCAGATGAACAGTCAAAGCTGTAGCTACAATATTCATCCAAATTGAAAGCTCTTGCAGAGAACAAACTGAATGTAGCTAAAATGGTGGGATTTGTATAGGGACGGTTAGATTACATTAAGTGACAAGGAGAAAATGCTAGTTACCAGGAGTTTCTCCTTTTTCTACAATGTATTCAAAAACCTACCTCACTAGGCTTGTTAACCCTTTCCCAAACAAGCCCTGGTTTTCACGTGTCTGCAGTACAAGTCTTTTGAAAATACTGTGGGAAAAGGAGAAGTTGCTCGTAACGAGCAATTTCTCCTTTTCCCACAGTGTTTTCTACCCTTTTTGATAACTTTCTGCCATTTTCATCAAATTTAAAATTGTCGTCTGCAAACTTTCAATTTGGACCAGTCCGAAATTTGTCGTTTGGGAAAGGGTTAACTCTTTACCAAATGACAAAATTTTAGACTTGTCCAAATTGAAAGCATTTACAGACGATAAATCAACAGTGGCTCAAAAAATTGAAACATGATTTGGGAAGGGTAGAAAACATTGTGGGAAAAGGAGAAAATGCTGATTACCATCATTTTCTCCTTTTCCCACAATGTTTTCAAAAGGCTTTTCCTTCAGGGTCATTAAAAGTCGGGACTGTGTGGTAAAGGGTTAAAACATAGGATTGATTGCTTAAGAGTTAAGAGTTAACACTTAACTCTACCAAATGACAAAATTTTAGACTTGTCTAAATTAAAAGCATTTGCAGACGAAAAATTAAAGGTGGCCCACATTATGAAATCTGTTCTTGACAGGACAGAAAACATTGTGGGAAAAGGAGAAAAATGCCGGTTACCAGTATTTTCTCCTTTTCCCACTATGTCTTCAAAAGCCTTCATCCTCAGGATCGTTAAAAGTCGGGATTATTTGGTAACAGGTTCACAGGAAAAAAAAAAAACACTCATAGAAGTTCTTATAAAGACTGATAAGCAAGTAAATCATTTGCATTCATCCTACAAAGAATAAGCCCTTTACAAGAAAAAAAAAAATTTACTCTGGACAAAATTGAAGATGAAAAATTAAAGACTGGCTAAAATAATGGGATTGGTATTTTTGATGGGCAGTCAACATTGCAGGAAAACATAAAATGTCGGTTATCAACATTTTGTCCTTTTCCCACAATGTCTTCATGAGTCTCCTTCGATTGGGTCTTGAAATCACAAGATTGTTTGTTAACCCTTTACCACATGTCATATCGAAGGAAGTTACTGATGTAAATTCAAATGTTATTCAAATGATGATATATGTTCTTGGATAAGTAGAAAACATTGTGGGAAAAGGAGTTAATGTTGACTACCAGCATTTTCTCCTTTTCATACAATGTTTTCAAAAGCTTTCTTTTTTATGGTCGTTAAAACTCGAGATTGTGTATACTCATGCTGAAAGTACTCAATAAAATTTCAACAATCTGAATATGATGCTGTCCAGTAATCTTGCACACCCTAGCAAATGACTGTTTGATTATGACACTCAAAACATTGCAAGATCCTCAAAGCTATTTATCTGTTTATAAAAATCTCTAATCCACACAATGACACAAACATATTACAGAAAGATTCCTCAAACAACACAAACATTCAGGAAGTAAACACTAACCATGAGGTTTTAGCTGGCATATAACTGTCTGGTGATCTTGCACACTTGCATCAAATAAGTCAATGCAAAGGATTTCTAAAGTATTTGAAGCTCAAATAAAAAATAAATAGTAGAAGAGAAATAGTTTTGCTTGATTCATGCCTTTAATTCAGAACTTTGACAGAATGGCTGCAAACAGGTGTCTGCTAAAGATCACATGTAAAAAAGAAAATAAACTTAAAATTAGTTTTGATATCTTATAAAGTTGTGAAATATGTGTTTATTTTTTCTTTGTGATGAGGCACAAATTACTTGTTTGATTGACAGACAAAATCTTAGAGCTGGCCTCATCAGAAATTGATTCTTAGGGCAGTGTATATGAATATCTAGTCAGAATGATGTCATAGAGAAACTTTAAACACTTGCAGGTATAACTTTTAGCCAACGTCACTTTCTCTATTATTTCAAATTCCTACCCTGTTAATGACACTGCAGAGAAGTGGATAGAATTAAACAAAAACAAACTTTACAGGAAAGGAATCTACAAGATTACCAGACGCGCAAGATGACCGGACACTGCAACACACATACAAATGAGCCATGTTCTGGGAAAGGGGTGTTTGATGCATCTCTGTGGATCATTTTGCCTAGCAAGTCATCATTTAATCATAGATCCATAAAATCAACTTCGTACAACAATTGACTGAATCATGAGGTAAAAATTAATGGTCCTTAACCCTTTACCACACAATCCCGACTTTTAACGACCCTGTGAAAAAAGCCTTTTGAAAACATAGTGGGAAAAGGAGAAAATGCTGGTAACCAGCATTTTCTCCATTTCCCACAATGTTTTCTACCCTTTCCAAAACAAATTTCAATTCTTGTGTTGCATTTAATTTGTTGTCTGCAAATACCTTCAATTTGGACGGGTCTAAAATTTTGTCATGTGGTACAGAGTTAAACACATGGCAAATTGACAATAGCAAAAAGCTTCCAACCAGATCAGCCTGCGCGTATGTGCAGGCTAGCCTGGGTTAATAATTTTTCACCGATGCATTGAACCCCATTTTCCCAGAGCATGGATCATAAATGTACAGTAATTATAAATAATTTAAACAATAAATAACAAATTTTTTTTTTAATTTTAGCTAGTATTATCTCTATCAGTAATAGTAAAACAATTTTTGAAGGTTATTTAATGAGAGTTTCTATATACAACTTCATAATTTCCTGTAAATGTAATTGAATCAATAAATTAAAAAATTGTAGTAGCTCAGTTGTTGTAAAATCAAAATGTTCTTGTAAAACTATAACTGGTTCCAAGTTTATCCACCGCCTTTATTATTTATAAACTCTCTTAAACAGTTGATCAGCAGTTCCCGTTGCACTTGGGAAGAAATGAATGCTGTCAATGCTTCCAGACTAGAACTGCCCACCAGCTCCTGTACTTTTTTCACTAAATTTTGCTTCTCGGCATCGGTAAGATTTTTTAGTACTGTAACCATTGAGCAGTATTCATCTGATCTCAGATAGCCACATGCAGAACCTGCAGTAAAAATCAGTCATGTGATTTCTTTCTCCATCATGTAAGTATTTAATACTTTACCAAACAATCCTGAATTTTAATGACCCTCAGAAAGAAAGCTTTTGAAAACTTTGTGAGAAAAGGAGAAAATGCTGGTAACCAGCATTTTCTCCTTTTCCCACACAGTTTCTAAAGGTGAATCTTGTCATTGGAATAAATTGAAATTTTTGGTCTGCAAATGCTTTCAATTTGGACAAGCCTAAAATTTTTGTCATTTGAAAAAGAGTTAACCCTTTACCACACAATGACACCTTTTGACGCCCCTGGGAAAGAAGCCTTTTGAAAACATTGTGGGAAAAGGAGAAAATGCTGGTAACCAGCATTTTCTCCTTTTCCCACAATGTTTTCTACCCTATCAAAGAAGAATTGCACCATTTAAGCCACACTGAAATTGTCGTCTGCAAATGCTTTCAGTTTGGACAAGGCTAAAATTTTGTCGTCTGGTAAAGGGTTAACTTTACCACAATCCCAAACTTTGACAACCCCAAAGATGGCTTTTGAAAACCTTGTGAGAGAAGAAGAGAATGCTACCAGCCAACATTTCTCCTTTGCCCATAATGTTTTCCATCCTTTCCAGGACAAATCCAATCATTTATAATCTGTCATCTGGAAATGCTTTCAATTTAGACGGGTATACATGTAAATTGCTCTCATCTGGAAAAGGGTTATCTTCCACAGAGATGTGAAAGAGGAAAGTAAAAGCTTCATTGAAAAAAAGGCTAGTACTAACTAGAACTGTTAGAGACAAATACCCCCCTCCAGCACCTTATCAATGAAGCACCACAATCTGAGATCGGAAATTATTTTCAAACAAAGACCACCAGTGACCTGGACCTTTGACCCATGTGGCCCAAAAACAATAGGGCGCCTCCTTGGGTCATGTGCAACATTCGTATCAGGTTTCATGGTCCTACATCAAACAGCTACTGAGTTTGAGTATGGAAACGATTTTCAAACAAAGTTCACCCGTGGCCTTGACCTTTGACCCATCTGACCCAAAAACAATGGGGCCCTTCCTTAGATCATGAGCAACACTTGTATAAAGTTTTAGGATCCTAGATCAAACAGCTTTTGGGTTAGAGCACGGAAACGAAAAAGTCTACAGACGGATGGATTGATGGATAGACAGACAAACAAGTATACCCCTCCTCTACTTTGTTGGTAGGGGTATGATAAATTCTCCACTGGACAAAAAACAAAATTTTAGACATGGTGATATTGAGTGAGCACCGGCAGATGACAAATCCGATCTGTCTTATGCAGGGTGCCCAATCACGTACTGCAGTATGTAATTCACGTATAAATCCTACTCTGCGCATACAATTTTTTTGTGCTTATGTGCATGCACACACTGTCAAAAGTATGCACTTACAAAAAGAAAAGTAATTACATACACTGCATGTACAAATTAGATACCATTTCGTATTGCATACCAAACAAACAAAACAAAAGTAGTTTTCCTCATAAATGGGTACCATGCTTTGTCCTCAACACAGAGCGGGTTAACAAATATTTTCACTATATATATTTTGCAGCTCCCTCGTCTGTCTAAATAATTTTCGCTACGATTTTTTAAGGTGTCAGAATCCACCACGTGTACAGGAAATCTGGTAATTAATTTTCAGTGAGAAATTAAAATCATTTGATAATATTATGATGCACAGTTATCATTAAAAACACATTTTTTGACATATGAAAGCTGAGAAATCGAGCCGCAAATTACACATGTAATTTTCGTATGTATGGCATCTGCTGCAGAAAAAATGTCATCACAACAAAAGCTGTTAAAATATTTTACAGAGTGAAGATCTGAGAAAGGTAGGTTTACACAAGTGATTCTATCATTACACCTTTTGTTTTATTTTGCCCTACCACAGCATGGCCTTTATTTGACAGAGTTTGACCTTACAATGAGCCAATCAGCCTGGTCTTCTGTGATTTTAAAATAGCCAGATCTACGAACATCATCTTGGACAACAAGCATCAATCTGTCTACGCTTCCTTTTTAAAGCAGTTCTAATGTACTTCGCAACTTTGAGTAGGTTTAAAGGTGAAAAATCCTCCATAAAGGCAGTCGATTATCAAAACTCATGGCCGTGTTTGGCTTTTAAACCCTGACCGCTGTTGCGATTGTATCTAAGTATGTGCATGCCCTGGAGACATATGATGCATCCATATAATCGCCAAATGCACAATTTACAAATTTAATTAAGATCCCATTCATTATGGTAAAGGAGCTAGGGTGTTAAAATTCATTAATAAAACTGAAACAGCCCGAAGTTACTCTGTACCCCCTAATTTTTCTTTGTACCCCCAATTCAAAACCTAGGGGGTACAGTGTACCCCCAAATTGAAAACCCAGTGGGCATGCTGAGTCTTATGTGATTGGATGTGTCTTTGATATGGTAGAAAACATTACAGAAAAAGAAGAGAATGCTGGTTACCAATATTTTCTCCTTTTTACAACAAACTTTTCATTTGTCTTGTAACACATGAGTTGTAAAAAACAAAACAGGGCATTTTTTGAAGAAAACATTTTCAAAAGCGTTTTTCCAAAGTTTTGTTCAAGTATTGTTTGGTAAAGGGTAGACCAGTTTTAATGATCCTGAAAGAGAAGGTTATTGAAAACATTGTATGAAAAGGAGAAAATGCTGGATACCAGCACTTTCTCCTTTTGCCACAATGTTTTCTACCCTATCAAAGGCAGACAGCATCATTCAAGCTTCATTTTATTTGTCGTGAGCAAATGCTTTTAATTTGGTCTAGTCCAAAATTTTACAGTTTGGTAGAGAGTTTATTAATGCTCTCTTTCTCATATAAGACAGAAGGAAAAAAATCTTTAACTCTTTATCATACAGCTCAAATTTAGACTTATCCATATCAAAAGGATTTCTAGACAAAAAATTAAATGTGGTTACAAATGACTGGATATGGCTTTGAAAGAAAACATTGCTACAAAAGGAGACAATGGCGGCAACCAGCATTTTCTTCTTTTCCCATAGAGTTCTAAAAAGCTTTTTCCCCATAGGGTCATTAAAACATGAAATTGTTTGGTAAAAAGTTATAATGAAAATCCAATGGCCATGCGGCATGACAGTTCAAGAATCTAACACTGAACATACCAATAATGCTCCCAATCAGTGCCCCAGGGGGCCCACCAACTACCCCTCCAAGGGCTGTGCCACCTGCTGCCCATGCCATTTGTTTGAATATTCCTGCAACATAAAACAGTTTGTTTCTTTGTATTGGAGTTTAATGTTTAAACAGCTTAGGTCATTGCAGGCCGTCAGTGCACCTAGGCATATGTACCCTGACTTTCTCACACCAGTACTGACACAACTTTGTTTCCGAGCCATTGACTACTTTCTCACATGCATCAGAGGTCAGAGGCCAAAGATCACTGCATAGAAAGTTTCCCTCAACCGGCAACCTGCAACCACCAGATCAGGTCAACGGTCAGATACACTAACTACTGAGCTACCTGCCTGGATGCATCATAAGACAAGTTAACTGAAGTATAACAGTGTTCTGCCAAAAGGGAGGTTCTGGGACATAGCCCCAATAAATTGGAAAAATGTCCCTTCATAATGCACACAAGTGAACCTTGTCTCATTCAAATGTAATGTAGTTAACCCTTTCCCAAACAAGCCCTGGTTTTCACGTGTCTGCAGTACAAGTGTTTTGAAAACACTGTGGGAAAAGGAGAAATTGCTCGTAACGAGCAATTTCTCCTTTTCCCACAGTGTTTTCTACCCTTTTGGAGAACTTTCCGCCATTTTCATCAAATTTAAAATTGTCGTCTGCAAACTCTTTCAGTTTGGAAGGGTCTAAAATCTGTCGTTTGGGAAAGGGTTAACTCTTTACCATACAATCCCATGTGTTAAGGACCCTGAGAAAGACGCCTTTTGAAAACATTGTGGGAAAACCAGAAAATGCTAGAAACCAGCATTTTCTCCTTTTCCCACATTGATTTCTACCCTTTCAAAGACAAAAATAATCATTTCAGCCAGATTTATCTTTTTGTCTGCAAAGGCTTTCAACTTGGACCAGTTTAAAATTTTGTTGCTTGGTAAAGAGTTAAGAATTAGTCTTGAGTGCATTTGTCTCATTACTTCTACAAGGTGATGAGACAGCTGTCCCCTCTCTTAACCCTTTCCCAAACAAGCCCTGGTTTTCATGTGTCTGCAGTACAAGCCTTTTGAAAACACTGTGGGAAAAGGAGAAATTGCTCGTAATGAGCAATTTCTCCTTTTGCCACAGTGTTTTTTACCCTTTTTGAGAACTTTCTGCCATTTTCATCAAATTTAATATTGTCGTCTGCAAACTCTTTCAATTTGGACCAGTCCAAAATTTGTTGTTTGGGAAAGGGTTAATAACCCTTAATAACTCTTGGCATAACACTGGTATAATATGGCCCACATCATTTAACCTGATCCAGGTCAACATCATTTACATATGTCAAAATTTACCCTTGGCATCCAAAAGGGCTGCTTTTGGCATATGTCCCCAATGGTCACAGAAATATTTCTTACTGTATGCTCGAATTAAATTGCTCACCTATGTATATAACTACCTAACTGAGAACTAGCTCAAGTCTTTTGTAACTTCAGCGAATACAAACTAAACTTCCCGAATAATAGTCGGAGTGCTATTTATATGCCTACTTATATATTCAGCTTAAAGGTCAGGATCAGGCTAAATGAAGTCAGTAATAAAACATTTTATTTCTCATAATGTCAGCTCTTGAAAAATCCAGCTAATATCAGACTTGCCGGCCAAACCCCGTAGCTTAGTCTGTAAAGCACAGGTATAGTGGTCCACAGCTTGCCAATAGTTCGATTATAGATTCAGCCAAACTCTTTTTTACTTTTAAATCTTTACTAAACGGTAAAATCTTAGACTTGTCCAAATGCAGAGAATTTGCAGACACCAAAACAGTTTTGTTCAACTCTTTACCGAACGACAAAATTTTAAACTGGTCCAAAATGAAAGTAATTGCAGACAACAAATCAAATCTAGAACCAGATGATTTTTAAAGTTTTCACCATAGAAGCCTTTGTAAAACTTGTGGTCCCGGGGCGGGACCAATTTTGACTCCAGTGCTGTAATTTGAAGACACTTGGTAGAGGCCCATTAGATGAAGTTACATGCCAAATCTGGTAGCCCTAGGCCATATGGCTTCGGACAAAAAGCTTTTTTAAGTTTTCACTATATGAGCCCATGTAAAACTTGAGACCTGGGGGCAGGGCCAATTTTGATCCCGGTGCTATATTTAAAGAAACTAGGTAGTTCATTAGATGAAGCTACATGCCAAATTTGGTTTTCCTAAGCATTATGCAAGACAGTGGACAAGACGATTATTAAAGACTTTCAATATATTTTAGTTTTGTTGCCATGGCAACAAGAGTTTTTTAAGGAATCAAATTCTTTCAAGAAATTCTGAAGAGGACCAGGATCATTTCTGTGAACTTTGGTCAAAACTGAAAGGGTAGTTTCAGAGAAGAAAATGTTTGAAATAAGTTAACACACAGACAGGCCTATGACATAAGCTCGCTGGCCTTTGGCCAGTGGAGCTAAAAAATCGATAATTTGATAATTTAATTAGTCATTCACAATTGCTTTCAATTTAGACAAGTCTAAAATTTTGTCATGTGTAAAGATTTAAAAAAACCACCTTTACTCGTCTTTTTCAGCTCTTCACTTGTGTCCAGAATATCCATTAGATGTTTATAGTATGGAATAAATGCTAAACCCACTAAATTTGATGCCATCTTGGTTCTTTAGGTCTGAAATGGACAAATGCAAAAGCAAAACCCTAGATTTTACATTTCTAAAGGTTCCATTCAGCAATTTTGCACAGATGTCGGACTGAGCCCATTTCACTAGTACAGATGACAGTCCTCAACTGCAACTTTAATTTTTTAGACAAGTCACATCCTGGTACTGAGACATTTGCAAAAATAATGTGAGAAAACTCTGCGATTTGGTGCATATGTGTAAACTCTTATATTTGCACAAATTGATGACAAATTCATCTTTTGCTCTACATTCTTACATAAATTTCCCAAATTACACAAAAAAATGGCTGCCAAACATGATAAGTTTCATTAGCTTTTTCATGATTTACATAAACAATTTTTAAAAGCGCTTAAAGTAATGCAATGTTTAGTAATTTGTCCATAGTCATTTGTGTTAATTTGAAAATGATTGCATTTTGCTGCAATAGAGAATAAACCCACAAAACAGAAAGTCGGTACTGTAAGTACAGCACTGTAGCTCTTATGTAGCAGAAATGAATTTTTGAAGTTTAGCATTACCATGAATGTGGCATTTTCCTTACAGTACATATTTTGAAAGTAAATTTAAACCTGTAAACATGTACTTTGCAGAGGGTTAACTCTACCTGTTGTTTTGACAAGCTTATATGGCTGTGTTTGCTGGTGGTTGGCCTTTTTGGGGTTTATCTCCAGTAATACTGCTATATAATTGAATGATATATGCAAAATTAGGTACCCTACTCACAGTTGTATTGAAAACATACATATTGTGTAGATAAATCAGTCTATTTTGCTGATTCATCTGCTACACAGGTAGATTTTACCTTTCTCTGGACAGCCATTTGGGGGTTCTTATCATCTCATTAGGGTTCATTTTTCCATTTCACTACTGTTTCATTCTTCTATCACCTTTTTTTTTTTTTTTTTTCCCTCAGTAATGTTTCTATAGTAAGTAAATTCTTTATAGGTAATAAAGATTCGTTATTCTTGACATATTCTCTGTTCTTCCATTTTCCTTTAGAGAAAAAGTGAATCCAGCTATTCTAACCTTGCTGCTGCATTTGGACAAGCCAAAATAAAAGTTTTGGGTTGCTCAGAACTAGCAGTCAGGTTACACTTAAATAATCGATAGTTCCTGTCGAAAAATCTTTTAGTGGAAATGAAATAAACGATTCATCCAAAACTGTGATTCATCATCAGCTATCATTCTGTTATCAAAATGGATGACACGGAAATCGGATGACGACAGCTCCTGGAGGGTGGGCAAATCTTTTTTTACACGTCAACTTGAAGTTTTTTCGACTGTACATGTATGTTGGTCAGATCTCGGCAACCTGGCAGTTCATAAAGTTTTAAGATTTATTTAACTAATCTCAGCATAACTGTGCTCATGCATGTATGCGGGTTTTCAAGAAAAATATATGTATCATTGATAAAATACATATTTATAGGATCTTACAATGTTTTATGGTAGTTTTTTCACGACTGAACCCAGGCAGTTGTTTGGAGTTGCATACCTTTCTAATTATAGAAACATCTTTTTTTTTTTTTAATCACGCAACCGTCATCTGTGGTCTCCTCTATGAACATTTCTTCGCAGAAACTTGACCATAAGGTAAACTAAGAAAAACGGAAAGTCAACGACAAGTGAAATAGAAACTACTGTTGAAATCGGGAGTAAATTTCTGATCACACAAAATGAAACTAAAATTCGGTGAAGACTCTTTAAAAATATGTGTATTCAGCAACAAAACTTCCATAATAAAAATGAGGAGAAAGCTACCTGAAAAGTGTAACTAACCAGCTATACAAACGATCACCCTGAGATGATGTAACTGACACTAATTAGACATCAGAGACATGTAATTTCTTATGTCTACGGACTTTCACTTTAATTCGCGCATTAAAATTCGCAGCCTTTCGGTCTAGTTGTACTTCATACAAAAATGGTTATAATGCGGCCCCCCGTCCATCTCATGTGCAAAATTTCACCACAGCCACTGTTCGAATGGAGATAAAATTAAACCCGTTACTGGACAATCCCTTCTGTAAAGGTCCCTAAAGGTCCCTAATGGAGACAGCATAGAAAAATAACCTTGTGGAAGATGGAAAATACGCTGGTAGTCAGCCACATTTTCTTCTTTCTCCACAGTGTTTTCCACAGCCGTTTTTTCCAGGGTCGTTAAAACACGGGATTGTTTGGTAAGTGGTTAAATGACAGTGGTATGAACTGTCATTCTGTTATATTAGGTAGCACATGACTGATCAATGACTCACGATTGATGATTGAAATGTGTTTTATGTCACTTCCTACAATAATTCAGTCCTATCACATGTACAGCGACTGCTCGCTTACTCATGCTTGTCTTGGCATTCACCAGTTCTAGGCTGGAGCTCTTAAGTGTCTTGCCCAAGGTCATTTCCATGAAAAATCAAGTGCTTCCAGTGAGGCTCAAACCCGCGGTCTCCAGTTACAAGTCCAGCTGCACTTTACTAAATACTGAGTCATGAATGTCGTCTGCAGATATATAATGTGTGTGTGTATATAAAATATAAAACCGCAGGCGTGTGATATTTCAAATGTGGAACAGAGTTACTCAGAATATCCCAAAAATGCTGTTATTCATTGAACCTTTATTTATATTGACTAGATCGCTGCATCTAAATCTATCATAACTTATAAATGAGAAAATCATATTCCTATAATATATCATATAAAACCCTAGAATAATTTGATGTGCATTCTAATTCTTAATGTAGCACACAAATGATTGATTGGTGTTTTACGCCGCTTTCAACATTATTTCAGTCATATACGGCGACAATTCACATAAACATGTATATAATCTAGTGATGCTCGAACCCAGGGCCTCTAGATCAGGAGTCCTACACTTTACCACAGAGCCACGCAGGACTCGTAGCAGCTACGAAGCAACACGATCAAAGTAAAGTTGGAACACGCGAAAAGTCTTGTTTTTTCATGATAAAGTTTCTTACGATAAATAGATGTACTAGTAAGCACTAGGTTGTGTTGTGTTCCCAACCACTTCAGTCAAATCGACTTTTTCACGTGAGATTAGATTTGGTGAGATTTCAAAGGATTCGAGATTGGCTCCTATGTAGAACTAAATGAATTGCATAAATCTGATTTAGGTTCTTCTACTAACTGTACAACATCAATATTTGTAAGACACTATATATATATACTATTCACGAATAGCCATTCCTGTTTTACAATTACGCCTACCTGAAAACCCAGTGCGCAATTACCCATGATTATGCATAAGCATGAAAGTAATACGCAGCTATAGATATCAATTCCGTCTAGATCGATTTCGAGATAAGCCACGCTCTGGCAAAAGGGGGCTTAACGCTTCTCCGTGGTCCATGATACCAAGCAAGTCATCAAATGAATCATGAAGCCATACAATCCATTTTGTCTAACAACCGACTGAATAATCGGGTAGAATGGTCCTTTGACATACAGAAAATTAACCAATAGCAAAAAGTTTCGGCCCAGATCAGCCTGCGCGGACTGCGCGGGCTGACCTGGGTCGATAGTTTTCGCAGATGCATTAGGCCCTCTTTTCAGAGAGCATGGCTCAAATATTTTTTAAGAAAATCTTACCGTGACAATTGAAACTTGACAGGTTGTCAAGAACAGAGTGCAAATAACCCATAATGTTGTAAATAATACCTAACCCTACACGCGACTCAATAATCTTCAACGGATACTGTAGATCAAGATCGGATTGTACAAAACGTAGTCTGAACTTGGATCTACATTGGCCGATAAAGAGATAACTTTCCCACAAAAATAACTTTGAAAATAGAAACATCTGGGTGCTTACTATCGGCTCGAAAGTTTCATTTAACTTTTTTAGCAGGTTAAGGCTTAACAATTTACCAAACCATAAAATTTTAGACAACTTCGAATTCGCACTTGCAGACGACAAATCAAATGTGACTCAGAGGATGAGATTTCACAAGTTAGTAGAAAACATAGTGGGATAAGGAGACATTGCTGGTACCAGCTTTTATTCTCCTTTCTCACAATGTTTTCAAAGGCATTCTCGTCTCAGAGTCGTTTCTAAAACATAGAATAGTATGGTATAAAAGGTTAATCATTAGAATGCCAATCAGGGAGGGGAGGGGGTGTTGGAAGGTACTACAGGTGTAAGCAAATCGTGTATCCATACAAATCGATATACATGTATGTATGCAATATACAAAGACCGGAACCCTTTTTTGAGGTTGTAATATTGGTGGCATTGTTTACTTTTTATTAACCCTTTCCCAAACGAGCCCTGGTTTTCACGTGTCTGCAGTACAAGTCTTTTGAAAACACTGTGGGAAAAGGAGAAATTGCTCATAATGAGCAATTTCTCCTTTTCCCACAGTGTTTTCTACCTTTTTGAGAACTTTCTGCCATTTTCATCATTTAAAATTGTAGTCTGCAAACTCTTTCAATTTGGACCAGTCCAAAATCTGTCGTTTGGGAAAGGGTTAAGAGGAATGTCCATTTCATTAATTTGGCGTTTTAATGATTTTAAAACGCACCTGACAATCGGAGGGTAAACCACAGGCATTTGGTTGTTTCCACAAACTTTGCCCTGTACATAACCCATTAGTCTTTTAGACATAAATGTTATTAAATATTATTTAAGGGTGAACCTTAATGAAGAATTCATGGAAACTGGACGTCTATGAAAAACTACACAGAGGATGCATCACAACAACAACAATAAAGGTGGCGCGGGATTGATTTATAGGCCTACGTAGTAGCCTACTTAATCAGCCCACCCTGCCATTTTTTTTTTTTGTGACAAGCCCCTTGAGACTGTCAGTATTAAAAACACTGTCTTATTTTCTTTTAAGTTTTTGTATTCGGCTACTGTTCATTCTAAACAGCACTTTTTACTGTAATTGCTATTTTTGTATTGACACAAGGTGCACAGTATGGGTCGCGCTCTGTGCAAAGGTGGTTTAATGCATCTGCTAAAAGTTTCAACCATTGTCAGCCTGCGCATTGAGACGAGACCATGTCAAGATAGAGCTGTATACCTACATCTAAACTACCTTTGCGATTGCCGCCTTACTGCAACAGAAACGGCTGTTAACCCTTAAGCTGCTAAGTCCGACTTACTGACCTTTTGCGGACAGTGTAGATCTAGATCAGACTGCACGTTCTTGAACATGCAGTCTGATCTTGGATCTACACTGTCCGATAAGGAGATATCTTTCCCCCCAAAAATACCTTTGAAATTGGAAACTTTGGATTTTTACTATCGGCTTGAAAATTTCATTTTTTTACTTAGCAGTGTTAATATTGTAGGCAATCATAACCGCCACATTCATGCACAAACAGTAAGAAACCGACTCTGCGATGACGGTCTGCGATCTCGTCGTCCTTACGTTAGTTTACCCCTTACTACCACACGTCGTTTAGCGTAGTAGAAGGCACATGCTCTACGACTGTTCCCAACGCATCGATGGACACGTTTGTTTTTCACAGACTAGTCTCGGTCTACTCTGTTTTGCCGAGATGGTCGACGTCGTGTATGTCAACGTCGTGCTGAACGTTTTGTCGACGCTTGCGCTCTTGAGGGGGATAAGTTTTGAGGCGGCTTGATTGTAGTATAGGGAGGGATATCGCACGGGGCGAAGTTGATCCTGGTAAATGGGAATTTAACTGCGGTAAGATACAGGGATGAAATTTTTCGCTCTCTTGCTGCTCTAAATGTGCAACAGCACAACCTAAATTTTCAGGACGACAATGCCCAGCTTCATGAAGCCAGAGCTTGTCGACACTCCCTAAAAAATCATAATATTAAATCGACTGTCCGCGGTCCAGTTCAGATTTGTCCCAAATGAACAACTTTGAGTGAACTGAACAGGAAGGTAAGGGTGCGTCAGAATCCCCGGCTTAGTTCTATAGGTAAATTAGCACTTGTCCTGCTAAATTAAATAAATGAAACTTTCAAGACGATAGTAAAAACCCATTTTTTTCTATTTCAAAGGTATTTTTGGAGAAGATATATCTCCATGTCAGGCAGTGTAGATCCAAGATCAGACTGCACTTAGCAGCTTAGAGGTTACTGGAGAGATGCATTATACATACAAACATGCATAGGTATATGTAGGCCTACATAGAGGATATTTGTTTTTTTCGATGACACATCGAACTTTATTTCATCGAGTGGACATCATCGGTAATATTTTCACGAGTGACGCAGTATGATGCTCACGAGATGAAATATATTTTGATCTTTCACCGAATAAAAAAAATCTATTTATTTCATGGCTCTAAACCCTTTTTTGTTGGGACTTTAATCAAAACTTTTTAGTGTCATTAGTGAGCTTTCGGTAGTTCCATACCAGTGAGTTTATCGATCGTTAAATTTACTGGCCGAAACGGTGAAATTATCAAACCATAAAACAACCCACCAAACTACCGAAAAGCATGAAATAAAATTTCTTTATCAGTAATAATTTGTTATGTTCAAATCGATCGGTTTTTCAATAGGTCATTCTACAGTTTACCAACTAACTTCACTGTACGATCAACTTGTTCAGTCCTTAGATAATAAAACTCAAACCTGTGTCATCTTTTGTGACATTTCTAAAGCTTTTGATAGAGCTAGGCACACAGGGTTAGTAACTTAGTATTCAAACTGAATTAAGAATGGTATATGTGGACAGTTGCTTAATTAGATTGAAAAAAAAAAATTATTAGATTAGCGAAGCTAGTCTATAGACATCATGATTGACCCAGATTCAAAGTAAACAAACAAAAAAAAAAACCCCACAGTTGCCAAATACTACCTCACAGACAATACTTCTTTCTGTTAGTTAGAAATCTTAATTCTGTTGTGTATGACAGTTTTGACAAAAACCACTAAATCTCTACCACTCCACTTTGAACATGTCCTCTTACAAAGTAATAGACTGAACAAGATGTCATTTAAAAGGTACAAGATCTTTGCTTATATGTAAAGTTAGTGACCTATGCAAAGCAGGCTTGTGACTTAGGTAACTTAGGTAACTTGTAGCAAATCCCAGCTGCATTAACCCTCACTGGACAGGGAACTGGTGTCATTCCTTCAGTCACTCATTATTTAGACCATTGTGTACAGCTAAACTGTTATGTTAAACTGTTATTTTAAATCTTGGATGCTAATCCTGTACCACACAATCCCAAGTTTTAATGCCACTGGGGAAGAATCCCTGGTAACCATCATTTTCTCCTTTTTCCACATTGTTTTCTGCCCTTTTGGAATCTGGTTTTATCAGTTCAGCCACATTTAATTTGTGGTCTGCAACAGCTTTGAATTTCATTTTGTAAAGAGTTAAATGGTTAACTATATCTTGTCTATTAGTTATTGACATTGATTGTATGGTGTTTAACGCCGTTTTCAACATTATTTCAGTGATATAATGGCGGCCAGTGCAACTATCCATGCTTTCCTGGAGTTTCTTTTACCAGCACCACCACGACTCAGTGACCTTTTGTGAACAGTGTGGATTAAGATCAGACTGCATAGAATGTGCAGTCTGTTCTTGGATCTACACTGTCCTATAAGAGAACATATTTTCTGCAAAATGTAACTTTGAAATAGCAATATTCATGTGTTTAAAATGGCTTGAAAGATTCATTTAATTTTTTCTAGCAGGTTAAGGGTTAAACTTAAACTGGATTATAGTTAATCAATAGCATGCATAGTCCCGGTGTACAGGACTTGCTGGTTCGATCCCTGGCTTGGTCAATTTCTTTCAGAGGATTGATGATAGTCATTGTGACAGGATTAATTCCTCTCTCAAGTTTTGACGATGGTTATGTGGGAAAGCAGCCAGTGGCTTGGAAAGAATAGTGTGCAGAGTACTGGTAACAGAAATTCCAGAAAAGCATAGATATGTGCACTGGCTACTGCTACATAACTGAAATAATGTTGAAAATAGGGTTTAACACCATACAATCAATCAAATTCGCTAGTCTGTCAGTACTTTGATTATTATTGCGGTTGTTTTTGTTGTTGTTGTTTAGCGCAGTTTTCAACATAAATTCATACTTTCCTGGACTTTCTACTATCAGCTCTTTGCACATCATTCCTTTTTCAAGCCACTGCTTCCCTACATAAACACCATCGAAACAATGTACAGCGGGTGATGCAAGGACTGATGACCTTCATTTCGTTCATTCCGTCACAGAGAAACCCCATAATTTGAGCCACATTTATCATGTGTGCTTTCGATTAAAACGAGTTGTCTGCTGAAGGCTTAATCTAAGGAATACAGCAATCCCTTTACCTTACAATCCCCAGTTTTAATTGGACCTCCACGAAAAAGGATTTTTTAAAACAATGTGGAAAAGGAGAAAATCCTGGTAACCTTTTCCCACATTGTTTTCTATCTTGTCAAACACGTATTTTGTAATTTGTGCAACATTTGTTATCTGCAAATGCTTTCAATTTGGAATAGTCCTAAATTTTGTTGTTTGGTAACAACTTGAACAATTTTGATAAAGGACTATGACATGATGCTACATGCCAAACATCAATACTCCAGGCCTTGAACCAGAGCCCAGTAGTGCAGTACGTAGCATACAGGACTTGAAACATGGTGGGAGGGGGAGGGAATTCTAACCCCCAGCTCAGCAAACTATTTCAAAGTATTGATAATGTTTGTTGCTACAGAATTCATTCCTAGCTCAGCCACAACTGATCATTTTTCAACAATGATGATGTGGGAAAGCAGCAAATGTCTTAGAGAGAATATTGCGTGGAGTACTAGTGAACTCCAGCCAAGAGTGGATAGATGCACAGGCAGCAAAAATGGGACTGAAATGATGTTAACCCTTTCCCAAACAACAAATTTTGGACTGGTCCAAATTGAAAGAGTTTGCAGACGACAATTTTAAATTTGATGAAAATGGCAGAAAGTTCTCAGATGGGGTAGAAAACACTGTGGGAAAAGGAGAAATTGCTCGTTACGAGCAACTTCTCCTTTCCCACAGTGTTTTCAAAAGACTTGTGCTGCAGACATGTGAAAACCAGGGCTTGTTTGGGAAAGGGTTAAAAAGTGGCATTAAACACCATACAAAGCAAGCCTTGAAGTTTAGGTACAAATTTTGTAGTTAAGTCGCAAGCCGTACTAGTTAGAAGGAGAGTAACTCTGTATTAAAGTTGCACAAGTCTGTAAGAGTTGTCTGCAATATTGATAGAAGGCCTCAGTGCTCAGGTTGGATGTTTTCATGAAAGACCAAGTTGGATGGCTCAGTTGGTAATGTCAAGGACCTGAAAAAAAGGGGTCCCTAGACTGACTCCTACCTTGGGTGATTTTTTTCAGAGAATTGATGATAATCACTGCGACAGGATTCAGTCCTCTCACACGACTGAACAATTATCTGATGATGTTAAGGTGGGAAAGGAGCCACTGACTTGAAAAGATCACTGTGCTAAGCACTGGTAAAACAAACTCCAGGAAAGCATGGATAAGTGCAGTGGCAACAATGATATAATATATATAACTGAAAGAATGTTGAAAAAAGCTTCAAACACCATACAAACAATTGATTATAAAAGTAAGATCCCAGCAAATTGGGAAAAAAAAAGAAGCTTTATCAAATTACATGTATTTAATCAATGTACTTATTGACCAAGCATGTACAAACTGACAAGCTCCAAATACAACAAACTTCATTTATATTTTGACTATGTGTACATGTATATGAAAACAATTAGCCCTATTGCAGGGCAGTCTTTGACCTGAAGCATAAAACAGAGACAAATTTAATACAGACGATTACATGAAAGTATACATGTATAACAAACATCAACATTATGGCCCCCTTTTTTTTCAGACAAAAGCATTTTTCAGTGGTTTCCCTGAAATTCCAATTCAATGTGACCCAGGGGACAATCCTCGGCACAAGGGATACGATTTGAACAATCATAATCTTGAAGACCATTCAACTCTTACCATACTATCAAAGTCTAGACTTTTCAAACACTGTTTTAAAAAGCCTTTTTTCCCAGGGTCCTTAACCCTTTACCACACAACAAAATTTTTGACTCATTCATAACAAAAGCATTTGTATAAGAGGAAACTAAACACGGTTCAAACGATGAGATTTGTAACTGAAAGGGCAGAAAACATTTTGGGAAAAGGAGAAAATGCTGGTTACCAGCATTTTCTCCTTTTCCCAAAATGTTTTCAAAAGCCTTTTTTTCTCAGGGTCATTAAAAGTCAGGATTGTATGGTAAAGGGTTAAACAATGTAGAATTTTGGGAAAGGGTGAAAAAATAAATCAACGTTTGTGTGTGTTTATGGCTGCATGGATAACACTGAGCTTCCAGCAAACTGGAACAAAGTCCAGTCCCAACATCCTGATAGATTGAAAAATTGCTTAATTTGCACTATGAATCCATTTTTCACATTTTTTTTTTTTTACCAATTTTCATTTTGCAGTGAATTACAGATATACTATTCATGTCTCCTGCTCAATCCTTCTTTTTTTTCCAAACGCCTTTTTCTCTCTTCTCTTTCTTAACAAAAAAACAATTGGACTGATCAAGAGAGAGAGAGAGGTAAAGAGAGCAATAGACAGATAAAGATATTTGAATCTTTGCTGAATATCACAGTTTGACTAGAGACTGGTTGTATGTGATTATGAAAATACAATGTACCGGTACTATTTTTCTATCAATTCAAGAGAAACATGATAGTCCTATTTGGTTCATCAGAGTGCATAAAAACAAATGTAATACATGTAATTTAGTACAGTCTAACATGTGTTAACCCTTTACCACACAACCACAAGTTTAACGACCCAAAGGAAAAGGACCTTTGAAAACATTGTGAGAAAAAAAGAAAATGCTGGTAACCAGCATTTTTCCTTTTCCCACAACATTTTCTATCCTTTCACCAAAGCCCATTCAGCCACAATTAATTGTCATCTGCAAGTGCTTCCAATGTGGATGACCCCACACTTTTGTCACTTGATAAAGAGTTAAGCAAGCACCAAAGGGATACTCAACATTGTGCCAAACACAGGTACTTGCTTATTACAGGTACATTGCAATAAACCTGCCTCCTGTGGGAACTTGCTATATGCTTGCTTGAAATAAGCTGTCTGCTTAACAGAGTTAGCCAATAATGAAAGGTTTTGCTGTAACTTAAATTTTACACAGAGGGGGCAATATGCGCAACTCTAGCTTAAATCTCTATCCCTCAAGGGCAAACGACCAAGAGCTAACCATGCATTTGCCAACCCTTTGCTCCAGTTGCTTTTTCAGAGAAATTCAACTGAGTCAAAAATATTTTGAGGGGTTCCAATTTTGACAGTAAACAGCTAGCTCCAGTTTGAAGTAAACAGCTTCAGTAATCATACAGATATTTTTTTTTTAATTTTTTTTTTCAGTCAAGGTCACCCCACTGGTCACATGACTAAGACAATGTAAACAAACGTTTTAACCCATGCAAAGGGTGGACAAACAAATATGAATTTAAACCCATGCAAAGGGAGGACACACAACTAAAACTGATCTCTGAAATCTTGATGGACACACAGGAACAGACAAACAGACAATGAGCAACCAACACAGCGCAGTTAAATAGATACAGAGCTAAAATTTCTATTTATCTATATATTTCATATCAACTAAGATCTTCGCTTTGAGGATGCAAAATAAAGTCCACTTTCTCATCTGTTTCTGAAACTGGTATAGACTTGCAAATCTGTTGGCTGTAGGCCAAAGCTATGGTCCTGGGCTTGAAACCTTGCTTATGACATTTCTGTAGATAAGTATCATAGTAGCCTTTCCCTCGCCCAAGCCTGTGTCCCTCCAGTGTGAACCCTAATCCTGGCATAAGCATAAGATCTAAACCACCTATTGGATGAAAAACACATTTGTTATCACCGAGTTAAACCTTCACCAAACGACAAAATTTTAGACTGATCCAAATTGAAAGCATTTGCAGACAACAAAATAAATGTTACCGAAAAATTGAAGTTTGTTTTGGGAAGGGCAGAAAACATTGTGGGAAAAGGAGAAAATGCTGTTTACCAGCATTTTTTTCCTTTTCCCACAATATTTTCAAAAGGCTTCTTTTACAGGGTCGTTAAAAGTTGGGATTGTGTGGGGAATGGTTAAACTTTTTACCACATGACAAAATTTTAGACTCATCCAAATTGAAAGCATTTGCAGATGACAAATTAAATGTAGATCAAAAGATAATAACTGTCTTTGAAACGCTAAAAACATTGTGGGAAAAGGAGAAAATGCTGATTACCAGCATTTTCTTCTTTTCCAACAATGTTTTCAAAAGCATCTTTCTCCAGGGTCTTTAAAACTCAAAGATTGTGTAGTATACGATTGACTCACTGTCATTAGCAGACAAGTTTTTCCAATTATGCATCAGACCATTTTCAAAAACCCTGTGGATGGAGGAAAGTTTCTTATAACAAGCCATTTCTGCCTTTGCTGCTTTGATTCTTTTGCTATGAATAAATTTACTATAGAGAAGCCTGTGATCTCTTTCAGCACAAAATTAATAAATTATACTTCTTTTGCTAACTAATGGGTTGAAAATGTGATCTAATGCAACTTACACATTTTTTTTCTTTATAATAGGCTTGGCTTAACAAGTCAGTTGTATAGATCCAAGAACTTGTAACTAGCAGTTTCTCCTTTTCCCACAAGGGGTCCTGCGTGGCTCAGTAGTAAAGTGTGGGACTCGTAACCAGGAGGCCCCGGTTTCAAGCCCCACCTGATCTGCCGGGTTTTTCATGGGTGTGTCCTTGGGCAAGATACTACAGAGCCCTAGCCTAATACTGGTAAAACCCAGGAAATACATGAATATGTGAGCTGTCCCCGTGATATGACTGAAATAATGTTGAAAGCGGCATAAAACACCATTCAATCAATCAATCCTTTTCCCACAATGTTTCAAATCCCTTTCCCTAAATGTTATTTGATACAGGGAATGTTTGGTTAAGGTTTGAATATCACTGATAACCATATCTAACCTTTTTCAAGAGCATCTGGTCGAACATCATCATCAGCCGGCTGCTTTATTTTCCATTTAGTCTCAGGGAGCCTTTTATAGTCCTCCATAGAATACAATTTCACCATCTTCATGTCTGGACCTACAAATTCATGGAAAGTAAATAAACCACCACGCTTTTGTAGGATAACTTTTATTCTTGTAGAAGAATATAAATTGAAAAATTTGTTTGTAAAGACTTTGTCCCTTTGTTGGTTTGAATCCTGTCATGATGTCTATCATCAATCCTCAGAAAAAAATTGGCCCAACTGGCTTCAAGCCCTATATGGCCCGCAATGTGCGAAATGAGACCTTTGGACATCTGCGTAAAGTGTCGTCTCGGATCAGCTTGCGCAGATTGCGCAGGCTAATCCAAGACGGCACTTTACGTCTACATAAGATTTTTTCATACGGTTGACTTTCATGAAACAGAAAATCACACAAAAAACTGTAAGTGTCGTCTTGGATTAGTCACAGACTGCACAGGCTGATCTGGGACGAAAACAATTTTACGCATAGGTCCATATGTTGCACGCCGTATGTGACTGACTGAACCTGTAATGAGCGATTTCTCCTTTCAATACAACAGTTTGATGTTTGTTCACGTCAACTTAAGAATTCCCGGATTATCTGTATTTTATCACGATAGGTAAGGGTTAAAGTCACTGTTACTTAACCCTTTACCACACAATCCCGACTTTAAATGACTCTGAGGAAGAAGCTTTTAGAAAATATTGTGGGAAAAGGAGAAAATGCTGGTTTTCTGCTCTATCAAGGAGAAATTTCATCATTTGAGCCACCTATAATCTGTCGTCTGCAAATGCTTTCATTCTGGACCAGTCTAACTTATTGTTGTTTGGTAAAGAGTTAAAAAGTAATCATGATAATGACAGAAATTATGGAATCAACAATAACTTTAAAAAGTAAGTATGACGAATCTACGCATGATCGTATTTTTTGATATTCAGATCAAGAACAAATTTTTAATAACCCTTTACCAAACAATCCTGTGTTTATACGATCCTAGGGGAGAAAGCTTTTGAAAACTTTATAGGAAAATAAAAAATTGCTTGTAACAAGCAATTTCTCCTTTTACCACAATGTTTTCTACCCTTTCAGAGAACTTCAGCTCATTTGTACCAATTTTGAATTTGTCTTCTGCATGTGATTTGAAATTTGAAGAGTCCGAAATATGATGTTTGGAAAAGGGTTGAGTAATTTCTCTTTGACACGTTTTCAGCTAAAATTTAGACTCTCGAGAATTGGGAGCATTTGCAGATGCAAAATAAACCCTTGAGCGCCAAATAAAACTAGGAAACATATGCAACTTAGAAATAAGACCCAAATAATTCCTATTTCATGATTGCTTTTATCTACAGTGTTTTAGCAAAGCGGACAGTGTGCACATTTGTGCAGCCTGATCTTTGATCTACACTGGCCACAAAGGCAACTAGATTTGTGAAGGGCGCTTTGAGGATTAAATATGGTTCAAAAAATGGAATTTTCGTTTGAAAGTATAAGGAACCAATTTGGGAAAAGGAGAATATACTGAAAACTAGTGTTTTCTCCCTTTTCACCAGCGTCTATAAAAAGTATTTTTCTTAAGGGTCATTAAAAGTTGGGATTGTTTGGTAACAGATTAAATCTGAGCATGATCTTGCCATTTCTACAAATAATCAATCATAAATGCTCCCTCACAATGTTTTATGACATAATGACATATCCTTGGCCTATAATAGCATATATAATTCAGCCATGCTCTGTGAAAAGGGGGCTTAATGCATCTGGGAATTGTATTGACCCAGGTTAGCCTGCGCAGGCTGATGTTTGCCGATATTTTTCGCCTTTGATCAATTTTCTGCATGTTCACGGACCATTCTACCTCATGATTCAGTCACTTGTTTAACCCTTTCCCAAACAAGCCCTGGTCTTCACGTGTCTGCAGTACAAGTCTTTTGAAAACACTGTGGGAAAAGGAGAAATTGCTCATAACGAGCAATTTCTCCTTTTCCCACAGTGTTTTCTCCCCATTTTGATAACTTTCTGTCATTTTCATCAAATTTAAAATTGTTGTCTGCAAACTCTTTTAATTTGGACCAGTTGATCCATAATTACATAATGACTTGCTTGGTACAATGCATCACTGAAATGCATTAAGCCCCCTTTTGTCAGAGCATGGCTCAGTTAACACAACAACAGGGAAAGAGAGATACATGTATGATGATGTTACTGATACCTATATATTGGGGTATAAAGCACTCTTTATTCATTGCCATGGCATGTTTAAGAATGTCCAATGTTTGTACCTCTTCCTTCATATGTAGATACAAACACAATCTCTGACTAGCCTGGTACTCAGGCAGTGAAAATAGCTGAAATATGATGTAAAAATATAAACCAATTCACTAGTTATGATTAAAAGTGTTACAAACTGTCCTTTTTCTTGAACTGATTACAACAGAGGCTTTTAAAAACATAGCATAGTGTAAAAAGGACAAAATGCCAGTTATCAGCACTCTCTGCTTTTTCCAGTTTTTCCAAAACAAATCCAATTAGATCCAGCCAATACAAAAGCAAAAAAATGAGCTAACTCAGAAACTTGTCATTTTTCATGGAAAAAGATGGTGCAAACCATTTGAACCATGCATCTTGTGCACAGATAATATGTCTCAGACTGCAAAAAAAAAAACAGAATTTGAGAAAGCTTATCATTCAAAAGAGATAGGAAGACAGCATGAATTGTGAAGAAACTAGAGGCCCTTGAGGGCCTGAAATCGCTCTACTGGCAATAAATTTGCTTTTTTTCTAGCATACATTATGAATTCATGATGCAAAAAGGTGAAAGACAAACATTCCCCCCCCCCCCCCCCAAAAAAAAAGGAGGTGTTGTTGCAACTGGGCTTGAACCTGCTAAGAAAGCACAAGTAGGCATGTTGAATTGAACAAATTGTGAAAAAAAACTGAGGTACAATTTCTCAAAACCAACTGTTTGGAATCCAGCCAAATCTGATAGGGTTTCAGTACTCATTGTATTAACAATCCCTGCAAATTTCAAAGAAATGTGACTAAAAATGTGGACCGTGTTGAGTAAACAATACTAAGTCTTCATATGGCTGCTTTTCCTAAACTGACTGCTAGATTTTCTTCATTTTTAATAGAGTTCAATCCCTTGATGACACAAATAATCTTTGCAAGTTTCAAAAGAACTGGATCTAAAATGCAGACTAAATTACGTAAACAAGAAATGTAAATTTTCAACTTTAAATGGCTCCTTTTCCCATACTGATTGTAAAATGTTTTTCAAAATCAATAGGGTTCATGCCATTGATAATATAACGCAACTGTGCAAGTTTAATGAAGAAGAAAATTCGACTAGAAATGCCTAGTCATTTTAGCATAAACAAGAAATGTAAATTTTCGAATTTAAATGGGTACTTTTCCCATACTGATAGTCAGATTTTTGTCAAAATCAATAAGGTTCAAGCTTTTGATGATACAAAGCAATTGTGCAAGTTTCATGAAAATCCAATCACAAATGCTGAATTTATCGAGTAAACAAGAAATGAAAATTTTGAACTTTAAATGGCTACTTTTCCCATACTGATTGTCAGATCTTTTTCAAAATCAAGAGGGTTCAAGCTATTGATAAGATAAACAAACTGTGCAAGTTTCACGAAAATCTGACCACAAATATAGACTGAAACACATAAACAAGGAAAGGAAATGGTGAACTTTCAATGGCTACTTTTCCCACACTGATTTTCAGATTTTTTTCAATAGCAATAGGGTTCAAGTTATTGATGAGAGCAACAAACTGTGCAAGTTTCTTGAAAATCTGACCACAATTGCAGGCTTTATCGCATAAACAAAAAATTGAAATTTTGAACTTTAAATGGCTACTTTTCCTACACTGATTGTCAGATTTTTTTCAAAATCAATAGGGTTCAAGCTATTGATGAGATAAAAAATCTGTGCAAGTTTCACGAAAAATCTAAAAACAACTGCAGACTTTATCATGTAAACAAAAAATTTAATGTTGAACTTTAAATGGCTACTTTTTCCTACACTGATTGTCAGATTTTTTTCAAAATCAATAGGGTTCAAGCTACTGATGAGATAAAATATCTGTGCAAGTTTCTCGAAAATCTGAAAATAACTGCAGACTTTATCATATAAACAAAAAATTTCAATGTTGAACTTTAAATGGCTACTTTTCCTGCACTGATTGTCAGATTTTTTTCAAAATCAATAGGGTTCAAGCTATTGATGAGACCAACAAACTGTGCAAGTTTCACGAAAATCTGACCACAAATGCAGACATAATCATGTAAACAAGAAATCTATATGTTGAATTTTAAAAGCCTACTTTTCCCACACTGATTTTCAGATTTTTTTCAAAATCAGTAGAGTCCAAGCTATTGATGAGATCAACAAGCTGAGCAAGTTTCACGAAATTCTGAGCACAATTGCAGACTTTATTGCGTAAACAAGAAATTGAAATTTTGAACTTTAAATGGCTGCTTTTCCTACACTGATTGTCAGATTTTTTTCAAAATCAATAGGGTTCAAGCTATTGATGAGATAAACAAACTGTGCAAGTTTCACAAAAGTCCGACCACAAATGCGGACTTTATCATGTAAACAAGAAAAAGACTAACGGATGGACAGACGGACGAACGACGGAAACCACGCCATGACCTAAGCTCTGCTGGCTTACAGCCAGTAGAGCTAATAAAAAACTGTCAGAAAAACTTCAAAACAACTTCCCCTTATGTACATAAAGTCTAACTTAAAGGGGCCTACTTAGTTTTTGATACCATAAATCAAAAACTTGTATTGCTTATCTCTTTACCATACGACAAAGATGTAGACTTGTCCAAATTGAAAGCATTTGCAGACGACAATTTAAATGTGGCTCAACTGATGGAATTTCTCTTTGATGGGTAGAAAACATTGTGGGAAAAGCAGAAAATGCTGGTTACCAGCACTTTCTCCTTTTCCCACAATGTTTTCAAAAGACTTCTTCCTCAGGGTCGTTAAAAGTCATGTGGTAAAAGGTTATGTGACATTCTCACAACTCTTTGCAAAAATCTGGCACAAATTATGAAAATACTTTAGGAGGCTACATAGCCCATTAAGGAAATAACACAGATAAAAATATTTTTTCCTTAATTTTGTCTTTCTTCTTAACTAATGATTTGCCTGCTATTGCTTTATTCAATTAAGTCCCTGATAAAACATTTTTGAAGTTAGGTGGGATAAGAAAAACCTGAATAGCTGCCTTTAAAAGGTACCATAAAATTGGCAGAAATAGTTGGTAATTTGTCCAGTCAAGAATGATACAAATTCTTTATCAGATGACAAAATATTAGACTTGTCCAAATATGAAGCATTAGCTTACAAAAAACTAAGTCTAACTCAAATGAAATGATAATGCTTTTCAAAAATTTCAAAGGGAGAAAATATTGCAGGATAAAGGGAACCAGCATTTTCTCCTTTGCTAACAATGTTTTCTAAACTTTTTTTCCCCAGCATTACTACACCACAGGATTGTGTTATGAGGGACTAATACTTACCAGTAAAAAGTTAAGAACAGAATGATAGTACCTTGTTAGCTATAATTTTAGACTGTTTGGTACGCTCATCATCAGTCATTGCAGCTAGCTTCTGCTTAAGTTCCTTTCTAAGAGCAATTTTGGCTTCGAAAACCGCTGTCATAATTGTACGACTCATTTGAGACAGTCTCTTAAACAAAGATACTGAAAAGAAAAATGTCTGTATGGTATTCAATGCCATTCCAAACATTATTTAAGTTATATTGTGGCAAGCAGTGCACCTATCTATGCTTTTCTAGAGTTTCTTTAACCAATACATAATTTTGCACAATATTTTTTCCAATACACATGTAGCTGCTTTCCGGCAAACCTGTTATGGACACAAATTCAAAGATAAGCAGTGAGAAAGGAATGAATCCTGTGGCCATGACCATCATCAATCCTTTGAAAGAAATTGGCCAAGCTAGTGATTCAACCAGCAACTGTCTGGTTTCAAGCCTGTACTGAAGGATAAATTACCTATATCAGTATCTGTAAGCTCAATATGTGAATGACCTGGGTAGACTTTAATCCTGTACATCACAATCCTCTACATCACAATCGCTGGTTAACTACCTAGAGAAAGTTTTTTTTTTTAATATTGCAGTAAAAGGAGATAAACATCTTTAACAAAAATGTTTAATATACCATTTCAAAGACAAGTTCCATCATTTTGGCCAAACTACATCTTGCAGATGCTTTCTACTAGTGACCTTCCCCCAGCAGTGAGACAGCAGTGTAGGAGAAGAGCATGAACCTCTCACATCTGAGGTCATTGATTCAAATCAAGTGATAAGCATGGCCAACCTGAAGAACTACCCACATATTCAAGTCAGTATGGATTAGTTTTCCCTTCAAGCTTCATCATAAATTGAACACTTAATCGATATAGCTGTAGAACTTGTTACAATGTTAGTCCCAATAATGAGACATTTATAATGCTTCAATTCATATAAATTGGACGTTTACTGTGCACCAAACTGTCTCTAGTCCGTTGTAAATTTTCCCAGTGAAAAGCTACAGAGCTGTATTGACTTTCTATTCCATTGGCTTAATTTGTATTGCAGAGAAATGAAATTAGGTGTTAGTAACACACATGACCAAGGACAAATTATTAATATAAAAGGTTAAAGTTCTATATTCCTCATCCTGACTGGGGTCCACTGGTTCTGCTACAATGGGACAGGACTTAATAAATTTCATTTTTCTTTTTATTTGTAGGCTTGCCATATAGGCTTTAAAATCAAATTAAATGAAAAAAAAAAAAAAAAAAAAAACTCAGCCCAGTAAATCCTACAATGGCTATAGACCCTTTTAGTCTCTGACCACTTCCTGGTAACAAGACCGGAAAACTGCACATGCGCACTCGTGTAGGGCAAAAAGACCAAATAAAACCGTGGCAGATTATTGAAAGTGTACACAAAATTGTTGAATTATGAGCGATTATATGAAGAGCTTACTACCAGAAGCAAAGACACGATAATCAGACTAACTTATTTGCTAAGGGTTCAGTAACGTGGAAGAAAATGATCCGTATTTTAGTGAAATTAAAAGACGTTAAAAAAAAAACGTGTCGCTGTTTCGGGTTGACGTTATCATCAAAGAAAATGTTAACCGACCCCAGGCAGTAACAGACAAACCCCGTGAATCATGGGCTGGAACACTGCGGGAGTGGGAAAAATGCATGTTACTAGCATTATTTACCTTTTGCCGTAGTGTTTCCACAAGCCCATTGATGTAGGGTCGTTAATTAAGACGAGGGAGGGTTAAGTAAAGGGTTTATAAAGGGTAACCATCTGATATATCACATACTTGTTAGTGTAATCCACAATACAGTGGATATTTTGTTTAATTTCAATGGCGGACGGTGTGGGTCGAGATCAGCATTGTTTATGCTGTTACCTCTAATAGTTTAGAGAGTGTGTATTGTGATCAATTTCATCATGAAACAAATTTTGGCGCAGACGTATTTGAAAACACGAATGAATGAATGAATGAATGAATGAATGAGCGAGCGAGCGGATAGATGGATGGATGGATGAACTAACGCGCGAACGAAGAACGAATGAACAACTGTATATTGCCCTGTTGTCGTCTGCGACTGCTCTTTCCATAATTGCTTTCCACCAGGGATCATTTGTAACATGTAATTTAGAAACATTCCTTTTCTGAAAACAATGTTGGAAAATGTTGAAATAGTGTTTACCAGCATATTCTCCTTTTCTCACAATGTTTGAAAAGCTTTCTTTTCTCTTGGTCTTTAAGATTTCTGATTGTTGGGTAAAGGGTTAAATGGAAATTGTAACAGTAATTAGCTGAACACATTGTATACGAGGAGGCATTTGGCATGTCATATTATACTGTACATGATAATGTAGGGAAACAATATAGACCTAAGCCTTAACCCTTAGCCTCCGTTACGTGACGGTGATCTTGAATTTACTTTGCGAAAAGCATAATGAGAGATCTGTTTGCACATGAGGGTAGCGTGGTCTTGAAATACACGGTTACAAGTCCTAATTATGGTTTAAGTAACATTAATTAAGATTCATGACATAAACTTCATGCGAATTCCTCTTGTGCTGGTCAAAAATTTAAGTACGGTAGGATATGGGTCAAAAAGCAATAACATTAAATGACGATGGTCAATAAAATACAAAACATTAACGGTGAAAAATCTCTATAAAAAACATATGAGATCAAATAAATAATTTGAATAAAATATACGGGGACGCGTTTAGGGGACGTTTGAACCAATTCATCATGGAAATTGCGGACGTTTTAACCAAGAGTAACCCGTTTTGACACTGGGACGTTTAAGCCAGATACTAATTAACTAAGCTGTTTGTACATCCCGGTGCACAGCATGATAACGGCATCCTGTGACACGATTGGTCTTCACAGATTTTAATCATTAAAATCTTTCGACAAAGCCAAAACATTGCATGTGACAATAGCTTTCAACAGTGGTGATACTGGACTTTTTGCCCTACAAACAGTGCGCATGCGCGAAAACTGGAATTCTGGGATCGTATTTCCTTGGCAACGAACGGCGTTGTAAAAGGGTCTATAGGACAACTAGAATGTTTTGCATTCAAATCTCCTCAAATTTTCATGACACTTTACCTCTTTACCAAATGACAAAAATGTAGACTTATGCAAATTGAAAGCATTTGCAGATGACATTTTAAATTTGACTCAAATGATGGAATTTGTCACTGATAGGGTAGAAAAGATTGTGGGAAAAGGACAATATGCTGGTTAACAGCAACAATATACTGGTTACCAGCATTTTGTCTTTTTCCCCACATTGTTTTCAAAAGGCTTCTTTCTCGGGGCCGTTAAACTCGGGATTTTGTGGTAAAGGGTTAAACAACTTTATTGCTGTTGTAGACAGTGTTGGTTGAGATCAGACCATGGTCATAAGGCAAACAGAAGTTCGAACTATAAGATCTGAGATCAATATTATTCCCTATTTCGAGATATTTTAGCCAAAAGCCTAGATATTGCAATGCTTGAAATTTGCAATGCTTAAAATTTTCTGAGTCTTAAAATTCCCATTTTGATCAAGTTACCATTTATGCAAATCTGTCAAGAACTAGCCAGACGCCAGTTGAGTCCATGGTAAATCGCAATTTCTCGGTACGCGTCGATACCATAACACCGGTTACAGAAGTTTGAATCACCCAAAAAGATTAGCCTTGTAGTCATTTACTTAATTTGCCTCTGAGTAAAATTTTTCAAGGGCCAAAAGACAAGACGGATTTCTCTTTATCAATCAAACTCTTAAAATCTTTGTAAAACGACAGTAAATGACTTTTAAAACAACCAAATGGCTCATAATTTACGGAAAATAAGTGTCTGTAGAAAGTAATTATTCCTACTAGAGTTACTTCCCTTACTCGATTTGACTTCAGATTCACGAGATTTTGCTCCTTCTGTCTTGTGGTGTTTCGCTGTTTAAATTTTTAAAGCTGTCCTGTTGCGACATCATATTTGAAATCAAGATCATGGCTGGTTTAGGCGTTAGTAAGTCGCGTTTTGCCTCTTTAATCGTTGACGATGACGATTCTGACCAAAAAGACGCAAATGGGCAACCGACAAAACCGCAACAGAAAAATGCACAGAAGAAGAAAAACAAGAAAAAGAAGCAGCAACAGGCAGAAAATCAAAAGGTAACGAATCCTCTGGGTATCTGGTTTTTTTTGCGACCACTAGTGCACAAATACGGGCTTAATATGTATCAATACATCTGAAACATGAACTGAAAATTTAGCAATTGTTTAACCCTTTACCAAACGACAAAATTTTAGAGTGGACCAAATTGAAAGCATTTGCAGACGACAAATTAATTGTAGCTTGAATGGTGATTTATGTATTGGATAGTGCAGAAAACATTGTGGGGAAAGGAGAAAATGCTAGTTACCAGCATTTTCTCCGTTTCCCACAATGTTTTCAAAAGGTTCCTTTCTCAGTCAGGGTCGTTAAAAGTCGGGATTGTGTGGTAAAGGGTTAACATGGATTATCTGATCATCAGTAACTAGTAGTTCTGCAAAGATTTTCGCTGTTTTCCCTGCCATTGCTAATGTCTCCTAGATCTAATGTAGTTTATTTAATAAACACATAAATGAAAAACTTCATAGATTTCAGGAGAGTGATTTAATACATAAGCACTTAAAAACAGCCATGGCATTGAGCTAGCTTTACAGTGATAGGCTTTGGTGCATGTCTCTCAATGAAAGTTAAGCAACATGCCTTGTATGGTTGGTGTTTAGATGGGTGATGTTCTGTAAGTTTACATTAAATTTTTGTTTCATGGTAATCAGTACTTTTTATCCCCCACGGAATTTCGGGTTAGGGTAGGGGGGGATTAGTCTCAAGAATGAGAGGTTTACAGTGCTTCATTTCTCATTTGGACATTTACTATGCACCGCACCGTCTCAAGTTGATCATGAATTTTCCAGTAGCAAAGCTACAGCACTGTACAGACTTTCTGTTTCGTCAGTTTTATCTGAATTGCAGCGAAATACAATAAATTTTAGTGACACACATGACAAAGGACAAATTACTAAACATTTCATTACCCAAAGTGCTCGTAGGAGTCTTTTATAACATGTAAATCTCGAAAAGAGCAAATAAAACTTACTGTGTTTGGCGGCCATTTTGTGTGTATTTTGGGAAATGTGAAGTCCTCAAGTAACAGATGAATTAATTAACCTTTTTTTCATGTGTTTAGCTTTTAAATCGAAATATTTGTATTTGAAACAAAGTATTATTGAATACATAAGCAAAAGGTATGTTCAGATTTTAGTTTTGTCCTCTATTTGTAAAAATAAGAGAGTTTCAAAGTGCACACACAATTGTCTCTGTACCCAGAGGTGACCTTAAACTTAAATCGCCTTTGGGGACAGTTATCTGTACTGGGGGGAGATATATCTTTCGCATTGTCCGTCCATCCATACTCATGTCCATCTTGACAGATATCTTCTAAAATCCTTGACGAAAATTGATAAAACTTCATACATGTATTCCTTATGATAGTCAGCCAATTTCTTTTTTTTTTTTTTTTTTAATGCAGTGTCATGGAAAAAGGGGGCTTGATGTATATTTCTATTCTGGACTAATACCTTTGTGTGAACTTCATAATATTATTTATATTGTTTATCATAAGCCACAGACAATTACTGTTTGTTTTTATTTAATGAATTCCATGTCATGGAAAAAGGGCATTAAATGTATAATTTCATTATGGACCAATATACAAACATAATACCTCTGATATGTAACAGGTGGTGAAAAATATCATGGCTCAACCGGGATTCGAACCCAGGGCCTCAGGAATACCGTTCCTGCACTCTAACCAACTGAGCTACCGAACCACATGTTGATACGGTCGCACGATATATCACCAAATACCTGTACCCGGCTACATATACCCCCTTCTAATTTAGAATTCATCCCGAATTCTGGAGACAGAGAACCTTTGTGAAACGTTCTCGAGGTGCCTAAGCAGTAGCCATCCACATCGTGGGTTATTTACGTCGGGTGCCAAATGTAACAGGTGGTGAAAAATATCATGGCTCGACTGGGATTCGAACCCAGGGCCTCAGGAATACCGTTCCTGCACTCTAACCAACTGAGCTACCGAACCACATGTCGATACGGCCGCACAATATATCACCAAATACCTGTACCCGGCTACAATATGTTTCTATCAAAAAAGGTCTTTTTTGGCGGGGGTATCATTTCAATGAAATAACTTGTTCATTATAACAAACATTGGTGACACAAGTTATGATGAATAACATACGTCTGTCATGTTGGGTCATATTCGAATAAGTACTACATGATGATGTCATATTTGACCTCATGAAAATAAACAGTTCTCTGTTTCAAACCCACCATCCCATTATTTAAACTCATGGTCACCTTTTAACTGAATGTGACTGTCCAATTACATTATGCTTAACCCTTTACCACGCGATCCCGGCTTATAACGACCCTGAGAAAGAAGCCTTTTGAAAACATTGTTGGAAAAGGAGAAAATGCTGGTAACCAGCATTTTCTCCTTTTCCAACAATGTTTTCTACCCTCCCCAAAACAAATTTCAATTTTTCAATCACATTTATCATGTCGTCTGCAAATGCTCTGAATTCGGACTAGTCTAAGATTTTGTCGTTTGGTAAAGAGTTAAAGAAAAAAATATTTTTTGTTTTTACATGACTTGTAACAAAATTTTATACTAGTCCAGATAAGCATTTGTAGACAAAACTTTGAATTTGGCTTAGCTGATGTGCATTTGTGTATTAAAGGGTAGAAAACATTGTGAGAAAAGGAGAAAATGCTGGTCACTAGCATTTCCTTTTTTTCCTACATTGTTTTTAAAAGGCTTCTACCCCTTGGTCAGAAACAGACGGGAGATTTAGAAAAGAGTCCAGTATTTTATGGAGGGTAACATTAACTTTGCATTTAACAGTTTATGGAAGAATCCCATGCTTTAATGAGCCTGAGAAACAAGGCTTTTGATAGCATTGTAGGAAAAGGTTACTAGCATTTTCTCCTTCTCCTAAATGTTTTCTACTGTTTTAAAAGACACTTTTTTTTTCATTAGAGCCACTATTGAACACATGTCTGCAACAGTTGCTCTGAATTTGAGCAAGTGTAAAATTTTGTCATTTGGTAAAAAGCTCGCTGGACGGTATGTTGTACACATATTGCTCTGTTGTCTAGTTACAGCAACTGGCTTTTGGTCTACATAACAAAGGAAGTAATGGAACCAGCTCTGACCATAGGCATATAAATGGTGCTCAGGGGGAACCAGCTGCTTCACAGTGGGATGAATGGCAGAGAATTGATAAAGAGGTTTGATATTTGATCCTTTCCCTTTGGTATGAAAAGGGCTTAACTTTTGGGGCAGGTGTCCTTCAGTCATTATTAAGCAGTCAAGCGGGACAGCTCAGTTGGTTTCAGACAGGGGGTTGCAGGTTCGATTTCCCAGCTTTTGTTAATTTCTTTTATAGACTGATGATAGTCATATATGTAGGATTCATTCCTCTGTCACACCTGACTATTAGTCAATGACGTTTCTGTGGGAAAGCAGGTAAAACTTCAGCATGTGGTGGGAAAAGGAGAAAATGATGGTAACCAGCATTTTCTCCTTTTTCCACAATATTTTCTATCTTTGCAAACGAAAATCCAATTATATGAGCAGTATGTACTGTTCCACCTGTAGATGCTTTCATTATAACCAATCCAAAATTTTGTTGTACATGTATAGTAAAGTCAAGATTTAACTCTTTACCAAACGACAAAATTTTAGACTGGTCCAAATTGAAAACAGTTTTAGATTACGAAATAAACGTGACTGAAAAATTGAAATCTGTTTTGGGAAGGGTAGAAAACATTGTGGGAAAAGGAGAAAATGCTGGTTACCAGTATTTTCTCCTTTTCCCACAATGTTTTCAAAAGTATTTTTTCTCGGGGTCGTCAAAATACGGAATTGTGTGGTAAACAGTTAAGCAATCAGGTCTACTGACAATTGGAGAATACATGCACTTACCTTATTTTCTTTTTTTGTATTTTTCTCTAGTTTACACAGGATACATTTGAAAAAGATCTCCAACAAGCACTTTTACTCAGCAGGCTTGAAAATGAGGAGGAAAAAATGGTAAGAGACAAATTCTGCAACATTTTTGTTTCCTGATGTAGAAGGACTTTGCTACTATGCTCATTACTTGAAGGCAGTTCAGAAAATTGATGACTACAGGACTGCTCAACATATAGATTGTATCATATTTTTTAGCTCGCCTGGATCGTGTCCAACAAGAGCTATAGCACTACCCCTGGCTTCTGAGTTAGTGTTGGTGTTTGAATTAGCAACCACACTTACAACAAAGCTTGTTTAGAGCTAATATTTTCCAAATCATTTGAAGGATTTCGTATGATGATAGATATACTAGGTCTAAAATCTGTTTCAGCAATACCCCCATCCATACACATGATCTTTAGGTCAAGGTCATAGACTTTGACATTTTTTTTTTACTTCAAAGTTTTTTAAGAGTTTATATTTCCCAAAGTAAATGATGGATTTGGTTCATTTGTGGCTTGAGAGATACAGGTCCAAAGTTTTATAGAGCAATACCCTAGCCATGCCCATGATCTTCAATGACAAATTTTATCATTTGGGCCACCTTTAATTTGTCGTCTGCAAATGCTTTCAATTTGGACCAGTCTAAGATTTTGTCGTTTGGTAAAGAGTTAAGGACCCTGAGGTAGGGGGCTTTTGAAAACAATATTGGTAAAGGAGGAAATACAGGTAACAAACATTTTTGCTTTTCCGCCATTCCATAATTTCTTGTTCCCAGAATTTTCTCCTTTCCCCACAATGTTTTCTAAAGCCTTCTTTCTCAGGGTTGTTAAAAGTCGGCATTGCATGATAAAGACTTAACTGTCAAAAGTGGAACCCTTACCAATAGGGAATGTAATCCTCAATATTATTTTGACACTGTTTAGAGTCATATAAGATCTTACAGGCTTGGCCATCCAAGTGAACAGTTTAGATCTAGATCAAACGGCATGTTTTCTGTACAGTCTGATCTTGATCATACTATCACATTTAAGCCTGTGGCACTGAAAAGGATAAAGTAAAACAAACCATAAGGTGTGTGTTCGGTACAATTTCAGAGACGAAAACGAGAAAAGAGCTTGTCGGAGAGTCAGTCAACAAACAATGAGACAAAAGTAGACATCAAAGATTCCAAAAAGAAGAAAAAGAAAGCTATGTCACTTGAAGAATTTAACAAGAAAACAGAGGAGAAAAAATCTTACGCAGATGGTAAGGGCAATTGATCATTGACTCCAATTCAATAGTATGATATTGTAGTTCTTCTCCCCCTCCTCCTCTTCCTCCCCCTCCTTCTCCTCCTCCTCTTCAATACTTATTCATCATCATTATTATTTCTATTAAAGTTATCATCATCATCATCATCATCATTGTTATTATCATCATTAAAGACCACTCAAAATCGACCATTTAGGTCCTTAACTCTTTACCAAACAACAAAATTTCAGACTTTTCCAAATTGAAAGTGTTAGCAGACGACAATTTAAATGTGGCTTAAATGATGGAATTTGTTTTTGACGGGGTAGAAAACATAGTAGGAAAAGGAGAAAATGCTGGTTAGGGTTGTTAAAACTCGGGATTATGTGGTAAAGGATTAAAGGGCCCATTACGTTTTGATATCGTAAAAAATTTCTTTAAAACACCAATATATAGAAAAGGATATATTTTTCTTTGCAATCATATAGAATCTGTACAGTTACATTTGGTAAAAATTATGTTTTTTGTGGTTTAATAACGAGATGGTCATGTTGGTAAAGCTAATTCGTCTTTCTATTTCATCAGGGTCTGTATTCACCAACCATTCTCAAGAACAGTCTTAGTCTTTATATCTGAGATTTTCTAAATTTGAAAGTAAGAATACTTCTGGTTGGCTAAACCATTTGGTGTAGCCAATCAGAAGTTATATTACTTTCAAATATAGAAAATCTTGGAAAATGAGACTAAGAATGTTCTTAAGATTGGTTGGCGAATATCTACCCATATCATCATACTGATCTAAATACGAATCATCAATACTGATGCATACTATTAATGATTTGATAGTCTCATAAGTCTTTGCGAAAAACTCTGGCTCGAAATCTGAAAATACCATAGGCAGTGTAGCCCATTACAGAAGTACCATTGAAAAATGTTGTTTTCTTTCTTTTTTACGGATGGCTTGCCAGTTAGCACCTTACATAATTCAGTGATAAATCATTTTTGAGCTTAGGTAAGATTATAAAAGTCTAATAACTCCCTTAAGTATAAATCAAGCTGGATTATCCAACACAGCCCTTTCTGAAGTTGCTGATATGTCACAATGTCATGACTGCACAATCAAGATTACTGTGTACATGTGCTTTTTTTAAATAGGGAAATGTTCGTGATCTTCTGATTTAAATTTGTCTTTACCAATATTGTAGAACTAGATTGTGTAGAGCCAGTCATCCCCACCATCTCAACTAGTAATCTGCCTGTCGACGAAAATGAAGTTCAGTTTTTTGAATCAGTCGAGAAAGATGTGAATCGAATATTGCGGAAAGATAAGATTCAAGAAGAGTATAAAATTGTGAGTTTTTTCCTAGCATGTTGCATCTGACAGTGTTGGCTAGGTTAGCCCTATACCTGGACCGAGACCTGTCGCTCAATCTGTAACACTACACGGCTTACAATCCAGGGGTCTTGACTTGAGCTCGGCCAACCTCTTTTTGAGGATTGGTAATAGTCATTGCGCCAGGATTCATTCCTCTATCACCACTGAACATTGCCTTAAACATTTTTGTGTCAGAAAAAAACTATTAGTCATTGGGCAAGATTTACTTGATACATTGCCGTTGGCTGTGGTCTTTTTCTTTTTGGTCAGTTTTTACCCTGTATGACACAATTCCTTGTTTTAACGACCCTGACAGAGGAGGCTTTGGAAAACATTGTGGGAAAAGGAGAAATTGCTGGTAACCACAATTTTTTTCTATCCTTTCACTGACAAATGACATAATTTGAGCCACATTTGTTGTCTGCAAATGCTTTCAGAATGAATGGGTGTAATGTCTTGTCATCTGGTAAAGGGTAAAATTAGTCATCAGACAAGGTTATAGACTGAGCTACTGGTCTTGTTCTAGTAGCAGACTACTAATGAGCCATGCTCTGACAAAAGGGGGCTTAGTGCAACTCCGTGATGCATGATACCAAGTAAGTCTTCACATAAGTGTTGATCCGTAAAATCCATTTTGTCTAACAACGGGCTGGATCATGTGGTACACTGGTCCTTGGATATGTAGAAAATTGACCAATAGTAGAAAGTTTCAGCTCAGGTCAGTCTCTGTGGACTGTGCAGACTGACCTAGTGCTGGGCAATGTGCTGATTAAGGTAACTCAAGGAAAGCATGGATTGGTGAACTGGCTGCCGCCGTATAACTTCAATAGTATTAAAATGGTGTTATACCACAGACTGTTAAAAACACTGTGGTTAAAGGAAAAATTTCCTCTGATGAGCAATTTTTCATTTCAAACAGTGTTTTCCACTGTAGTTATATTTCGCTTTAATTCAAATTTTTATGGATGAATTCTTTACCTGACAACAAAATTTCAGACTAGTTGGAATTCAAAACATTTGCAAAAGGTAAATTAAATGTGGTCCAAATAATAGGATTTATCTGTGAAAGAGTAGGAAAAAATTGTTGAAAAAATTGTTGAAAAAGAAAGTGCTGGTAGCTACCATTTTCTTCTTTTCTCACAGCATTTCAAAAACTGTTTTCCTCCAGGTCTTTAACACTGTACCGCATGATCCCAAATTAAGGACCCTTAGGAAAAAGCCTTTTGAAAACATAATGGGAAAAGGAGAAAATGCTGGAAACCAGTATTTTCTCCTTTTCCCATAATGTTTTCTTACCCATTTTTTGAGTCACATTTATTTTGTCATCTGCAAATGCTTTCCATTTGGACAAGTCTGAAATATTGTTGTTTGGTAAAGAGTTAAAATAGGGGACTGTTTGCTAGGATGTTTTTAGAATAGTTATTTGCAAATTTGCCTCAGGAGCTAATTGAATAGCTCTTCTCTTTGGTAACTCCTTACCAAATGACAAAATTTTAGACTGGTTCAATCTGAAAGCACTTGCAGACAACAAAATTAATATGACACAAATGATAGGATTTGTATCAAACAGACCAGAAAACATTGTGGGAAAAGGAGAAAATGGTGGTAACCAGCTTTTCCCACAATGTATTCAAAATGCCTCTTTCTCAGCATTGTTAAAACCTGGGATTGTGTGGTTAAGGGTTAGAGACCTTGTAGAAGAAGGCTTTTCAAATATTGTGGGGAAACCAGCATTTTCTCAACCATGTTTTCTACCCTTTCAAAGCAAATTCCATCATTTGAGCCAAATATAAGTTTCGTCTGAAAATGCTTTCAAATTGGGTGAGTCTAAATTTTTGTTGTCTGAGTCAGGGTAAATTTTAGCCATGCTCTGTGAAAAAGGGGGCTTAATACATTTGCAAAAAGTATCGACCTAGATCAGCCTGCCCGGTCTGTGCAGGCTGACCTGGGCCGAAACCTTTTAGTTTTTGTTAATTTTATGCATGTCAAAGGACCAGTGTACCTCATGATTCAGAGGGCTGTTATACAAAACTGATTTTTGGGATGTATAATTCTTTGATGACTTGCTTGGTATGACTCATCATGCAGATGCAATAACCCCCCCCCCCCCTTTTGCCAGAGTATAGCTCATTTGTTTTACTATTTCTTCCTGCTTTCTAGCAATATGCAGCAGAATCAGTGATAACAGCAAAATACCAAGACAAGATTAAAAAGTTAGACAAAGAAGTCGAGTTTTTAAAGGCAACAATGAAAAAACAAGAGGTAATTTTCTTTTTGTTCTATCGTTTTATCTTCACGGAAACCTCTTTCATAGGTAACTGGATTTTTTTTTTTTTACTCTTCAAAATGTTGTAGTGACATTTGTGTTGATTTAGCAAGTATATTGGATCGAAAAAAAAAGAAAGTCACCCAAACTTTGGTGTTAAAGCAATTAAAGCAACTTCTAATAAGATTTGAATTTTTCTTGTCCCTTTTTTGAATCCCATTACCACACAGTGCTGAGTTTTAATGGCCCCAGGAAATTAGACTTTTGAAAACATTGTAGGAAAAGGAGAAAATGCTGGTAACCAGCATTTTCTCCTTTTCCCGCAATGTTTTCTCACTTTTCAGAGACAAATCCAAACTTTTGAGCCACATTTAATTTGTTATCTGCCAATGCTTTGAATTTGGACCAGTCTAAAATTTGGCATGAGGTAAAAAGTTGAAGAAGTATGATAAATAAGTAGTGCCATGAAGAAATAACTCTTGACAAAGATACACATGAAAACATGGTAGCTAGAGGAGGAATTTTAACAAAGAAATTTTTTTTCTCCAATATTTTCAAAAGTTGTCTTTTGCAGGATGAAAATGCGCTTGCTGGTGATCGCCAGCTAACTCAATACTAAACAACAAAATTACAGTTGTGTCCAAATTGAAAGCATTTTCAGATGACAAATAAAATGTGAATGAAATGACAAGATTTTTTCATCCAAAGATAAGAAAACATTGATGGAAAACAAGAAAATGCTGGTTACCAGCAATTTTTCCTTTTCTATCTTTCTTCGAAAGGGTCGTTAAAACTCCGGATTGTTTGGTGAAGTATTAAAGCAGTTGTAATAAAAACTCTCTTTTAATTTCAAATATAGGAGGAATTGAAGCAAGTGAAAAAAAGAAATAAACAGTTATGTGTGATACTGGCTCAGGGAGAAAGTAAGTTTTTTTTTTTTTTTCTAAAACCCATATGAGCTGTAAACAAAAAGCTTTTTTTTCACTCCTGCCTGTCCTTCCACATTCCTTCTCTGGCTTCTCTATTCTTTTTGTCGTTAGAGTGCTGGATTAATGGGAAGGTCCTTTTTAATTTAAAAGGAAAAACAGCCACAATATAGCAGTGTTAAAGGTTGTTTGAGCCAGTCTGATTATGAGCTGCATTGTATATTTTAACCCTTTACCACACAACAAAATTTTAGGCCCTTCCAAATTGAAAGCATTTGCAGACGACAATTTCACTATGGCTCAAATGATATAATTTTTCTCTGATAGGATAGAAAACATGGGAAAAGGAGAAAATGCTGGTTACCAGCATTTTCTCCTTTTCCCGCAATGTTTTCAATAGGCTTCTTCCACAGGGTTGTTAAAAGTCGGGATTGCGTGGTAAAGGGTTTAAAGCACTATAGTTGTGCTTAGTGCTGAAAGGGTCAAGCAGCTACTGATGCACGTTATGTTGGGGCTGAACCCTTTTCCATGCAGATACAAATTCTTATTATATACCTGAAATTTTTCCAGCTCAATTATATGCATCGCATGCAGATAAAATAACACACAACAGAAAAAAAGTCTGTATCTACATACTGTGAAATATGGTTCCAAATATGGTATTGATGACATAACTTACGCGCAGATAACATACGTATTGATTTGCAATTGGATAGGTCAAAATTTATGCTATGATATTTATCCGCAATTGATAAAAATGACATTAGTAGCTACTTCACCATAGCTTGCTTTATTTTGTTTACCAATTTACGAATAAAATGTCAAGAACAGCAAAATTTTGTCATTGAAAGTTGTAGGTATATAATAAAAGGAATATTATGTTGTAGTAACTTTCCTGATGCTTGTATTTACTTCTAGCTGCTTTAGAAAATTTTGACATCTCGCTTGACCTTCAGTCACATGCAGTATCAATTTTCTCATGCTGCTCGAATCAAATACAAGCACCAGGAAAGTTACTACAACATAATATTCTGTATTTACTTTACAGTATTTATGTTGTCGAAAAGGAGCAATGGCTCATGACATGAAACTGCTTGTTTTCTTACAAGGTTTACTGTGTCATTCAAACAAACGTTTTCGTTGCTCAGGGTTTTCCTTGACACACAATTTTGTGCGTTTTGACGCAATTTTAAGACAAATGACCCGCATTTCTTTCAAGAATTGTGTCATTGTGATAGGGCTTACTTACAATCTTCTTTACTATCGACATTGCTACATTCGCCAATCAATAAGAAAGCTGAAGTAAAAAGAAAAGAAAATGGGACGAAAAACTACAGCGTGTATCGATATTACAAGAATATTGTCAGTCTCTAAACTGATCTGAACTAAACCAGTGGATCACAAATGAAAACAACATGGCTCAGTCAAAAAAATGATGTCATTCTTGCTGTCTGCAAGGAAAAGGACCCTTGAACATCAATTAGATGATAAAATGCCTGTTCGAGCAGCTAGAGAAAAATTTCAAGGCCCAAAGTTTACTGAAAATTTACTAAAGAAATATGACTGGTTATTTGTTGAAAATTGTGGCATGAAATGCGACCTATGCATCAAAACAAACATTCAGCCTTGCACATCATCAAAACACTAGTGGTCATAGTAATCCATAGTGTTATAATATATCTATCATCATTCAAGAATGACCCCCATTTTTTATTTCCAAGGGATCACTATCACCTCTGTTTTTGCTGTCAAAGTAAGACCCTGCTTGCTGTTAATTTTGTCTCCTTTGTCTCACTTGGACCATCTGTGTGGTCTTGTGATTTAGGAATATGCCTATCAACCTAAAGGTTGAAGGTTTGAGTGTCAACTAGAAACAGGGTTGTTCTGAAGGTGAATGCAGTTTTACAGTGTGTCCTTGCCAGATCTTTATGCATCAGACGGTGTAAATCCAAGATCAGACTGTTCATTTTCTTTTTCAGTCTGATTTTGATCTACAATGTTGAAAAATGTATTGTAGGACATGTTTAACATTTTTAATTTTTTAACTCAAGGTAAAATGTTAGATTTGTCCATTTGCAGATGGCAAATAGAATATGACTTAAATGAATTGAATTTATTTGTTGAAACTAGAAAACAATGTGGAATAAGGAGAAATTGCTGGTTACCAGCATTGTTTTTCTTTACTCACAATGTTTCTGAATGACCTCTTCCCAGACGTCTTTAAAACACAGGATTTATTTTACCATGTGAACTTCAGGCCTTGAAATTTATTTCATGATTTCAGTGAAAGATAAATCTGAAATTTTGTTACAAGTGGACCAACTTAATGAAGTGAAGGATGAACTAACAGCTCAGGTAAACACATACTGACAGATCTGTCTTCATAAATTTTGTTTTCTTTGATTATTTATCAAAAGACATCATGAAAGCATTTGCCAAGTTAACGTGGGATCAGAAATAGTCTATGAACTCTTTACCACACAACAAAAATACAAACTTGTCGAAATAGAAAGCATTTGCAGATGACAATTCAAATGTGGCTCAAACAGTGGAATTTGTCTTTGATAGGGTAGAAAACATTGTGGGAAAAGGAGAAAATGCTGGTTACCAGCATTTTCTCCTTTTTCCACAATGTTTTCAAAAGGCTTCTTCCTCAGGGTTGTTAAAAGTTGGGATAGTGTGGTAAAGGGTTAAAAAGTTGAAAGGGTTCTGGGAAAAGGAAGAAAATTATGGTTACCATCTGAAGAAGACTTGAAAATGAATTGACAACCAAACTTTCTCCCATCCACATTGGAAACTGCCAACCAGTTTCTGTGATTTTAGATCACTTGTATGTAGAATTTTTTCATGACTGAAATGATGACAGATTTTTCATAACGTTGCAGTGGTGAACCACTAACATCCCTCATTCTTGTTCATAGCCTGAGATATTTTTTTTCCACCTCCACCCCTTCTCTGCATGTGTGGAATTAATAATTCATGAAACTTTTTGCATTTGTGCTAACCATTAATGAACCATGCTCTGTGAAAAGGGAGCTTAATGCATCTGCGAAAAGTATCAACCCAGGTCAGCCACTATTGGTCCATTTCTGTATGTCCAAGGACCAATCTACCTCAGGATTCAGTCGGTTGTTAAACAACTTGGCTATTATGGATCCATGGTTATGTGATGGCTTGATGGGTACAATGCATCACGGAGATGCATTAAGCCCCCTTCTGCCAGAGCATGGCTCATTTGATAGTGTTGAGTCTAAATGACCTTAGCTGTCAGTATGCTACAAAACAACCCATTCATTCTGGATAACTGAAGTTATTCTTTGTGTTTGATGGATTAATTTTTTTCCCAGGTGTCTGAATTGACTGCTGATTTGGAAAAGGAAAGGTCAAAAGTTCACACATTAAGAGCAGAGTTGGATAAGGTTAAGGTAAGATAATTTTTTTAGCCCATTACAAAGCATTTCTTTGTTCAGATGACTGTAAAGAGGGTTTTCAAATACATTGTTGGAAAAAAGGAGAAAAAAATGCTGGTTACCAACAATTTCTACTTTTTCTACAATGTTTCTACCCTTTCAAAGACTGTTTGTGCTGTCTGATTTTGATCTGCACTGTCTGCAAAGACAACATAAATTTTGTTCAGTGCTGTACGAGTTAAACCATTTTACATTTCAGGGAACAAAACATAAGTGAGTTTACAAAGGTCTAAAGTGATGATATCAACTTTGATAATTGACAGTTTTGTTGATTCAGAATTCTTTGTGAAAGTATGAGGCAACACTCTCTACTTTGATGTCACACATTTATATGAAGGTCCACTGTAGATGACTGTTGAAACTGTAAAGGACAGAAGAGAGAGCACTAAAAACAAGCATTTTCTCCCTTTGCCATCCTGTTTTACTGACACCCAAGAGGGATTATGATCAACATCTTCTTGTCTTCAGCTGTCTTATTCTTTACCAAATAACAAAATTTAGGACTCGTCTCTTCAATTACATTAGCATACAACAAATGACTGGTTTAGCAAGTGATAAGAATTTTTTTTTGAAAAAATATAAAATATTGTGAAAAAGGAGAAGGTGCTGGCTACCAGCAATTTCTCCCTTTTCCACAAATTTTTTTCTAAAGCCTTCTTTGTTAGCATTGTTGATATACAGTAATGTTTGGTAAAGGATTACCATGAAATAGTACAACTAAAGGCTGTCTATTTTTTTTTGTTTTGTTTTGTTTGTTTAGTTTTGTTTTTGAAAAAATAAAAATGCAGACTTTATACATGCCAAGCACAACTATCATAGTGTTTCAAGGTAGGTAGATCAAGATCAAACTACATAGAAGATCTTATTCCACACATTTCACTTTGATGAGATATTCTGATAAACAAGAACAGCCTTGAAATACATATGAGCCTTGCTGTATGACAAAGGGGCTTAATGCATCTGCAAAAAGTATCAACCCAGGTCAGCCTGCACAGTCAGCACAGGCTGACCTTGGCCGAAACTTTTTGCTATTGATCAATTTTCTGTATGTTCAAGGACCGGTTTACCTCAGGACTCAGTCAGTTGTCATACCAACTAGATTTTATGGATCCATGATCATGTGATGACTTGCTTGGCATCATGCATCAGAAAGATGCATAAAGCCCCCTTTGGCCAGAGCATGGCTCATATATTGCAACATTCGGTTCTCTTTGTGTTCTGAAAATGTTCATTTTGTGTTGAACCCTTTAAAAGACATTTCTGAATTTTAATTTAGCAAGAAGGCTTTCGGAAATAAGAAGAAGGCTTTTGAAAATATTGTAGGAAAAGGGAAAAAATACTGATAACCATTATTTCCTCATTTTTCGCACAAAGTTTGCTACCCTTTCATAAAAAATCTGACAACTTATAATTTGAAATTTTATCGTTTGTAAAAGACTTAACTCTTTACCAAATGACAATATTTTAGACTTGTCCATATTGAAAGCATTTGCAAACAACAAATGTGACTCAAAAGTTGAAATTTGCACTGGGTAGGGAAGAAGTCATTGTGGGAAAAGGAAAAAATGCTGGTTACCAGCATTTATTCCTTTTCCCACAATGTTTTTAAAAGCCTTCTTTGTCAGGGTTTTTAAAACTTAGGTTGTGTGGTAAAGAGTTAAAACATTGATTTCTTCAGATGAATTTTTGTTACTGTTGCCTTGCAGCAATAAAACATAACATTTTTTTTTCAAAAGTTTCTTATTTTAATTTGGAGTTGTTTACTTTTAGTTCATCTTACATAATTAATGATGATCTTACCTAATGGACAAGTGTTGTTGATCATGTAACATACCCAAATATCGTATCAAGCTGTTTGAAGTTATACAGATTTCATTAGTTACTGTTTGAAGATCGTAAGCAATCATGTTCCGTGCAGTCAGGGGTCCTGCGTGGCAAAGTTGTAAAGTGTACGACTCACGACTTGGAGACCCTGGGTTCGAGCCTTTCTGGATCCATTGGGTTTTCATAGGATTGACCTTTGGCAAGACGCTTCAGAGCCCTAGCCTCGTACTGGTGAATCCAAGGAAAAACATGAAATATGTGAGCTGTCGCTGTGGTAGGACTGAAGTAATCTTGATCCTATCGCAGACAAGTGTGAAATCAAGTAATGTCGGTCGAAAAGTAGGTCACTGGGACAAATCTTAGAAAAACCTTGAATGCACTCTAGAGGTCACATTTTCAGTCCAATACTCATGAAACTTGGTCAGAATGTTTGTCTTGATAATATCTCAGACAAGTTGAAATCGGGTCATGTCGGGTCAAAAAGTAGGTTACCAGGCCAAATTTTAGAAAAACCTTGTGTGTACTCTTGAGGCCACATTTTCAGCCTAATACTTATGAAACTTGGTCAAATTGTTTCTCTTGATGATTTCCTAGACAGATTTCAAATTGGGTCATGTCTGGTCAAAAAGTAGGTCATCAGGTCAAATATTAGAAAAACTTTTTTTGCACTCTGGAGGCAACATTTTCTGCCTAATACTTATGAAACATGGTCAGAATGTTTGTCTTGATGATATCTCGGACAAATTCGAAACTGGGTCATGTCTAGTCAGAAAGTAGGTCAATGGGACAAATTTTATGAAAATTTTGTGTGCACCATAGAGGCCACATTTTCAGCAGGGAACTCATGTAACTTAGACATTTTCATTCCGGTACTCATGAAACTTGGTGAGAATGTTTGTCTTGATGAAATCTAGCACAGATTGAACATTCTGTCATGTCAGGTCAAAAAGTACATCATTGGACCAAATCTTTAAAAAAAAATTCCATAGCACTTTAGAGGCCACTTCTCAGACCAGTTTTAATGAAAATTGGTCAAAATATTTATCTTGATGATATCTCAGACTAGTTCAAAATCTGGTCATTTTGGGTCAAAAAGTGGGTCACTGGAACAAACCTTAGAAAAACCTCTTTTGAGGCCACAGTTTCCATTTGATACTCATACCCAATATGTTCAGAATGATTCTCCTGATGATATCTCTGATAGGTCAAGTAGGTCGAAAGGGTGGACTCGAGCACTCTCATGTGTTTTACATCATTTCAACCAGGATCTCTGCAGCTTATCAATCTTAGATGACCTTACTCAGGTAAGCGCTTTAGGGCCAATGGCCCTCTTGTTTAGGTATACTATGAAGGCACTGGAATGTTGTAGAACCAAAGAGTCTGCGCTGAACAAATTTTCAACCTGAAAGGTATTTTTTTTTAGCTTTGGTAAACAGAAAGAAGTCATAAGGGGCAAGGTCAAATGAATATAGAGGAATGGAGGGAGGTACAAAGATTTTTACTCACCTGAGCACGAAGTGCTGAAGGTGAGCTTTTGTAATCGTGCTGTGTCCGTCGTCAAGGCGTCAACAATTACCTTGTGTGCACTCTAGAGGCCACATTTTCAATCAAATACTCATGAAACTTTGTCAGAATGTTTGTCTTGATAATATCTCGGACAAGGTCGAAATCGGGTTATGTCGGGTCAAAAAGTAGGTCATAAGGTCAAAATTTAGCAAAACCTTGTGTTCACTGTAGAGACCACATGTTTAGTCCAATACTCATGAAACTTGGTCAGAATGTTTGGATGATATCTCTGACAACTTTGAAATTGGGTCTTGTCGAGTCAAAAAGTAGGTTACCAGGCCAAAATTTAGAAAAACCTGCTGTGTACTCTTGAGGTCACATTTTTGGCCTAATACTTATGAAACTTGGTCAGAATACTTGTCTCGATGATGTCTCGGACAAGTTCGAAACTGGATAATGTTGGGCTAAAATGTAGGTCAATGGGATAAATCTTAAAAAAATAATTAAAAAAAAAAAAAAAAAAAAAAAAACACGTGTGTTGACTCTAGAGGCCACATTTTCAGAAACTCATGAAACTTGGTAGGAATATTTGTTTTGGTGGTATCTCTGACAAGTTTGAAACTGGGTCATATTGGGTCAAAAAGCAGGTCATTTTGCCAAATTTTAGAAAAACCTTGTGTGCACTCGAGAGGCAAGATTTTCATCCCGATACCCATGAAACTTGGTCAGAACGTTTAACTTTATGAAATCTAGCACAATTTCAACATCGGGTCATGTCAGGTCAAAAAGTATGTCATTTGGGCCAAATATTGGAAAAAAATGTGAGCACTCTAGAGGCCTCATTTTCAGACCAGTTCTAATAAAAATTGGTCAGAGTGTTTCTCTCAATGATTATTTTTATTTTCAAAATTGGGTCATGTTAGGTCAAAAAGTAGGTCACTGGGGCAAATCTTTAAAAAAAAGAAAATATTGTATGCAATCTGGGGGCCAGATACTCATGAAATATTGTCAGAATGTTTGCCTTGAAAATATCTCTTAAAGTTCAAAATTAGGTCAAGTAGGTCAAAATGTTGGTCCCGAACACTCATGTGTTTAACATCATTACAACCAAGATCTTTTCGGCTTTATCAATCCTAGATGACTTTACTCAGGTGAGAGCTTTAGAGCCAATGGCCCTTTTGTTTCCTGCTTCAGAAAGTCCGTAATAAAGACATTGACTGAAACTGATGCTTTACACACGTTGAAATAGAGCTGACAGAAAATGAATGCCAGTGTCTTCATAGTATAAGACGAATCAAATTTTAGGTGCGTAGATGCATTCATATTGAACATTCCTTGTATTGCTCAATGAAGGGTGAGTGTGTGTGTGGGGGGGTGCTTATCCTTTGTTGTCCCCCATGGACATTTAGACAAAACCTAAGGCTACTTAGTACGATTCAGAGCGCTTTGACGGAATGTATAGCTCAAGATCAGAACGCGCAGAATGAAACCATATGAGTGTGCCAAAGTATAATTTGTATCAGTTTAGTAATCCCATGCTACAGGCGTCATCTCATCAATTTCATAATGGTGACGAGAGTACTGCATTGATGATGTTAGATACCACTTTGCACTAATTAATTAACCCTTATCCTGCTAAATAAATGAAATGAAACTTTTAAGTCGATAGTAAAAGCTCAAATTTTGCTATTTCAAAGATACTTTTGCGAGGAAAGACATCTCTTTATCGGACAGTGTGGATCCAAGATCTGACTGCACGTTCTGTGCAGTCTGATGTTGATCTACACTGTCCGCAGAAGGTCCTTCAGTCGTGCCTAGCAACCAAAGTGTTAAGAGGACCTGAAGGAAGAAAAATCCTTGGGGAATACAGATCTATAGACTACATTTATACATTCAAAGTATACTTATCGCTTGTCCTTTTTCTGTGTATCGGATATGGTAACAAGCCTTTTTTCCATTCCTCACAATGATTTCTATCTTTTTGAAGACGAATTCCATCATTTGACGGGCGTCGGTAAAGCGAGCTTTTGCAAACGACATTGATCAACATCTGACTAGAAAACGTGCAGTCTGATCTTGGATCTGTACTATTTGCTGGTTTGATCAAGCTTGTTGATAAAGATTTCTCTGAGTTTCAGTCTAGTAAAGAGGTCAAGTTTATATCTGAGCCATGCTCTGTGAAAAGAGAACTTAATGCATCTACGAAAAGTATCGACTCAGGTCAGCCTGCCTAGGCTGACCTGGGCTGAAACTTTTCGTAATTGGTCAATTTTCATTTAGTCCAAGGACCAGTCTGCCTCATGATGAAGTCGGTTGTTTAAAAAAAAAGTGGCCATGATGGATACATAATTATGAGAAGGCTTACCAGGTAAAGCGCATTACGGAAATGCATTAAACCCCATTTTGCCAGAGCATGACTTAATATATTTTGCGCTAAGAGGGTTAATTCTTTACCACACAATCCCGAGTTTTAACGCCCTTGAGGAAGAAAGCTAATGAAAACATAGTGGGAAAAGGAGAAAATGCTGGTAACCAGCATTTTCTCCTTTTCCCACTATGTTTTCTACCCTTCAAGAGGCAAATTTCAGTTTTTGAGTCGAGTTTAATTTATCGTCTGCAAATGTTTTCAATTTGGACCGGTGTAAAATTTTGTCGTCTGGTAAAGAGTTAAGTAAGTTGGTGTTTAGGTGGTGACTGCTGTAAATGACGGAGACACAATAAATGACGGACACACAAACTGCACTTTATTCAAAACCATAAATTTACATTACAAACACATTTCAAACTACGCTTAAACAGTTCATGTATTAATTTTGCTCTTTGTACTTTTCTTGTAGCATAGAAACGCGGTAAATAGGTATGTTACAACTTCACATTACCAGACACTAGCTGCATTTCTTTTTTCTTTCTAGTCTGCAGAATAAGCTGTTCCGCCTTGGTGCAAGTACAAGCCGGAAAACGTTTAATCTCTCTACACAGGATAAAGTCGTAAAATGACGCTGTCTGCGCATGTCATATTCTTCGAAGATATGTGCTATGACAATAAAGAGGAAAGAAAGAAGCTTTGTGCTATGACGAGTCACTATCCTGTACAGGATAGACCTGTGTGCTATGACGCGTCACTATCCTGTACAGGATAGACCTGTGTGCTATGACGCGTCACTATCCTGTACAGGATAGACCTGTGTGCTATAACGCGTCACTATCCTGTACAGGACAGACCTGTGTGCTATAACGCGTCACTATCCTGTACAGGATAGACCTGTGTGCTATGACGCGTCACTATCCTGTACAGGATAGACCTGTGTGCTATAACGCGTCACTATCCTGTACAGGACAGACCTGTGTGCTATAACGCGTCACTATCCTGTACAGGATAGACCTGTGTGCTATAACGCGTCACTATCCTGTACAGGACAGACCTGTGTGCTATGACGCGTCACTATCCTGTACAGGATAGACCTGTGTGCTATAACGCGTCACTATCCTGTACAGGACAGACCTGTGTGCTATGACGAGTCACTATCCTGTACAGGATAGACCTGTGTGCTATAACGCGTCACTATCCTGTACAGGACAGACCTGTGTGCTATGACGCGTCACTATCCTGTACAGGATAGACCTGTGTGCTATGACGCGTCACTATCCTGTACAGGAGAAATATTAACACGCGGTGCGTAAATGATCAATGATCAGAACGTGCAGTCTGATCTTTGATTCATGTAGTCCGTTTGTGCAACCAATACTATAAGATTAAAATCTTACCGGGTTTAAAAGGACTGTATTTTAAGCCATGAAAAGAGTTAAAGGTTGAACGAGCGTTCTGTTTTGAACTAAACGATGCCTTCGATTTGAGATCTTGAAACCATTGGATATTTTCACCCTTAACTCTTTACCACACAATCCTGAGTTTTAAGGACCCTGAAGAAGATGGCTTTTGAAAACCTTGTGGAAAAAGGAGAAAATGCTGGTAACCAGCATTTTCTCCGTTTCCCACAATGTTTTTTACTCTTTCAAAGTACAAAATTTATAATTTGTGCAACGTTTAATTTGTCGTCTGCAAAAAACTTTCAGTTTGGACAAGTCTAGAATTTTGTCGTTTGGTAAAGAGTTAAACTTTTCCCTCGGTAACACGCCATAAATATACATTGCAGTTTCAAATCTGATTTTAGCTAAACAATAAAAACATACCGGTATTAGATCGAAGCTAGAGTACGACAACAGATCCAAGCTAGATTAGATCCATGATCAAAGTGCGCAAGCTTTTTGTCGTCTGATCTTGATATGCACGATCCACAAAAGCGAGTAAAATTGCCCCATGTTTTTGATGTATTCAGAGATATTCTGTGTCTTCTTCCACTTATTGTAAGTCTAATTACTGAGCTGAGTCGACCCTGTTTTTGACCTCTTTACCGCATTTCTATTTCCTCTACAGCAACAAATCATTTTCAGAACATAGGATCGAAAATCTCGACCTGTCAGGCAATACAAAAAGAAATTGATGCTGTTTTGAAACTCCGTCACGATGAAACACCAAAGCAGCGATTTCAGAGGGCCAAATGGATCCGAGACAAAAGCTTCGATCCTACCACTCCTGATGGAAAGGTAGAGAGTTACGCAGGCCTGTGGGATGTGCAGGATTAGAAAAGCCAGGCTCACAGATAGTAAGACATACGTCATCTGCCTCTGGTCACGTGACCGTTGTTGGGCTCTCTCGGCAGACATCGCCTGGCTTAGATTCTCGTTCTTTTTGTGGATAAGTCGATGAATGATCAAGGCATTTGAAATGCAGACAATTATCATTGGAATCCATATGTAGTAGGTTGTTTCTATTGGCGTCCATGTTCCATACAGGAACTCCGAGTACTGACATTCTACAAAGCCGTACTCTGTTTGAATGGCGTACCCACCCACCAAGTACGGAATGGATAGCAGCAACATCACCACCCCGGTCACGATCAACGCGATCAGTGTGTTCTTAAAGGTGCAATAGACAGCATACTTTGTGGGATACCAGACTGCAATCAGACGTTCCACGGTCCAGCAGACAAGAATCAGATTGGAATAGTTGAAGCTTGTGATAATTAGAAAATCAAAAAGCTTGCACGTGACATTGGATACAGTATCGAGAAAGTAGGTGAGGGCGGAACTTATCCTCATAACCACGTTCAGTAAATCTGTAAATCCTAAGACAAAGATAAAAAGGCTATTGGTGGTGAACGGTTTGATTCTTGAGACGACGTAGATCGTAACTGAATTGCAAATGACGCCCGGAGCACTCGTCACCCAGGTGGCATGATCGATCAGCAATCGCTCAAGATCTTCCTCATAGTAGTAATCTGGATAAAAAGTGTCGTTTGTTGATGTCAAATTTTTTGTTGCGCTTCTCGGTTTATTTTCAGTTGTTGGTGCGAGGCTAACAGTGCTGCTAGCTTCTCCTCTACCACCTGGCGCCATATTTGTTGTGTTCTCCTGGCCAAATACGCTTGTTGAAGATGCAAGCAGAATAATGAGGAGAAAGCGTATCGTTGTCATACCTGAAAATATTTAGGATATTTAACCCATAAGCTGCTAAGCGCGACTCACTGACCTTTTGCGGACTGTGTAGATCAAGGTCAGACCGCACAGAACGTGTAGTCTTGATCATGGATCTACACTCTCCGATAAAGAGATATCTTTCCTCCAAATGTACTTTTAAAATGGGAAAATTTGCGTTTTTGCCATCGGCTTGAAAGTTTCATTTCTTTTATTGAGCAGGATAAGGGTTAAATGGACTGTCTTTCGGGGAAAAAAAAGAAAAAAAAAAAAAAAAAAAGTGCAGCGGCAGTCTTGTGGTCATAATCGTTATTATTATTATTATCATTATTACAATAAGCGGTGTCGGGGGGATATAAACTGACAGGGTCGGTTGGGGTAGCCCAAGCCCGACTCTTTTTCAGGTCTTCTCCCGTCAATGTACACATGTAACCCTTTCAGCGCCATAGGCGAAAACAGGGACTTTTGCGGACGGCACAGATCAAGATCAGACTGCACAGAACGTGCAGTCTGATCTTTGATCTGTACCGTCCGCTTAATTAGTCAAGTACCTACGATAAAAATCTTTCTGGGTCTCTGTGGATTGCATTTACAGCCATCGAAAGAAGTCGAGTTTATTTATTTGGCGCCGAAAGAGTTAAAACATTTTCTGGAGACCAACTCTATTGAAAAGCAACGTGTATGAGCAAGCAGCCAGCCCCCCCCCCCTCTTGTTCTACTATATGGTACTCGATAGCAATTTCGCTGTATAATTTTTTGCCAGGCGACAAAATTTTAGACTTGTCCATTTCGAAAGCATCTGCAAATTATGGGGGGTTTTTAGGAATTGGTAGAAACCATTGTGGGAAAAAAAATGAGAAAAATTTTGGTTACCAACATTTTCTTTTTTTCTTTGTGCAAAATATTATTAGTCTGACCTTTTTCCTTTGGGTAAAAGGTTAACCCCTTTACCACACAATCCCGACTTTTAACGACCCAGAGGAACTTGAAAAGCCCTTTGAAAACATTGTGGGAAAAGGAGAAAATGCTGATAACCAGCATTTTCTCCTTTTCCCCCCAATGTTTTCCACTCTATCCAATACATATATCACTATTTAAGCTACACTTAAATTGTCGTCTGCAAATGCTTTGAATTTGGTCCAGTCTAAAATTTTGTCGTTTGGTAAAGAGTTAAACAAAACAACATATAATTCCTATTACCTTTTTATTTCCATATTTCCGTATTCAGACCAATAAACTAGACAAACTCACTAGAATTATGTAGAACTTAATGTTAACTCTTATCCTGCTAAATAAGTTAAATAGAACTTTCAAGCCGATAGTAAAAACCAGAATAATGTTATTTCAAACTTAGTTTCTTGGGAAAAATATCTCCTTAACGGACAGTGTATATCAAAGATCAGACTGCACGTTCTGTGCAGTCTGATCTTGATCTACACCGTCCGCAAAAGATCAGTGAGTCACCATAAGCAGCTTGAGCGTTAAACGAAAGCCCTTTTTCTATATCTCTTTTTTTTTTATAGATCTTTTTTTTTTTTGTTTAATTTGGAAACGTTTGTACGTATACAGTATGGTATCTATTGGAACCAATTTACTCTTTAACTTTTTTTTTTTAATTTTAATCCAAACAGCTTTTGAGTTCAAGGCATTTAGCACAGAAAAGTTAGAATACAATACTTACTTGGATCTGTTTCCTTCTTAAAAGCTAAGGAAATGATTCGTAAAATTTCGGAGGCACAGTTCAATATTGACTGCATTATGTGGATTGATGCGGTTGCGGCTTCTATTTATATATTTCACGAAATGTGTGAGGGTTCATTCCCAGGTATCTCGTTGATCTCTGTGGCGTTTCCATATCAACGAGAGACAGACACGGACAGACAGAAAGGGAGGGAAGAGAAGGAGAGATACAGAAAGAAAAAGAGAGGAGATAGAGACAGACAGATACAGAAAGACAGAAAAGAAATAGGGAAAGGCAGAGAGGCAAAGAGAGACAGAGACGTGGACAGAGAAGAAAGAGAATAAGAGAAGAGAAAAACACAAAAAAGAAAGAAACAGTTGGGGAAAAAAAGAAAGAAAGAGAGGGTCTGAAAAAAAAAAGAAAGAGACCAAATGACACACAGAAAAGAAGGAAAGAAAAATAGATGGACAGACAGACAGAGAAGTTACATATCAAGAGGATCCCGTTCCCTTAATTTGTCGACAATATTTGAAACCAGGAATAGCATGTAACCTTCTTCAAAGCCATGGGTGAAAACATGGCTCTTGCGGACGACATGGATCCAGTTCAGACTGCACAGAACCTCCAACGTCCGCTTCTTTAGTCAAGCATATTAGATGAAAGAATTTCTAAGACTTTCTAATATTCGGTGGCTGACCTGGATCAAAACTATTCGCTGTTGGTCAATTTTCTGTATGTCCATGGACCAGTCTACCTCATGATTAAGTCGATTATTGAAGAAAGTTGTTTTTATGGTCTCATAACCATGTGATGGCTTAATTGGTATAATGCATCACGGAGATGCATTAAGCCCCCTATTGCCAGAGCATGGCTCATTTATTTGACACCAAAAAGTTAAACATGAAATATTTATTATGAAAAGAGGCGGAGAGATGACTGTTTGTTTGTATTGGAGTTTGAGGCGGTTTTAACAGCTCAGGTCATATCAGTGTCTTCTGGCTTTCTCACACCTGTACTGACAAGCCACTGACTACTTTTCCCACATGCATCAGAGGTGAGAGATGAAAATCGCCGGAAAGGAAATTTGCCCAAATCGGGTATCGAACCCGCAACCACCAGGTCAAGAGTCAGATACGCTAACCACTGAGCTACCCGGCCGTGCGAGAGAGGACCGAAATGACGTGATTATTTACCGATGTTTACCGATCCCAGTTTCTAATTAATCCTTTACAAATCAATGCCGTGTTTTAAAGACCCTGAGAAAAAAGACTTTTGAAAACATTTTCGAGAAAGGAAAAAAGACGGGTAACCAGCAGTTTCTCCTCTTTTTTGACTATTTCTACCTTTTTTACGGAGGAATCTTATTATTTAAGTGATATTTTATTTGTTGTCTGCAAACGTTTTCCGTTTAGACACGTCTAAATGTTTGCAGGTTGGTCTAAAGTTAACCCTTGGAGCGCTGAACTAACACAACAGACATTTTCAATCTTGAGACAAATAAAAAAAAAAAATAATTCAAGAGATTGCCTTTTGTCCAGAATATTTCAGCAAAAGCGGACAGTGAAAATTGAAGATCAGACCACGTTTTGTGCAGTCTGATCTTGATCTACATTTGTCTTATAGGTGACCAAGTTGTGAAAGGCGCTGAAAGTGTTTGATGAGCTCCAGGGTAATCCATTTACAAATTAATTGAGCCATGCTCTGTGAAAAGGAGTCTTAATGCATCTGCGGAAAGTACCGATTCAGGTCAGCCTGCACAGTCCGCGCAGGCTGACATGGGCCGAAACGTTCGCTATTGGTTAATTTTCTGTTTGTCCAAGGACCAGACTAACTCATGATTATGTCGGTTGTAGAATAAAGTAGCTGTTATGGATCTGTAATGATGTGATGACTTGCTTCGTATCATGTATCACGGAGACATATTAAGCCCCTTTTGCCAGGGCAGGGTTCATTATTATTATTATTATTATTGACAGTCGCTTAACCTTTACCAAACGAGAAAATCCTAGACGTCGAAACCAAAAGCAATTCAGTATGACGCAAACAATGTGGTTTGTCTTTTAAGGGGTTGAAAACATTGCGGGTAAAGGAAAAAATGCTGGATTCCAGCATTTTCTACTATTTCCCACAATGTTATCAAAAGCCTTCTTCCTCAGGGTTGTCCAAAACACAGAATTGTTTGGTAAAAGGTAAACTCCGAACCTTCATCAACTTCTTCTCTTACATCCTTTTCCGATCTTGGATTCACTTGCTCTTACATCACAGTCCGATTTTGGATCTAGATCTCCCCGATAGCTTTCGAAATGTATTCTGACCTCTTATGGTGGGAATGGAATTAATTTATTGGTCAACTACAAAAATGTGCACATAAATTTCTCAGTATGGGAAATGTTTGATTACTATAGCATCTTATTACATAATTATTCTTCTATTACATTTTGTCACATTTCATTACATTATCACAGTTTTACTCACGATTTGAGTTTAAACTTCTTACACACATTGCAATATTTCGGACTTTTTTTATTACAGTCTGAAAATATCCACTATGCTGATTACGTGAGAAGGAACTGTAAGGCAAAATTCATATGAACACAATTACTTAAGTGAGAAATTTTACGTATGTGTCATTTAAACATATATATTTGACCCATGCTCTGGCAAAAGAGGCCTTAATGCATCTCCGTGTTGCATTATACCCAGCAAGTCTTCACATAATTATGGATCCATTAAACCATTTTGTCTAATGTTGTAGCTGACTGTATCACAAAGTAGACTGGTCCTTTGACAGACAGAAAATTGACCTATAGCGAATAGCATCGGCCCAGGTCAGTCTGAGCGGACTGCGCAGGCTCACCTGGGTGGATACTTTTTTTTTTTTTTTTTTTTTCCAGATGCATTAAGCCCCTTTTTCACAGATCATGGCTCGTTTACTTACGTAAGTATATAAACCCCATGCAGTAGATGTTGATACAGTATTATAGAATCAAATTTTGTACCACCACTGAGGGTCTTGTAAATGTATATTTACTTATTCTTGTAAGTAATTATACTCCATTAGCAAATTAATATGTCATGTGAAATAAGCGAATTATATCATGTGAACAGACCTCAGGTTTGACCACGTTATTAATTTACTTTACAACTAGGATGCGTCGGTCGGTCGGTCGGTGGGGTCGGTTCGGTTTGGTTCGGTTTGTTTGTTTGTTTGGTTGTTTGTTTTGTTTCATCAACCTTCGGACAGAATTTCTACGAGCAGAGATACCGAAACTGCAGCCCCTGGTTTCAAGCCCTGTTCGTTACCGACTAAGCAACAGTGTTCGGCTGACCAACCTCACTTTACAAAATTGTTTTCGAAACTGACTTTTTTAAGCACAGCTCGGCGTGACTATTCGACCACCTTTGAAACATGGTTGTAAAGGCACGCAGTCCGGCCAGATCATTCTAAGGAAAGGTGTCGAAGCTAGGTTTCACATTTATAGCTAGAGTCAAGTAAAAGTGTCTGATTAACTTTTTACACCTAAAGCGCTTGATGAATCCTCCACCAAACAAGTCCGAGATTTAACGACCTTAAAGAAGAAGGCAAATGAAAACATTGTAGGAAAAGAATAAAATACTGATAACCAGCTTGTTCTCCTTTCCCACATTTTTTCCCCTATCCGGAGGAGGAGACATTTCATTTTTTTAAAAGTCGTAAATGTTTTATCGTCTGCAACTGAGTACAATTTAGACAAGTTTAAAATGTTGTCTTCTAGAAATGAGGTAATAAAATGGACCTTTTCAAATTGGTAAAAAAAAAAAAACCCAGCTGAAATAGTTCTATTTTGGACTAGTCTTGACCAGGATATGTAGCCAGAATAGAGTGCGATCTAGATCAAAGATCAGGTTGCACGTTCTGTGCAGTCTGATCTAAATCTACTGTGTGTGGTAAAATTAACTTAAGCGGGGCCGGCGCTTTAAGGGTTTAACCCTTTACCATACCAACCCGACTTTGAACGACCCCGAGGAAAAAGGCTTTTGAAAACATTGTGGGAAAAGGAGAAAATACTGGTAACCAGCATTTTCTCCTTTTCCCACAATGTTTTCTTCTCTTCCCCAAACAAACTTAATTTTTTTAGTAACGTTTACTCTGTCGTCTGCAAAAGCTTTCAATTTAGATTGGTCTAAAATTTTGTCATTTGGTAAAGAGTTCACTGCTAAGTGAAACATAACACTTGTAAGCCAGTGGTGAAAACCCTTAAATCGTGATTTCAAAGTTCTTTTCGCTGGAAAAAGATTTTAAGGTATGGGATAGTGTAGATCCAAGATCTGTGCAGTCTGGTCTATTCTATTTTCTATTTTCTGTCAAACGATCCAATTTCGAAGCAGATCTGAAACTTTACCAAGATGTACTTCTATCATTGCCACTCAGTTTTTTTTTTTATGTTTCGTTCTTTATGTTTTCTAAGTTTTTTTTCTATTTGTGTATTTTTCAGATTTATGCATTATACATGTGACTAAATTCATTGTATGTATATCTGCTGTGACAATGTACGACTTGTACACGTCAAAAAATAAATGTCAGTTCAGTTCAGTTCAGATCTTGATCTTTAATGCCCGCATCGAGAAACGCTTCCTATCCCATAGTGTTTACTTGCTAATCAGTGTAGTAAGTCGCGCACCTGACGTCTATGCAGGTATAGCTATGCAAAATTCAACCGGTATAGAGTTTTATACTGTTCAAATGTTGACCAACGAGTCGTCGTTGGAAAAGAAGCAGCTGCTGGTAAAAACGATGCCTCTGAAAATACATGTAGATATACAGTAATGAGTTTTAGGGTAGCGCTTAAATATATGAGCCATGCTCTGTCAAAAGGGGGCTTAATGTATCTCCATGATGCATTATGCCAATCAAGCTATCACATAATTATGGATCCATAAAAGCGACCTTTTTTTTTTTTTTTTTTATAATCGACTTAATCATGAGGTAAATTGGTCCTTGGACATTCAGAAAATCGACCAATAGCGAAAAGTTTCGGCCCAGGTCAGCCTCTGCGGACTGCGCAGGCTGACCTGGGTCGATACTTTTCGCAGGTGCATTAAGCCCCCTTTTCACAGAGCGCGGCTCATATTAAATTACCAATTAGTATACGATATGGATCAGCCCCTATCATATTAATATGCTATGGTGCGAACAAGCGCTCGGAGTACTGATTAGCAGTAGCGACAATTTTTTTTATAGTGGGCTCATACATGTGCCCGCAAATAGGCCTGAAGTGGCCTGCAGAATGATCACATCCACATATTTTTTTTACCGATCGCAAATTACTATTTACTCTTTTGGCTGTGTCAATACCAAGAAATTGGTCAAAAAGGCAGCGTATCCAGTGTTCCAGATAAGAGGGAGCGATGGTATTCTAAATCCATTATTTCTCTTCCAAACCCTATTTTGTGGGTACTCATTAGAATCGTCTCGATGAGACGATTCTAATGAATACCCATAACATAGGGTTTAGTGGAGAATGCTTAATATTTTCAGTTTTGAAATCAAAATCACTCCCTCTATCTGGAGCTCTGGTATCCAGCTACGCCGAAAAAGGATACTTCCACCGTGTTCTGCGGTAATTTATCCTCGTTCTGGTGTACACAGAACGAAATAAATAGATAAGCATTTTGAAAGTTGCAAAGGTCGAAACTTTAAAGACCTACAATTCTTTTTTTTTTTTTTCTCTTCCCACTGAGAAATGGAAATTTCAGTACCAAGGTGAATATATTAAACGAATTTGATTGGTCACTGAAAGTAAGTTATAGGCTTTTGAAATAACTGCTGGAAATGTTATTGGTCAAACAAATTTGTTTAACATATTCACCGTAATGCTTCCAGGTTGTGGTTGTCAGAAAAGTCCCACTTGAATTTCAAAAAGGCATTTCCCGTGCTATAAGCAACGTTTGATTTCTCGTATGCGAATGCTTTCAAATTTAAAAGAGTGTCGTGTGATAAAGAGTACAGTGGCGTTCGCTTATTTCTTTTATGAGAGAAAACAAGAAATATCTTTCAAAAAAAAAAGACGGCGCAAATTTGCCTGCAAATAGGCAGGAGCCCTTTAAATAAACATGTCTACATTTTTTACCAAACAAAAAAACAAAAATTTCTATTTATTAATTTTTATCAGTACCAAAAATTAGGTCAAAAGCCAGCACATTCTGCTACGCCGAAAAAAGCCTTATTCATAGTCTTCTCCATACTTTGATCCAATAAGCAAGTGTTTGGATTCGCTTTCGCCTCATCAAGCCCTTATTCTGCTGAACGCGACTCAATGCGCTTTTAAAGACAGTGAAAATCTGATCTTGATCTACATTACACTGATACATTAAGACATGTTACGAGGAAAAGTATTTCGAAATCTCGATATTTGAGATTTAGCTTCGAAATCTTCAGTTCTTTTAAGAAGCTTCATAGGGTTTTATGTCTTAAAGGGTCGAAATAAACAGACAAGGGGGAAACATTATATGAGTCATGCTCTGTGAAAAGGGGGATTAATGCATTTTCAAAAAGTATCGATCTAGATCAGCCTGCTCAGTCCGCACAGGCTGACTTGGGTCGATACTATCTGCTTTGGGTCTATCTGCAAAGGACCAATGTACCCAATGATCCAGCCCATTGTAATACAACATTAGATTTTATGAATTCATAATTACATGATGACTTGCGTTGTATCAGGCATCACGGAGATGCATTAAACGCCCTTTTGCCAGAGCGTGGCTCATATAAATAGACAATGTTGCAAAAAAGGAGAAAAATGCTAGATTCTTTCTCGCCTTATTAATGGCCAAAAGTACTTGAAAGGCGGGCTTGATGCACCTCCGTGATGCATGATACCAAGCAGGCCATCACATAATTATGAATCCATAATAGCCACCTTTTTTAACAACCAACTTAATCATGAGGTAGAATGGTCCTTTGACACACAGAAAATTGACCAATAGCGAAACGTTTCGGCCCAGGTCAGCCTGCGTGGACAGCGCAGGCTGACCTGGGCCGATACTTTTCACAAATGCATCAGGCCCCCTTTCACAAAGCATGGCTCATTTACAAGAAAAGAAGGAAGGAAACCGCAAATTATCTTAAATAATACACTTCACTAGACTATCATCAAATTTTCATCTTACTCTGTCAACCTTTCTCGTAACACCCGAAATCCTGAGAAAGAAGGATTTTGACAACACTGTGTAAACAAAGGAAAAAAATACTGGGTACTTTCTCGCCTCATTTATGTCCTGAAAGATTGCAATAAAAACCGAGGGAGTGGTATGGGAATCATCTGATCTGTGTCTTACTCAGTTAGCCCTTTGCTTAACCCTTAAGCTGCTGAAAAAATGAAACGCGAATTTCTACTCAATACTAAAAGCCCAAACATTGCGGTTTCAAAGTTGATTTACCCGGAAAGAAAATACCGTATCGGACAGTTTAGATCAAAGATCAGACTGCACGTTCTGTGCAGTCTGATCTTGATCTACACTGTACGCAAAAGGTCAGTGAGTCGCGCTTAGCAGCTTAAGGGTTAATAACACGGTGATTTCAGGACACTGAGGAACAAGATCTATGAAAACACTTAAAAAAATGCAAGACACTAGCATTTTCTGTGTTTTCCCAAAATGTTTTCGATCATTTCGAACATTAATCCATACATTTGATTTGCATTCAATTAGTCATCTGCATATAATCTATGCTCTGTGAAAAGGAGGCTTAATGCATCTGCGTAATGCATTGTCCGAAGCAACGCAACACATATTTAGGGATCCATAAAATCCACTTTGTTTATCATCCGGCTGAATCCTGAGGCAGACTGGTTCTTTGACACGTAGAAAAAAAAAAGAAGACCGAATGCAAAAGGTTTCGGCCCAGGTCAAGCCTGCACGGACTGCGCAGGCTGACATCGGTAGATACTTATGCAGATACATTAAGCCCCCTTTTCACAGAGAATGGCTTACGTGTTTTTTTTTTTTTAAAAAGTCTACAACTTTGCCGTCTAGTAAAGAGTGAATATTACATAAAACAATTCATAAACATGATGTATGAATTCGATGTTCAGTTCCACAGATATAAAACAATGTTAACATGTAATAAACATAGGAAAGTCTTACATAAATCGTCATAGACAGGGATCGTTAAGTTTAACAAAGACAATTATACTCTTTACTAGCACGACAAATTGTCCAACTTTATAACATAATAAACAGAAAAATTTAAAATGTGCCTACAATGATGGAATTTGTCTTTGAAACGATAAAAACATTGTTGATAAAGTAGAAAACTTCTGGTAGTCAGCGTTTTCTCCTTTTTGTACATAGCTTGGAGAATTCTTTTCTCAAAGGTCATTAAAAGACAGGATCGTAAGGGAACAGGTTAACCCTTTACCACATGGCAAAATTTTAAGACAACTCTAAATTAAAAGCATTTTGCAGATCTTTGACAAAATTAATAGGATTCAAAAACTGAAATTTGTTACTGGAAGGACAGAAAACATTGTGGGAAATGCTGGTTACCAGCATTTTCTCCTTTTCCCTCAATTTTTTTAAACGCTTTCTTCATCAGGGTTGTTCAAAGGCGGCATTGCGGGGTAAAAGATTAAGAATTGATTTACAAACTACAATCCCTCGTTAAATTCTTGAAACAAGAAAGATTTTTGACGGAGCCTGTCAAAAAGGACGATACTTGATTGGATTTTGAAACAGTATCTCGCTACAAAGTCATTGCTTAACAACTGCGTAAATCAAGTCGACCAGAGTTCACTGTAAACCTGCATATATTTTAGCCGTGCTATGGCAAAAGGGGGCTTAATGCATCTCCGTAATGCATTGTACCAAGCAAGTCATCACATAATTATGGATCTATAAAATCCATTTTGTCAAAAGACCGACTGAATTATGAGGTAGACTGGTCCTTTGACATGCCGAAAATTTTGACATGCCGAAAATTTTGATTGTTTCACAGCCTGCGCGGACTACCCAGGCTGACCTGGGTCGGTACTTTTCCCAGATGCATTAAGCCACCTTTTCCCAAAGCATGGCTCATTTATTTTACATCGATTGTGGAACAAGTTTTCATAACTTATATCTATCAGTCTCGATGACGCCTTCCTGGAAACGTACTGGCGTCGTAATGTGGGTATTTCCGAAGGTTGACCTTGTTCATCACGTGATTAGGGAACTTTGACGTGTGCGGTTGACTCAAAAGATGGAAAAAGAGGACTTATTGCATTTCCGTGATGCAGTGTACCAAGCAGGTCGTCATACCAATTATGGATCCATAAAATTCATTTCGTTTAAAAATCGGCTGGATCATGAGGTACACTGGTCCTTTGACATGAAGAAAATTGACCTATGGCAAAAAGTTTTGGCTCAGGTCAGCCTGCGCGGACTGCGCAGGCTGACCTAAGCCGAAACTGTTTGCAGATGCATTAAGCTCCTTTTTCACAGAACATGGTTCAAGTGTATTGGAGAGAACATTATGGACAGTTAGATTCAAGATAAGAATGAACCCATCCTCGATGACCCAGTTCCGATGTATTCCGTAAACAACATTCATCGCCCCTGGGTTATCTCGTGTATGTTTTCTCGTTGTCATGAATTACATGTATTTATGAGGCATTTTGATTGGTAATCTCACTTTTTCAGTGAGAAAATTTAATCTATCTTTATCAACCGTATGCCATCATTTCTATTTTTACCTCGTTTACAACCAATCAAATCGCTTGTTTCATATCAAGCTTGGCGATACTTTAAATATGGTGAACATCATTTACAAAAGTTTACAAAAAACATTCGGCGTCACCCCGAAAGTTTATTCGCGCATATATACCTGCTACATATCCGTAAGGGTTGCAACAGCACGCTGTACTTCTGAATATTTGCCTTTGTATAAAAGGATTTGTAATGTCTGCCCTGGATTGTCATAAGGCAAATGTCAAAGAAGGAGGGCCCACCGGCGGCCGGCATATTCTTTGATAATGATGTGGGTTTCACCCGGTTCATTCATAGTAACGGAAGAAATGTGATTACCCTCCTCTACAAGAGAGTATCGTTATGTTATCGATAATTCGATTGGCTATTGGGTGTAATTCGCAATCTTATAAATATTCATGGCAACGACGGTTTCGCAAATGAATGTTCTAAGGGTGATGAATGGTAATACTTCACACTAGGGTTAACAAGGGTGGAATGAACCGTACACCCAACAAGCAAAGCAAGTGTTAAACGATTGAATGTCGATTACACAATATGAAAACTCCCGGTCAAGCCTTAGAAGTGAGCAAAGGGAGATTTAGAACAATTTTCGTCGTTTGTGAAGTTATAGAATCGCTACCATCTTTCGATACTTTAGAACTTTCATATTTTTTATGTACTTCCGGTATGTCTGGCAAAAAGCGACCTCTGGTGGTTTGTCCTAAATATGGCGTTTTAGATACAGAAACATCATCGCTAGTTGATTTATAGGTCTGAATAGAATCATGACCTTGACTTTGACCGATGAAAGAGTCATGTGATCTAGAAAGTCTTTGAGAACTAGCTCTAGACAATGTTGACGATCTTTTCGACAATTTTGCATGTTCCAATGCACGTTGGCGTGCTTGTTGTCTACGTAAACGTAATTCTATTGGGTTACAACTTGGTAGCGTTCTAGCACTTAGATTTAAAACCTGTGGACCGAGCGACTTTACAAGCCAGCCATTTTTAACTTCGTCGTCGTCATCCTCATTGTTAACAGTGTCTGTATCGCACGATACCAAACTGTGTCTGGAGTCAAGTAGATTTTTGTAGTACTCCGCGATAGCCCGAGAGTATCGAAAGCTTTGTATCACTTTCATAGGTTTACCTGCGTCTTCCCTGGCTTTTGGAGGTGTTTCGGGTTTTTCTGCCAACAGATCTTCTCGCGTATCCCGAAGTTTTGTTGTTTTTAATTGTAACTTTTTATTCTTTCTTTTTATCGACTTTTGTTCGTTCGGTTTTGGCTTTACTAGCAGTCGTTTTTGGACCTGAAGTTTACGCAGATACTCTTGATAAGCATGTGGCTTGTTCCTACTGTTTTTCTCGGCTTCTTTGTTGAGTTTTGCATGCTTATCAATTTCGTCATTCCCAATTGGTGGAAAAGTAGATATTACATATTCAGACATGGACGTATCGTCTGCTACATCATTGGAATTACTCGCTGAATTCGTTGACGAGTCCCGACGACTATCATATATCTCAACATCGCCTGATGTTTCTGTATATTTATCAACAGGGATTTCTTCAAAGGCATTTTTCACCGTCGGTTTCATCCCATTTTTCATGATAAACGGTTGCCTGATAGTAACCTGACTGTCAATTCCGGGAATATATCCCTGGGTTTGCAAGAATCGATGATGATGATGATGATGATGATACTGATGATTCGTCAAACCCCTTTCAGAATCGATGGTGTTATTCAACAATGTACGAGTATGCTCCAGATCAATTATTAGTTTTGTATCACTCGAAGCCCGCTTTTTATCGTCATCAGACCTAGTTATCGGTTGGAAAAGTACAGTCACTTTATCACTAAGATCCTTAAATTCTTTTACTGTTTTACGTCCCACAATTTCAAAATCGCTATTTACCTCAGGCAAGTTATTATAATAGTTTTTCGTGCGTGGATCTAAACTAACAGACCTCCGAGTTTTAAACATGTCACCTTTGAATGCTGGAAGTTTATGTCGCTTGAGACCGTGTGCTTTATCATTTGTATCCATCGTAAGCTTATTAGTGACGTCAAGTGTTTTCGCTTCTTTTGTTAATTAATCCCGGTTTTGTCGCCTCACTTTGAGTTGACCTTTTTATTCCTAAATAAAAGAAAACAGTATCTGAGCAATGCTCTGACAAAAGGGGGGATCAAGCAAGATATCACTTTATTAGGGATCCATAAAATCCATTTTGTCTGACAATTGACCGAATATGGAGGTAGAATGGTCCTTGGACATGCATACAATTTACAAATAGCAAAAAGTATTAACCCATGCCAGCCTGCGCGGACTGCGCAGGCTGACATGGGTTGATACTTTTTTGCATATGCATTAAGCTCCCTTTTCATACAGCATGGCTCATTTATTTTAAGTTTAAACTTTTCTCAAACAATCCCGTGTTATTTCGACCTTGAAAAAGAAGGCTTTTGAAAACATTGTCAGAAAAGGAGAAATTGCCGGTAACGCCGTGTTTCATTCCTCTCCAACCGCTGATCATTGCTTCGGCCATGTTTATGTGAGAAAACAGCCCCAATGTCTTTTAAAGAATATTGTGCGAAATACTGGAGCCGTATTCACCAATCATTCTTATGAACATACTTTGTCTTTATATCTGAGATTTTCTGCTTATGAAAGTAACATAGAGCCAATTAGAAGAAGCTGTGTTACTTTCAAATATTTAAAACTTCTGGAGAATAAGACCAAGAATGTTATTAAGAATGGTTGGTCAATACGGCTCCTGATTGCAAGGAAAGCATAGAAAGCCACACTGGCCGCCATGATATAACTGAGATAAAGCTGAAAGCGGCCTTAACTTCCAAACAAATAACACAAACAAACCAAAACTTGAGCCATGCCCTGGCAATATGGGGCCTAATGCATCTCTATGATACCAAACAAGTTATTATGTAATTGTAGAGGCATAAAATTCATTTTATCTATCAACCGACTGAATCATGCTGTATATTGGTCATTTGATTTGAAGAAAATTTACTAAAAGCAAAATGCTTCGACCCAGGTCAGCCTGCGCGGACGGCGCAGGCTGACCTGGGTTGATACTTTTTGCAGAAACATTGAGCCCCCTTTTAACAGAGCATGGCTCATTCATTGAACAAATTTACACGATAATAAAATTACATCAAAGTATGATTTTCCTATATCCTCAGAAGCAGTAGTCTTGTCAGTATGTTTATATACATGTACCTTTATGTTTCTATCTTACTTTTTTTCCTTATTTAAACACACGTTTGTAATCCTCTACCTTCTTAGATAAGTTAAATTAAACTTTCAAGCACATAGATAAAACTCAAATGTTGCTATTTCAAACTTATTTTTTGGAGAAAATATCTCCTAATCGGACAGTGTAGATCCAAGATCAGACTGCACGTTCTGTGCAGTCTGATCTTGATCTACACTGTCCGCGAAAGGTCAGTGAGCCGCGCTTAGCTGCCGAAGGGTTAAAACCATGCGGCTTTTTGACAGTTCAATAGCTTACGTACCACATAATGCTTAATACTCAACAATTTATGATTTCAAACGCCTTTATTTATTTTCTTTAAACCGTCTTTCTTTGGTTTACCTTTACCAGACAATACCGTATTTCTACAGCCCTCACAAAGAAGAATTTTGATGCGTATTGTTAAAAAAGGAGAAAATGCTGCTGACCGGCATTTTCTCTTTTTCCAACAATGTTTTCTATGTTTTCTATATAAAATCCAATCAGTTTATCCACATTTAATTTGTGCGTCTGCAAATGCTTTCAGTTTGGACAAGTCTAAAATTTTGTCGTTTGGTACAGAGCAATATGGCGATAAGGTAGAGTCATTAATTACGTATGTAAACAGGCAGACGAGATAACGTTCCAATGAATTGCGACGGCTCAAATAGCGTTTGTCACTTCTCTATGGTGCAAATCTAATCCACTTTGGCTGGATTCGTCTGCAGAAGAAGTTAATAAAAGTACCGCATGTAGGTGCGAACGCTCGACTGCTGTTGCAATTTTTCAACGAATGTTCAAAGTCGAAAAGGGGCATAAATGTGTCAAAAATCTGTATGATATTTACCTGGAAGGGGGTTCCCGTTTTGATCGTTAACTACTAGTTTTTGGCGGCCCTTAGGCTGCTTATCGCGACCCACCGACCTTTTGCGGACAGCGTAGGTCAAGATCAGACTGCACAGAACGTGCAGTCTGATCTTTGATCTTTGATCTACACTGTCCGATAAGGAGATATCTTTCCTCCAAAAATACCTTTGAAACAAGAAAGTTTTGGGCTTCTATTATCTGCTATAAAGTTTCATTTCTTTTATTCAGCAGGATAAGGGTTAATGCGAACTGCCTATTGCTGTTACGCAATATTTTGTTTTCCCATCTAACGTCTTTGTTGGCAGCTAGCCGTCAGATGAAGAAACGGTTGCTGTAAGAAATGATTGACAGATGCGGTTTAAGGAAAAGTGCCTATTGCCAATTGCACAGTTTCACCTTTCCCCATCAAACATTTGAATCGGCAGCAAGCCGAAAGTTGCCCGTTAAAGATTCTTGTAAATAGAATAGATGTCCGTCCGCCCGTTCGTCCGCCTGCCTCTCTCTCTCTCTCTCTCTCAAAGAAACGTTACTGTTTCAAAGTGGCAGCTAAAATATGAGGGAAGCACGCAGCAACCAGTTGCCAGTTCACTCCAACTTTCTATTCCCCCCTGAAAATTAAATCGACTATAAAGTTTAACGATCAAAGAATTTGAAGACAACTAGTCGAATGTGACGATAGTGATGGGAAATTTCTTTCAAGTGGTAGAAACATTGTGGGAAAGGAAGAAAATGCTGGTTAACAACGTTTTTCCCTTTTCGCATGATGTTTTCAATAGCTCCTTTTCCTCAAGGTCGTTATATAACTGAATTATTCTCTACAGGGTTAAAACTGTGTCAAAATCTAATTGAAATGTCAATGAGACAATTGCATTTCCCTTGCATTGCCTTCAGCTATCCTTTGCGCTTTAACAGACAATGTAGATTAACCCTTTACTACACAATCCCTAATTTTAACGCCCTTTGGAAGAAGCCTGTTGAAAACATTGTGGGAAAAGGAGAAAATGCTGGTAACCAGCATTTTCTCCTTTTCCGACAATTTTTTCTATCTTTTTCCAAAACAAATTTCAGTTTCTGTGTCACATTTATTTTGTCGTCTGCAAATGCTTTCAATTTGGAAACGTCCAAAATATTGTCGTTTGGTAAAGAGTTAAGATCAGATTTGCCATCTGATCTTGAATCTACACAGTCCGTTAGGGTGTGATTTTTCCGATTTAAAAAAAAGGGGGGGAATGAGAAACAGATCTACCAATTTTTTGCGTTTTTACCATTGGATGGAAATCTCTTTTAATAAGCTTCAGGGTTTTAAAAGGGTGTAAATGGATTAAATGATCAATATTTGACAGAGCTGGGCCTTTATCATCCCAGTGACGAAAAATACAAAAGAACCATTATCTCATTTTTAAACGGTAAATTTTGTTTTTTAAAAAAAAAAAAAATGTTGTGTTCCTTCGTTTAAAGGGAACGCCATCACAGAGGGGGCACACACAAAACAGTTCATCTCGTGGCCAAGATAGGCTATTATCTCGAGATATTTTTTCCTCGCCACGAGATTTTTATTCAATCAGATTTCATAGATCATCACTGGATTATATTAATCTCGTGGCCCAGAACTAACATCGCTTGACCACGACTTAATTTACTCGAGATAACTAACATCGCTTGACCACGACTTAATTTACTCGAGATAACTATTCTAGGATGAAAAAAAAAATCATCCATCATCATAAGTTGATTATCTCGTGGGCACGAAATAATGTCTCTTGGCCACGAGTTGATGCTTTACTGCATAATCCCGACTTTTACAGACCCTGAGGAAGGAAGCTTTTGGAAATATTGTGGGAAAAGGAGAAAATGCTTGTGGCAAGCATTTTCTCCTTTTTCCACAATGTTTTCTACCCTATCAAAGACAAATTTCGTCATTTAGGTCACCTTTAATTTGTCGTCTGCAAATGCTTCCAATTTGGAGCAGTCTAAAAATTTATTGTTTGATAAAGAGTTAATAGTAGTAAAGGGAAGTAGCCTGGGTCAATTGACCCAGGCTACTTACCCTGAGGGAGGATTTTGACCCAGATCACTTACCCCGGGTAAGTGATCTGGGTCAAAATCCGGTCAATTTGGAAAATTTTGGGTCGATTTGGGGCAAAAGACCGGTCAAAAATGTCAAACCGGAAGTAGATGTCCGCCATCTTTGACGCGGCTCGGGGTCCCTTTTAACCATGGTCTGTGAAAAGGGGTCTTAATGCATCTGCGCGCACGCGCTCACAGGTCGTACGGTAGTTGGTTCAGGCGGATAAAAGTAGTTCCGGCAGGAGATTTGTCCCCAGAGTACCTACCCTGAGGGAGGATTTCTGGCCCAGAGTATGAATAAAAGTAGTTCCGGCAGGAGATTTGTCCCCAGAGTACCTACCTTGAGGGAGGATTTCTGGCCCAGAGTACCTACCCGGGCTCGGACAAAAGTAGTTCCGGCAGGAGATTTGTCCCCAGTCTGCTTACCCTGAGTTGGAAAATTTTGGGTCGAAAAGTCGTCATTTACCCTTAACTTTCCCTTAACCCTTCTAAAACCCTTTTGTTTTGTTCTAAAACCCATATACTTTCTTCTAATGGACAAATTTCTTCTAAAACCCTTATCCCTTAACGGTTCCACGGTTGGACTTAGTCTTTTTTGTCCCTAGTTCCCTCTCCCTGGGAGAGGGAACTAGGGACAGCCCTTAACGTTTTTGATACAACCCTTAACTTTTTACACAGGGAATCGTCTTGTTCGACTTAGTCTTTTTCTTTTGTCTCTAGGCTCCTTTGCCCGAAATAGACTGCCCCAGGGCAGTCTATTTCGGGCATCTTTGGACTTAGTCTTTCTCTATTATTGTCCGGCTTAGGCTCTCTCTGTCATCGTTCGCCTCTGTAGGAGTTAGTCTTTTCTCTGTCTTTGTTCGGCTTAGGCTTTCTCTGTCATCGTTGGACTTAGTCTTTTTCCCACGATATGGGCTATATGCCATCTTACGCTGGCTCAGGCAAAGGTCTCTTTTGAACTTAGTCTTTTTTCCGTCTTTGTTCGGCTGAGAGCTGTTGCTTCTTTCTCTATCAGCGTTGGACTTAGTCTTTCTCCATGTCTTTGGTCGTCTTGGTCGATCATCGTTCATCTCTGTAGGACTTGACCAATTCTGAACCATCGTTGGACTTAGTCTTTTTCCACGTCTTTGTTCGCCTTGGTCGATCATCGTTCATCTCTGTAGGACTTAGTTTTTGGAGAGGTGTTCTTTCTCTCTATTGGGGTAAAGGTTGGCGGTTGGACTTAGTCTTTTTCTCCACGATATAGGTTATATACCATCTCACGCTGGTTCAGGCAGAAAGCATCATTGGACTTAGGCTTTTTCTCCACGATATGGCGCTATATGTCGAAAGAGGAGTGAAGAGGAGGAGTGAAGAGGAGTCAGGTTTTTAGGTATATTGACAAGTTTGTCCCCATACTATGACTTTTCTCCGTCTTTTATTCAGGTCTTAGGGTCTTCTAAAACCCTTATCCCTTAACGGTTCCGCGGTTGGACTTAGTCTTTTTTGTACCTAGTTCCCTCTCCCTGGGAGAGGGAACTAGGGACAGCCCTTAACGTTTTTGATACAACCCTTAACTTTTTACACAGGGAATCGTCTTGTTCGACTTAGTCTTTTTCTTTTGTCCCTAGACTCCTTTGCCCGAAATAGACTACCCCAGAGCAGTCTATTTCGGGCATCTTTGGACTTAGTTTTTCTCTATTATTGTCCGGCTTAGGCTTTCTCTATCATCGTTCGCCTCTGTAGGAGTTAGTCTTTTTTTCTCCGTCTTTGTTCGGCTTAGGCTTTCTCTGTCATCGTTGGACTTAGTCTTTTTCCCACGATATGGGCTATATGCCATCTTACGCTGGCTCAGGCAAAGGTCTCTTTTGAACTTAGTCTTTTTCCCCGTCTTTGTTCGGCTGAGAGCTGTTGTTTCTTTCTCTATCACCGTGTTAGACTTAGTCTTTTTCCATGATATGGGTTATTTTTCGTCTTTGGTCTCCTTGCTCGATCATCGTTCATTTCTGTAGGACTTAACCAATTCTGAACCATCGTTGGACTTAGTCTTTTTCCACGATATAGGTTATATACCATCTCACGATGGTTCAGGCGGAGAGTATCGTTGGACTTAGTCTTTTTTCCCCGTCTTTGTTTGGCTGAGAGCTGTTGTTTCTTTCTCTACCACCGTGTTAGACTTAGTCTTTTTCCATGATATGGATTATTTTTCGTCTTTGGTCTCCTTGGTCGATCATCGTTCATTTCTATAGGACTTAAACAATTCTCTATCACCGTTGGACTTAGTCTTTTTTTCTCCGTCTTTGTTCGGCTTAGGCTTTCTCTGCTTTCGTTGGACTTAGTCTTTTTCCACGATATAGGTTATATACAATCTCATGCTGGTTCAGGCGAATTTTCCTTCCTCTCTAAGGATGTGGACTTAGGTTTTCTCTACCATAGTTGTTACCATCGTTAGACTTAGTCTTTTTCCTCCACGATATGGCGCTATATGTCGAAAGAGGTGGTAAGGAGGAGTGAAGAGGAGTTAAAGAGGAGTGAAGAGGAGGTAAAGAGGAGTGAAGAGGAGGTAAAGAGGAGTTAAAGAGGAGGTAAAGAGGAGGTAAAGAGGAGTGAGGAGGTGTGAAGAGGAGTTACCTCTCTAGGTATATTAACGATGTTGTCCCCATGTTGTAATTGTCTCAGGGTCTCATCGGACCTGAAAAGTACGACTTTTCTTCTCGATTGAGATCTGATCTTTCTCTATCAGAGTTGGACTTAGTCTTTTTCTCCACGATATGGGTTATATACCATCTCACACTGTTCAGGTTGATCGATCATCGTTCGCCTCTGTAGGAGTTAACCAATTCTCTATCAGCGTTGGACTTAGTCTTTTTCTCCACAATATGGATTATTTTTCCTCCTCACGCTGGTTCAGGAGAGCATATTGCTTTGTAGCTTGTCTATATGATCTGTTTGAATTGTGCTATACGCCAGCTCAGAATCGCTCAGAGGTGTTTTTATAGTACGAAATCCTGATCGTTGTACACTTTTTGTGGCCATACAAGTGGTCTCAGTCTTTAAGTAGCTTTAGGGTTAAAAGATCATGTTGGTCTTAGTCTTTTTTTGAGTTATTTCATTTTTGAGTCGGAAAAGAGGAGGCTAGCGGAGTGAAGAGGAGGCTAGCAGAGTGAAGAGGAGTTAGGTTTTAGGTGATGATTAGCTTCGAGGAGTCGGATTACAGATCGCAAGAATGGGTGTGTAAAAAGAAAAAACAGATGTGTGTTATAGATATTATTTTTATTACGATTTAACTTGAAACAGCAAAAGACTCGAATATAATGTCATTGGTTTAACTCTTTAAAATAGGAGTTAAATACTGGTGTGGCCACTTTATCACTGTTTCCTGGTTATTGTCAATTGTTTCCACTGGCGGAGGACCAAAATCATCGAGGATGGAATCCAAGAAATATTTGCGTTTGCTTATGGTATATTTCCAAGCTTCGTCTCTAGTAAAATCCTCCATATCCATCAGATCGCTAACTTTTTTGTGCATACTCTTGTATACCGGATCCTTCCTCATTGCATTAAGCCACACCATCCTGCTCTTTAAAACGTTAACCAGTGCTTTCCGATAAGATGACCGTAAATCTTCGTATGCTTTGTGCCTTGCATCCTTTATTCCTAAGCTGTTGTGTCGGGTAAGTTTAGAAACCGCCTCTTCAAAAGCCTCCTGACATTGCTCAGTTGCCTCTTGTATGAGAATATTCCAGGGGTTGTATTTTGTCACTTGCTCGTCACTCTCTGATTCGTCACTCTCTGATTCGTCAGTGCCTTCGTAAGACTGTTCCTCGTCACTCTCTGATTCGTTACTCTCTGATTTGTCAGTGCTTTCGTAAGTCTGTTGCTCCATATTCTCGGAATGTTCCATATCAGAATCTTGGTCCTGGTGGTGAACGCTTCTTTTGTGACGCAGCATATTATCCCTCCGTTTAAACTGTTTAGCGCATATATTGCATGTGTTCATGTCGACGGTCTGTGTGACACTGATGAGGAGGCGGAGGAGTCACCTCTAAAATTTCGTTTGAGACGAACTGATTTTGGGAAAACGATTGTGAGTAAAACAGGGCTTTACTATCCACATAAGCTTCGTTTTTAACTATTTGTGAGATTTAAGTCAACAAAGCGACTGAAAGAGAATCTATGCTGAAAGCAGGAATACAAGAAGAAATTTTTAAAATCGGTTTACGTTGGCAGCACAAAACATCATTGAAAATCAAATTACCAAAAAACAAATCCCATGGATTCCAACTTAGACGTTTTAGCCGACTCCTTACCACAAGAAAACCCCGATCTAGACATCTTCTCACCACAGCCTGAAGACAACAGAGATATTCTATCGATAGCTATGAATTCAACATTCATCGAGCCGATGACAGGATCGGTAAATAAAATCGAAGAAGAAATAACCCAAATGATTTCAAACCAAACTTCTGTAATAACTCAGATTTTAGACGAAGTGAAAATGTTGAATAGAAATATGAATCAAGTCAATAGAAACATTGAGACATTATGCCAACAAAATCAACAGAGTCGACAGAACTACCAGAGTCAGCAAGATTCGTCTGTAAGACAAGATTCAGCTATAACGATTTCAACCCAGGTTAACTTTGATAAAACCAGTTTTCAAAAGTTAACAGCTTCTACAGTCACTCCTGTAGAACATCAGTCAACGCATCAGTCAACTCAGACAGAAGAACCCAAGCCGAGAAGAAGAGGAAGAAAACGAAAATCAGAGACAGCAGAGAAATATGATAACCAACTTCACAAAAAACAACGATTCGATCCCTACTCTGTAATACCACCACGAGTAGAAACAAAAACGGGGTTGGGTAAATATGGAAAAAACATTGATAACTTCAAAGAATTCAACTTCCCGATGATCTCGAAAGAACAAGGAGAAAAGCTATCATCAGAAGAAAAGCTATCATCAGAAGAAAAGCTATCATCAGAAGAAAAGCTGTCATCAGAGGAAAGCTCTCGATAGAGAAAAAATCCACAGAAATCAAATCTCAATAGAGGAAGACTCTCAATAGAGGAGAAACAGTCCTTTTCAGGACTAACCAAAACCCCTAGAAAATCTGCCTTCAACACTTGTGAATAAGTAAGTCAACCCACCTCCAACCGTATAAAAGACGAGGCTATTTCCAGGGCATTAATCATTCGGTTCCCGAATAGCAGGCAGTTAAAGAAATGGTGATGGACTATCGTATACAATTTCTACTTCTCTCGATGACAAAATGGTATCTGACAACCTTTCTACTGGCCATGATGCATGACTCCACTTTGCCTATGCATAAAATAAACAAAATAAGAAGGTTAATAGCAGATCGAAGAAGAGTCGTGGGGTGCCCTATCTGTCAGGCAAATTTTGGATCCTGTGATTAGAGGAGGAGGAGAAAAACAAAACTCAAAAACAGTCCTTTTCAGGACTGGAATCTGGCCCGGAGTACCTACCCGGGGAAGCACTCTGGGGACTCAGTATAAGCAGACCGGGCCAGGAGGGGGGGAAGCAAAAATGCCAGAAAATGCCAGAAAGTGCCATTTTTTACCCAAATCGACCAAAAATTTTCCAAATTGACCGGAATCTGGCCCGGAGTACTTACCCGGGGAAGCAGACCGGGCCAGAAATTTCCCTCAGGGTAACTAGACTGGGCCAGCTGGCCCAGTCTAGTTACCTTTACTACTGTTAATCTAGTCAAAGTCACGACATATTTAGCCCTTTTACCAGACAGTTCAGTGTTTTAACGACCTTATGAGGGGTGCATTTTTTAAAACATTGTGAGAAAAGGAGAAAATGCTGGTAACCAGCATTATCTTCTTTTCCCCATGATGTTTTCTACACTATCAAAAAGACAGAAATCATATCTTGAGCTACATTGAATTTGTCGTCTGAAAATGCTTTGAATTTGAACGAGTCTGAAATTTTGTCGTTTGTCAAGGAGTTACAATAACATGAAGACGGATTGATTGCCCAACTTATGACACAAGATTCAGACCCACAGCCATTGGTTCAAACGAAGATAAAGAACGATTGGATGCCAAAAACAATTTACAAGACTTTTAGCCATATCCTTTTGGTTTAAAGGACGACGAAGAGAGGTACTGCTCGTATTATCTGACAAGATTCGGGCCCATTACCGTTGGTCTAAAGAAAGATGAAAATGGGTTGAAAACCCGAATAATCTGGATTTTTATAAGATTTGGAGCAACAGTCGTTGGGCTAAACAGAGATGAAAAAAGGACTGAATTCCTGCATAATTTCACCAGATTTGGACCAACAACCGTCGGTCTATACGACAGAAAATAAAGAAAGATCGACTGCACATCTTCCTTCACAAGATTCGTGCCCAAACCATTGGATTTAAACGACTTTGAAGAAAGATAGGTTGTCCCAATTACTGAATATTTATTATACTAATGGTTATTCATATCAAAGGATAACAACATCAAAAGAATAGTTTTTTACCCTTATACAGATACATGAGCATGTTTAGTGTTTGAGTCTACAGACCCAAAAGTTTCGTTTTCCAAACTGTTTTACCCCCAGAAATAGATTTTAAAATACTGAAGGGTGTAGACTGAAGATCAGACTGAACGTTCTGTGATGTGTGACCGATCTTGATCTGCGATGTAATCTTAAAAGTCTTTGATTAGCATACAGATGTCGATTCCACTACTTCACACCTTAAATTCAAGATTATAAAAAATGAACAATTTTCAAGTCTGTAATAAAAATCCAAACTTTGCTATTTCGAAATCGTTTCGCCGGAAAAAAATCGTATGGTCACTGACAATGTAGATCAAAGATCAGATTGCACTTTTTGTGCAGTCTGATCTTGATCTGCATTGTCCGCAAAAGCGCACGGAGTTGCGCTTAGCAGCTAAAGCGTTAAGATATCCATTTTCCTTGGATCCTTTCAATTAAAAAGCCGAACCTATAATGGCTTTCTTACGTTTGAAATACACGTAACCACTAACCCTTTCAGAGCAATAAATAGAAGACACTGGCCCTTTGCACGGCATAGGACAAGATCAGATTGCACAGATCACTTTTGAAAATAATTTCCAAAAAGAAGAAATTACACAGTTGTTTTCAAAATACTGTGCTGCACATTTTTTGTCCCTTTCAATAAATTTTACACTTACGAATCCACGACTGAAAAATAAAGGGAAAAAAATAAAATGCTAACTACATCTTCTTATATTTCAAATTAAGCATGCTTTTATGGCAAGCTTTTCAAATGCAATCAGGGCTCCTGTTACAACTCGATCTATTATCATATCAGTGCATTGTGTGCCACAGAGGTGAAATGTGATTAGAAAATGGATCCTAGCCAACCGGAATACTAATTTTTTACCCGAAATTTACAAATGAAAACCATGAGTATTTTCTCTCCTGTTTGCAACCCCACCCACGTCTGTCTTACTGTCTTTCTGTCTGTCTGTCTGTCCGCCCGTCCGTCTGTCTGCCTGTCTCTTTCCATTCCTCTAGCTGTTAGTAGATATGACTAAAACTAAAACACACAGGTCTCGAAACCAAACCATGGTCAGATTTTAAATGATAAAAGATTTCTAAAGATCTTAAGTTCGAAATTTTAAATCAAATTTCTGATAATCGAATACCCTGTTAAGTACATTTTAATGAAAGGACATAGATCGAGTCCGTATCTAATTTAAAAAAAATCTAATTTTACAGAGTAATTAAAACGAAATATAATTTATCTCACCTACAACGAGCAGTCCGTTCTCTCACAACTATCCCAATACGTTTAAATTTTCCTTAATAGATCGGTTTTAACCCTTTACGCCGCTTAAGACACCATTCCAGTTATATTACATGTCTCTGGATTCACCAGCCCTGAAGTGTCTTGCCCATGGACACTCACAAGAAAAATCTAGCGCCTCTGATGAGGTTCGAACCCCGGACAATGCTATCGGGTTAAAATGCCCATTTCTTAGTGCTCTTTAGGTTTTAAACGTTTTTATTTTACATCGATTATGAAACAAGCCCTCACAAATTACACCTGTCATTCGCACCATGATATAGGTAGAGTTCCAAAAGTTGAGCCCCATCATGAATCACGGGATTCGAACCATGAAGCTTTGATGTCTACTACAATGGTTTCAATTTTTTTATACAAGGGTCGTCAAAACTTGAGATTGTTCGGTAAAGGATTACGGATTAGATGTTTGCGCCGGAGCCATCGGCAGTGCTGCTTGCCTGGAGATTCGAACTCCAAACCTTCTGTACTATCTTGAAGAATGTCAAACGTGTTGATGATTATCTCAGTGTAAGGGGATGTTTACGTAGACAGAGTTAACTACTTGCAAAGACATAAAATAAGTTTCAACCTTTCAGTGAAATTCATTAAAGAAAAACATGTGCTTTTGCGGACGGCATAGATCAAAATCAGACTGCACAGAACGTGCAGTCTAATTTTTTTTTATCTATACCGTCCGCTTGTAAGGTTAAGCCTATGAGATAAAAAAAATGTGAGAGTTTCACTAGATTGATTTCGAAAGACTGCGAGTTTCCAGATTTGGCACTGAAAGAGTGGAAAAGAATCTTTAATTCCTTTTTGTCTAATTACTTAACCCTTTACCAGACAATCCCGACTTTATACGACCCTAAAAAATAAGCCTTCTGAAAACATTGTGGAAAAAGGAGAAAATGCTGGTAACCAGCATTTTCTCCTTTTCCCACAATGTTTTTATCCGTCCCAAAACAAATTACAATTTTTAAGTCACAATCTGTTGTCTGCAAATGCTTTCAATTCGGACTAGTCTAAAATTCTGTCGTTTGGTAAAAAGTTAAAGAATATAACAGCATTTTTGTGTATCTTTGTAGCTTTAAAATACGTTCGATCTAAGAAACCTTCACATTTTATTAGACTACCAAAATTTAGACTTGTCCGAATATATAGCATTTCCAGAGGACAAATTGAATGTGACCCAAATAATGGTACATTCTCCAAATTGAAAACTTTTGCAGATGACAATTTAGATGTAACTCAAATGGTGGCATATTATCTCTGACAGGGTAGAAAACATTGTGGAAAAAGGAGAAAATGCTGGTTACCAGTATTTTCTCCTTTTCCCTCAATGTTTTCAAAAGTTTCCTTTTTCGGATTCATTAAATCACGTGATTGTTTGCTTCGGGATTTTAATAAAAAAAACGACAACAAAGTCCAAACGTAAGCTTCATAGGATGCCGTTTTCACGTTCTCTTTCCTTTTTCGGATTCATTAAATCACGTGATTGTTTGCTTCGTGATTTTAATAAAAAAAAAAACGACAACAAAGTCCAAACGTAAGGTTCATAGAATGCCGTTCTACCGGAAGTTTTTCATTTGAAACAGCCAATAACTCAATGAAACAAATAATATTATCGAATTTCATCTATATATAAATCATTTAAAAAAAAATCCGACAACTGCTTTTATACTGTCTAAAGAATAGATAGTTTTTCGGAGGGCAGAAACAATTTTTAATGGAAGTATGAATAGAAAAAGGAAACGGTTAACGTAAAATCGCATTGTTACTCTGAGCAAACACTTCAAACATTTGACTTTAAACCGAGCCACGATAAAATTCGACGAGCACAGTTGCTCAGTCAGAAACGTAAAAGCTTTAAACCAGAAAATCGATGGCTCGAATCCCAGCCTAGCCGATTCCTTTCCTCGGGCCGATAAAAGTCATTCCTCTCTCACCGCTGATCATTGTTTTAGACGATGGTTATGTGGTAAAGCAGCCAGTGGCTTGGAAAGTATATTGTACGAAGTACTGAGAAAAGAAAAGTCTAGGGACGCATGAAATATTGCTGTTGTAAATGGCGTTCAACATGAAACAAAGTACAATAAATTCATAAAGTTTGATGTTTGACGTCGAAGCAAGCAACAAATAACTAGGGCCATAATTCACCAAAAATTCCAAATAACATGATATATTTAACTCTCAAGAATTTTCGAAATTTCAATGACACACCATTTTTGATTGGCTGAACCAAATGATACAATCTCTTTTCCACTAATGTTACAAACGCTTTTTTCTTCAGGGTCATTTAAACACGGGATTAATTAATGATTGACTATTCAACTTTCATGTTTTTGCCATATGTTTTTCATTTTGTACTATTATGGCCAAAGGTATATTTTCTACTGATTTCGCCGAATGAATAACAGGAAGTAGATAGATAAATATAAGTAAAGGTCGATTAATTCTTTTTCTGGTTTGCTCGACAGTAACAAAAATCAAATACATAATGTATTTTGTTGTGGACCGGCTCAAATACGTACTTTATTCGGGGTTTAAATAGTTTACTAGAAAAATATTTTCATTTCAAACGACGTCATGTTATTGTTGATAAAAACGGCATTGTTCAGACTCGCCAAACCTTTTAGCACACGACTCTTTTTTTCACTTTTTTTTTTAAATGAGCCAAGGGAGGTATCGTTCGTAGGACAACTTACAGAAGTTAGATACATGTAATTTGAACTTGGTGCTTTTGCGTAAAATGTGGATCAAGATCAGACTACACAAAACGTGCAGTCTCATCTTGAATCTACACTGTCCGAGATATTTTTCCCCAAATAAATTTTGAAATTGCAATATTTGGATTTTTGACAATTAGCTGGAAATTTTCATTTAACTTATTTAGTAGGTTACGGGTTAAGACTTGTCCGGAATAAAAGCACATGCATACGCCAATATTAATGTCGCTAAGATGGTACTTATGAATTGTGTTTGATAGGGTAGAAATCGTTGTAAGAAAAGGAGAAACTGTTGGGTTTTTTTTTTAAATAGTTTTAAGGCCTTCTTTAACACGGTCGTCTGATAGATAAAACTTTAATATGTTCTTTACGGCAGGAACATTTCCCCGTTTCGGACAGTGTAGATCAAATTCAGACTGCAAGCCTGATTTTGCAAGCCTGATTTTGCAAGCCTGATTTTGATCGACAGTGTCTGCCGCAGTGAGTCTCGCTTAACTCTTAGGCTGATAAGCGCAACTCAAGGACCTTTTGCGGACAGTGTAGATCAAGATCAGACTGAACAGAACGTGCAGTCTGATCTTGGATCTACACTGTCTGATAAGGAGATATTTTTTCTCCAAAAATAAGTTTGGAGTCGCATTATTGGGGTTTTTACCATCGGCTCGAAAGTTTAATGTAAGTTATTCAGCAGGATAAGGAATAAAACATATCAAAGATTAACACTAAGGCTGCTAAGCGCGACTCAAGGACCTTTTGTTGATAGTGTAGATCAAGATCAGACTGCAGAGAACGTGCAGTCTGATCTTGGATCTACATTTTCCGATAAGGGGATATCCCCTCTTAAAAAAAATGAAATAGCAAAATTTGGGTTTTTACTATCGGCTTTAAAGTTTCATTTCAGTTATTTAGCAGTGTTAAAAGGTCGTGACCATCACAGTGGAACAACAAGGAATAAACTAATAAAAAAGGTGAAGCATTCGGTCACTTTCTATGACATAGATAACAGATTGCGCCATGAGAAAGTAACCGGCTCTCTCTCTCTCTCTGAGACCACGATTATTCCTAATTAAGTGAACCAGAAATAACCGTGTAGTACGACCCTTGCGCTACCACAAATGACCGGTGTGAACCGTTTATGACCGGAAAGAGCTGGCTTACAATCACGTTGAATAGTTTAGCCAATCAAAAATTGTGTCACTTTCTAAATCTAGAAAAGACTAGGAATTCAATGTAGAATAGTTGGTGGATAGTGCAAAGGTTTTGTTTGAATAGTTTGATTCAGTCGGGACTCACTGTGGAGGCAATTCAAGCCGGCTTGTTTGGGGCTATATGTAGGAAATGTCTAGCATTAACGATATACAACGTAACAGTGCCGTCACTCTGGAGGGAAATCTGTGTCCGTATTCACCAACTATTCTTAAGAGCAGTCTTAGTCTTATTCTCCAAAGTTTTCTAAATTTGAAAGTAACACAACTTCTGATTGGCTAAACCATTTGTTTAAGCCAATCAGAAGTTGTGTTTCTTCCAAATTTAGAAAATCTTGGATATAAAGACAAAGATTATTCTAAAGAAATGTTGCTGAATACGGACCCAGGGCCAATACCAATATAAATCTTGGTAAGCCGGCAGAAAAATTGACGCACCCATCCTTTGTATTCTGTTGTGATGAACGGGTAACACAAGCATACCAGAGTGTCACCGGCGCACAACTGTGGTAATAAGACGGGGCGATACCGGCAATCATGAGTACATCACCATAAGTCAACGATAAATATTCCGTCTCAAAAAGGGTCTTAACCTGGAAATTCCACTGCCATACTTTTCGACCTCGCCTCTGGACCGGGAAAAAGCCGGAGCAACATCAGGTGTATGAGAATGTGAGTACTTTTTAAGGCACGAAAACAGCCCGGTTCATTCCGGACTTACCTCCTACTTTCCACCGAGAGGAACAGGGCCTGTGTGAAACTGCGAAGAATGTGGCTATTGTCAAAAATGACAATGGACGATTTTAATTCATTACTGAAAATATCGAGTTTTAACGATCCTGAAGAAGAACAATTTTGAAAAAATTGTGGGAAATGGAGAAAATGCTTGTAATCAGCATTTTCATCTTTTCAACCCCATCAATGACAAATTTCGTCGGTTGAGCCACCCTTACTTTGACGTCAGCAAATGCTTTCAATTTGGACATGTAGGAAATTTTGTCGACTGGTAAATAGTAAAATTATTCTGAACACCCATCACTCTGTTGTCCAATGTTGAGCCATGCTCTGTGAAAAGGGAGCTTAATGCATCTGCGAAAAGTATCAACCCAGGTCAGCCTGTGCAGTCCCCGCAGGCTACCCTGGGTTGAAACTTTTTGCTATTGGTCAATTTTCTGTATGTCAAAGGACTAGTCTACCTTATGATGCAGTCGGTTGTTAAACAATGACATGCTCTGTGAAATGGGGGCTTAATGCATCTGCGAAAAGTATCGACCCAGGTCAGCCTGCGCAGTCCGCGCAGGCTGACCTGGGCCAAAACTTTTCGCTATTGGACTGCGCAGGCTGACCTGGGCAAAAAATTTCGCTATCGGTCAATATTCTGTATGTCAAAGGACCACTCAACCTTATGATTAAATCGGCTGTTAGACATAATGAATTTTATGGATCCCCAGCTACGTGATGTCTTGCTTGGTATGATGCACCATGCAAATGCATTAAGCCCCCTTTTGCCAGAGCATGGCTCATATACAAAGCAACTCTATAGACCTAACAAAAATCGGTGAAACAGTTCATTATAACAAAAATGCAAAATACATATATAATTCAAATAATCATTCTAAAGGAAAATGAAAGTTCTTGGTTCACATTCATACTGGAAGAACTTAATCACTCATTCAGTAGTTTGCGCATGCGCCATCGGTTAATTAAGTTCATTCCCTGTGAAAGCCGCATTCAAATTGTATATAATAAATACATCAATATGAAATTAATTATTTTACGGTAGAGAGCGGAAAGAAAACCGCTCGTCTCCATTGCAAACGAAATTAAAAAAAAAAAATGACTTTTTTTTTATCAGTAACCTTCTTTTGAATATATAAAAAAAGATAAGATGAAATTAAAAAAAAAATAAGAAAAATAGTTTACCGCCTTTTTAATCAATGTTTTTAACCCTTAGGCTGCTGAGCGCGACTCAATGCTCTTTTGCGGACAGTTAAGCTCAAGATCAGACTGCACAGAACATGCATTCTGATCTTGAATCTACACTGTCCGATAAGGAGATATATGTATCTCTTTTTTCCCCAAAAATAGCAATAGCAAAAATTGGGTTTTTACCATCGGTCTCATTCCATTTATTTAGGGGGATAAGTGATAAGACTTAGAAGAAAGGACGTGAAGGTTACAAGAGACACAGAACACGCAAATCTGGCATTCGTGATTAATCCTTGAACAATCAATCCACTGTGTTAATAACGATCCCGAGGAAGAAGGCTCAGTTTGTGGTAAAGCAGGAAATGCTGGTAAAAACTCGCATTGTCTCCTTTTTCCACAGTTTATTCTACCCTTTTCAAAAGGAAATAGTATCATTGAAGATACATTTAATTTGTCGTCTTCGAATGCTTTCAATTTGGACAAGTCCAGAATTGTATCATTAGGTAAAGGATTAACTCCGATATTAACTTTATGACCTTCCGATTTTGAACAGCCATAGACTATTTTTTGTCCAGCAGGGTAATTAGAACCATTCTTGCAATGAGAGACATTCTTCAGTTATTTCCCTTGATTCCTCTCCAGTACTATATTGGTCCTGATCAGGGGATTACTTGGATTTTATCCTTGATTTTCTTGCACTACACAAATATATTCTTGAGATGATATCTCTGGAAAATCGGGCTAGATTGTTTTACAAGTCCAGATATATGCATTTCTCTGATGATTAAGAACATGATTTGCTTTAAAATTACATGGGGACCTTACAAAATGTCATAAATCAAATTATTTTTATCGCAACATCCCCAAAAGAATCAAGGATAAAAACAAAGGAATACAGGTAAAAGGACCAATCTGTTATTTGGTTACCTTTAGTCTTTATCTGGTAAGGGAGATAATTTTATTTACAAGAATGGCCCTCATTAATCAAATTTAGAAAAAGACCCGGACTAACTCTTTACCAGATGTATATAAGATGTTCAAATCATGCCTTATCAAAGGCGACTCCTGACGAGTGACATATGGCGTGCAACACACGAAAAGGGGCTTTCGGACATATGCGTAAAAATGTGTCGTCCCAGATAAGCATGTGCAGTCTGTGACTAATCCGAGACGACACTTCCCGTTTTTGTGCGATTTTCTGTTTCACGAAAGTCTACTGTATGACAAAATTTTATGTAGTCGTAAAGTGCTGTCCCGGATTAGCCTGCGCGGAGTGCGCAGGCTAATCCGGGACAGCACTTTACGCAATTGTCCAAAGGCCCCTTTTCGTGTGTTGCACGCCATATATCTGTAATACTTTCAGCAAGGTTATAACATGCGTCTCATATGATTTAACTTTAATTTGACAGTCCTAGATATACAGTTGTGTAGTGGATAGATAGAGAAAAAACAACATAATGAGAGTAAATTAGACATGTATACTTATACTGTTTTTACGACTATAAAGGACATCTCTGATGAATCTTGATAAATTAGAAGGATGTTTACACTCTTTGCTATTTACCAATTGATTAAATTTAAAAACTGAAGCTTTTATATACTATTTTTTAACCTAAATATGAGCCATGCTTTGTGAAAAAGAAGGTTTAATGCATGTGCAAGAAATACTGATCCAGGTCAGCCTGCGCAGTATAATGCATCACAGAATTGTATTAAGACCCCTTTTGCCAGAGCATGTCTCATATAGTTTTCTTAATCTATCATGGAGGAGCAGTTACAAACAAAATGAAATACGTCTTCAATATCATTTGTGTTACAACAAATTCATTTCTAGGGGTCTAATTTTACCATAATGACTTATTTGAATTCTTGAAGAATGTGGATGTGAATGTTTGGGAGGTAGTATGGAGGGTATTGCTGGGAACCGAGCAGTTGCTTGTAAAAAACCAGCTGCTTTCCGTCGGCACTGTTTTCCAAAGCTGCCAAGTGCTGGTTGAGTATCTTTGGCTTATCCACTAGCAACTCATTCACCAGTGCACGATGGCACCAAATTGTGTATTTTTCATATTGTATACATGACTATAAACTGTTTTGTTGTTGTTGTTGTTGTTTCAGAAAAGCATTTCGTTCGTTCGTTCTTACTTCGTTTCAAAAGTTTCGTTCTTTCGTACGTTCGACATTCGTTCGTTCGTTCGCCCGTTCGTTCTTTCGCTCGCTCGTCCGGTCGTTCGTTTGTTCCGTCTGTCTTATCACAGAACATTGTTCTACTTTCACGAGAAAGGATTGATCCGGCGAAAAATTCTTAGATGGAAGCAGAAAACAATGTCTAAAACAATGTTGTGAAAATCAACTGTTTTGAAATGTTGGAAACGACGGTAGGTGTTGTGGCTTATATGACATTATCCTTGTGAAAAAAAGTTTTTTAGCTCTAAACGAGTACTTCAAAACATTAACACTACAGTATATTATTGAATTCCAAATATTTCTTTACTATTTTTCTCTCTGTACAATACGTATTGATATTATAAAGGTTAACGGGTAAAAAACACACTTCCATTGATCGATTTATCTAACTCTCAAAGCACTAAATAAATGAGCAATGCTTTTTGAAAAAGGGGCTTACTGCATCTGCGAAAAGTATCGACCAGGTTAGCCTGCGCAGTCCGCGCAGGCTGACCTGGACCGAAACGTTGCGCTATTGGTCAATTTTATATATGTACAAGGGCCATTCTACAGTGTCCAGTGTAGATCTTAATCTACACTTTCCGCAAATACAGTCTGATCTTTATCTATATTAGTAACCCTTTAAGATTTGTTTAGCCCCTAAGAGGATACATCGTTTGATCATAACTTTTACATGACCTCGCCTCAGTGAAATCTCCAAGATATTAATTTAACTTTATCAATCAATGCAGAAAATATAACTTTACCACCTTTAATTCGTTCGGCTGATTGAAATTATAGTTCTGTATTCTCCTTTCCCCCCGATTCTCAGCTCTTGCAAGATCCCCCCACGGACTGTTGATGTTAGTAGTATATATTATACCGTTTTGCCGCCAAAATAGAAAAACCCTTCCCTACCTCTCTCATTTTCAAGACAGACTCACTAACATTATCAATTTCATGTAACACGCACGCATTTAAGCCGCATGCTCATAAAATTATAACCCTCATTATACTCACTTAACAAGACACAACAGTTAACCGGTTTATAACCTTTTGGCGGCTTAAGATTTTTGATAAAAAAAAATTTAAAAAAAATTAAAAAAAAAAAAAAAAAAAAAAAAAAAAAAAAAAATTAAAAAAAAAATTAAAAAAAATTATCTTTAAGCCGCTTTAAACCGCTTTAACATTCACTAACTCACATCACACAATGGTAAACCAGCTAACCAACTAACCAACCAACGCATGACGCATCATCTAACCAACAAACCCATCAACCAACACATCATGCAACGGCTAACCAGCTTATGACCTTTGGGTGGCTTAAGATTTTTAATAAAAAAAAATTTTTTTTCATTTATAAAATAAAATTGATTTTACTTAAAAAAATCGGCAAACATAATATCCACACAAGATATATAAAAGTGTGGAATATAAAACTATATTACGAAAGTATAAACATGACTACTACACAAAGTGCTACGCAAAGTGCTACGCAAGAATTAATACAAAAAAGTATGGAGAACATCGATCACAAGGCAGCAGATTTAGAAGTTGCCGCAGCGTTTCCGTGGTATATGGAAAAGCCAAAAAGATCGATAAGGTCGCTATTCCCAATAATACCGGTAAAGCCGGTACCAGTAAATCCGGTAAATCCGGTAAAGCCGAAACCGGTAGAGCCGAAACCAGTAGAGCCGGTAAAGCCAGTAGAACCGGTAAAGCCAGTAGAACAGGCACAACATGTGGAGTATGTGCAAAACGAAAATCATGTGCATTATCACATACAACAAAATGTGATACAATATATGCCACCACCTCCGTTGGTATACTTTCAAGTATCATTTTATGGAACATATCTACCGGTGTCCCAGGTGCCCTATAGGTATTACCAGGTACCCTACGAAGTACCATACTAGATACCTTACGAAGTACCTTACGAAGTACCCTACGAAGTACCATAAAAAATAAAAATATAAAAATTTTATAAAAAAAAATTAAAAAAAAAATTTTTATTTCTTTTGTTAAGAAATAAAATTTGATTTTAAGGTTATAAATTCGGACATGTAAGTATATAAAAAATGAGTGAAAAAATATTAAGATATCCACCAAGAAAAAAAACAATACTTAAAAAAATAAACATAGATAAAATAAACTTAGATAAAATAACAGAAGATGAAGAAGTAAAAATAAAAAATATGGAAAAAATTTTAAAAATCTATGAAGAATTAAAAAATGGAAAAAACTATAAAACAGGTAAAAAACTTATTTATGAAAGTAATAAATATATGGAAATATTTTGTAATATTATTAATTCTTTAAATCATTATTATTATGACTTAATATGTACAGAAAAAAATTTACAAGAAATAAAAAAAATTAATAATGATATTGAAGAATTAAATGAAAAAAATAAAAAATTTAATGAAAGTATTGATAAATTAAAAGATGAAATAAAAAATTTAAAAAGTTGGGATGATTATACTATTTTTAATGGTAAAAAATATGGTATGGAAAAATTTTATGAAAAAGATTTACACATTAACAAAAATTGTTTAGGAAGAATAAAATTTTTAAATATAGAACAAAGATTATGGGATAAACTAAGACATTATGTAACAGGGACAATATATGTAATTTTTGTTAGTAAATGTACCTTATGTGAAGAAGTTTTTAAATCAAGAGGAAAACCAGTATCAAAATTTAATTTTGATATTTTAATGGGCAACAAGTAAAAATTTGTAATTTTTATTTGTTCTTAACACAAATAAAAATTTATTTTTTGTACTCCTCTATCCTATGATGCCCCCAAGCAAGTGTATGAATTCCATCAGGTAAAATAAACCTTTTATCATCATTTGCACTTAATGCTATTTTATTAATTTCTTCCGTATAAATTTGATGCTTATAACTTCTTAAATTTGTCATTGTTCTATGCTGTATATTATTTTTTTCTAAACAATTCAGATAATCCTGATGCGTTATAGTTTTCTTAATTATATTTTTCTTAATCCCCTTACATTTTCTATTTTCCACCCCATCATCCATTTTAATACTGTACATTTTTGGTTTTAATCCAATAGTTTCTTCTATTTCCTTTCCATTTGTTTCATCCTTAAACATACCAATCACCTTTTTATTTATACCAACTGGAATGCCTGAAGGATGCCCCTCTTTTGGATAGTCACTTGTATCAAACTTTTCTTTAACATCATCTGAAATATCTTTATAAAAATCTTCTGTTTTAATTTCATACAATAAACTATCAGTATCAGTAAGTCCTAAAGTTGCTCTATCCCCATATTTTGCTTTAATATAATTATAGTGAAAATCATACATCAATGTTTTACTTAACTCAAGAATGGAAAACCCTAAATATATTGGCTTGTTAAATGTTATTTGTGTTTTTCCCATATGAATGCTTATCAAATTTTCATTAAATATTTCTAAATGCTTAAAGTTTGGTTTGTTTACGAATTTCCTTGCTGATTCTCTACTTCTGAAAAGCCTAACATTTACCCTTTTTCTTATATTTTCCATAGTTTTACCAAATACTGAATTATTCATTAACTTATAAAAATCCTTTTCAAATTCATTTTCTGCTTTTGCTCTCAGTTGTGTGTTTAAATCAATGTATTGTTTTAACCAATCACTCTCTTTAAACTTAATCCCTCTATGTATCTTCTTCAATTTTAAACCAAGACTTAAACACTGTTTTAAACTTTTATAATGTATAATATATTTCTTTTTATCATGTAAATTTGGTACCAGCTTTTCAACTTTATTTACTTTTTTTCTCTCTGCAGCAAGAGGAAGCTCATTAAAATAATCATGCAGTTCTTTAGGAACATCTAAATCAACTTCTAAAAAACAAGGATGACGTTCCCAGTTGTTTAATTCCTTTTCCGTCATCCATTTAAATCCGTCAATTGGAAGCTTCTGACTCATTGCCCAACCATACAAGTTATTTGCATCTAAATATTTACAAAATACTGAAGGTATATTTGAATTATACTTTTTACCTAAATATTTATTATTTGCTTTTATATACCTTTTAACAATCATCGAAATTCCACCTCGGATCCCCCTTTCAATAAATTGGATTTTATTTTCATCTCTAATCAGTTTTAACTTAACACCAGTTAACTTTAATGCAGCATCCCAAGCTAAACCAGGTGCAGTAAAATACCAAGCAGGGTCTAATTTATAAACGTTAAAACAAACTTCTCTAAAACTTTCAAACACATCAGCTAAAAGAAGAACATCTGTTTTTAAATATAAATCATGATATTCGCCAAGAGTTTTAATTTTAAATGTTTTCCATACCTTTTTTGCATGTTTATAATCTTCTTCTGTAATTCCTTCCCCAGCAAGTTTTGAATAAAATGCTTCTATAGGTGGTAATTGTGTTTCATTAAGCCTTTTTAATGAATCAATATATTCATATGGATAAACACCCTTTCTACGAAGAAGTTTAAACTCTTCTTCTTTTGGAAATTCCCTTTTTAAGTTTTTGAATTGATAATCTTTTAAATTTTCTGCTAGTTTTGCTAAACCGCTACCCATAAATTTAAAACTATCTAAAAACCTAATATCCTTATAAATATCTTTACTTTTATACTGACCTACTAAAGTCTTTTTTGTAAAGCTTATATATTTTTCTTCATTATTCGGAATTACATTAATTTCCCCCTCACTAACACCAAGATTTTTAACAAATAAATGAGCATCATATCCAGACAAATTATGAAAGAAAACAGGAAGAAAGTTTGGTTTACGAAAGTTAAGATTACATTTATTATGTGCGGCTCCTCTATATCTACCACTAAAATGACAGTGGTCTCTTACTTTTTTCCATCTATCTTCATCTTTTTCCTTTTTTTCTTCTTTTTCTTCCTCTTCTTCCACTCCATCTTCTTCATCGCTTTCCTCTTCTTCATCCCTTTTTTCTTCCTCCCCAAACTTTATATTACAAAGATAACAAGTATCTGCCTTATTAAAATCTTCTGCATCCTCTGCGGTAAGTATCATATCTTTTTTTGACAATTTAAAAATCTCTTTGGTCAGACTTTCTATTTCTTCCACAAACTTTTCCTCCGCATCTGGTCCTCGATATAGTAACAATCTAGACTTAAAAACATTTTCATCAAAACTTTTTAAAAAGAAAGCATAGCCTGTTGGGACGTGCATATGAATTTTTGTTGTTGTACTTTTACTTGGGTCTGGTTTTGCATGTTGTATTGGTATTTGCATCGTTTCAAAATCGCCATAAACAACAAAAGGATGCCATTGTGTTTTAACCCAGTTTTTAAACATTACGGTACACCGGTTTTTTGATGGCATTTTAATTCTTACAGCATCTTCTTCATAGCAAAACACTCTATGATCTTCTAAAACTCTTTCACTCGTAAAATGACCTAAACAGCTCCAACAAAAAGAAAGTTTATGTTTATCTTTGGATATTTTTGATGCTAATAGTGCACTTGGATTTTTTACCCAAACATAATGACTATTTTCATCTTCATCTTTTATTAACAAAAGAATCACTAAATGTTTTCTATCAAAAGTTTCTTTTCTTTGCCTTCTAAGAGGATATAACCCATCTTTCTCATCATAACCTATAACAACGATAGAAAAATCTGGATTTTGATTTTCAAATTTATTAATATCACACAATTTAACGGGGCACCCGATTCCTTTCATATTTAATTCTTTGATTTGTTCTTTTAATTTTTTATCTAGTCTTTCCGGATGTTCTTTTTTTGGATAAACCACCCTCATACAACAGTATAAAAAACAGTTATGATCATCTTCTTTTTTAATATTAACAAGTCCATTTCTGTTATTTGCTCTTTTTAATCCTGCTGGTAAAGGCATCCATGAACCTGCAAGCCCCTCCCATGATTGTCTATTTTCTACAACATGTAATGTTAAGCTTATAACCCCCTCAAAATTCCAACCAGTTCCTTGTATTAAAAAAGTTTCGAAATTAAACATAATTCGTTCTACCATATCATCATAAGTTTCATTTACATTACTTTCCCTTGTTATAATTTTATGACTTGAAGAAAGTTTAACTTCTTTATATTCAATATCACCATCATTTTTTTCCCTTGAAAATAAACATACTAGTTCTAGCTTTACCTTTGTATTTCTATTGTTTCTTAAAAAATTAGTTATGCTTTCTCTACATACTTCTAAAAAATCATTTGCTCCCCATCCCCCTACTCCATCTATAACATATTGTGTTGCAAATTCTCTTAATGCAGACGCTTCTTGCCTTAATACAGTGTTAGGTATTTCTCTTCTCGGCAAGTCTTCTTCTACATTTTCTAAAACCTCGTTTATAACTTGTGGAATTTGCTCTTCTGGAACATTACCAGTCATCCAATTAGTAAAATTAGATACTCTTCTTCTAACACTCTGGGGAATTACTGCTGAGGCAACCCTTTGAGCACCGCTATATAAATTAGATGCAATCGTTTGACTAGCATCTACCAATCTATTGATAAATCTTCTTGAAAAAGAATTCATCGCTATAATTTTTTAATAAAAAATTCTTTCCTTAAGTCAAATTTTATTATTTTTTTCATAAATAATAAAATTAAAGAATATCAATTCTATATTTATCATTCCATACTCTACCATTCCAGTTCTCAATCGTTTGTGGACATTTATCAATATACTTACTAGCCTTGTAAATTGATGGAAACTCTTTCACCTCTTCAGTTTCTACATCCTTTAAGGTAACCCTCTTAGGATTTTTAGCAATATCCTTTAATCTATCATAATTAGGAATTTTTTTAAAAATTTTTTTTTCTTCCTCTTCAGGATATAGTCCATGCTCTTTTAACACATCAATATACTTTTTCTTGTTCCAATAGGAATACCACTTAATATTGTTATCTGTTAATATTTTCTTAAAATCAGAAACCTTTTTCATTTTATTTAAGTAAAAATTTACTTAATATACTACACTCATCTTATTCCTATCACTCTGGAAGTTAATTAGTCTATCACTAATTAAAACTGCATATGCTTCAGTATTTGCAGGGGGGTTATTAGTAAATGTTGTTTTAATATGAATATCAGTTACAGAATACTTTAACCTTTCACTTTGTTTTGATATATCAAATACAAACAAAGGAAAGAGAGTTTTATAATCTGAAGGAGTAATATTAGGGTTTGATACCAATTCATCCATGTTAAAAAACTTTTTTCTAAACAAAGCAGCTTCACTATATATTCTACTAATTTGATTAGCAGTAAAATTTATATCATAATCATATGCTGGATATTTTTTTGAACCTAACATTACATAAATATTTTTAACATTTAAGTTGTCAAATATAGCTGGGTTTTGTTCTTGGTCACCACTTTTACCAGTTTGAAAACTAACAATTAAAAAACGCGGCACCTCAGGGGATGATTTAGCTGATAGCCTCCAAGTAAAACCTGTTGCTGCCTGTGGAACCGCAATACTGTCGCTTTGTATCATTCTATATCCAACTGGAAATTTTTCTTTTTTCTCGATAAATTTAAAAAGTTCCATCCTATTACCATCTTCCGGCTCTACATGAGGCATAAACCAAGATACCTTCAGTAAATTAACTCTACCAGCATCAACACCACCAGCTCTAAAAATTGCGTCATTGTCATCATTTCTTGTTAAGGTTAAAGTTTGTTTCATGCCATATAAAACTTTGTTATAATCTTCACAAAAACCGAATATATGTTTCAAAGGTATCCTAAAACTAAAGGTTCCAACTGGATTTGAACTAAAAATATACTGTCTTCTTACTGAAAAACCAGCATTAGTAGCACTAGCTGCATTAACTTCTGTATCCTTATACCACAATTGGTTTAGCCCTTGTGATTTAGCAAAGTCATCTGGGTACTTTAAAAGTCCAAGCATTGTTGTAGCCTGACCAGGATAATTAATGCTTTCTATCTCTTGCCCACTTAGTTGATATCTGATATTTTTAAACAGATATAACAGTCCATTATTTGTTAAGGTTGCCTCATTAGCTGCACCATAAACGGTACCATCATTTTTTACTAATTCACCTATAATTTGTAAATATGACTCTGAAGGATGATAAAAAATATCTTGAGTTTCGATATCAATCCTAATATTTCCTCCAGAGTTGTTAAGATTGGTTCCTGTAATAGGGTCATACTCATGATATTCATATTCATCAATACTATCATCTTTTAAAATCGACGCTTTAATGTTTAAAATATCCATTTTATTATATGCAATTATAATTTTTAAGTCAAATTATAATTGTTATATTAATTTACCCATAGTTGAGGGAATGACCTGTTTTCATCATTTACATACACACCCTTAAGTTTAATATTTTCAATTTTTTCTACTGAAAGGTTTTTTTTCATTTTTAGATAAATTCTATTTCCGTAAAGAATGGTTACCTTAAGCATACCATTTTTTTCTAAATATTGATTTACATCTTCTTCAAATTCCTTAATGATATCAGCTTTTTCAGGTGACAATTTTAAAGTAACCTTTTTATAATTATAATTTGTATCACTGCAATCTAATACTTCACAATCTTCATCAAGTTTTAAATTTGCATAAAGAATACTAACCCTTTTTGTATTGTATTTTTCATAATGTGTTAAATTAAATTTTAGATTTGGCATTCTTTTTTATTTAATGCAATAATTTACTTAACTTAAAGTTCATAATACTTTAACTCCGGAACCCTTTTTACTATTTAACTTCTTAACTAAATCTTGTATAGCAATGTCACTACTATCTATTAAGTTGTTAATATTTTGCGCTGCAGGTTGAGCTGATGTAGTAGGCTTTTGAGTATATTTTTCTATAATCTTTTTAGATTTTGGTGTTAAAACCTTTTGAACTAACTTTTTACCTGCATCAACAGCGGCACTCTTTCCAACCTCTATTGCTTTCTTTGCTCCTTCCTTAGCTACACTCTTACCAACATCAACTGCTGAAGATGCAATTTGTTTAGCTGCTTGACTCGTAAATAGTCTTGTAAGAAAATTAGTTAAAGTATCAAATATTCCTGCTCCTCCATAAGCATAACTTCTTTTAAATCCTCTCTTTTGTGATGTAATCATTTTTATAGTTTAGACATTAATTTTTTATAAGCTTTTGTATCTAATATACGCTGTCTTTTTAATTCATCACAAATACTTACCAACTCATTTCTTACACCTGTATGACCGGCTCCTTTACTTGCCATTAAGAGGTCTAATCTTTCTAATAATGCATTAGGGTCAGATGGGATTACCGTAATTCCACTTCCTATTTTAATCATATCCCAAATTTTACTAAGTATATTTTTCCACTTTGGCATCCCTTTAGCAGATTTATGTCTAGTTTCTAATGGGTTGTTATCGCGATAAAGAGCATTGGATTCTATCATTATTTCCCTATAAAAATTTAAATCAACATCATCATATTTTGCTCTGTCAGGGTCTTTAGAAATAATTAATTCCCACAAACCAGGTGTAATAGTTTCATAATCTTGTGACCCAACTAACACAAAGGCATTACCAAAAATATTAACTTCTTTATCACCAATATATAATTTTCCATCCTTTTCATAAAACCCAAACGTTGTATCAACTTTATCTTTATCATCATATCTTTTTAACTGATTTTTTGCAATTATTCCAAGAAAATTTGGTGTGTTTATACCTTTCTCATCACTTTCTGTTAATATATCACCTATTTCATCATAATCTAATTTTTCAAAATCATATGCTAATACGGAAGGAAAACCTTTTAAATTAATAATATTTTCCAATCTTTTTATTCCTTTTTTAATAGGGCCTAGTTCTCCTGTAATCTCCTCTGCTGTTTGTTTTTGTGCTTCTGTAACAGGTTTAAAAAACTTAGAAAGCTGTTGTTGATACCTTAATCTTCCTGTTCTTTCTGCAAGATTACTATCTCTTATTCTTTTCTTTAAATCAACAAATTCTTTTACTGCCAATTCCCTTTTTAAAGGATCAACTATCTTTAAAAATGACTTTTTTTTTTAAAGTAAAAAAATTTTTTTAATTAGTGTTATCTATCTCACATGCGCAAAAACATTTTAACTTAGGCGGTTTTAGTTTTATTCTTAATGGCGTCCATTGTTTCTTTCTACGAGTCTCCTGAATTCCTCCCGTGCTTCTATTCGTCCCTTCTCTATTAAGCTCTCCGATTCCTCTAGCTTGCTTTTTTTCTTCGTTTTACTTCTAATTTCTTCCTTCATTTGTTTGTATTTTTCCAATTCGTCCATAATTAAAGTAAATTCTGAATGATCTATTTCGTTGTCTGTTATTGCTTTTGATATATGTGTAAGTAGTGTATTTAACTTTGAATCTGCTAACATTTTAATCTGAAGATGTTTTTCTGATTTTGTTCTGGTTCTTCTTACCATAAACTTACCTACTAATGCTACTAAACCAACAGCTAAAGCACAACCTTCAAGGGCTAACGTTGCAGGTATCGCTACCACAGTTGAAAGTAAAGCAATTCCACCTGCTCCTGCACCTAATGCTACAGTGGTTAGTCCAGCTTCAACATTATCCACAGTCTTACTAATCTTCATGTATTTTTTACTTAGTTGCTCTCTATCCTTAACTTCATTTTCTAGAAAAGTTTGAATTTCTGATATCTTTTGTAGTCTAAAGGATTGACCATTATCTCCTGTTGTTAGTATTGGTTGTAATGATGGCGCATTTGGTATATTTCGTGCTTCTGGCAACTCTGGATAAATCTTTTCTTTTAGTTCCATTTTATTAACAACAACATATTTTTTAAATTGAATAGTAAAGACGACACAAAAAGGTGTTTTCCTCTATTTTTTTTATTTTACTAGAGTTGTTTGTAATTGTGGTAACCATGTCATCCACTTCTTCTGATGTAACTTCATTTGTAATAGATATTTGATTAAGTTTAAGATTATAAGATAGAGAAGCTAAAACAAAACCTTTACTCATATTAAAACCCATACCTAAAGCCATCGTTTTAGATTTGCCTCCTTCTAATACTAACGGTTGTTGAGTAAAAATATCCCATGAAACAGAATTAACTTTTTTAGCTGGATACTTACCTTCTACAGGTTTCCAAAAAATAGTTTTTGGATGAACTATTTTATGATATCCATTTTTATTTCCATTTCCAAATTTATGCACATTCATATTTTTAAATTTATAATATTGCTCCTAATATAGGAATATTAGCAAATGGACTATTAGACCCTAAAAGAAGACCTTTTCCATCATAAATTTTACCACCTTGTTTTAAATACAATCCATCACCAACTGAACCTAATCCTTTACCTTTAGCTGGACCAAGAAATAAACCTTCTCCATCAGTTTCTACTTGACATACGCAACCGCCTTTCTTAAGGTAAAGCCCGTTACCCATTGCTTTTTGAACACCTGAAGAAGCTAGACCAGATAGTGCACCAACTCCCAAAGCTGGTAAAACAGTCCTTGCTAATGTAGGTAGAACTGATGAAGCTAACCCTGCTATCAAAGGTAAAAATCCACCTTCTACTTTCATATTATGCTTAAGTTGATTAGTTGACATTCTAAACGTTGTCCCCTTTCCGCCTTTATAAGCTTTTGTAAGTTTATTTACTTGTGATTTGGTTAATGCTATTACATCATTACCATGAATATCCTCATGCTTTAAACGAATACTAGCTGGAGCTTTGTTTTTAAAAGAATGTAAATTTTTTTCCTTTTGTCCGTCTGATATATTTATTTTTGCATTAATATAGTTTGTCATTTTTTATATTTATCTTGCTTCTCTTATATGAAATCTAATTGTTAAATTTTCCCCTCTAAGATTGAGTAATGTTCCATCTTGGTCTGTAATTGATACATTTAAATTATGTATTTCATTTAATGTTAATGGAAGATAGACTAGATTGACTGGATTTTCTATTATTTTATACCCTGGTGATACATTTGGAAAAAAACTGTAAATCGTATTTCTTTGTGAACCGTTAACATAACTACCTGAAATTAAATCTATATTAACTAGTAAGCTATTAATACTAAGAATATTTACTACATTTTCAGATTCAAAAAATCCATGTAGATATTTTGCTCTATTAAATCCTAATACTTTTCCGATACTTCTACCTTGGTTAAAATCTACCTGATATCCATTTTCAACATAAAGAATTGATTTTAAAGTATTAGTGTTTGCGGAGATATTAATATAATATTCTTCATTAACTAGGTCAAAATGCCCCCTTTTCCTCATTTCTTGTTGTATTGTATCATTAATATCAACTAGATCATAACTTCCTTCAGGTATTTTTAGTTTTACCCATGTTGCACCATTGTCAGGTGAATAAACAAAAGTATTATTATTTTTATCAATATTAGGAAATGAATAATAAGTTTCAAGGTTAACCAATGCTATTTCATATTCTTTATCCTTTTCTAATAAAAGAGGAGGAGTAAATCTTGTTTTAAACTCTGTTTTGTTGTCGCTTACAATCAACTGAAATGATGTTTTATGATTAGTATTTTTTACTATCTTTTCAAGTAATTCTGCTTCCATTTTATAATTTGTAAAAATATATTTTAAAATGAAAATATATTTTTAATAATAATCTTTGTAATCTCGTGGTATGTAAAAGTTGTCAAAACCACATCTATATTTTCCATCATTACGGTTCTTAGTTAAATCTAACACTACAAAACCATGAGGTCTTTCCCAACATTTTTTACAAAAATTGATAAACTCTGTTTTAGTCATATCATCCCCTACATGATCGCTATAAATATGATTAAGATTTTTTAAGTCTTGTCTAAACAAGCATATTAAGTTTGCATTTTCTCTAATAGTTTGACGTGGTAGTCTAAAATAATTTTGTGCCAGATAAAAACAATCAGCGTTACTATGTCTACCCCTTACATAATAGTTTTCACACTTGTTTTGTCTTTCTAAAAGTAAGTCATCAAATATCATTAAGTTTTTATTTGATGCATTTAAATCTCTTGGGTCAGGAACATCACCTGCATATTCATAAAATTCACAATTGATATCAGATTTTTCCTTAATTGTTTTTGCCCATTCTTCAACTAATGCTGTAGGTGAAATATCACGGTTTTGAACTTCATCTTTAAGTGAAAACAGCTTTAATATGTATTCTTTTGGTATTTTTTCTTCAAAAGCTTTTTTAAGTATTCGATATTCTGGTTGAAACAAACTTTTACCAAAAACGTATAAGTTACCATAATCTAACCAATCAGGTCTTAACAAAAGGTTAAGTAAAAGTGTAGTTTTACCACATCCTGATTTGCTTACTATTAAACCTCTAATACTTCTCGGTAAAAGGGGATGGTTAAATCTTTTTGCTAAAGTTTCATTCCAAGATAAATTAACAATATCCATTTTATATTAAAAGTTATATTTTAATATAAAAAATGTATTGTGTTAAGTGTAAAAAGAAAACTGATACTACTGATATTGAATATGTGGTAAGTAAAGATAATAAAAAAATGGCGCGAGGAAAATGCGTTAATTGTGGTACCGTGAAAACACAATTTATTAAACAAAAAGAAGGTGGTTCATTGTTAAACAAAGCAATCAATAACTTGCCTGTTGAAATGCATTTACCTGGGCATAACTTTACTGGGCCTGGTACCAAGTTAAAGAAAAGATTAAATCCTGACTTAACACCTAAAGATTGGTTAAAACCTGTAAATCGTGTTGATAAAGCAGCATATCATCATGATGTATGCTATCTTAAGCATAATGATACTAAAACGCGTAATGATGTATGTGATGCTAATATGCTTAAGGAGTTAAAAGGTATCTATAATCCAACTATTAAGGAAAGAATGGAAAGAGGATTGGTTTCCACATTGATAGGAACCAAGAAAAGATTTGGTATGGGTGTGAGTAAAAAAAAAATTCACTAGCAGAAGAATTACATAAACCTGTAAAAAGAAAATTTAAGAAAAGGAGAGTTAGAGTAAATGGTATCGATAGGATATGGACAGCAGATTTAGTAGATATGCAAGCATTTTCTAAACTTAATCATGGAGTAAAATTTCTTCTTGCTGTCATTGATATCTTTTCAAAATATGGATGGCTAATACCATTAAAGGATAAAACGGGGAAATCTGTTTCTGCTGCATTGAAGAGTATTTTTAAGGAAAGAAAACCTGAGAAAATGTGGGTGGATCGGGGGAAAGAGTTTTATAACAAAGATGTTAAAGACTTGGTTGAATTGTATTCTACTGAAAATGAGGAAAAATCAAGCGTTGTCGAAAGATGGATTAGAACAATGAAAGAAAAAATGTGGAAGTATTTCTCTGCTCACTCAACAAATGTTTATATTGATGTATTACCAAATCTTGTTAAAGAATACAACAACACGAGGCATTCTTCTATTAAGATGACGCCAATTGAAGCAAGTAAGAAGAAGAATGAAAATAAAGTTTGGATAACACTGTATCCTGATTATGACCAAGTAAGGGAGGATATCAAACCAAAGTTTTCTGTTGGAGACAAAGTAAGGATAAGTAAAAAGAAAAAGACTTTTGAAAAAGGTTATACTACGAGATGGACTGAAGAGGTTTTTACAGTTACAGAAGTAAAACATACGACGCCTATAACGTATAAAATTAAAGATTTAAATGATGAAGAAATAAAAGGTTCTTTTTATGAGCCTGAACTACAAAAAACGAGTCAAGAGGTGTATAGGATAGAAAAGGTTATTAAAAAGGGAAAAAAGAAATCTCTTGTAAAGTGGAAAGGTTATTCTGATGAGTTTAATTCATGGGTTGATAATAGCGCTATTGTAAATATTTAAATATATAAAAATGAAAAATATTTTAATTGATAATATAACTTTACCAAATAAACCTTTAAGCAATTTTGAGCTTGAGGATGCCGCAAAAAAATTAAAAATAAAAAATTTTAGAGGAATATTTTTAAGAGATACCTTACCTAAAAAAGTAAGAAATAAAGAATGTGGTATATTAAATCTTGATGATGCAGGCGGACCTGGTACACATTGGGTTGCTTGGTTTAAAGATGGAAAGAAAAAAAATTATTTTGATAGTTATGGTATACAACCACCTCTTGAAATTATAGATTATTTAGGGGATCGGTTACATTACAATACAGATCAATTACAACAAGCAGGTGAAGTATTTTGTGGCCATTTATGTTTGTACATTCTTAAAGAATTGTGCTTGGGTAATAAATTTCAAGATATTTTAAATAAACTTTTTTAACAATATTAAAAAATACCTGTTGATAAATTTGGAAGAATGGATGATGTTAAATCAAGTGGTGATGGTGGTGTGTCACTTGCTTACATTACTAACAACTTTTTACGTAAAGATGGAACAACCACCGTTACCGGTTCTATAAATATGGATGGTAACACATTAACGAGGGTTAGTAATCCAGTAAATCCTCAGGATGTTGCTACTAAGAGTTATGTTGATGGTAGTAGCTCAGGGTTGTTAGATGAAAACGGGGGGTATCATATAGAGGGGTATCTAAACATGGGTTTTAATAAAATAAAAAACTTAGATGAACCTGAGGGGCCCAGTGAAGCTGCTACAAAAAGATATGTAGATGGTAATAATGCAATACGAAAACAACAAGATGGTACTTTTTCTGCTGTTGCAGATATAAATATGCAGGGGTATCATTTAATGGATCTTATAGATCCTACATCCCCAAAGGATGCTGCTACAAAAAGATATGTAGATTTTGCTAATCGTGCATTTATTCATGATGGTGATGCATATACAGCAAGTAGTGACATTTCTATGGGTGGATGGAGGATTAACGATATTGCTTCACCTATAAAAGATCAACAAGTTGCAAGTAAGTTTTATGTAGATAACATTGTTAGGGGTGCCTTTGCAGGTGAAAAAGCTTTTTTAAAAAACAAAGAGGGGGTTTTTATAGCTATTGGTAAATTATATATGAATGAAAAACAAATCACCGGCTTACCAAATCCAATAGACCGTGATGCTGCTGTCAATAAAAATTATGTTGATAATGGAGGCGCCATTGTAAAAAATCCTGATGGAAGCTTTACAGCTGCTAAAGATATAAATATGCAAGGCTTTACTATAAAAAATGCAGCGGCTCCCGTAGACGAAAGAGATATAGCAACAAAATCCTATGTGGATGAAAAAATAGGCATTAAACCAAAACCTATAATTACTGTGTGGGCTGAGGAAAAGGGAGAACTTAAGAAAAACAACTTTCAGTTTTCATTTGGTAATGGTTTATCCGGTCCATCTCATGCATTGGGGGGTTATTGTTTATCCACGTCAGGAAGAATATTACGCGGCACATTAGTTTCTATACCAAAAGATGATAATGATAGTATACTTGAAATAACCGTATCATCTGTTGAAACTGGAAAAAATATTATTAAAAAACGTGATGAGTTATGTAGTTGTACAGAGTTTAATCCTCCTATTGAGGTCAACCAATGTGATATTATAAATTTTAAAACTATATCAAAAAATCCAAAGGTAACACATTCTTATGTATCTATATTGATAGAATTAGATTTATAAAAATATTAAGTTAACAATTAATTTATTATTATTTTACTAATAATAAATTACCAGAAAATACTGACCCAAATGGATGGAATATATGAGTCATATAAAATTAACAATTTTATATGACAATGTCAGATTGGTGAAAATAAAGTAGGGGTTGTAGTTTAGTTGGATTTTGTTTAAAGACTGTTTTTAACTCTGGTGGTAAATTATCATCATAGTATAAAGGGGTAAATCTTAAACCTCCATATATAAAAGGCGCTACCTTAACTATATGTTTGATTTTAGAAAGATAGTTTATAAATGGTTCAAAAGTATCATTTTGATAAAGTAGTTTTTCAGCTTTTATAAGTAAGCTTTTTATAAAATATTTTTGGTAAATTTTTTTCGAAATTTTCATTTTTAAAAAAATTTTTTTTATTTTAACTTAAAATTTATAGTAAATTCTTTAACCAGATGAATGCATGTTTCAAGGTATTGGTATTCATTGGGACAGTTAATAAATCTTTCTTTCAAAATAGAAAGCAGGTTGGTTAAATCGGGAATATACAACGAATGACAAACACTGATGCTGTCACCTCCTGCAAAAAATGTTACGTTTAAGGTGTTATCGTTTTGTTTAAACTCGTGATAATACTTGCTACAGTAGTAGTAGATATCACTAAACCATCTTGGGTCCTTGTATGGCATGACACCGGTTCCATTTGTATAGACTATTTTGTCTGTTTTTACTGGGTGGATGTTGGTTTTTCTTTTAAGTAAATTGTTTAGGTTTTGTTTAAACTCTGGCTCTAGCTCTAGCATTTATAGAAAAAACATTTTTTTTTAATATGGGTTATGTATCATTTTAAGATGATACATTACCATAGATTAACGTTTAACTCCTATTTTAACATGTTTTATAATCTTCATCTTGATTTTGTAACCAGTCAGTAAAATTACCCTTCATTAAATCAATCCAACTTACAATAGCAGTATCTATATCATAATCTCCTTCTTTTTCATCATCTCTAACTTTATCCATAAAATCTTCTACGCTACCACTTACATATTCATCAATAAAATAATTTAAATCATCTTTAAAACCTTTAATATTGTACACAAATGTAGATTCAACTCTTTCATAATAATCTTCTTCTAGATCATCTAAATTAAGATACTCAAGAAAATCTAATCCTGTTTTAGGACAAAACAAACGTATGTTGACATTTCTTTCATTATAGTCTATCCATAACTCTGCTTCATCAAAATTACAATCTTCATATTTAGATTTGTTTACTTCAGCATAATCTTTTACATGATCTGGATAGCCTTCATATGCTTTTACTATTTCTTTTGCTCTTTCTAGTATCCATTTTTCTTTCTCTGTATGATCGGTTCTTTCATAATCTTTTTTATCATTAAAATGCTCCCACTCGCATGGTTGTAACTCTTTTGGTTCTGTTTTTCCTAAACCTGTGTAAAGGTTAACACGGAAAGTGTTGGTTTCTGGGTTATAGTTTCTATAACGGAAACTCATTTCTGTTTTAAACCAAGGATCATCATACGGTGAAACAATGACACTGTTGTATATATTACTGTTTTCATCTTTATTAGACATTTTTTTGTAAGTGTTATCTTACGTGATATGTTTGTACGATTTTTTTAAAGTAAAATCAATTTTTATTTACATGCCAACAAATAAAAAAAAAATTTTTTTGTTTTTCTAAATTTTTAAAGTGTCATTATTTAATAAATCTTCTAAAATATTAAAGTAATCAATTGATTTTAATATTTCTCTTCTTAATAAAATTTTTCGTTTTGCTGTTTTGTATCTCTGTGAATTATAGACAACTTGCTCATGCATTGCTTCAATTAAAGAGCTAATTATCATCTTCATTTTTTCGTTTCTGTTTTCACCTTTAACTTTGTTTTCACCAATAAAATGCATAATACCATCTAAAATTTTATTACTTATAAACTCTTCATTAAGTTTTTTATTTATTCTTTCAACTTTACAGCTAGAAACAAGGGGTAAATCTTCTGTTTTTATTTGTCTTACCGTGGTGTTATCTCTGCAATAACTTATTTGTCCTCTTCTATTGTCTCCAAGAGCTTTTCTTCTGTTCATATTTAAGTATTATATTGTTATTTTTTCTTTATAATAACAATCTTAAAACCAATTAAATGGTTTAAAGATTTTAAATTTTTATTTTTTTTTTTATTTTTTAATTTTTTTTTCCACTTGTATCTGTTCCCACATAGCTTCATATATTGTTGTTAATGTTTTAAGTTCTTCTTGTGTAGGTCTCTTTTTGCTCATTAAAACCTTTCTAATATCGTTAATAAAATTTTTTAGGAATATTGGTTCTTCAATCTCTGTTGTCGGTTGTGGTTCTGGTGTTGTTAGTTGACCCCTTTGGTATATATATTGTGGGGGTAAAACGGTTACCCGGTTTCTTTGGTTTGCGGGGAGTATTACAGTAGTATTTGTATCTTTGTTGTAAACAACTATGTTTTCCATCTTTGTTCTATATCTGTGTATGAACAAAAATTTTATAAATTTATTTTTATAAAATTTTTAAATTTTTTTTAATTTTTTTTTTTTTTATGGTTTTATAACCACCTGTTTTACACTACTGTTATTTCCCCTCTTTCTAAGCACCCGGCTACCGCTAGCCTTTCCGCTTTACACCCTGCTCGGTCTGCTGTTATCTTTACATACAGTTCAAAAGCCTCAAAATATACCTCCCACCACTGGGGATTTTCTTCGTATGATACTATTAGTATCAACGGTTCGTGTGGCATATCCCACTCCGGTAGTAGTGCATTGAACACATGTAAAACGTTTCCACACTGAAACATTACCTGTTGTGTTTCGTCTCTTAGACGGTTTACCAGGTCTCTGGTTGCTTGCTGTTGCAAGTCTTCCAGTATTATATCTTGCATAACGCTATCACATATAGACATGTTTATACTTATGTATTATGTTTTATATTCCACACTTTATTTATCTTGTGTGGATATTATGTTTGCCGATTTTTTTAAGTAAAATCAATTTTATTTTATAAATGAAAATTTTTTTTTAAATTTTTTTTAAATTTTTTTTTTTTTTTTTTATTTATTTATTTATTTTTTTTTTAAAAATCTTAAGCCACCCACAAACTCATAAACCGGTTAGCCGTTGCATGATGTGTTGGTTGATGGGTTTGTTGGTTAGATGATGCGTCATGCGTTGGTTGGTTAGTTGGTTAGCTGGTTTACCATTGTGTGATGTGAGTTAGTGAATGTTAAAGCGGTTTAAAGCGGCTTAAAGATAATTTTTTTTTAATTTTTTTTTTAATTTTTTTTTTTTTTAATTTTTTTTTAAATTTTTTTAAAATTTTTTTTATCAAAAATCTTAAGCCGCCAAAAGGTTATAAACCGGTTAACTGTTGTGTCTTGTTAAGTGAGTATAATGAGGGTTATAATTTTATGAGCATGCGGCTTAAATGCGTGCGTGTTACATGAAATTGATAATGTTAGTGAGTCTGTCTTGAAAATGAGAGAGGTAGGGAAGGGTTTTTCTATTTTGGCGGCAAAACGGTATAATATATACTACTGATGTTCACTGTGGTAGGATACTGCTGAATATTGTTTCTACTGTGGTTATGTAGAAAGCAGCCGGTGGCTTACAAAGAATTACCAGTAAACAAAGCAACAGGAAAGCATGGATAGGTGGTGCACTGACCGTTGCGATGTAATTGAAATAATGTTGAAAACAGCGTTAAACACCAAACGAACAAAATTTTCTCTTTCTCTTTCTTTGCTGTAGAACCGATTCAATTTCAATGGCACCGGAACAGTTTGGATATAAGGGAGTTAGGGGTCGACATTTGCCCTACTCACATTCATACATTTACTTTCTTTATATCCTCAAACGATGGTTAATAGTACTACAGCTATTTTGACTTCAGAAGCAGTAATAGCCTACGTGATCACAATCACCATCATCGTATCATCCCACGGATAGTATGACACGATCATTTATTAGTCCTACAGGTTTCAGTTGTTTGATGATAACATTCAACAGAACAGAACAGAACATTTTATTTTACCACAAGTACACGGTTGTACATCGCATAGTCATACACAAAAGATATATAAACATGAAAATCACTTGGGCGAGCATGACGGCGAGACTGACATATAGGCCTATATATTTTTAGTACTCCTAGCAAAGGCATAAAACACGTCTCGTGCAATTTGACTTTACCTGACAGTACCAAACTTATACTTGCATACTGGATAGAAAAAAAGAAAATAATGAATTAGAAGCCCTTTGTAACGTACAAAATAGATAAGGTTGACCCTTTCAATCTAGAATACCGTCGTAGCCCATATAGCTCCCCAAGTGCGAAGGGGGTTAAAACATGAAAAACACTGAAACAGAAGGAAAACAAATTTCAAAAAAAAAATAATACAAACATGTACATAATTATATAGCGCCCAAAACCGTTATTCAAAAAAATATTCCTGCACTCTGTCCCTTTCGTTCTAATACCAAAATTTAGTACAGAAACCGTCAAACACAATTTTGTTCTCAATAGTATGGCTACAGTTCACGTGTTTGCTATCGATAACAAAGGAATACAAGCGCATATGACTTTTCACGCCTGCAGAATAAATAATGGGCCCAGCTTTTCATGTCGCGAATACAAGCCGGAAAACAATTTTTACTCTCTACAAAGGAGAACGTCGTAAAATGAAAAACGGGAATTTTTCTCGAATTTCGGCTTAAATAGCTTCAATCTTTCTGTCTGAATGTTACAAAATCATAAAAGCATTTCATTCGCCCTACCTGTAAATAGAGAATAAATACGTGGTAAATATGATAAACTCTGCAAAGTACCCAAAGCTCGAAACAGTCTCTCATAAAAACAACGGATCCAAATCGGGACGAAAACAGCAATATTCTTAAAATAGTAACAATCTCAATCACTCGTCACAACTCGGCCGATTCCGTACCTACATCTAACCTCGTCTGTATAAGGGAGGCTTCCATTTTGAACTACCAATCACATGATCTTAAACATGGCGGCGCCCCTGTAGATCGCTTAGCAACGACATGAACCACCACTGTGAAGTTATTCAATTCTATCGATCTGTCTATGAAAGCTCCTAACGGAATTGATAAACCACGCTAAAAATTGAATGTACAAACTGTTTGCCGACTGAAATACTCTTAGAAAGATAACGACAGAAAATTTACTCATGCGTTCTTTCTAAAGAGGAGCCTTATAATTTCAATAACGGTAAAGCGGTGTGCTTCCGGAGATGTGCGAAATGTACCGTGTAGGTGCATATCAAGCTACGTGATACAGCCGAGGGATTTGATCACCGGATCACCCGAGGTATGCCGAATGAATCTCAATATCAAATAATCAAAGTGCTGCAAGCACTCCGGCATTCATTACGACTTCCTCTGAAGACGCCTAGCCTGGGTTCCAGTCCGTTCAGTTTTTTTTTTTCGGCGGAGCTGTATGTGCTGGCTTTTGACCTACTTTTTAGTTCTGATTACAAATGAATAAACAGAAATTCGTGATTGATAAAAAATGTGGGCATGTTTATTTTAAGGGCCCCTGCCCATTTGCAGGCAAATTTACGCCGTCTATCTTTTTAAAAGATATTTCTTGTTTTTCTTTTTCTGTCATTTGGACGTTACTTTGTCAAAGACAAATTGATAATAACAGAAGCGATAAATAGATATCTACCAAAGATTTATAGCAGTCCGCGATTAGGAGAGCGTGGTGCGTGGTAATTAGGAAATATCACTGCCTGGACCCAGGCGAAAATCGCCCTTCACTGACCCTTTCGGTGTCAAGGGTAAATTTTCTAAATGCAGTTGTAGATGGTCAGTAACGTACAGGGCCGGTGAATATGGGGTCGTGAGTGGATCTATGAATATGAGATTTGTCAACTCCGTTCTAGGATTGATGATAGATATATAGACATTTCGGCAGGGCTCCTTTCTCTCTCACTGCTGTTCTACTGATCACTGTTTCGACGATCCTGATCACTGTTTCGACGATCTCTCTCTCTCTCTCGTTCTTTATGTTAGTCTTAAAAACTCTTACCGATGCTCAAAGGGAAGTTCAAGTTCAGTGACTCTTGATATTTCTATAAAACGAATATCACAGTAACCTCCCTTTGCACCACTGGAAACTATCATCGAAAGGAAGAATTCGTTTTGCTCGAAGGGTGATCATAAATTTTGCGGAAAAAAACATATTTACCCCTTTAAACAACCCTTAAATTTCGCGACCTCCAAGAGTAAGGCATTTGAAAACATTCTAGGAAAAGGAGAAAGTACTGGTAACCAGCATTTTCTCTTTTTCCGACAATGTTTTCTACCCTTTCATAAGCAAATCTGATCATTTGAACCACATTTCGTCTGCAAATGTTGAAAACGGCATTAAACATCAAACCAATATACAAACAGATACCAAACAAGATTTGTGAACTGGAGGAGGAAATAAAGCCATTTTCGTGTGTTAAAGGTTTATCACTCAAACTACTGACTGATAAAATTTAACCTATGAGGTGCTTTAACTCTTTCGGCGCCAAATAAACAAACCTGGCTTCTTTTGAAGGCTGTAAATGGAATCCACTGAGTCTCCGGAAGATTTTTATCATATAGGCTTGACCAAACAAGCTGAAGGTATAGATCAAAGATCAGACTGCACGTTCTTGTGCTTTGCCAAGAGATTCTGGATAAAAGCAACCAAGCAAACAAAATTGCAACTTAGCCGCGCTCATTGAAAGGATGAACTCTTTCCCAAATTGAAAGAGTTTGCAGACGACAATATTAAATTTGATGAAAATGGCAGAAAGTCCTCAATAAGGGTAGAAACACTGTGGGAAAAAGGAAAAATTGCTCGTTACGAAAAATTTCTCTTTTTCCCACAGTGTTTTCAAAAGGCTTGTGCTGCAGACACGTGAAAAACAGGGCTTGTTTGGAAAAGGGTTAATGCATCTAATTTCACGTGTCTGTAGTACAAGTCTTTTGAAAACACTGTGGAAAAGGAGAAATTGCTCGTAACGAGCAATTTCTGCTTTTCCCACAGTGTTTTCTACCCTTTTTGAGACCTTTCTGCGATTTTCATCAAATATAAAATTGTGGTCTGCAAACTCTTTCAATTTGGACCAGTCCAAAATTTGTCGTTTGGGAAAGGGTTAAAGGACCAGTCTACCTCATGATTCATTTGCTTAATAGGCAAAAAGGATTTTATGAATCTAGAATAATGTGATGTCTTGCTTGGTATAATGGAGCACAGACATGCATTAAGCTCCCTTTTCCCAGAGCACCATGCAATTAATTACTATGGCTGAAAATGTCACGTTTATCCAGGGTTAAACTTCGGCACGCAAACTTTTTTTTTTATCATAAAGAGGGCCTTGAAAGCTTGTGTTTTAAAACCCTTTACCAATCTACACGGTGTTTGAAGGACCCTGAAGACGATATCCCTTGGAAAAATCGTGGGAAAAAAATGCTGGTAACGGGCATTGCTTCATTTTTACACTACCTTTTCAAACCTATTAACCCCTAGGCTGCCAAGCGTGACTCTGGGCGCTTTTGCGGACAGTATAGATCAAGATCAGACTGCACAAAACGTGCAGTCTGATCTTTGATCTACACTGTCCGATATCGTATTTTCTTTCAAGTGAAATGAACTTTGAAATAGCAATGTTCTGGTTTTTATAATTGAGTAGAAATTTTCGTTTCATTTATTCAGCAGTTTAATGATTGAAAATAAATTCCTCGATTTGAGCCTGATTTAAAGTGCTGTCTGCAAATGCTTTCAATTTGGAAAAGTCTAAAATTTTGTCGTCTGGTAGAATTTAAACGATCCATTGCAGTACTGTCATCTCGCGGGAAACGACGATACTTAATTGCTGATAAGCGAGTTATCAATGTTTACACATGTCTGGGCTCTGCGTAAAAAGCTTACCCAAACATTTGGGGTCAAAAAACTAGGGGCTTCCTACCTCAAACAAATGTTGGTCAAAAAACTAGGGGTCTCGCCCGACTGCTCAATGTTTTGTGACCATCCTGAATAGCAGTTGGTGTTTTGGATAAATGGAGTGTTGTATTTAGAACTTGCGGAAAGAACTATCAGAAATTCATGAATAGGTGCGCAGGCCACGATGATGTTACTGACTTATTAATATAGGCCCGTATTGAAGTTCTCGTTATGGGGAAAATATTGACACTGAAACATTTTGCGTATACCTAGGATGCGAGATGCCCAACCAGGTAGCTCAGTCGGTAATGTACTGGGCTCAAAACCAGGGAGTAGTGCTGGCTCGAAGCCCGAGCTCGACCAATTTCTTTCCTGGGATTGATAATAGTTATTGCGACAGGGTTCATTCCTCTCCCACTGCTGATCATTGTTCCGACGATGGTTATGTGGGAAAGAAACCAGTGGCTTAGAAAAATATTTTGCGAGCTACAGGTAAAAAAAAAAAAAACAGGAAAACGTGAATAGGTACACTGAACGTCTAGATATAACTAAAATAATGTTGAACAAGATGTTAAACACTATTCAAAGAAACTAGTATTAGATGCGCTTCACCAACTTGTGGTCTACTTTCCTGGAATTTTATTTTCACAGAGCATTCTTTCTCGGCCAATGGCTGCTTTCCAATTCTTTACCACGTGACATCTTAGACAGGTCAAAATGAAGACATTTGCAAAACATGTACATGTGACAAAAATAATAGAACTTTTCTGTGAAAGGTTAGAAAACATTGTGGGAAATGGAGAAAATGCTGGTTACCAGCATTTTCTCCTTTTCCCACAATGTTTTCAAAAACTCTTCTTTTCAGGGTCGTTAAAACTAGGGACTGTGTTGTAAAAGGTTAAGCACTGACTATATAATATTCAGTAAAGAAGGGGAATAACTCCGCCATGGCCTGTCCCAAGCCCGGATGACATAGGAGGCGGATTCTGCCAAAGGCCAGCAAGCCTGCCAGGTACAAAAGAACATTCCTACAGAAACTATTACCAAAGAACAAGAAGCAGAGGGAGGAGGAAAAAAATCCAAGAAGATGGATACATGAGCGATGGCAGCCAAAGCTAACCGGAACATATTACCCTGAGAAAAGGCCTTCTGCATCCCAAACAAATACATATTTGTTGAAATGTGCGGACCCTTTATCAAACGGGTAGTCATGGGATCAGGTACAGCAAGAACAGATCAAAGTGGTAAGCTCTGGTAACAGCCTTATGTAGCCCGGTCGGATACCTCAGGGGGTTGCCTATCTGACTCGTGACCTGGCGGTTAAGGGTTCGATACCCGGTTGAGGCAAGCATTCTTTCCGGCGATTTTTCACCTCTAACTTCCGATCATGTGAGAAAAGTAGTCAGCGGCTTGCAAAGAAAGTTGTGTCAGTACTGGTGTCAGAAAGCCAGGAAACACATGGCTAAGTGCACTGGCCGCAGTGATATGACCTAAGCTGTTAAAACGGTGTTAAATTCCAATAAGAAACAAACAAACAAACAGCCTAATGTGCACCCCAGCACGAAGATGATTAAGAAAGTAACTAAAGACGGGAATGAATCCTGTCGCAATAACTATCATCAATCCCAGAATTCGACAAGATCTGGATATCAAACCTGCGGCCACTAGATTACAAGCACTGTGTCTAATGTCTAACCAACTGACCTACCGGACTCGGCTTTATGGGGTCAGAGTGGTCCATCAGATGAAATCCGTTTTGTGGAGGGATCACTGACTTATAGTTTAATGATCCTGTCCAACTTGTCTACAAACAAGCATCAATGGAACGCGAGACATTAAAGAAGAGGTTATCCACTTATTCTTCTCTTTTTTGGGCTCGCTTTTGAAAATACTGTAGTGTTTTTTATTTTCCTTTTTTTCTCATTTTGAAAATATTGTCGCAAAAAGCTTCCTGGTCCGTGCCTTAAACCGACGCCAAACAATGCTGTGTTTTTACGTCCGTAAGCAGAAGGCTTTGAAAACAATGCGAGATAAAGGTCGAATCTATACTGAACCCTTAAACTGCTAAATAAATGAAACAAAAATTTCCACTCAGTAGTTAAAAACCAAATATTGCGATTTCAAAGTTGATTTCACCGAAAAAATACACGGTATCGAACAATGTAGATCAAAGATCAGACTGCACGTTTCGTGCAGTCTGATCTTGATCTACACTGTCCGCAAAAGCTCCCCGAGTCAAGCTTAGCACCCTAATGGTTAATGAATGAATATGACATTGTATGTTAAACACGTTTGTTGTCGTTAATACCGGAAAACATTGCAATAAAAACAGACAGAGGCAGTGTCTCCCTTTGTCACAATATTATCTAGTTTTTTTTTTCTTTTAGTTCCATAAAAATTGCTTGTCTATTTATCTTTATGCATTCCTCATACGGAAGTTTTCTTATCGCAATGTCTATTTAACCCTTAAGCTGCCAAGGGCGACTCAAGTACCTTTAGTGGACAATGTATCTTTTTCCATCAATGTTTTCTATCCTTTCGAAGACCACTCCTGACACTTTAGCCACATTTAATCTGTCGTCTGCAAATGCTTTGAATTTGGACAAGTCTAAAATTTTGATTTTGTCGTCTGTTAACCCTTATGATGCTAAGCACGACTCACTGACGTTTTGCGGACAGTGTAGATCAAGACCAGACTGCACTTTCTGTGCAGTCTGATCTTGGATCTTCACTGCCCTATAAGGAATGATTTTGTTCAAAAATTAACTTTGAAATGGCATTATTCGGGTTTTTACTATCGGTTTGAAAATTTCATTTCACTCATTTAGCAGGATAAGGGTTAACCCTTAGGCTGCTTATCGCGACCCACGGACCTTTTGCGGACAGCGTAGATCAAGATCAGACTGCACAGAACGTGCAGTCTGATCTTTGATCTACACTGTCCGATAAGAAGATATCTTTCTTCCAAAAATACCATTGAAACAGGCGAGTTTTGGGCTTCTACTATCTACTATAAAGTTTCATTTCTTTTATTTAACAGGATAAGGGTTAAAGAGTTAAAGTTGCAGTTGTTGGAGAATGTAATCCCGAGGTCGACACTAACCCTTAAAACGCCGAATAAACCCAGCGGTCATTTTCATTCTAGAATAAAACCAATATAATTGCAAATTCATGGCTACCTTTAGCCTGTGTTGTTTTAACAAAGCGGACAGTGTAGATCAAAGATCAGGCTGCACGTTTTGTGCAGCCTGATCTTGATCTACACTGGCCGCAAAGGCAACTATATTCGTGAAAGGCGCTTTAAGGGTTAAAAAGGGGGCATCTTATCTAAAGACACGCGTTATATTGATGCGACTTTTCTCTGTTAAAACGGAATATTATTTAAAATCGACTTAATGGTAGGTAGACGTTTCGCCTTTTATGTTTTGATCCAGGTTTCATCCTGAAACTGTTGAATAAATTCAAAATAAAAATTTGTCGCCTAGGGTAAAAATCAAATATACTCGTAGAAGGAATTTAAATGTCTGCAAAATCTCATATTGTTGAACAGTTAATATCTAAGATCAGATTGCACATTCTGTGTAGTCTGATCTTGATCTACACCGTCCACAAAAGCGCAGACCGTCATCGTGGCCTCTAAACTACTTAGTAACTCAAATAAATTTTTCAGCCAATTGTGAATAAAATCCAAAATATAGCTATTTTAATACTCTGTTCTTCGATAAAATCTAACCCTACAGGACAGTGTAGATCTAAGATCAGATTGCAATTTCCATGCAGTCTGATTTTAATCTGCACTGTCCACAAATGCATTCGATTTGAGCTTGGCAGCCTAACGAGGCAACAGTCCTTAGTCCGCCATGATTTTTAACCGGAAGTTTAGGACAAATTACAAATTACAACAAATGTAGTTCGCGATGAAAAGTAGATCTCTAACAAAATCATTCGAAGAATCATATGAAGACTGAAATTGCCAAGGGTGACTTGTTTTTGCAAACAGTTTAGATCAAGATCAATTCCACAAACTGTGATCGTACAGTGACAGATTTTCCAGCGAAATGAAACATAAAATCGCATTATTTTGGTTCTTACTCTTGGCTGGCAATTTCATTCTATTTATTTAGCAGTTTAAGGCTTAAAACGGGGGGGGGGGGGGGGGGGGGGGGCGCTTATTAAAGACCTAGATTCATGCATAAAAAGAGAAAAGAACCATTTTATCGTATAAGAAAATACAGAAAAAGTTGACTCCTTTTGCTCTTGACTAATATATTTGCTGCTGGGATTCTTGAAGTTAACTCCAAGTGATTACAGCAGAATGAGATCTTTAATTAAAAGCGGCCAGGATTTACGAGCATTTCTGAATGAGCGATAAGACAAGGTACGTCCTTGTATTATTGAGATTAGGATTTCATTTGCATGTTCAGGGTTCAAATTTGTTTATTTTCGAGGTTTGGTAGCCGGAAATTAAAGGATGACACATGCGTTCGGTTACATGTACTATTTAAGTGGTACTGGACCAGTCACAAGTTCGATAAGCAAGTGCTTTGGAAGGTTAGAAGTTTTTCCTCAACACAGACTGATAATGTTCAGCCGCGTGCAAATATTACCTTTTAAACTGAAATATAAATGAGCCATGCTCTGCCAAAAGGGGGTTCAAAGCATCTCCGTGATACATTGTACCAATCAAGTAATCACATGATTATAGATCCATGAGAGGCACATTTTGTAACATTTTGTTTTGGTAGAATTGTTATTCCGTTAGTAACGGGATAACAGTTAATGCGTAACAAGGTATAGCTACATTTTGAATACAGCTGAATATCAAAAGACAGGATAGCTCAGTTGGGACAGTCGATGAAATATGTTTTTTGAGGTAGCGGGTTCAAATCTCAGCGTAGGAAAATTGTCTTTTGTGCTGTGTTGTTGTGGTTGTTTTTTAACAATTAAAAGTAAAGAGTCACACCCGTGTGATTTTATTTATGAACTACTAACTTTCCCTTTCCCTTCTCCCCCCCCTCCCCCTTTTTTTTAGGGGGGGGGGGTATCAAAATCAAGTTTCATGCTCCTTTAAAGTAAAATAATATCTTACCCCACCCTTAGAGTGCCATATATCGCCGAGTCTTTATGTACGCATTCCTTCCATAAGGCCAAGCCCCCGTAGCTCAATCGGTAGCGTACAGGACTTGAGAACAGGAGGTCGCAGGTTCGATCCCCGGCTTGGCCAATTTCTTTCCGAGGATTGATGATAGTCATTGCGACAGGATTCATTCCTCTCGCACCGCTGACCATTGTTTCGACGATGATTATGTGCGAAAGCAGCCAGAAGCTTGGAAAGAATATTGTGCGGAGTACTGGTAAAAGAAACTCCAGGAAAGCATGGATAGGTGCACCGGCCGCCGCGATATAACCGAAATAATGTTGAAAACGGCGCTATTGATATTGCAATTTCGAAGTTATTGTAGGGAAAAATACATGTATTTCTTTACGTTCTGTGCAGTCTGATCTTGATCTACACTGTCCGCAAAAGGTCCCTGAGACTCGCTCGGCAACCTAAAGCTTAATTTGATTTCGGTGGCTTTTCTTTAACCAATATGAGTTTATCAACAGCTTCATAGCCTAGATTCAGGCGGTGATAATTTCTTAATCAATCTTTCACGGTCTTTACAGATCTGTGACAATAAACTGTTAATCGGTTCTGTAGTGATTACCGTCATTTTTCATTAAGTAACGTCAGAACGTACACGTACCAAGAAATATCTTTGAAAAGGATAAAAACGGCGTAAACTTGCTTGCAAATAGGCAGGGGCCCTTAAAATTAACATGTCTACATTTTTTACCAATCACACAATACCTATTTCTATCAGTACCAAAAAGTAGGTCAAAAGCCAGCACATTCAGCTACGGAAAAAAAAAAAGAAGAGACTGGAGCCCAGCAATCCAGGCTTACGGCTTCATTACTTAAGGCTTTTTTTTACGTCCGGGTTGTTTACCTACGTTCTTGTGTTAGCATGGAGATAGGGTTTGAGTTTTTTACATGAATTGTCAAGATGTATGTTGTTGTCTAAAGCTGATAAATACACGTATAAGCATTTGGACATGGAGCAATAACGTCCAGTTTGTCTATGAAAAAGTGGAAAAATATCATATATAAAACTGTACAGTATGGTTTTGACAGCTTGTCCAGTATACCTGATGGAAGGTATCAATTCGCGCATGCGCAATTAGTATATTACATCTATGTATGTGATACAATATGTCATGGTTATAATACATAACTTACACGTACTCATTTTTTTTTTATTTCGGGGAAGGGGTTAATGCTCTTTGCTGCATGGGTGTTCGTGTGTGTGCGTTTTAAATTTTTTTTTTCCAATTATTTTGGCAGAGCCTGGTGTATCAGTCGGTACTGCCAACAAAACCTGCGCAATTAAAACTTTACTCAAAGTTAACTCTTTACCATTCCATCCCATGTTTTTAGAATTCTGAGAGAGAAGGCTTATGTAAACATTGTGGAAAAAATGGGAAAATGCTGGTAATAACATTTTCTGCTTTTCCCAGAATATTTTTACCTTTTCAAAGACAGCTTCCATTATTTTAGCCGCATTATATTTTCGTCTGCAAATTTTTGTCAATATGGGCGAGTCTAACATTTTTAAAAGCTGGTAACCAGAATTTTCTCCTTTTTCCACAATGTTTACTACCCTTGCCATGACGAATTTCAATTTTTGAGTTACGTTTATTTTATCGTCTGCAAATGCTTTGAATTTAGACGAATGTAAATTTAAGCGTCTCTTTTACTTGAGAGAAATGTCTGTTGGACACAAATTGTTTTGGACAGGTAAAGGGTTTTATTGTTTGGTAATGAGCGGACTCACTACCAAACGAGAAAATTTTAGACTAATCTAAATTGAAAGCAGTTGCAGACGACAAAATAAATGTGACTGAAAAATTGAAATTTGTTTTGGGAAGGGTAAAAACATTTTGGGAAAAGGAGAAAATGCTGGTTACCAGCATTTTCTCCTTTTCCCACAATGTTTTCAAAAGGCTTCTTTCTCAGGGTCCTTAAAAGCCGGGATTGTGTGGGAAACAGTTAAAAACAGCCGGTGACGGGAAGGGATTCAGACTAGAAAACTTGTCCAGTGTATCTATGTATGTGGGTATGAAATGACTGAAGGACTATTTGAAACTTCCGCGCATTCATTTAACTAATATCGGATTTAACTGGAAAGGTACTGTTATTTTTTTAACTTTGAATCATCATCATCATCATAATTGTCATGATCTTTAACGTCGTTATCATTTGCTGTATTGTTCCTCTTGTTTGTGTGGTGTTTAACCTCGTTCTCAACATCATTTGATTTATACCGTATTTTTCAACATTAGTAATATCGGTTTTGTTATGGTTGTTGTTGTTGTTTTAAACTTTGTAATAATATTAATCATCATCATCATCATCATCATCATCATCATTAACGCCTTCATTATTCGCTATATTGTTCCTTTTGTTTTTGTTGTGTTTAACGTCGTTTTCAACATTATTTCAGTCATATCGCGGCGGTCTGTACAACTATCTATGTTTTCCGGGAGTCTTTTTAATACCTGTAGTTCGCACAATATTTTTTCCAAAAACCACTGGCTGTTTCTTTTCCACATCAGCGGTAATTAAATCTGTAAACATATTTGATCCATGCTCCGTGAAAAGGGGGCTTAATGCATTTGCCAAAAGTATCGACCCATGTCAGCCTGCGCAGGGTGACATGGGCCGAAACTTTTCGCTATCTTTAAATTTTCTGCATTTCAAGGGATAATTCTACTTCATAATTCAGTAGGTTATTTGACAAAATGGATTTTATGGATCCATGATTAAGTGATGCTTGGTATAATAGATTAAAGAGATGCATTAAGCCCCCTTTTGCCAGAGCACGGCTCACTAAAAAGTATGAGATGGGAATGCATTTGCTTCTCACAAGAACGCCAGTTCCAAATTCTTGCTACAATTCAAAGCTGCTGAAAACATTATGGGAAAAGAAGTAAAGTGAGTATTGCAAATCTTACATGTAATTAGCTGTTTACCAGACAAAAGAATCCTAACTTTGTCTAAATTGAAAGCAACTGCAGATGACAAATTAACTGTTACTCAAGCTATGAATTTTTTTCTTTCGTTGGTGAGAAAAACATTGTTGGAAAAGGAGAAAGTGCTTGTAACCACATATTTAACGTCAAAACTGGAAATTGTTGGTAAAGGGTTTAATATATGAGCCGTGCTTTGGCAAAAGGAGGCTTAATGTATCCTGTCAAAAGTATCGACCCAGATCAGCATGAGCAGTCCGTGCAGGCCGACCTGGACGGAAAAGTTTTGCTTTTGGTAAATTTTCTACATCATGACTGAGTCGGTTGCTATACAAAATGGTTTTTATGGATTCTTAATTATGTGATGACTTGTTTGGTATAATGCATCACGGAGATGAATTAAGCCCCCTTTTGTCACAGCATGACTCATACATACCATACTCCACATAGGCAAATATACCAATATGCATTACACGAAACAAGTCATCATTTAATACTGGATCCGTAAGATAAATTTTGTTTAACAGCCGAATGCAACATGAGGTAGACTGGTCCTTTGACATGCAGAAAATTTACCAAAAGCAAAAAAGTTTCAACCCAAGTCAGCCTGCGCAGACCTGGGTTGGTGATTTCCGCAGATGTAGTAAACCCCCTTTTCACAGAGCATCGCTCTTATAAATATTCACAAAGAACCTAGATACACGTGCATTTATCCTAATGACATACAATAACGACTCATTCGAGCCGTGCTCAGACAAAAGGGGGCTTAATGCGTCTCCGCGAATGCATGATGCCAAGCAAGTCATCACACGATTATGGAGCCATAAAATCCATTTTGCATATCAGCGGTCCGAATCATGAGGAACACTGGTTCTGTGAGCTGCAGAAAATTGACCAATTGCAAAAAGTTTCGGCCAAGGTCAGCCTGCGCGCACTGCGCAGGCTGACCTTGGTCGATGTTTTTTTTTTTTTTTTTTTTTGCAGATGCATTAAGCCCCCTTTTCACGGAGGCTCATTTATATCTCTGCTGTAGTGAAAAGCTATTGAAAACATTGTTGAGAAAAGAAGCAAAGTAATTAATGCAAATATCAATTATACTTATGATAAGATATGTATAGATATGTACAAAGAAATTAGATGCGCATTCATTTTATTCGATACATACAATCGAATTTGCACACAGTGACACACACACACACACACACACACACACACATAAACCCCACTTCAGTGGGCAGCTTTTGCAATTGTGGGAAAAGGAGCATTTTTTTTTATTGCAAACAGTTGCACCTTTTATCCAAAATATTTCCCATTTCATTCCAAAAATAGGTGGCCCTTTTCTTATCGTTTCTCTTCACTCTTATTAATTAATGATAATAACATGATAATTGTGTACTGCTGCATGCATAATGTCTTGCTGAATTTTTCCTTGACCAAACAACCCTGTGCTTCAATGACTCTTTCAAACCTTGGATTATTTGTGAAGGGTTAACAATATAAAACAATGGACAACTAAAGACCGGCCATACTAAAGTAGGTGAAAAACGTAGCTAGTAGGTTGTTGTCGTCTTCGTGAAAAATGACCTGCTTCGTAGTAACTATGGCCTCGCCTCATAACTGTCAATTTTTTTGACAGATCTAGGACAGGGCCCTACCATTTACCCTTAGCCAGCCATACTCGACTTTGAATGCCATTTGAGAAAAATGTTAATTAAAATCAGACTGCACACGATTGCAGTCTGATCTTTGGTTTACACTCTCCGCTTCTGAAAAAAATGTCAGTCTTGCAATCTCCATTAGATCTATGACTTTTGCTGTTTATTGATGCGACGTGTCATTCCTCTCTCACCGCTGAATATAGCATCGACGATATTAATGAGGGAAAAGCAGCCAGTGGTTTGGAAAGAATGTTGTGTGAGGTACTAGTAAAAGGAACTCCAGAAATGTTTCCTACTCTTTGAACGAGAAATCTCATCATTTGAGCCACAAGTAATTTTTCGTCTGCAAGTGCTTTCAACATGGACAAGTCTAAACTGTTAATGATTTATATTATTATGTCACCATAGAATGTTTTTTTAAAGTTCACCATGGTATCTATAATGGGCCAGTGGCTTTTCTACAATAAAATTTGGAACTCTGAAACTCTGTTGAATGATAAAGGGTCAACTCTTTTAGCTCCGTATTTATAAACTCGACCTCTGTCGACGGCTGAAAATACAATCCACTGGATCCCAGAAAGATTTTTATCTTATAGACTTGACTGAATAAACGGATGGTATAGATCCAAGATCAGACTGCACGTTCTGTGCAGTCTGATCTTGGATCTATACCGTCCGCAAAAGCCTGTACTTTTGCCTATGGCTCTGAAGGAGTAAAGGACTGATGTAGAACAGTGGATTGCCCTGGGTTGTATTTACGTGTGTAATTAGTGGTTACTTGATTGATTTGATTCGAATGCCCTTTCAGACGATAATATTTTACGCCGTACCCGTCGGCAAAAATTTAGACCCGTCCATTTCCAAAGAGTTAGCAGGCGACATTATAAATGTGGCTCAAATGATGGAGTTTGTCTCTGGAAGGGTGTAAAACATCGTGGAAAAAAGAAAATTTGCTTTCCCATACTATAACAATATTTTACCTTAACCGGAATTTTTAGACCCGTCCATTTCGAAAGAAGATGCAGACGACCATGATGAATGTGGCTCAAATGATAGATTTTGTCTTAGGAAGGATAAAAAACATCATGGAAAAAGAAGAACTTGCTTTCCTGTAACAAAACATTGTTACACTCTTTGCCAGACGACAAAAGTTTAAGGCTAGTCCACTTCGAATTCGAAATCATTTGCAGAAGACGACGATATAAAAGTTGCCCGAACGTTGGAATTTGTCTCGGGTGGGGGTGGGGGGGGGGGGGGGAACAGGACCGTAGAAAAAAAAAAATCATGGAAAAGGAGGAAGGTTACCAGCATTTTCTTCTTTTCTCGTGTTTTTTTTTTAACCTGGAACCCAGTATTTCCTCCTTTTTTCATGATCTTTTAAAAAAGACCAACTTCCCAAAAATCGTTAAAACACGGTGTCGCCAGGAATCTAATTTACGCCGGGGACATGTGTATAGAACAGAAGAGAACATACAACAATACAAAATACTATTTGAATAGTCGTAGAACCAAGTTATGTTTAAATTGAAAATCAGCAGAAACATCAGTATTTGTGTAGATCAGTTATCAGACTTCCCATCCAGTGCTTTCTGATCTTGATCTACGCTGTCCGCACTATTCAACCTGATATTGACCTGCATTGTCCTCAATAGTCGAGCCAGGTAGCTCAATCGGTAAAGTGCAAGTCTTGAAACTAGGCGGTCGCTGGTTCGAACACCCAGCTTCTTTCCAAGGGTTGGTGATAGTCCTTGCGACAGGATTCACTCTTCTCTCACCGGCGATTATTGTTTCGACAATGGTCAAGTGGGAAAGCAGCCAGTGGCTTTGGAAGAATATTGTGCTGGTAAAAGAAACTCGAGGAAAGCAAGAATAGGTGCACTGGCAGCCGCGATATAACTGAAATAATGTTGAAAACGAGTTAAACACCAAACAAACACAACAAAATGTCTCCAAAAAGAGTCAAAGTTATTCGAATACAAAATGTTATTAAATTGATAAGAAAGTCGTCTGCCCTTTCTGGGTTCAGAAATTGTCGTCTGTATCTGCCCAACGCGCAAAGTTATCTCGGATACGATTTAAAACCCTTTACCAAACAGTCCCATGTTAACAAGACCGCCCAGTTGTAGTTCTTTAGCAAACATTTTCGCAAACAGTCACATGTTTTCAGGACCACTTAGCTGCATTTCTTTTGAAAATATTTTGGGACAAGGAAAAAATGCTGATTACAAGCATTTTCTCCATTTCCCACAACGTTTTCTATCCTTTCAAAAACCAATTCCATCATTTTACTTTGTAACTGCTACAAAAATGAAACGAAAATTCCCACTCAATAGTAAAAACACAAATTTTAGGATTTCAAAGTTGATTTCACATGTAATAAAATACCGTAACGGACAGTATAGATCCAAGATCAGACTGCACGTTTTGTGCAGTCTGATCTTGATCTACACTGCCCGCAAAAGCGGCGCCCGAGTCGAGCATTAGCAGCCTTAGGATTACAGAGATTTCTTTTGTCTTCTGCAAATGTCGTCAATTTGGACGATTCTAAAATTTTGTCGTCTGAGGTTATGATTTCATATTGACCTGTCTTTGTCAACGTGGACCTCTTGAAAATTTCTGATAAGCCTATCGACGGGCAGATAAGATCCTCTTTCTTGATGTACGTTCTAACACGTTTGCCTTTTTTAATATACCACAGGCAGACGTTTTTATTTACTGATATGGCCCTCTATAACCTTACATATACGAGCAATAACCTGGGGAAAAAAAGTGGGTTTAACCCTTTACCACACAATCCCGACTTCTGACGATCCTGAGAAAGAAGCCTTTTGAAAAGATTGTGGGAAAAGGAGAAAATGCTGGTAACCAGCATTTTCTCCTTTTCCCACAGTGTTTTCTACCTTATCAGGGAATAAATTCTGTCATTCGAGTCACCTTTAATATGTCGTCTGCTAATGCTTTCAGTTTGGACCCAGTCTAAAATGTTGTTCTATGGTAAAGAGTTTTTGCATCTCCGCGATGCATTGTACCTAGCAATTCATCTCATTGTCATGGATCCACAAAATTTATATCGTCCAACAACCGACTGATTCTTGCCGTAGATGGCCCTTGGACATGCAGAAAATGTGCCAAGATGCATTAAACCCCCTTTTCAAAGAGCAGTAGAACTACTGTTGGAAATTGTGTTTGACCTCAAACAAACGAACAAGCAAATACATGTACAACCAATAGACTGACGTTTAGATGGCTGAAAATAAGGGTATACCTGTGGCCATGCTCTATCCCTTTACCGCACAATGCCGCCTTTTGACGCCCCTAAGAAAGAAGCGTTATAAAAACATTGTGGGAAAAGGACAAAATACTGGAAACCAGCATTTTCTCCTTTTCCCACAATGTTTTCTACCCTTTCAAAGAAAAAATGCACCATTTGAGCCACATTAGAATTGTCGTCTGCAAATGCTTTCAATTTGGACTAGGCTAAAATTTTGTCGTCTGGTTAAAGGCTATCTAAATGATTCATTATTTAGATACAAAAAAAAAAATGCACCATACTTTACACAACAACGAAAAACTTTTGATAAAAAAAATCAGAGACAACTTCTCTCAGACGAATGTCAAAAGGTTTATCTTGTCTTTTGCAAATCCTTCCTGTTGAAATGATTTGGATAAAGTGCCCTTTCATTGGCTCATTTCTTATAGGCCCAGTAGGGGCCAAGAGTAAACAAAGCAGGTGTCAGACGAATATCAAAAGTGTTATCTTGTCTTTTGCAAAACCTTCCTGTTGAACGGATTTTGATAAACTGCCCTTTCATTGGCTCATTGCATAATTTGCATACTTATAAATGGTTTGAAATTATTCAAAAGAGCCATGCTCTGTGAAAACGGGGCTTATTGAATCTCCGTGATCCATTCTATCCATCAAGCCGTCACATAATTATGGATCCATAATTGCCACATTTTTTTTTTTTAATCAACAGACTTAATCATGAGGTATACTGGTCCTTGGACATACAGAAAATTAACCAAAAGCGAAAAGTTTCGGCCCAGGTCGGCCTGCGCGGATTGCGCAGGCTGACCTGGGTCGATACTTTTCGCAGGTGCATTAAGCCCCCTTTTCACAGAGCATGGCTCAAATGCATTTTAACACCCGCATGGTTTACATTAGCTGCTAGTGAGGCTTAATAAATCACGATAGAAAAAGCTCTGCCAACAATTGCGAGGGAACAATTACTTTCTCCAACTATCAATATACTGTGCATGTATATATAATTTACATAATCATAGAAATTACTTACTCTTGATGATGATTTGAATCCTTTCGGCGTCATAGGCTTAACCCTTTACCACACAATCCCGAGTTCTAACGACCCCAAGGAAAAGGACTTTTGCAAACATTGTAGGAAACCAGCATTTTCTCCTTTTCCCACAATATTTTCTACCCTACCACAGACAAATTTCATAATTTTTGCTCATTTTAATTTGTCGTCTGCAAATCCTTTCAATTTGGATGAGTCTAAAATTTTGTCGTTTAGTAAGGAGTTAAACAGGGGCTTTTGAGAACGGCGTAAATCAAGATCGGACTGTGAACATGCTGTCTGATCTTGAGTCTATATCGTTTTCGTGGACAGTCAATAAATGTCAATATACCCCATCTCTCTCTCTCCCTCTTCTGAAAACAGCTCAGCTGCAATACTTTTTGTATTGTAGTGTAGTGTAGTGTATCGTATCGTATCGTATAGTATCGTATGGTATGGTATGGTATGGTATGGTATCGTATCGTATTGTATTGTATTGTATTGTAATGAATTGTGTTCCGTTGTGTTGTGTTGTATTGTATTGTATTGTATTGTATTGTATTGTATTGTATTGTATTGTAAGCATGTTTTGCTAGTAAATGATTAAATGATGAAGAACTATTTTGTTGATAAATTATGAATGTCAGTGATATTAGTAAGTGATAAGACAAAACGATACAGTCTGTCGTTTGATCTTTGCTGCACAAACCAGCTCATCCTCAACACTTTGCAAGGGAGATCACTGCATTGACGTTCCCTCAGATCAGTTGCTATGGAGATAGGATCGAATATATAAGATAAGGTGGGAAAAGGACAGATGTCTTAACGCTTTTCCTAGTCTGCACACAAAAGTCGGTCTAACATTGATAATCACAATTAACCCGTAAACTGCTAAATATACGTCGCCCCAAAAATAAGGGAACCCTGTACTTGTTTCTTCTGACATGATATGACAGGGTGACTTTACCTCTAAATATTTCAGCAGATTCCAAGAGCAACGGTACACCGTATCATCTCCAGGATGCCCGCCAGGTGTCGTGCAGGTATTGCTGCATATGGAGGTCACGCCCGATGTTGACTTGGAACGATTCCATGTCCTTATGTGTTTAAGGTAAAATAAAGAATTACCTCAAGATGAAATACAAGGGTTCCCTTATTTTTGGTTCTACGTATATATAAATGAACCGGAAATTTCCACTCAATAGTAAAAAGCCAAATATTGCGATTTCAAAGTTTACTTCACCGGGAAAAATACCGTATCGAACAGTGTAGATCCAAGATCAGACTGCACGTTTTGTGCAGTCTGATCTTGGATCTACAATGTAAAAAAAAGCGCCCCGAGTAGCACTTAGCAGTCTAAGGGTTAACTCTTTTCCAGACGACAATATTTCAGACTTGTCCAAATTCAAAGCATTCGCAGACGACAAATTAAATATAACTGACACGATTCAAGTCTTTGAAAGGGTAGTAAATATTGGAGGAAAAGAAGAAAATGCTGGCTACCAGAATTTTCTCTTTTTCCTACAGTGTTTTCAAAAGCTGTGTCTTCCTGACGGTCGTAAAAATAGGGGTTTGTTTGGTAAAGGGTTACACCACAAAGAGCCGCATTTTGGAAATGATTTTTGATTCGGCACAATAGGCCCTGATATTGTATCATTCAAGCTAATATGAGCCGCTCTCCGGGAAAAAAGGGCTTAGCGCATCCCCGTGATGCATGATACCAAGCATATATTAATTAACCCTTAAGCTGCTTATCGCGACCCACAGACCTTTTGCGGACAGTGTACATCAAGATCAGACTGCTTAGAACGTGCAGTCTGATCTTTGATCTACACTGTCCGATACGGTTTTTTTCTTTCCGGTGAAATCAACTTTGAAACCGCAATGTTTGGGTTTTTAGTATAGAGTAGAAATTTGCATTTCATTTATTCAGCAGCTTAAGTGTTATCACATCATTATAAAATCCATCATGTCTAACAACCGATTGATTCATTGGGTACACTTGTTCTTTGACATACAGAAAATTTGCCACAAGTCTCGGTCCCGGTCAGCCTGCGCGGAGTGCGCAGGTTTGGTACGTTTTGCAGATGCATTAAGCCCCCTTTTCACAGAGCATAGTTCAATCATTTTACATCAGCTTTAGGGCAGTCTGGATCCAGAATCATTCTGCTAGATATAAGCAGTCTGATCTTGATCTAGTCTGTCTGCGACAGTTAGAATCATGTCCAGTACTCTAAGGTGAAAAAAAAAAGGACAATACAAAATATGAAGGAAAGTTTTTATCAGTGGTCACGTGAGTCTTGAAGCTTCGTGGCAACCTGGAAATAAACTGAGGGCAAAATTACCTTCAAACAGCAATAGTTCGAGTCAAAGAAGCACCAGCAAGTCTGATTTGACATCGATAACTCGAGTACAAAAGGGACCAACAAGTTTATTTTAATTATCAGGTTATACGCATTATTGAATGACATCAAAACTTCGATCTGTGTGTGTTAAAGATTACTGGATGTATTGATACGGCCATTTGGTCTTCTTACAACTATGAGTGTTTTGTTTTATTGTACTAATTTTTCAGTGCGACAGAAACTTGGATTGCTTGCATGAGCGATAGAAACTGATGCTGTACATTTATTTATTTATTTATTTATTTATCTATTTCAAAGATTTGAAAGTTCAAGCAAAGAGTTCTCGCGTACTCGGAAAAAAAAAAAAAAAAAGCGTTAGCTGTGTTGCATAACTCATTACCAGGAAACGATTCCATATTTGAATCGGTTCGACAAATGGAATGCGACTCAAATAACGGGAGTTATTAGTATCTTTCAAAGAAAAACTTGCATTTTCTCCCTTTTCCAAGATGTTTTCATTTATACTTTCTTTCTCAGTGACGTGAAAAACGGGATTGTATGATAAAGGTATAATTATAGAGATTCCTGGGCCCGTATTCAACAACCATTCTTAAGAACATTCTTAGTATTATTCCTCAAGATTTTCAAAATTTCGAAAGTCACATAACTTCTGATTGGCTAAACCAAATGGTTTAGCCATTCAGAAGTTGTGTTACTTTCAAACTTTGAAAATTCTGGAAAATAAGACTGAGAATGTTCCTAAGAATGGTTGGTTAATACGGGCACATTCTGTGCAGTCTGATCTTAATCTACACTGTCCGCAAAAGGTCAGCAGCCAAAGTGTTAACGCTGTCAAGCACAGGAGTTTAAATTCATCAGTGAGTCTATTGTAGTTACCTTGTAACTTTATATCTTCAGTTGCCGTCCAAAAATGCACTAACAACAAGAAGAAGAACGACCAGACCTTCCTTTGACAAAAGAATCTGACAGGACTGGATTACGGGCTCCAAAAAGCACATGATATCATTTTAAGCACAACAACGATGAAGGCCTAGCGTTAACAGCTACAGGATAGTTTACATCCTGATGGTACAATACGGAACCTGAATTGTGATTTGTGTGTCTGTGTGTTTTAACAAGATTCACCCAATCAAAAAGAGTTTGTGAAATGGCATTTATATTTGGTTGATATCAACAGGAGGGAAAGTTTATCAGTTTCATTTTCTCAAAGTGTACATATGTAGGATATGTTAACGATATCTAAGTTGTTGTCATATCCCAAAGTGTAATTTCTCTAAAATATATAAATGATAGCAGAGTTGTGTCAATATCTGAACTTGAAATTTCTGTAAGACATATGAATGATAAGTTGTGTTAGCTTCAATATCCTAACGCGTAATATCTCTAGGACATGCTAATGACAACATAGTTGTTTTGGTTTTAATATCTCTAGGACATGTTTGTGATCGTGAAGTTGTTCTGGTTTACTGTTTTCAATGTGTTACATTTGCAGGAAACGTGAGTGATAGCTAAGTGTAATACCTGTGGGATATGTAAATGTTAGCATTTTTTTTAAATATCCAAACCTGTATTACCATAGGGAAATGTTATCGATAACAAAGTTAAGGTTCAATATCCCAGTGTGGTACCGTTATTTCTCTAAGACATGTTAGCCCTCGCAAAGTTGTTTTAAGATCAGTTTATTCTATTCCAAGGGTATGTTCAAGTTCCGAAGTTTGCGCCGACGGTTGGCTTTTCGTTATCTAGTAGTGTTTTTAATTTGTTTGTTTGTGCTGGTTTCATTTAACCTGACCGTATGGTCGGACAAGACGGCTGCTTTTCTGCAGCATGGCCCCGCATTGTTGCAACTTCAGATAGGGCGGAGAGGTTTGGGGAGCGGTAAAAATATCTCATACACAGATATTGTACCATTTCAAAAAAGTATAGCTTCAACATGGAGAGATTTTCAAAGAAATCCGAATTTAACGACAGGAAATAAACTAATAGACGATTATGGTCTGAATGACGAAACTAGGAGTGGGGAAAATGGACGTGGCCTCACGTTTTCTGGGGACGAGAAGGTGAAAGTAGACCAGCTTATCGCAAAATATCATCTCAACGTATATGCCAGTGATATGATACCTTTAAATAGAAAAGTCCCAGATTCAAGGTTTAGCGGGTAAGCACGTGAATGCAGTGCATTTGTATAGTAGTTATCATTGATCTGTGAAAAGGCAGTTTAATGCATCTCCAAATATTATCGTTCCGTGTCCGCACAGGGCTGACATTTGTTGAAACTTTCTGTTGTTGATGAATTTTCTGTATGTAATTGAAACATCGTACCTCGTGACTAGGCCTGTTTTTAACCCTTAAGCTGCTAATCGCGACCCACTGACATTTTGCGGACAGTGTAGATCAAGATCAGACTGCACAGAACGTGCAGTCTGATGTTTGATCTACACTATCCGATGCGGTATTTTTCTTTCCGATGAAATCAAGTTTGAAACAGCAATGTTTGGGCTAATAGTATTGAGTAGAAATTTGCGTTTCATTTATTCAGCAGCTTAAGTGTTAAACAAAATAGATTCATGTAACTCGATTACTTGTTTAGTACAATGTTTTACGAAGATGCATTCAAATCCTTTTTCAAGTAGCGCCGATCAAGTTTTTAAGTTAAATTGAGAATACCATTACAGGCCATACCAACCATTCTTAATTGCATTCTGTTTTTTAAGAGCTTTTGAGATAAACCCAAAGTAACTCAACATTCTGTGCAGTCTGATCTTAATCTACACAGTCTGCAAAATCAACGTAAGATGTGTTTTGCCCTCTAGGGGTTAATTCTTGCAAAGAGTTCACTCTACTACCAGCTGCAGATGTTTTTTTGTGTGTGTGTGTGTGTGTGTGTGTGTGCAGAGCAGGATGGCAATGGTAGACGTTCTGTCGACTAGTAGATATGGAAAATGCTGTTGTTAGCTGGGCTAAACTTAAAAAATGTAACTCAAAACTCTGGAGCTAAAAGCCGTCTCACCATCATTCTATAGCAGCTAATTTTCCGGGGTTTTTGTTTTTTGCAGCTGTAAAGTTCGACCATTTCGGCAGACCTTGTTGACAGCCAGTATTATCATCCCATTTCACGACGAGTGGCCATCAATTTTGCTTCGTACAGTCTATAGCATCGTCAACCGCAGTCCCAGAAGATGGTTGCACGAGATCATCCTGGTAGACGACGGGAGTACTATGGGTAGCTATCTATCTGTACTTGACATTTTTATTTCCCCCCCCCCCTTCAAAGGCGGATGGATACTGTTCTGGCGTTGTCCGTCTGCGTGGACGTCCGTCCGGCATAATTATGTCCATCAAGCCAGTTCTTCGCCCATTTTAATTTTGTAGACAGGTATCCCCCTTTGGCGGAGGATATCAGCGCAGTATTTTGTTTTTTGTCTGTAAAACAATAACAAGAAGATTTCGAATTGTGTCTGTAGTCTCGTTAACCCTGTACCAATAGACAAAAACTTATACGCGTCCTAATTCAATGTTGTTGCAGAAGACAAATCAAATGTGGCTCAATTGATGAAATTTATCCCTGAAAGAGCAGAAAACATTATGGGGAAAAAGAGGAAATGCCGGTTACTGGTAATGGGTTAAACATAAATCTCTCTTTCATCGATGCACATTATATGGACTACTTTCATGAGCGGAAAAGCAGCGCATTTTATTAGAAAAAATATGTTATGCAAAGTACTAGTTTTAAGGAAACTAGGAACGCATTGATAGGCACCTCGGCCCCTGCAAAATAATTGAAATAAAGTTGAAAACCCTATTAAACACCAGAAAACACACTTTAGGATCTCACATATAGTAAACTTTCGAGGTAATCATAAAAGATCAATAAAAGTCCTAACGAGACGACGATATCCATGTTTAAAGACGACAGTTACACTTTTTACCCAGACATTTGACCAGCCCACACCCGCCTTTCATTTGTGATGCTTTAACACTTTACCAGACAATCCCATATTTTTTCAGACTGCACAGAGAGAAGGCTTCTTGAAAACATTGTAGGAAAAGAAGAAAATGCTAATTACGAACATTTTCTCCTTTTCCCCACAGTGTTTTCTATCGTTTCTCGGAAAAATCCCATATTTGAGAATTTGAGACATATTCAATTTTTTGTCTACAAAATTAATAGACTAGTGTAAAAAATTTGTGGACTGGTAAAGGCTGAAGGTTTGTGTGTCCTTACAAGTCTCGGCAGAGCTCTATGGATCAGTCTGTTACGTTCGGGGCTTGAAACGTAGGGGTCGCTGCTTCGATTCCCCGGCTCGGCTAAATTTTTTCCGATGATTGATGTTGGTCCTTGAGATAGTGTTATAAATTCATCTCTCATCGCTGAACATTGTCTCGACGGTATTTATTCAGAAAGGCAGCCAGTGGCTTGGAAAGAATGTTGTGCCCAGGTAGGCCTACTGGTAAAAGAAACTCCAGGGCTGCCTTTCACGAAACTGCGAACACACCAAATTTGCGGACACAGATTAGGTCAGCAAGCATCAAATTTGAAAACACGATCCACTAAACTGCATAACGACTCTTTACCAAACGACAAAATTTTAGATTACTTCAAATTGAAAGAAGTTGCAGACGACAAAATAAATGTAACTGAAAATTTGAAATTTGTTTCTGGAAGGGTAGAAAACATTGTGGAAAAATGAGAATGCTGGTTACCAGCATTTTCTCCTTTTCCCACAATATTTTCAAGAGGCTTCTTTCTCAGGGTCGTTAAAAGTCGGGATTGTGTGGTAAAGAGTTAAGTAAATGTTCGCAGACCTTTACGCCAGCCCATTCCGTTGGGTGAAGCGAGGATCGTATGTCGTCACAAAGTTATGGACCCATGGCTGAATCAACAAGTACACAGTCATTTGACATGCAGAAAAACTGACCGATAGCAAAAAGTTGCCACCCCGTCAGTCTGCGCAGGCTGCACAGGTCGACCTGGACGATAATTTTGCAGACGCATTAGATCTACATCATATCTACAAAGTATGGCTCAAAAAATTTAATTCCAAGTGTTTTCTCTTTCGCTCACAGGGGAGTTAAAATCTCAGTTAGACAGCTATATCGACACACATTTTCCAAAAGGCCTCATCAAACTTATCCGACTTCCGGAAAGAACGGGCCTCATTCAGGCACGTTTAAAGGGATTTCAGAACGCTTCCGGTGACGTCATCATTTTCTTCGACAGTCATATGGAAGTCAACATTGATTGGTAATAACTTTATCTTTAATAACATTCTTAGTCTAGTTTTAAATGATTTTCTAATATTTAAAGGTAATGCAACCTCTTGGTGAATACAGCCCCTGGTCATATTCATTCGACTTCTGGAAAGAACAAGTTTGATTCAAGCACGCTTAAAGGGATTTTGGAGCGCTTCCGGTGACGTATCATTTTTTTCCCAACAGTCATATTGAAGCCAACATTGACTGGCAATAACTGGTTCTTAATCTTTAAATGATAGTAATCCGAAAGTTCTGTATGGTATCCATGGTACTGATACATTGAGGACATTGAGCACTACAAGGGAGTACAAGCCCGACATCTTTAATGTTTAATTAACCCTAACCAGCAATTACTTGTTTTATGACCGCACTGAAGTAAGTTTTCGAAAATATCATCATGGATAAAGGAGAGGAATGCATCAATTTTTGTCCTTTTCTAACATTGATATTTCCTCAATTTGGTTGTAAAATTCTGAAAATAATTCAACTGGCTCGAAAGAAGTTATATTTTTACCTTGGTCTTTACAGGCTGCAGCCATTACTGGAAGTGGTAACACGTGACCGGAAAAGCGTAGCAATGGGAGCGCTGGACTATATACAGCTGGATAGTATGGAGTACAAATATTACAATGACTACATGACGAGATATGGTTTTGATTGGAGACTTGTGTTTTTCGAGACCTTTTTCCGAGACGACCAGGTCGGGGATACAAAAGAGGATACAAGACCGTAAATTAAATCGATATTAAATAATTTTATTATCCTTTGATCAGAAATATAACTTACGTTATCACTATATTAATCCTTTTGATGACAGTTAGATCAGTGTCACAGAATTCTTTTTATTAGTCTTTTCCTCCTTCTACCCCTGCTATTTCTCATGTTCCGATCCCGGTCGTCCCCCTCCTCCTCCACCTCCTCCTTCTTCTTCTTCTCTTTCTTCTTCTTCTCACTTTGTTGTTGTTGTTGTTGTTGCTGCTGCTGTACTTCTTCTAACACCCCTTCTTCTTCTACCTTTTCTTCTTCTTCCATTTCTTCTTCATCTCTTCTTGGTCTTCTTCTACCTCTTCTTCTTATAAAGTCTCTTCTTCTACCTCTTCATTTTGTTCTTCTTCTTCTTCTGTTCATGGCGATAATGCTTTTACCAAAATATTCATTTTAGAGGTACCGTAATGGTTGGGGCAGCGTTTGCGATTGACAGAAAGTTTTTTGAAGATATAGGCACTTACGACGAGAAGATGAAAGTATGGGGTGGTGAAAATCTTGAACTGGCCTGGCGGGTGAGTTTAAGAAATGAGCCATGCTCTGGCAAAAAGGGGCTTAATGCATCTCCGTGGTGCATTATATTAAGCAAGTCATCACATAATTATGGATCCATAAAATCCATTTTGTCTAACAACCGGCTGAATCCTGAGGAAGTATGGTCCTTGGACATTCAGAAAATTCACCAAAAGCAAAAAGTTTCGATCCATGTTAGCTTGCGCGGACTACGCAGGCTGACATGGGTCGATACTTTTTGCAGATTCATTAAGCCATCTTTTCACAGAGCATGGCTCACATTTGTTATCACTTTTTTAAAATGATTCAGGTGGAAATTTCGTATGAAAACAACCAGCATTTTTCCTTTTCTCACGTGTTTTTCTATCCTTTGAAAAACAAGTGGCCGTTTTTGAGTCAAATTATAGTCGTCGTGTGCAGAATGCTTTCAATATGGACAAGTCTAGAATATGCTGTTCGTTAAAGAGGTAAACTCAACTTGTCACCAGGATAAAGTGGAAAACATGGATTTGTGTGTGTGTGTGTGTGTGTTGTAGAATAGGCATGTACAAAAGTTTTCATCTCAGAGAATCTTGCAAGATGGCCATAAAGTTGTAGTTTTGTGACTGTGAATCCTGAAATGTCACAGAAAACTCCTGTAAATCGTCTAGTAGACTCTTCCAGTTCAGCCCTAACCCTTTGAACTTGGAATGACATCCAGTGCCATCGCAGCGAAATGTGAACCCCTATATACTGGTTTATTGTTGACCACATTTCTAATGTCAATTAACTTCTCTACCAAGCGTTTGCTCATAGTTCGATAGGGAACGTCCCTCCCTGGAGATGCATTTCGTAATTGCCTCTCAACATGAGCTTGTGACTTTGTCGCAAAGTAGTTTTACAATCTATATCCTCACCTACCCCGAAAACTACATTTCGCTGTGCACCGTGCTTCGAGATGAAACTTGCAGGCTACCACAGAGTAAAAAAAAAGTAATAGTATACGAGCAAGTCTTCTTCCATTTGCATTGATTTATGGATAATCCTGTGCACTACTTTTTCTCCGTTTGCATGTACTATTTTTCATTACCAGATATGGTTATGCGGAGGGAAACTGGTCCATGTTCCATGCTCACATATAGGTCACGTGGCCCGTTCACAACCATACACTTTTCCAGGAGGAAGAGAGGCCATCGAGCAATTTAATTACAAACGTGCCATAGAAGTCTGGATGGAGCCAAAGCATAAAGAGCTTGTCTACAACTACTTTCCAAAGATGAGGGTAGGTCACTGGTTGTCTACATTTTTTTCCAAAACACAAGATCTACCGTCGGTCATGTAGTAAGCAACTGATAAAGATGACAACTGTTACAAAAATGAGCGTAGAGCATGGGTTGTCCTCGTCTGGAACCCCGCCGTACTACAAGAGTACCGATAACGTAGTGGTAGAGGCAGGTAATCCAGACTAAAGTTGTTCTACCACTGTATTTCTAAAGGAAGGGTAGGTCATGTGGCTTTCTACAAGTGTTTTTTTTACCGAAAATTAGGCTAGGTCATGTGGTTGATAAGGTGGTTGTCTATAACTATTTTTCTGCAAAATGAGGGTAGGTCATGTGGTTGTGTACAAGGAAATTAATGTTATATAACTGATTTATGTTGTAGTCATTGAACGTGGGTGACTATCGCAACGTTGGCTATAAAGGAGAAATAGCAGTATTTCTTGGCTGATAGTTGAGATTCTTCAGCAAAGTGTGACTCAAGGCGCTTTTGCTGACAATATAGATCAAGATCAGACTGAACAGGATATGCACTCTTATCTTGAACTACACTCGCATCTAAAGTGAGAACTTTTAGCCAAAATGCAGTAATGGGTTTTAACTTCTTTGAAGGAAATTGAATGACAGAATAGTTTAAATCCTTGGGCTGCTGAGCGCGACTCAAAGACCTTTTGCGGACAGAATAGATCAAGATCAGACTGCACAGAATGTGCAGTCTGATCTTGAATCTACACTTTACGATAAGGAGATATTTTTTCCCTCACACATGCCTTTCAAAAAGCAACATTTGGGTTTTTACTATTGGATTGAGAATTTCCTTTCACTTATTTAGCGGATTATAGGTTAATGCTAGATCACTGATTTATTTTGCAGTCACTAGACGTGGGTGACCTTTCCGAACGTTTGGCTATAAAAGAGAGATTGCAATGCAAGCCATTTTCCTGGTTTATGAAGAACGTATGGCCGGAACTGTTTGTGATGCACGAGGAGGTTCGAGCCTGGGGATCTGCCAGGAACTTAAACACAAATAAATGTTTAGACAATCACAGCTATCTTTTCCAGGCCCAGGAGCCATTGTTCGCCGATTTGTGCCATTATTATTATGCAACACAGGTAAGAAGAATTAATAATGATGATAGTGACAATACAAATAAAAAGCAAATACTGACAACAATAATAATGGAATCACGCTATGTGAAAAGGTTTGATGCATCTGCAGAAAGTATCGACCCAGATCATCGCAGTCAGCACAGGCTAATCTGGATCGAATCGTTTTGCTATTGACCAGTTTTCTGCATGTCTAAGGACAAGTGTACCTCATGACTCAGTCAGTTGTTAGACAAAATGGATTTTATGGATCCACAGTTACGCGATGACTTGCCTTTCATCGTGCATCACGGAGGTGCATTAAACCCCCTTTTGCCAGAGCATTACTCTATCATTATTGTTATTATTATTATCATCATCATTATTATTATTGTTATTATTATTATTATATCAAACTACTACTTCTTCTTCCACTGCTACTTCTACTGCCGAGCTCTGTAGCATAGTCAGTAGCTATTGACTGAGCTGTCAAACTTCCCTGATTCAATCTGCATCACATTTGAACCATGCTCTGGCAAAAGGGGGTTCAAGGCATCTCTCTGATGCATTATACGAAGTAAGTCATGATGTCATTATGGATCCATTTTGTCTTACACCCGACTGAATCTTGAGATAGGATGGTCCCTGGACATGCAGATTATTTAACCCTTTCCCAAACGATAAATTTTAGACTGGTCCAATTTGAAAGAGTTTGCAGACGACAATTTTAGATTTGATGAAAATGACAGAAAGCTCTCCAAAAGGGTAGAAAACACTGTGGGAAAAGGAGAAATTGCTCTTTACGAGCAATTTCTCCTTTTACCACAGTGTTTTCAAAAGACTTGTACTGCAGACACGTGAAAACCAGGGCTTGTTTGGGAAAGGGTTAAGAATAGCAAAAGGTTTTGACCCATGTCAGCCTGTATGGACTGTCCAAGCTGACATGGGTCGATACTTTTTGCAGATGCATTAAACCCTCTTTCCACAGAGCATGTCTCATTTATATTTTTTCAGGGTTTTTCCATTACTAACGATGGGTTATTCCGAACTTCCCTGCAGTGTGTGGTGCTAAAAAAATCCACGGTAAATGAGCGCCCTATGTTAGAAGACTGCATAATAGGTCCCCGACAAACATGGACACATCACAGGGTAGGTGTACTCTATCATCTTTGCAAGGGTAGAAAACAGTGTGAAAAAAGGAGAAAATGCTGGTGACCAGAATGTTCCCCTTTTCCGACAATGTTTTATTTAAAAAAGCTTCCTTCCCCAGGTTCATGAAAACATTGGATTTTTTGGTAAAAGGTTGAATTACTCTACCAGACAATGCTTATGTTCAAGACCAGGCAAAATTGAAAGCAGTTGCAGACCTTGAAAACTTTGCTCAAACAACAGAATTTGCCATTAAAAGAGTAAAAAACATTGTGGAAAAGGGAGAAAATGTTGCCAGGATTTTCTCCTTTACAGACAGTGTTTTGAAAAGCCTTCTTTTCGAGGATTGTGAGATGGTATAGTTTTGAAAAGGAATCAGTTTTTCATGGCATGTTGTTTTAGGATAAGCCTTGGGTAATATTACTAGAACATTAATAAAAAAAATTTTTTTGACTGAATTTACTCTTTACCAAACGACAAAATTCTAGACTGGTCCAAATTGAAGACAACTTAAATGTGACTCAAAAATTGAAATTTGTTTTGGAAAAGGTAGAAAACATTGTGGGAAAAGGAGAAAATGCTGGTTACCAGCATTTTCTCCTTTTCCCACAATGTTTTCAAAAGGCTTCTTTCTCAGGGTCGTTAAAAGTCCGGATTGTGTGGTAAAGGGTTAATCTTTATCCTGCTAAGTAAGTGAAATGAAACTTTCAAGCCGCTAGAAAAAAAAAACACTATTTTTTCCATTTCAAAGGTACTTTCTGGGGACAGCTATCTCTTTATAGGACAATGTAGATTCAAGATCACACTGCATGTTCTGTGCAGTCTGATCTTGATCTACACTGTCCGTAAAAGGTCACTGAGTTGTGCTTAGCAGTTAGTCCAAATATTTAGACGTATACATGCTTATTTACCTTTCAACATTTATCATCGGACATTTCACATTTGATTTTTCTCATTGCATGTAACGTCTAAACGGGTCCCATTCAGTTCTATGTAGCAAATCTGATCTCTCTAAAACCAGTATTATAACAAAAGAGAACTTCATTTACCTGTAGGAAGAACTTTTTTGAAAATATTCAGCCGCTGTCTTGATAAATAATGGGCAGATTCATTCAGAATTCAATAAAATCACTCGCAAGTGGGATTGCCGACAGAGTCGCCGCCATGTTTCTCAGTCATGCAGACGGTTGCATAACAAATAAGAATTGACTTTAAGTTTATGAACGAAAGCTGTTACAATAATCAAACAAGACCGAAGCGAACAAAATTTCGTTTTAAAAAAAGACGTAATACCATTCTGTAAGTTGCATTGACCCGCACATGACGGTTCATTCGGAACAATCATATCTCTTCCACGGCAATTCATAACAAACCAGAGTGGTGTTGAATCGGAATGGATTTACCTCATAAATAGGCAAGTTTTGGACAAATATCCTTTTTCAGTCGAGAAATTATTCATTTATCTTACTTCTGATGTATATTTTATTTAACATGTTCACTTGAAAGTATCCAAATTTGCTGTTCAAACAGCGACAAAATTCGATGTCGGAGTTTGCTAAAGGAAACTATGAAGGAGCCGATAAGACCCTACGTACACGATGAATGTCAAAATGAAAAATAACGTACGTAGGGGCTTATAAATAGGACTACTTAGCAGTCTGCTGGTTAATGAAGAAAAATAAAGCAATTATATTTTTGCTAATTTTTTACTAGTTCACATTTTGGCCAATTTTTGACCTATTATTATTATTATTAATTTTCATTTTTATTACAGGGGAGTCTTATTCAACACGATGCATCTGGTTTATGTTTGGACTTGGATGACAATGGACCGATCATGAAAACGTGTAATTCAACTGTGATAACACAGTTGTGGCAGTTCAATACATACGTGTAATAGACAAACCCGTATTCACCCACCGTACGAGGGACGAAACAAAATTGGTCACTTACAAAAGGTGGTCATTTAACCCGTTGAGCACCAAAAAACCCTTAACTCTTTACCAAACAAAATTTTAGACTTGTCCAAATTGATAGCATTTGCAGACTGCAAAATAAGTTAAACTCAAAAACTGAAAGTTTGCTTCTGGAAGGGTAGATAACATTGTGGGAAAAGGAAAAAATGCTGGTTACCAGCATTTTCTCCTTTTCCCACATTTTCAAGAGGCTTTTTCCCCAGGGTCGCTAAAACTCAGGATTGTGTGGTAAAGGGTTAAAAACATCTTCAGTCTAGAATAAAAACCCAAATAACTGCATATCAAGGTTGCTCTTGTACAGAATGTTTCAGCAATGCGAACAGTGAAAATCCAAAGTCCGACTTCACATTTTCTGTAGTCTGATCTTAATTACGCTTGCCACAAAGGCAGCTGAAGCTGTGAAAGACACTTTAAAAGAGCATTAAACAAGACATTGACCCCAAATTTTGTAGTGAGGGGAAACATGGTATTTTTTAGGTAAAAATCATACAGCTCTAACTGCTTTCTCTTAGTTGGGGGATAAATACTGCAAACGTAATTTGCCTCCATTGGGATTGAAACCTGTGATCTTCAAAATGTATGAGCCATGCTCTGGCAAAAGCGGGCTTCATACATCTCCGTCATGCATGATACCAGGCAAGTCGTCACATAACCATGGTTCCAAAGAGTCCATTTTGTCTAACAACCGACTAAATCATGCGGTAAAGTAGTCCTTTAACATACAGAAAATTGACCAATAGCAAAAAGTTTTGGCCTAGGTCAGCCTGCGCAGGCTGACCTGGGTTGATACTTTTTGCAGATGCATTAAGTCCCCTTTTCACAGAGCATGTCTCATAATTAAAAAAAAAAAAAAAAAAAAAAACAAAAAAAAAAAAAAAAAAAACGTGTAGATCTAATATCTTATAATTTCAATCTATACTTTAGTTTTAAAGCAATCTTTGCATGCAAATGAAAATTACCATTCTTTGTTAGGATTTTCTAAACTTTTCTGTAAAAGAAAAACTTGCAAGACAATTTCAAGTTAAATGCTCATTTAATGGTTAACACAAATATAGTTACTTGAAAATTAAGTGGGTGAAGAATCAAAAAGGTGGACTCTCAACACAGCTGGTTGCATAGTACAAGTATTTCAATGACAGGTTTTACTGTTTTGAGTAAATCAGTAGAACAAGCCCAAGATTATAGATCTAACCCCAGAACTGCCCCATGCGAGATAGAATCCCCATGTCTCTTTACCCCTTACTAAACAATTTTTCGTCTTTTGACGACTTGGAGACAGGAGGCTTTTGAAAACCACTTAGAAAATAGGAGTAAATGCTGTTTTGTACCTAATTCACATTTTCTCCTTTTCCTACATAGTTTTAAAATGTCTTTTTGTTTATGACCCTGAAGAAGCAGATTTTGAAAAATTTTGTGGTAAAAGATGTAGATATTGGTAACTAGCATTTTTTCCTTTTCCCACACTGTTTTCTATCCTTTTAACCCTTTACCACACAATCCCGACTTTTAACAACCCTGAAAAAGAAGCCTTTTGAAAACATTGTGGGAAAAGGAGAAAATGCTGGTAACCAGCATTTTCTCCTTTGCCCACAATGTTTTCTACCCTATCAAAGACAGAAATCATCATTTTAGGAACATTTAACATGCGATCTGCAAATGCTTTGAATATGGACCCGTCCAAACATTTGTCCTTTGGTAAAGAGTTAAAGATGAGTCCCATGACATGAGTTATGATTAACTCTTTACCACACAACAAAAATTTAGACAGGTCCAAATTAAAAGCATTTGCAGACGACAAATTTAATATTTATTGGATGGTCAGATTTGCCTGTGATAGGAAAGAAAACATTGTGGCAAAAGGAGAAAATGCTGGTAACCAGCGTTTTCTCCTTTTCCCACAATGCTTTCCAAAGGCATCTTCCTCAGGGTTGTTAAAACTCGGGATTGTGTGGTAAAGGGCTATTGAGATGTTTGTACAAGCTTTCATTTCAGACAAGTCTAAAATTGTGTTGTTTGTTAAAGAGTTAACTCTCGAAATACCAAAGAAAGCCTAAAATGCTTTAAAGGACATTATCTGATCAAGATCAGACTGCACAGAGACCAGCATTCTGATCTTGAATCTATACTGTAGGATACTTCGTGAGAAATTCTATCAACAACAGTCTTAAGTCATTATCTGTGAGGCCTGACTTTAAGACTTTTTTAAACATAGTAGATCCAAGATCAGACAGTACAGAGTGTGCTGTCTGATGTTGGTCCTACATCAAGGCATATATTCACCAACCATTCTTAAGAACATTCTTAGTCTTATTCTTCAGATTTTCCAAATTTGAAAGTAACACACATTCTGATTGGCTAAACCATTTTATGGTTTAGCCAGTCAGAAGTTGTGTTACTTTTTAACATTGAAAATCTTGGAGAATAAGACAAAGAAGGTTCTTAAGAATGGTTGGTGAATATGGACACGGAGCTCTAGACAGAGGGAATGATTTTGATTTCAAATTTGAAAATATTAATTCCACTGAACCCCATGTTGTCGGTACTCATTAGAATCGTCTCATCGAGACGATTCTAATGAGTACCCACAACATTGGGTTTGGAAGAGAAATAATGAATTTAGAATGCCATCACTCCCTCATATCTGGAGATCTGCTACATGATCTAATATTGTGATTTTTGTATCATGAAAAGACTTAGAAATGATAACATTTCAGTCTTTACTAATCGCTAGAAACTCTTGATTCATGGATTCTGCAGATCAACTCTTAACCAGACTCACCCATTTTTAAAGCATTTGCAGACGACAAACGACAAACAAGATTAGCCTCAATTAAAGGTATTTGTCATTGAATGGGGAGAAAACATTCTGGAAGATGTAGAAAATGCCAGTAACCAGCATTTTCTCCATTTTCCACAATGGTTTTGAAAGCCTTTATCCACAAGTGTGTATAAAGAAGGGATTACTCAGTAAAGGGTTAAGAATTAAAACAACATTAACCAGTTACTCTGCACATTGTGATCTCTTCGTATGCGACCACTTGTTGTAAAGGATCACATGTGGAGCAGTGCAACTAATCTTTATCAACTGTCTTAACCCTTTACCACATTGCAAAAATTTAGACTGGTCCAAATTGAAAGCACATGCAGACGACAAATGTTACTCAAATGAATTTTTTTGTTTGTGAAAATGTAGAAAACATTGTGGAAAAAGGAGAAAATGCTGGTTACCAGCATATTTTCCTTTTTACACAATGTTTTCAAAAGCCCTATCCATCAGGGTTGTTAATACTCGGGATTGTGTGGTAAAGGGTTAAGTTCACAGTAAATTTATTGCAAGGGTGTTATAACACAATCATTTATGTTCATCAATTGAATCCTACACATTGGCATGTTCTACTTTTTCTTTCTGACGTAAGGTTAAGGAGAAGTGGATTTTTATTTGTTTGTTTCTTTGTGTTAATCGTCATTTTCAACATCACTTGACAAAATTCTAGTCTCATCAACGTTCAAAGCATTTGCAGATGACAACTTAAATTAGACAAAAATTATGACTTTGTCTGTAAAGGGGGAGGAGGCATTCTGAGAAAAGGGGGAATGCTGGGGACCAGCATTTTCTTAATTTTCCAAGGTGTTTTCTACCCTTTTGAAAACAAATCCCAATTTTAAGCCACATCTATTTTATCACCTGCAAATACTTGGTTATCAGTATTTTCTCCTTTACCCACAATATTTTTAAAGGCCTTTTATACAATCAGAGACGTTGAAAATCTAGACTCTGTGGTAAGGGTTACACATTTTGTCTTAGAATTTCTGATCCATCGAAAATCAAAGGCTGTTGTGGCTCTTTATCAAAGCAACAAATAAAATAATGGTCAAAGGGAAAAAAAAAAAATCTTCTATTAACTTGACAGATTTATAGTCAGTTACTTCCCTTGGACAGCAAAATATTTTCACCACATGATTTCAGGTTTACAAAGTGGAGAAAGTTGAAAGTTTTCAGTCATAATGGTTTATCTTGAGTTTAGTCCTTTAGCAAATGACTGTCTTTTAACAAACATTTAGAACAAGGATTTTCAACATTGTGGGCAAGGGAGAAAATACAAGTTGCCATCAATTTTCTCTATTTTCAATAATTTTTTGTCAACCCTATCTAAGACAAATCCTGTCATCAGAGATACAGCCTCATCAATGTTCAAAAGATTTGCAGACCACAGATCAAATAAGACTTACATCATGAGTTTATGAAAGGGGAGAAAACATTGTGAGAAAATGGGATAATGCTGTTTAATCAGCTTTTTCTCCATTACAATCCGAGTCAGTGAAACTCAGAATTGTGTGGTAAAGGGTTACATACATGTATTTCTTGTTAGAATTTTGATCCATCGAAAGTCAACAGAAATGCAAAATGTATCTGTCTTTGATAGGGTAGAAAAAACTTTATAGAGAAAAGGAGAAAATGCTTGTAACCAAACATGAGAGGGTTTATTTCAAATTGAACAATGGCTAAATTTTGAAAAAAATTCAGATGAGATCCACTAGATGAAGCTTAATGGCTAATTTGGTAGCCCTAGGCCTTATAGCTAAGAACAAGAAGATTTTGAAGTTTTTACCATACAAGCCCTTGTAAAACTTGTGATCTCGGGGACAGGGCAAATTTTGACCCAAGGGCAATACTTTGTAAAATCTTCGTAGAGGTCCATGAAGCTAAATACCAAATTTGGTAGCCCAAGGCCATATGGTTCAGAACTAGAAGATTTTTAAAGTTTTCCCAATATAAGCCCATGTAAAACTTGTGACCCACGGGCCAGGGACAATTTTGGCCCCAGAGCTATAATTTGAAGCGTCTTAGTACAGGTCTATTAGATGGAGCTACATGCCACTTTTGGTAGCCCTAAGCCATATGATTTAGAACATGAAGATTTTTAAAGTTTTCCCTATATAAGCCCTTGTAAAACTTGTGACCCCAAGGGTGGGCCAATTTTCTGCCCCAGAGCTACCGGTATGATTTGAAGAATTTAGTAGAAGTCCAATGGATGATGCTACATGCCCAATTTGGTAGCCCTAGGCCTTGTGGTTTTGGACATGAAGATTTTTAAAGTTTTCTCTATAAGTCCATGTAAAACTTGTGACACCAGGCTCCCCCGCCCCCCATACCCACCCCCGGCCGGGTTAATTTTGACCCCAGGGCTATATTTTCAAGGATTTTGATAGAGGTCTATTAGATGAAGCTACATGCCAAATGTGGTAGCCCTTGCCCTTAGGGTTTCTGACAAGAAGATTATTAAAGATTTTCAATATTTTTCAGCTGTGTTGCCATGGCAACCAGAGTTTCCACTGAAATCAAATTCTTTGAAAGAATTCTGAAGAGGGCCATGGCATGATCATTACTGTGAAGTTTCACAAAAATTGGATTGGTAGTTTCTGAGAAGTTGATGTTTGAAAAAAAAAAAAGGTAACACATGCACGGGCAGATGGACGGAGAGACACATGAAGGACACAGGGCCATGGCATAAGCCTGCTGGTCTATGGCCAGTGGAGCTAAAAATCATTAAAACACCAGGTTGTGTGGTACAGGGACAACCCCTAAAATCTTTATTACCAAAATTTTCTCAAACAGCAAAACAGACTGAAATAGAGCAATTTCAATGACTATTTTTTTAAAATATTTTACAAAATAAGCAACAGTATAGACCAAACCCCTGACTGCATGTTCTGTGCAGTCTGATCTTGATCTACAATTTCTACATAAACAACTAAAAGTAAAGCTAACCTTTGCACTCCTGGCTTAATAAATCAAATCTTTCATCTAATGTCACTTTCATACAAAAATTTTCTTCAAAATTCAACCACACTAATACACTTAATAACTCTTTACCAAACAACAAAATTTTAGACTGGTCCAAATTGAAACCAGTTGCAGACGACAAAATAAATGTGACTGAAAAATTGAAAGATGTTTTTGAAAGGGTAGAAAACATTGTGGGAATAGGAGAAAATGCTGCTTACCAGCATTTTCTCCTTTTCCCACATTGATTTCAAAGGTTTCTTTCACAGGGTCATTAAAAATTGGGATTGTGCATGACAAATAAAACAATATTCAAATGATGTGATTTTGATCGGAAAGGTTAGTAAAAATTGTGAGAAAAGGAGAAAATGCTGGTTCAAGCATTTTCTCCATTTTCCACAATGTTTTCTAAAGTTCATTTTATTGGGGTTGTTAAAAACTCAGTATTGTGTGGTAAAGGGTTAAACAGACTTGTCTTAAAGCTAGGGACAATCACGAAATCAATAAAATAATATACTGAGACATATACTGAGACATGCATTAAGCCTTTACCAAACCACAAAATTTTGGACTCAACCAAGTAGAACGCATTTGCAGACAAGATATCAAATGAACCTTAAATGATGATTTCTGTCTTTGATCAGGTAGAAAAAATTGTGGGAAAAGGAGAAAATGCTGGTTACCAGCATTTGCTCCTTTTCTCTCAATGTTTTCAAAAGTCTTCGTTTTCCAGGTCATTAAAACTTGGGAGTGTGTGGTAAAGGGTTAAAGCTAGGGACATATAAACAATAAAAAGATACATTTTCAAACTATGAATAGAAAAGAAACACATGCATGCACATACACTCTCACAAAAAAATACTGCATTGTGATGTAGTCTAGCTGTGATAAGCAATCTCCTTTTTTAACATAGTGTGCCATGTTGTTCACCATGTTCTGGAGATCTAATCTGTGCAGCCTGATCTTGAACTATACCATCTACAAACAAGGTTGAACAGTTTCCAGCTTTGGCTAACCAGTCTCAGTAATTAATTTAAGTGGTCTTTGCCATATTCATAATATGTTCTAGCCAATTTAAATACTTTTCTTTCAAATGAGTCATGCTTTGGCAAAAAGGGGCTAAAAGCCATCACATAATTATGGATCCACAATAGCCATTTTTTTTTAACAAACAACTTACTCATAAGGTAGACTGGTCCTTGGACATACATAAAATTGATCAACAGAAAAAAAGTTTCAGCCCAGGTCAGCCTGCACGGACAAATCAGGCTGACCTGGGTCAATACTTTGCAAAGATGCATTAAGCCCCCTATTCACAGGGCATGGCTGATCTTTTCTTTTTTTTTTTTTTTTAAAAAACTTGTGATTTGAAAAGTCTCAAAATGTGTGAGATCTGAATGGTTACTGCAAGTTTCACTGCAGATAGTAGATGCATACAATCTCTTGCCACACAATACTGTGTAAATAACTACCCTAATGTCAAAGACGGCTCTTGAAAACAATGTGGGAAAAAACAAAAATGCAGGTTACCAGCATTTCCTCTATTTCACACTATCTTTTCTACCCTTTCAAAGATTATTTCCACTATTTGAGCCACATTTAACCCTTTAAGTGCCTTTCAAGACTATAGTTGCTTTTGCAGTCAGGTGTAGATCAAGACCAGACTGCACAAAACATGCAGTCTGATCTCTAATCTACACTGTCTGCTCTGTTTGACCATTTTGGATAAAACTTACCCTGAAAATTTCAAATATATTGGCTCTTACTGCTGGACTGAAAATGTCTCTTTCGTTTATTTGGTGCTCTAAGGGGTTAAAATGCCTTCCGAATTTTTTTTGATTTGGAGGAGTCCAAAATTCTGTTGTTTGGTAAAGCGTTAGTGTTTTTCATGTTCAGTGGAGTTTTACGAATTCAAAAAGGAATCTAGGAATGACATGTTTAACTGGAATTCTGTGAAGCCTGATAGCTCTTGCAGCAATACATTTCAGAGAAATATCGTTGTGGGTTCGAATAATCACTTCCGCAACACCAGTGCTGGATACATCACTGGCAGTTTTCCCAGCAAAGTTACGTGTATCCAGGTGGACTCCCCACTTTATCAATGATATCATGCAGAGGTGTAGATTTTCAAAGTCATTTATGGGGTTAGTGTACTTCACAATCACATGTAATGGAGTGTTGCCGCGTTTGTCACGAGCATTAACATTTGCCCCACAGTCTATGAGTAATCTACAAAGTTCACCATTCGGGAATGTCACCACTTCATTCACATGAAAATCATCAACAATGGTGGCACTATCACAGGACATATGAAGTGGAGTATAGCCATTTCTCAAGATAGGTTTTTCCTGTAGAAATCTGTAAGCTAATCTGTTCATTTCTTCCACTTCCTTTTTGCTTAGCTTTAATTTTAACATAATTACTAATAAATACATGCAGGTGTGAATGTTTTCTTCATATGTCTCTAGCAAGTTTTCCTTGTCATCCTTACTTTTATCAACTCTACATATATCTAACTTAAGTTCAAATATTGCATGATTAAATACTGCATGTACTGGCTTGAACTTAAGCTCTTCTCCAAGATGAATCATTTGAGAAAAGACTTGAGAAAATCTCAACAAATCTTTGGCTATTGTACGCTCATTGCCTTGTCTTAAGCACAAAGCTTTATGCCATAAAGCTATACATTTATCAAACTGAGATGAATCTGCAAACACAGCTCCCCTGAAAATAATATGGTGAGGTATATCTGGATTATTTGGGCCTAAAATTCTTTCTCTGATAGCCAGACATTCCATGTACAGTACAGGGTTGTTGTTCTGTATTGCCAGAAGCTCTTCTTCTGTTTGACATTCAACTCGATTATCATAGGCTGGATCAGGATCACCAAGAACTTTAAACTTGATGTCATCTGGGTTCTTGAACCTCTCCTGCATGCCTCTTTGCAAATAATAAAAAGCTTTATTCATGTCATAGTTCTCCTTGTCATTAGCAAATGATGCACCAAGTAATTCATATGCATCGATGATTTCTTTATGGCTGAAAAAATCTAAATTTGTTAGGTATTCAACAACCTTATCCTGTCCACATTCTGCAGCAATCAGTAGTGGGGTCATATTATGGTCATTTTTCACAATATGAGCATTTTTCTCGATCAAAAGTTTTACTATATCTAAGTGGCCACATTCTGCCGAGAAATGTAACGCTGTCGCACCACAGTGAGCACGGACATTTGGATCTATTCTCTTCTCCAATAAATATTCAACAATGTTTTTGTGACCTTTGTAACAGGAAATCATCAGACAGGTGTTTTTGTAAGTATTTGCTATTGTCACATCAGCATCATTGTCAACAAGGAATTTCACAATATCTAGTCTGCCATCAAAACATGCAGCACGCAGAGGTGTGGAGTTTGTTTTAGTGGTGTGATTCACATCAGCTCCATGTTCAACAAGAAGTTTGACAATTTTGAAATAACCAGCTCCCGCAGCACACCATAAAGCTGTTGCTCCTTCAATGGCATAACCGTCAAATTTAACTGACCCAGTCTGCTCTATATCTACATTGAAGTTACTGAGAAGGAACAGCACAACTTTTTCGTGTCCATTTCTGGCCGCAATAATTAATGGCGTTGTCCATTGCCCATCTTCGTGAGTGTGGTGATTCAATACATCATTTACAACTTTCTCTCGATCAAGATTCCACAACATTGCAAACACGCTGATAGCCCTCCCATCACGCGCAGCTTGAAATACTCTGGTTTTAAGAATATCTACATTAGTTTTGCTTAAATTACAAACTGACATTCTCACTTGCAGTCGCGGAAGTCAATTTAGCAAGTGAATCTGTAAAATTACACCAGTTTCGTTTTCATTCTGTCAGTACTGCGAAACGGAAACGCCAATAATTGTGTTCATCTTTGTTCATTTATTTTGCTTTAGAAATGGAAGAAAGCGGTAACCAGCAATCTGTGTGTAAATATCGTAACGAACGGGTATACTAAATAACGGAATGTAACGGAATGTAGATGCCTAATTCACGGAATGTTACGGAATGTAGAAGTATCAACAACGAAATGTTACGAAATGTAAATCCAAAAGTCTAAATACCGGAATGTAGCTCAATGAAGAATAAATGTAGACAAAAGAATGAGGGGGGGGGGGGGGCTTAATCGAATAATGATTAAAGCACGTTGGCCGAGCACCATTCGATCTCTTTCGGGTACCTGGATTTCGTTTGTATTGCAGTTCAACGCCGTTGTAATACCTTAGCTCATATCACGGCCGTTAGAACATTTGCGCATGTGCTTCCTGGTTTTCTCATACTAGTACTGACAAAGCTTTCTTTCCAAGTCACTGACTACTTTTCTCACATGCATCAGAGGTGAGAGGCGAAAAATCGCCGGAATGAAAGTTTGCCTCAACCGGTAATCGAACTCGCAACTTCCAGGTCACGAGTCGGATATGCTAACGTATATAGAATAGATGTTGTTAGTATTCCTTTTTGTGGGAGGCTTTGGTTGTGAAGTAAAATACTATCTGTCGATCACATGTAATGCTCCCAAAAGTCTACAACTGCAGGAGCATCAGAGCATTACTTCACGTCATTGGTGTGAGAGGGCGTATTTAAAAACATCGTGGCGGTTGGAAAGGTCGCTCGAGGTGTGCGACTTTTCCATCTGCGGGTTTAATCTAATTCTATTGATCCATCGTCACCGACCTTCTTCTGTAGCGCGATAGACTACCCCTTACACCACTGTGGCGGAATGGAGAAATTGTTCGGCCCGAGCAGCTGCTGCATTTGCGACTATGCTGTCTCATTCACGTTGATTGTGTTGTATACAGATAGTTTCAATGTCGTCTGCTGCAAACTTGTTTCAAGTTCTCTATTTGTGATTTCTGTCTCATTCACGTTGACTGTATTATATACGGATAGTTCAAAGCCGCATGCTGCAATCAGTTTGTTTTATAATGCATCACATGTATTGTTCACCAATTCAGGTTTTCTTTATACGGACTGTTTCAAAAGCGTCTGCTGCAAATTAATTTCAAGATGTATTACCCATGTATCAATCACCAATTTGTGTTGACTATATTATATGTATACGGATAGTTTCTGAGCCGTCTGCTGCATATTTGTTTCACGAAAATCACCCCAAATCAAAGTAATTTCAGGAGTTCTTCATTCATATGTGTGCGTGTACTTTCATTTGATAGAATGATCGGACATACATGTACATGAATATCAGTGAAGAGTGAGTTATAAATAGGGCGAGTTAATTTTGAATTAAGCAATTAACCTAGGTTACTTAGAAGCAAATCAAATCAAATTTGATAAAATCCTAGAATTTACAAATCATATCTAAACAAACCATATCTAAAATTTGACTGAATTTCTCCAGTGTATTATGTCATTGTTTCACGTATGCCATGTTGTTCTTTGTATTGTAACGATGAACTGCTATAGAGTTCAAGTTCTTGTAATAAATTTTCTATGTTCTATAATTTTGTCTGAATTGAGAAGAATATGGCCCGGCACCTTGCATTACTAAGAGCTATTAATTGCGATCTTCACTGGACCCGTTTCCGAAGCTGACCGTTACCTGCTGATCCGGGAAAGCCAGAGGTTGGTCTCTGCAGTAATCATCCGGAGTCTGATCCACATATTCACCACGCGGAAAAATATGAAAAGCATGCTGCGCCTGTTCCAATTTCAAAATTCGCCAACGGCTACTGTCCGTAAAAACGCCCGTTTTATTTGTGACCTGTGCACCATATTAGCTGGAAGTGTATATAGTGAATGTGTAATGTCACGAAATGAAGGTACTTCAACACGCGAATGTAGTGAGACGGAAAATAAAGGGCAAAATATCGCACAAAAATGTAATTTTTGATCCAAGGAACATAAACAAATACTGAAAGTCACGATATATGGAAAACCATTCTGACTATATTTGTTTTCCATTGATCAAACTCCTGTTTTGAGCCTGATTTTTTGTGTTGTTTTATTAAGACCAATTCTTTGTTTGCTACATGCCGTTACTTATAAGCTTTTGAAATTACACTGAAGTACATTTCGTAGTTCATTTTGTTGTTGAAGCTTCACATCTAACTATCCATTTCACATATAAACTAAAAATGTCGACGATGAAAACTATACATTTCAATATATACAGTTTGTGTTTAAAATCCAAATTTGGGTACATTTTGCGACGTTCCGGTGTTAAGTTACTGCATATATTGTTACATTTGCGCTTATCAGGTTGATCAAAATTTGAATTTCAGGACTGGTTTGTGTCTGTGTGTCTATAACCTACATTCGTTCTTCAGTGAGCTACATTCCGGTATTCAGACTTTATAAATATGATTTCGTACCATTTCGTTGTTGCCACCTCCACATTCCGTAACATTCCGTGAATTAGACATCTACATTCCGTAACATTTTCTAAATCTGCCTATATTAATGTTAAATTGATGAAAAATTTACATTTCGCGTCCGTTTTGTTTGCGTGCGTGCGTGCGTGCGTGCGCGTGTGTGTGTGTTATCTACATTTATTCTACATTTAGCTACATTCCGGTATTAGGCTTTTAAAATCATATTTTTGCCGTTTCCACATTCCGTAACATTCCCGTAATTCGGCATATATATATATGTATATACATTCCGTAACATTTTATTTTTCTGGCTATTTAATATTCTATTGGTGAAAATGTACATCTCGGGTCTGTTTTTTGAGCATGCGTGCGTGCGCGTGTATGTGATCTACATTTAGCTACATTCCGGTATTTAGGCTTTTAAAATTACATTCCGTAACGTTTCGTCGTTGCCGCTTCCACATTCCGTAACATTCTGATAATTAGATATGAGCCATGCTCTGTGAAAAGGGAGCTTAATGCATCAGCACAAAAGTATCGACCCGGGCCTGGCCAAAACATTTTGCTGTTGGTCAATTTTTGGTATGTCCATGGGCCGTTCTACCTCATTATTCAGTCTATTGTAAAAACAAAATGCATTTCATGGATCCATAATCATGTGTTAACTTGCTAGGTATCATGCTTCACGGAGATGCATTAAGCTCCCTTTTGCCAGAGCATGGCATATATCTATATTCTATCATTACATCTACATTCCGTAACATTTTCTAAATCTGACTTTTTTAATGTTCCACTTGTGAAAATTTACATTTCGTATCTGTTTTGGGAGCGAGCGTGCGTGCGTGCGTGTGTGTTATCTACATTTATTCTTCATTTAGCTACATTCTCATTAGGTCTGTTTTTTTAGCGTGCGTGCGAGCGTGTATGTGTGCCTATGTATTATATACATTTAGCTAATTCCGATATTTAGGCTTTTCAAATTACATTTCGTTGTTGCTGCTTCCACATTCCGTAACATTTCATGAATTAGGCATCTACATTCCTTAACATTTTGTAACATTTTGTTATAATTAGGTCCCCCCCCCCCGGCTGCTAAGCGCGACTCACTGACCTTTTGCGAACATTGTAGATCAAGATCTGACTGCACAGAACGTGCAGTCTGATCTTGGATCTACACTGTCCAATAAGGAGACATTTTTCTCCAAAATACGTTTGAAATAACGTTATTCGGATTTTTACAAGCGACTTGAAAGTTTCATTTCTTTCATTTGGCAGGATAAAGATTAAGAAAAAATCATTTTCATGCTGTACATAGAACCTCTTTCATATTATATAGATTCTGGAAGACTGACAGCTAATCGTACAGTAAGAAATAAAAGTTGGTCAGCTGATCGTACAGGCAACCTTTTGATAGTATTCCCCCCAAAAGAAGTTTAATAATTTCAAGACGAAAAACACCGAGTGCCCTCATTTGAGAGGTCATCAGACCTCTCCAACAGTGGTGAGTTTAAAAGGCAGACTGCCTCAGAAATTGCTGCCTAACTCCATGCTTTTCTGAGAAATCGTTCTGATACACAGTCTATTTCGTCATGGTTTCATAAATAAACCGAAATCAAAAAACTGAAATAGGAAATAGACGTGTTTTGTTTTTATTTGACGGATTTTAAAAAGGATTTGTTATATTGATTTGATTGCAAATGACCTTTCCAGTGGTTGTAATTTTTCACTAAACAAATAAAGCTACACACACACACACAAAAAAAGAATTTCGTTAAAAAAGAGAACACCGCGGGAAAATATCACGCGACTTGAAAACGTGGGAAAAAGGTCACGTGTCTATCATGTAATGCAGAAGAGGTTTCTCCTTTTTACACAGCGGCGATCATATAATGCCTTACTTATTTGTTTACATGTACCAAAATATATTGAAATTAAAAGCAGTAAGCTATTTGAAAACATTGATGCTGACCTCCCCTGGCTTCTTTTTTAAAGAAGCCACCTTGTTGTTATTTGAATGTGAAGCCGAATGATTTCTTTATCTGTGTGAATAATCAGAAAGTGGTTAAACCATTTACCACACAATCCCGACTTCTAACGACCCTGAGAAAGAAGCCTCTTGAAAACATTGTGGGGAAAGGAGAATGTGCTGCTAACCAGCATTTTCTCCTTTTCCCACAATGTTTTCTAACTTTTCAGAAACAAATGCAATCATTTTAGCCACATTTAATTTGTCGTCTGCAAATGCTCAATTTGGACCAGTCCGAAATATTGTCGTTTGGTGAAGAGTTAAAGTCTCCCCAGAAGAATAGAAAGCAAAAGTTTAGCAGTCACAGCAGCCGTCAATAGCCGACATTAGGAATTGGAAGCTATTTTGCTTTATGTGTAAAAATCACAGGTTTATGTCTTAGATCGCAGTAAATGTGAATAGAAAAATATCTTGCCTTTCAAATGATATGTATCCGGAGAGTTTCTGTCAAATAGAATTCATTTTCGAGCCTGTTTTATGAAACTTGTTTAAGGCAGGCGCAGTAACTGATTTTGGGTGTACAGTGACAGCAGCTTCCGATTTGCGAGGCTCTACGTTGGTCCATAGTGTGTAAGATTGAAAGCAGTTGCAGACAACAAATTTAAAATGTGGCTGAATAACTTTGAGCTTTGTCTTCGGATATGATGGCAAATACATAAACGGGAAAGGAATAAAATGCTTTTTAATGGAATTTAATACTTGTTACCTGCAATTTCTCCTTTTCATGCAATGTTTTAAGACAACAGCTTTGAATGACAAATTGTCGGGCAACCGTCTTGATTCTGAACATTAAGAGAATACGTACCGATCATCTTATATTTCACATGAATGTACAACTACGCGAGAAGAATGTCTTCTATCGCAATGACATTTGTAAACCATCAAAATCCGGGATTCGAACTATAACCCCCATAATTACAAGATGGAGCTTGCCGTTTGAATTCTTGGATATTTATTTCACAATTAAATAATTCGTGTCGCTTGTGTTGAGGCTATGCCTTTTTCATATGTAGAATGTGCACCCAGTTTAACCACGGGTACCAGGTTATGGCGACAGGAAGCCAGTAAACAGGTTTTTCGTAATGAACAAACTTCCAGTCTGAGTTGAAGGGTAAATTTTAGACAAAAATCAGATATATTTGGAATGAAAATCAATTGTAAAAAAAAAAAAAAAATGGGTAGGTCAATTACTTTATATAAAAATCTGATCTTATTGAAAATTCTATTTGTTTAAAATTGTTGATTCCTAACTTAACCAATCAAAGTCGATCACAACATATCAGTTGACTACTCAAACGTTCAGGCCAAATGTTGATTCACGAAAAGGCAATCTGTTCGAATTTGGAACAATGAGGTATGTTTGTGATTCATTCATTGTCTTTTACAGATTGTTTATGTGAAGTTGATGGTCTAATTATAAGCGTGGTAATTAATCTTGTTTTGTTTGCCTCTAAGCTCTGTTCGAGCCTATTCATTCTATCAAATGGGATTTCCCGCCCTAGAGTTTCGTTTGAAATTTTACTAATGTAAAGGCGCGGCAACTATTCTGGCCTTCAGTTTAACATATCGCACTGTAACATATCTGTATTTTTCCGTCTAAACAAACTCACGCACCGTCTTTTGAAGCCACCGCTGTCAGGGTCCAGGCTACTTATTGACGTTTATTTCAGATTGTTTGGAAAACAATAGGGGAATAGAACTAGAAGCACTTACAAGTTCAATCTATATGAACAACTCTTTCTTCTTTTAAACGTTTTACAGAATACAAATTCAGATGTTACTCAAAACGTGAAACTTGTGTTTCATAGGATAGAAATCATTTTGGAAAAGGAGAAAATGCTTGTCACCAGCATTTTCTCCCTTTTCCACAATGTTTTAGAAAGCATTATTCTTGTGGTCCGTTAAAGTCAGGATTGTGTAAAAATCAATCTAATGAAGATTTAGTACCTAAATATATGGGAAAATATTGTGGCATATTGCATGGGAAAACATTGTGCCATATTGCTGTCTATAAGTAATTTCTTAATTTGCTATATATTTTTTAATTGACCTACTACTATACAGAAGGAAAATAGTATTTCTGTAGATCTAGATGTTAATGCAAAACCAAATGAAGTTGCTGATCTATCACAAAATTTTCCATGTGTCAACCGGGGTATAAATAACAGCAATATGCCGGGTGATGTTAATGAAGTTTTACTTGATTCTGAATTATACAGATGAAAACCTGCAAGATAAATAACAAATATATAAAACTATTCTTATGGCACAATTTAGATCTAGATTCTACATAGTTTATCTGCAGCTAAAGAAATATGCTTACCGGAGCAGTGGAGAAGAAAACAATTCTATGACTTTGCAATCATTGAAAATAAAGATAACTCGGACGTGTTGACTGTGATGTACAACTGTCTCTTGCGAGAGCTGGTGACCGAATGATGGATTGTTAGTGAGAGAGAAAATAGAAAGGCGGGAACGGATACGCACGCTTGCACGCTGATCAGTACTCTCTCATTCTCACTCGTGAAAACAGGGATTACTATTCACTCAATGCACGCTCACTGACATGACAAATGTTAAAACATACAGTTAGTGAAGTTATGCAAGTTTACAAATGAAGATACAGTGATGACTATCTACAAATGAACCCATGGTTACATATTCCCCCCCTCTGTTGAAATGGCACCTGACATTTCCAAGTATTCAAGTAGACCTGTAAAACAAGTAAATATTATGTCAATCAAAGGCACATAACTTTGGAATCACCAGGGTATTGAAAAGGCGTGAGGGAGTAGCAAACAGTCATATATTCATGGAACAGGAAAATCTCCAAAGTGCTAAATATTCGCTGATGTGAATATGAATAATCCCAAGTAGCAATTGACAAAATCTGTAAAGAAAATGAACAGACTTGTTAATTACTCAGAAAGCACCACAAACAGAGAATTTCCAATCCAGAATAAAAAAACAAAGCACTGAAAGCGCTGTAACACTGATATCACATACATGTATTTACACAAAAATTTCACAGGTATCGTCCACAGATGAAATAATTGGCATCATCCATTCACCATATCTGTCTGGCGGTCGGCGGTTGCGGACCGGTCTGGCCAGACTTAGTGGACTGGTGGCAGCAGTTTGATCTGGGACTGCCGGCTCAGTATTACCTGGTAGAATGGGCTGATTGCCTTGAACTTGGGGTGGCGTGAACACTGTTGCTGGCGGACTCACTGGAGGGCTACGGGTACGAATCGGACTGGCGTAATTGCGACCTGATGGAGTGTTTCTCCTCTGAGGTATGATGTACCGGGGGACATCAGTATCAGACTCGGTTTCGGACCCTGTCGACTCCGGCTGCTTCTCATGACAGTGGCGTGGGTTGTCCTTGCGGACTTCTCCCGGTCCATCCAAAGGAACGCTGTTGAAGGGGAGTAACAGGTTACGATGTAAACATCGCACCGGTCCGACTTTGTCTCGCCGCCTGACCTTGTACACGGGAATGTCTGGATTGGGCATCTCCAGAACAACGTAGGGGTTGGATTCCCAACGGTCAGCAAGCTTATGCTTGCCCCGGAGGCCAACATTCCGGACGAGGACAGTGTCGCCAATATTTCTAGCCTTGTATCCCGGACCCGCTTGTTATAGGCTTCCTCATTCTTAGCTGCCTGGTTACTGGCCTCTGCTGCAGCGGACCGGTAGGCATACTCCAGTCTATCCCGCAATTTCGCGACATAGGTCTTATGATCTGAGGCCTGGTCTTCCCGCTGAAACGTACCTAGGTAGGTATCTACAGGGATCCTGGGGTGCCATCCGAACATCAGATAATGGGGCGAAAAACCGGTGGAGTCATGCCTAGTACTGTTGTAAGCCTGGACGAGTGGGGCAACGTAGGTCTTCCAGTCGGCCTTCTGCTCACCTGAGAGGGTACCCAGCATCTTAAGTAGAGTCTGGTTGAACCTCTCCGCCGAACCGTTCCCCATTGGATGATATGGAGTTGTCCTGGACTTCCTTATCCCTGAAACCTTACAAAGTTCCCTTATAACTTTGCTCTCAAAATTACGGCCCTGATCGCTGTGAAGACGTTCAGGAAAACCGTAATGTTGAAAGAACCCATTATAAAGAGCCTTTGCGGTGGTATGAGCAGTCTGATTACGGCATGGAACTGCTTGAGCAAATCGGGTGAAGTGGTCCGTAATCACAAGAATATTTTCGATTCCACCCTTGCTTGGTTCCAGGGATAGAAAATCCATGCATACAAGCTCCATAGGCCTTGTCGTCCGAATAGGAACAAGCTCTGCAAATGGACGAGCAGGGGCTTTCCGGGCAACACAGCGCTGGCAACTCTCGACCCACTCATTCACGGACTTCTCCATTCCGGGCCAGTAAAACCGTTGCCTTGCCAACCATAGGGTCTTCTCTTTGCCTTGATGCCCCGCAGAGTCATGAACACCCCTCAAAGCTAATTCCCGATGGGACTCAGGCAACAACAGCTGTTGTAGTGGTTGTCCATCCAAAGTAGCGGTTCTAAACAAAATTTGGCGATCGATAACAAGTCTGCCCCATTCACGGAAGTAACGTTGGACCTCGACAGATTCAGACTTGATACCCTCTCCCCTGGGTCGAAAACCGGTACTAAGGAGAGTCAAAACACGGGCAATGGCTGGGTCCTTGGCTTGCTCTACAATCCAATTGACAGAACTTAAATCTCCGGAAGACTGAATCTCCGCACTCCGGATATGAGGAGACACAGTGTCAGAAACACAATCAATCAAAGGGGTAGAGATCATTGCAGCCTGAAATACAGCTTCGAGTTCATCATCAAAAACATATCTCCGGGAAAGGCCATCTGCATCAGAGTTAAGCTTACCGCTACGGTATTCAATAGTGAAGTTGTAATTGCTCAACTCTGCTAACCAGCGGTGACCTGTTGCATCAACTTTTGCAGAGGTAAGAACATAAGTCAGAGGATTATTATCAGTCACGACTTTGAAAGAAGATCCATAAAGATAATCCCTAAACTTGTCAGTGACTGACCATTTCAAGGCAAGGAACTCCAACTTTTATGGGCAGGGTATCTGCGTTCTGGTGGTCTTAAACCTCTACTGGCATAGGCAATCACTTTCTTTACTCCATCTTGAGTCTGGTACAAAACAGCTCCAAGACCAAGAGAGCTAGCATCAACATGGAGTTCGAAAGGCAAAGAATAATTAGCATAAGCCAGAATCGGTGGGGATGTAAACATCTGTTTAACAGTGTCGAATGCATTCTGCTGTGCATGTTCCCACACCCAAGGTGCGGCTTTCTTCTTAGACTTAGAAGTTTTGGCCTGTTTGCTTGAAAGGTGCCCTTCAAGAAGACTGTTTAGGGGTTGCACGATCTGTGCATAATTTGCAATGAAACGGCGATAAAAGCCTGTAAACCCCAAAAACTGGCGCAACTCTTTCACGTTTTTAGGGATGGGCCAAGAGTCCACAGCAGATGTCTTTTCTGGATCTGTCTGAATCCCTTCCTCGGAAACAATATGGCCGAGATACTTCACCTTTGACTGGAAAAATGCACACTTGGAGGGTTTGAGACGGAGATTGTGTTCATCGAGCCGTTTAAAGACGGACTCAACTCTCTGAATATGCTCTTCAAAGGTACTCGAAAAGATGAGTATGTCATCAAGAAAGATGAGACATTCTTTGAGATGCATATCCCCCATGCATTTCTCCATCAACCGCTGGAAGGTGGCAGGAGCATTGGTCAAGCCAAAACCCATCCTATTCCACTCATAAAATCCAAGCGGTCCTACGGAAAAGGCGGTCTTAGGCTTGTCTTGTTCCTCTACTTCGCATTGCCAGTAAGCTGAATGAAGATCGATTTTGCTAAAAAATCTTGCGGAGGACAGAACATCTATGGTGTCGTCAAATCTTGGAAGCATATACGCATCCTTCCTAGTCCTGTTGTTTAGTTTTCTCCAGTCTACGCAGAAGCGTAATGCACCATTGGGTTTGCGTATCAGGACTATATTGGAGGAATATGGAGATTCAGACTCTCTAATCACGCCAGCATCAAGCATTTCTTTAACATGCTGTCGAACTTCCCCAAACATGGCTGGAGGAATACGACGATAAGGTTCTTTGAAAGGCGTAGGATCCTCAAGAACTATTTTGTGTTTAACCAAGTCGGTTTTACCAATATCCTTCGTACTAGAACAGAAGATATGATTCCATTTACAAAGAACATCTTGAAACCTACTAACTTGCTCAGAAGTCAAGTTAGATGTATCAAAAGTCACATCAGGTTTCTTACATGACGGGGTTTGACTAGGTTTAAGATCCGAGACAAGATCATCAACAACACCAGCCTTGGTTATATCACAAAGTAATGCTTTAGGCTTAAAAGTCAAAGGTTTGGCCGTAATGTTACAGATCCTAACAGGAATCTTGCAACTAGAAGTATTTGTGTCTAATGAGATAAGACGTGGGCAGACAGTATAGGCCACATTCGTGTTATCCGGAGTCTCTGTAACTGCATTGACAACATCTGAAGGTAAATTTCGAACAATGCCATTAATCGTTGTTGTCTGAAATGGACCCACAGTAAAAGGTTTCCTTGATAAACAGCGAACGGAAAAGGTTTTACTATCCAACATACTGACTGCTGACATCCATGCATCATCAACAGACGAATAATACTCCTCAATGGCATCTTTACATCGGCGCAAAACATTTGTACCAACGATAATAGGACATGATGAATTAAACTGATTGTCCGGTATCACCAGGATAGGTACATCTAAAACAAAGTTTTCAACTGATGGAATTGCAAGACTGGCCTCAATGTATCCAATGTACTTCATCGAGGTTCCATCGGCAATGGACAACGAAAGTCCTAATGAATCAAGATTCATCAAAGATGGTTGGGAAGGTAATGATCGGAAAGCTGATTCCGACATAGTCGTGACCATGGACCCACTATCCACTAACGACTTTTAAGATTTACCATCAATGATCACAGAGCTAACATTAGCATGACCAATCAGTCTATCCATAAGTTCATGATCGGGGTCTTTGGGTTCACCAGCCTCGGTTCGACCCTTAACGGAGGCGGTTACTCTTTTGGCTGAGAGGATGTGTTGGATTCGGATCGGTTCTGAGACTGCTGAGTCTGAGACTGCCGATTCTGATTCCAATTCCTGTTTCTCCGACGGCCTCTCCTATTTCCGTTTCCATTTTGGTTTCGGTTCTGCTGATTCGAATTGCTGCTTCCAAGTTTCTGCATGATTTGATCAAATTTTGAATTAATACCATTCAATTGGGATTGCATGGAAGACAGCTGAGAAGAGAATTTTGAATCCAAACGAGACTCCAGCTCTTTCAACTTAAAATCTAAAGATGAAGAATCAGTAGTTGAAGAGATAGGATTGTGTTGGACTTTTTTAGAAGATGATGTTGAAGAATATGAACTACTAAGTTCCTTCTCCTTTATCCTAACTTTACGAAGTAAGTCTATATAATCACTGCATGATTCATAGTCCTTCCTTGTCTTATCCCGTAAAGTGGATGAAGATAAACCGGTCCAAAATCTATGACGTAACATGTCATTTCTAACTGAGGGACTCATTGATGAACCATCCATTGCAGAATATAAGAGAGATTCAAGCCGACATGAATAATCAATAACGCTTTCATTCGGGTGCTGAGCTGCAAAAAACTCTTGCATGGTCACATTTCTTGGAGAAAGATCACTAAAAGTCGAATCCAGTTTCTGAAGAAGCGCCGTTACAGTCAGGTTTTCCCCTAAAGGAATCAACAATCTCCTTGCCGTGCCTCTCAAAGAATTACGGACAATCTGTAAAACATGACAAGCTGGAAGATCATTATCAGAAACCAAACAACGAACTTCATATCTCCACTCTGCGTATGAAACTTCACCCTTGGGAATAGGATCGTGTCCAGAAAACAAAGGCAATTTAGGAATAAAGGGTGGGTAAGATTGCGAAGACTGATTCACATTCGGACTAGAACTACCAGACAAACTAAAACTGGGTCCTGGCGTTTTGGGTTTCGCACCCAAGTCCGAAAATGGCTTCAAAGGAGTGCTAGGTACTTTTGGAACAATCACAAATTTCTCCTTCAAGATCTTCAACATCTCCTCTTCTGACAAAGGCAACTTTGCCTCTGCACCAGGCGGTGAAGAATCTGGTGTTGACATACTACCAAATGTATAAAAGCAGAAAGTCTACCAACACTAATCGAAAAATCAAAAATTGAAAGTAAAACGAACAAACACAAACAGTGTAAATGCAGAACCTTGGGCAATAATATAAACACTAATGCACCAAACTGGAAAAACCTATTCTAAAAATAGATCAAATGCACGTGAAGTAAACACCAATATCCAATTGGGAAATCCTGTGCTAGAAATAGATTGTCCCACGTGTTGTAAACGCACGAAAACAACAAACAATTCAACCAAACAAACACAAGAAAATCACATGAAAATTCGCAATTTCTACACAAGCAATAGATGCAACGGACTATATGTACTGAAATTCTGCGAACACAATCAAATCACAGTGTCAATGTCCAGTTGAAATGGTAAGTGTTGAGAGGGATAAGGGTTTACACTATGGATAAGGGTCGGATGATCCTAAACCACAGAATGTTTGAAAGGGTTTGGGTTGAGTCAACTTAAAAAGTGAAGCCCCCCTTTTTTTTTCTAAAGGGGAAAGGGTTGGAAAAAGGTAACACCTGAAATGTAAAATGCACCTGAAAAATATTACCTATTATCCACACTTTATGCTGTTGGTCCCTTTACAAATCGGTCTAGTATTTTACCTGTAGTGTTAATGTTAGTGTTAGTGTTAATGTACACAAAGGAGTGATAGAAAGAATGACAGATCAATGGACGAATTCAAACTTCTCTCACACGTCGCAAACTCACGAGAAAGGACTGTGTTAAAAAGAGAGTGGAAATGATAAAAAATGATGAAATGAGGATGAAATGGTTTTGAACTCAAAAATTATGTGTTTATCCGCTGAACAAGCTTTTACGTTGTTCTGGATAGACGGAAAAATCAATGGATGAACAAAATCGATGACTTATTTTAAGTAACCAATTTTAAATACTAATATATAACTATAGATCCAAAAAATAACTTATTCAAAAGAAAACAAAAACTATCAAGTTGACCATCCAAGACTTTTTTTTTTTTTTTTCAGATCCAAAAATCTCCTTTTTCCACGTTGATTTCAAAATGATTCAATTGTGATAAACGTTAATGCACAAGCACTGCACTTTATCAATTATCACAATGTTTTGCACAACAAAGATATTACGCTAGTGTTGTGATAAAAATCAATGTACCAGAAGCTGTATTTCCATTTTTACCACACTATTTCATATAGTGGTAAGTATCCCCGCCTGTCACGCGGGAGACCGGGGTTCGATTCCCTGTCGGGGAGCCAATGTCAACCGGGGTATAAATAACAGCAATATGCCGGGTGATGTTAATGAAGTTTTACTTGATTCTGAATTATACAGATGAAAACCTGCAAGATAAATAACAAATATATAAAACTATTCTTATGGCACAATTTAGATCTAGATTCTACATGGTTTATCTGCAGCTAAAGAAATATGCTTACCGGAGCAGTGGAGAAGAAAACAATTCTATGACTTTGCAATCATTGAAAATAAAGATAACTCGGACGTGTTGACTGTGATGTACAACTGTCTCTTGCGAGAGCTGGTGACCGAATGATGGATTGTTAGTGAGAGAGAAAAATAGAAAGGCGGGAACGGATACGCACGCTTGCACGCTGATCAGTACTCTCTCATTCTCACTCGTGAAAACAGGGATTACTATTCACTCAATGCACGCTCACTGACATGACAAATGTTAAAACATACAGTTAGTGAAGTTATGCAAGTTTACAAATGAAGATACAGTGATGACTATCTACAAATGAACCCATGGTTACACATGCGCCTCAATGATAGAACATGGTCCTTTATATAAAAACTGGAAGTTACAAAAAGAAACCTCTTCAACTTGATTTCAACTGTAGTTGATTGATTGATTGTAATGGTGTTTAATGCTGTTTTCAACATTATTTCAGTTTTATTGTGGTGGCCAGTGCACATGTCCATGCTTTCATGGAGTTTCTTTTACCAGTACTTGGCACAATAGTGTTCTCAAGCCACTGACTGCTTTTTCAAAAGCATCGTGGAAACGATGATCAGTGATGGGAAAGGAATAAATTCTATCGCAATGGCTATCATTAATCCTTGGAAAACAATTGGCTGGGCTGGAGATTCAAACCAGGGCCCCCTTTTCTCAATTTCTGCAAACTAGTGACTGAGCTACCAAGGCTCAGTCCTTTCTCAAGTAGAATGAATGAATGAATGAATGTTGTTTTATGGCGCATCGACAGCTTTGGTCATTTAGCGCGCATATCTGTGTTGAAGGAACGATTAAGGCGGATTTTTTCTAAAAAGATTTGAGACATGCTGACAGTAAAAGAGTTAAATTAAGAAGGATCATGTGTGATCTAAGTATGTATAAAAGATATAATTGAGCAACAGGGCTTCCCTATTAACTCAAAAAGGTTTGGAATAATGATGTTAAGACTGTGATAAAAAGATTTGAACAGTCTTAAATTGATAATAAAGGAGTCTTTAAATGAAGAATGAATGTCTCCAATGAGATAAGATGCCCTCAAAAGAGGTAATCCTCCCATTAAGGAGATGCAAACTTAAGATTGTGATAAAAAATTTGAACAGTCTTAAAATGATAAGAAAAAGTCTTTAAATGATGAAAGGTTATGTGTAACTGATAATGTGCATAAAATATAATATTGAGTGGCTGGGCAATCCCTGCCTACTCAAAGTAAAGAATGTAAAAAGGTGGATAAGAAACTAAAGAGTAAATATCACAGTTTATTGTAAATGCCAATCTCCTTTATGAAAGCGATAATAGATTCAACGCTGACAGAATCAAAAAGATTTTTTAAACTATAGACGTTGAAATATTTTGAACGAATTGGTTGAAAGTCAATGCAATCTACTAGGATATGTTTTATAGAAAAGGATGCATTGCATGGAATACATTCAGGGGCATCATCTCTGGTCAAGAGCCAGGAATGTGTAATGCGTGAATGGCCAATTCGAAGTCGTGCAATTATCACTTCTTCTCGACGAACAGACCTGTAAACGGGGTACCATTCACCAAGGGAAGGTTTAACTGAATGTAGTTTATTGAAAACATCAGCATCCCACTGGGACTGCCAAGAAGATTGGATATGTGTTAAAACAGAGGATTTAAAATCAGTGTGTGGAACTTTAAAATCTGAAATGGGAAGGTTAAGTGCAGATTTGGCAGACCTATCGGCATTTTCATTGCCTTTGATGCCTACATGACTTGGAAGCCAGCAGAACACCAATCTATTCATAGAAGAAATTTGTGAAATCCTTTCAAGTAAACTACAGATTAAGGGGTTCTCAAGTCGTTGATTTGAAAGGGCCTGTAATGTTGACAAAGAGTCCGAAAAGATGATGAAACGGTTGGAATTAGAATGTTCAGCTAGATTAAGGGCAAGATCAATAGCTTTAATCTCTGCAGAGAAAATAGAGGAATTGTTTGGAAGGCGGCACTTTAAGCTCCTTTCTCCATAAATAGCGGCAGCTGCTACAGAATTTCCCTCTTTAGATCCATCTGTATAGATTGGTTTGAAGGAAAAATAATGCTCCTTTATCTCGTTGTATCTAGCATGAAACACAGTTCTATCCGTGACTGACTTTTTGTCGGATGCAAGGTCAAATCTGAATTCTGCACTGTTTAGTGTCCATGGACGGATTTCAGAGATTTTATAGTCGGCAATAGACTCAATGTCTATGCCAAGGTTATCTACAATGGGCTCCATGCGGATACCAAATGGAGGAATAACATTTGGTTTCCTTTCAAAAAGACGTTTATACTGAGGTTTAAAAACAACTTTATGAGTTGGATTAAAACGATTTGATTTCAGTTTTAAAAGATATTGAAGCGATAGTTTTTCCCTCCTATAAGAAAGAGAAGGTTCATTAGCCTCAACATAGAGACTATTGACAGGAGAAGTTCTGAAAGCTCCAAGAACAAGACGCAGGCCTTTGTGGTGTATAGGATCGAGAATTTTAAGGCAAGATTTACGGGCTGATCCGTATACAATAGATCCATAGTCCAATTTGGAGCGAACTAAAGACCGATAAAGCCGCAAGAGGACTTTACGGTCTGCTCCCCATTCAGAATGGGCCACAACCTTTAGAAGATTAAGAGCCTTCTTGCATTTCTTTTTAAGTGCAGTGATGTGAGGAAGGAAGGAAAGCTTTCTGTCAAAGATGACTCCGAGAAATTTAAACTCAGAAACGACTTCAATTTTAGTTTTGTCCAAATACAGTTCAGGGTCTGGATGAACACCACGTAAATTACAAAGGTGCATGCATTTTGTTTTGGACTTTGAAAATTTGAAGCCATTTTCTTCAGACCACGTTTGGAGTTTGTTGAGACACTGTTGAAGTTGTCTCTCAATAATATTCATATTTCGAGATCTGAAGCATATAACAAAGTCATCAACATAAAGAGAACAGTCTACACCAGGACAGATAGCTTTAACTATACTGTTTATTTTTACACTAAAACGTGTGACAGAGAGAATACATCCTTGGGGTACACCCATCTCCTGTTCACGGGTTCCCGAGACAGTATTACCAACTCGGACGCGGAAAAGACGTTCATCCAAGAAGGCCGAGATAAAAAGAGGAAGACGGCCTCGAAGACCAAAGTCATGTAAGTCTTTAAGAATTCCGTATTTCCAAGTCGTATCATAAGCGCTTTCAAGGTCGAAAAAGACAGATACTACATGTTGTCTATTAATAAAGGCTTCTCTGACAAAGGTTTCAAAGCGGACAAGATGATCGATGGTGCCATGTTGGCGACGAAATCCACTCTGTACATCAACGATGAGGTTGTTTTTTTCTAGAAACCAGACAAGCCTGTCGTTGACCATACGTTCTAGAGTCTTGCAGAGACAACTAGTAAGAGCTATTGGACGATAGTTGGCTGGGTCACTAGCTTCTCAAGTAGATCTTCATTAATTAAGATTTTTTCAATGTTTTTAACCCTTATCCTGCTAAGTAAGTTACATGAAACTTTCAAGCTGATAGTAAAACCCCAAATTCTGCCATTTCCATGGTATTTTTTTTTGGAGGGGGGAGAGATATCTCTTTATTGGACAGTGCACAGAATGTGCAGTTTGATCTTTATATACACTGGCTGCAAAAAGTCAGTGAGTGGCTTAGGGTTAAGGTAAAGGTTTAATTTTCAACTGCTTACTACTGTGTTTACATTTTTCTTTCAGATGTTTGGGTTTAAGAAACATCTACCATCAGTAATGGAACTACATGCAGATATTCAAAAAAAAGTTCCACAAGCTGAAAAATGGACAACATTATTATGATATTCTTGACCACAGACAGATTATTTTGTAAGTCCTTGCCATTATTTAAGCCCCAACCCCCAATATCCATATTCTCAACTGACCTTAACCCTTTACCAAACAGACCCAGGTTTTTACGACCCTGGGAAAGAAGGTTTGTGAAAACATTGTGGGAAAAGGAGAAAATGCTGGTAACCAGCATTTTCTCCTTTTCCCACAATGTTTTCTACCATGTCAAAGACCTAAGGTTCAGTTGTGCCAATTATGAATTTGTCATCTGCAAATGTTTTGAATTTGAAAGAATAAAAAATTTGTCGTTTGGAAAAGGGTTAACCCCTAGAGTGCCAAATAAACCCAGCAGACATTTCTATTGTAGAAACAAGAGAATAAATAAGAGCAAGATCAAGATTACTGTTGTCCAGAATGTCTCAGCAAAGCAGACAATGTAGATCAAAGATCAGACTGTGTTTGTTGCAGTCTGATCTTCATCTACACTGACGGTAAAGGCAAATATACTCATGAAAAGTGCTTTAAGGGTTAAGTTTTACATACTGATGCTATGTCACTCTGGATGAGCTGGATAGCTCAGTCAGTTATTGACAGGGCTTAACTCTTTACCAAACAACAAAATATTAGATTGTCCAAATGGAAAGCATTTGCAGATGACAAATTAAATGTAGTGGCAACAATTAGAAATTTGTCTATCATAGGGTAGAAAACATTGTTGGAAATGGAGAAAATGCTGGTTATCAACATTTTCTCCTTTTTCCACAATGCTTTCCAAAGCCCTCTCAGGGTTGCTAAAACTCAGGACTGTGTGGTAAAGGGTTAAGATTTAACCCACTGATGCTTTGTCACTCTTGCTGGGCCTGATAGCTCAGGCAGTTACTCTTTACCAAATGACAAAAATTTTAGACTTACAAAAGTTGAGAGCATTTGCAGACTACAAATTAAAGGTGGTTCAGAGAAAGAAGTATGTCCTTGATAGGGTTGAAAACAATGTAGAAAAAGGAGAAAATACTGGTTATGAGTATTTTTCTCCTTTTTCAGCAGTGCTTTTAAAAGGCTCCTTTTCTCAGGGTCATTAAAATTTGGGATTGTGTGGTAAAGGGTTAACTTGGTACCAAATGACAAGATTGTAGACTCATCCATGTTGAAATTATTTGTAGAAGACAATTTAAATGTGGCTCAAATGATGGAATTTGTCTTTGATGGGGTAGAAAACATTGTGGGAAAAGGAGAAAATGCCAATTATCCTTTTCCTACATTGATTTCAAAAGCCTTCTTCCTGGGGTGCTTAAAATTTTGGATTGTGCACAGGGTTCCCATTCATGCACATGTGCCTGATGCATGCACTTAATTGAATAATCACGCACAAAAGTATGAAATGAAACATGCATGCATGCACAGGTTTCAGGGCTCCAGCTATCGATCACCAGCAGGGCCAATTGGAACAAGTTTGGAAAAAATGTCTCCAAACCGTAAGCACTGGCGAATCTAGTGGCAACAAGTAATGTCTTTATATATTTGAAGACCTAAACTCTGGCATATACCATAGGTATCAAGTGTTAAAGTCACTGTTTATCACCGCTAATCAAACTGTTGTCATTTTTTAAAATGTATCAATGGTATCAATCCGTTTTTCTAGTGTAAAATTACAGGTTTTGAAGGTACATGCTACCCTTATTGACAAATCTATGTCAAATCATTCGGAAATACTATTTCCACACTTAACAGGTATGAATAAAAGATCACTGCAAAAAAAAAAAATCCATGAAAATCCATAACACAACAAAAATCATTTTGACATCGTCCAGTCTTAGGCATTTCAAACAAAAGAAGCTCCAGTAAAGCATGAATAGGTGCACTGGCAGCCCCTCAATATAATTCAAGTAATGTTGAAAGTAGTGTTAAATACAGTGGACCAAATAAACAAACTATGACATTCTGTGTGATATTCACCCTTGAAGCACCTTTCACAACTGTAGTTGCCTTTGCAAGCAGTGTAGATCAAGATCAGGCTGTGCAAAACTTGCAGCCTGATCTTTGATCTGCACTGTCCTCTGTGCTGAAATACTTAAGACAAGAGCCACCATGAAATTGTGATTATTTGGGTTGTATTTCTAGACTGAAAATATCTTTTAGTGTTATTTAGCCCTCTATGGCTGGACATTTTCATCCTTGGGGGAATATTTTTCACATTGACTGTCAGTGAATTAGCATCTGAGAGAAAGACTGTTCATTGTCACTCAGGATGTGATGGTTGTTATCTTTGAAAAGGAAATAGATGTAAATGCTTGTTCAGGAGAGTTTTAAAAATATTTGAGCTGGGTTCTGGGAAAAAGGGGTTAGATGCATCTTTGTAACACATTACACTGAGCATTTTACAACACAGGCTGACATGGGGAGATAATTTTTGTAGATGCATTAACTCTTTACCACACAACAAAAATGTAGACTTGCCAAAATTGAAAGCATTTCCAGATGACATTTTAAATGTGGCTGAAATGATGGAATTTTTCTCTATAGGGTAGTCTAGAAAACATTGTGGGAAAAGGAGAAAATGCTGGTTACCAGCATTTTCTCCTTTTCCTACAATGTTTTCAAAAGGCTTCTTTATCAGGGTCATTAAGGCTCGGGATTGTGTGGTAAAGGGTGAAATCCCCTTTTCGCAGAGCATGACTTACTTGAACTTCAGCAGCCCTTGTACCCAGTGAAAGTCCCAGTGGTATTTGTGACACTAACTCTAGATTGCTCATGCGGGAATTTGTAGAGCAAGATCTGACTGCACAGAACATAGTATGATCCTGAATCCACTCCACACTGGCCACTTTCCAGGTATCCTGAAAAACAACAACAACAACAAAAAAACCCACCGTCGACATTGCTACATCCACATTCTTTATGTCTGCTTGAAAATGTCTTATTTCATTTATTCAGCTCTATATGCACAAGAGTTGAAAAAAAGGGAGGCTTAAAGGCCCAATAACAGCCAAAAACTCAATACAGGTGTTAAAATGCATTTAGAATTGAATTATACCATTTGAAAGTATGGAAAATATTGCGAAGTTGACAATCTGTTATTGTGTGGCCAGTCCAAGTGTTAGTCGCTGGCAGAAAAAGGAATTTCAAAATCAGGCAAAAGTAAACAAAAGATAGAGTGACTTTGCAGCATTTAACCTAGGTTTGAAATTAATTTCACTGCTAGCTACTAACACTTGGAACAACTTTACAATAACAGATTGTGATCTTCACAATATTTTCCTTACTTTTAAATGGTATGATTTAAATGCATTTTAACACCCGTTTTGTTTACTTTTGGCAGCTATTGTAATTTTAAATAACATTTTATTTCTTTCCAGACTGTTGGTTTTTAAGAAATGCCTACAATCAATAATGGTACTTTATGCAGATATTCAGAAAAAGATGCTGTCAGCCTGAAAAATGAACTACATTCTTGTTGTGATATTTCTGTCCACAGACTGATAAATTTTGTAAGTTGTTGTCATTATTTATTTTTCCCGCTGCCCCACCCCGGCCCAATGTCATTGTTACTGAGCCCTGTAGCTCACTTGGTCACATTTCATGGAAGTGTCATTGGGCATGACACTTCAGAACCCCTTCCTAGTACACTTGAAATCCAGGACATGAATATGTGAGCTGTTGCCATGACATGACTGTGATAATGTTGAAAGCTGCGTAAAATGCCATTCAGTAAATCAGTTGGTTACATACAGGGTTTAAAATATGGGGTGTTGCTGGTTTAAATCCCAAGCCTGGCCAATTTTTGTCTGAGGACTGATGGTAGTCATTTTGAGGGGATTTATTCCTGTCACTGCTGATCATTGTGTGGATGATGGTTATGTGGGACAGCAGCCCGTGGCTTGGGAAATGTAGTGTGCAAAGTACTGGTCAAAGAAACTTCAAAAAAACATGGATAGGTGCCATGGCTGCTGCAATTTAACTGAAATGATGTTGAAATTGGTGTTACACACCATAAAAACTTCATTTCATTCTGCTCAGTATTTACATATGTCAAATCTTTACCACACAACAATATTTAAGACTGGTTTAAATTGTCTGCAAAAGGTCACTGAATGATGCTCAGCAGCCTAAGGGTTAAACTTTGTCTGTGAAAGGGTGGTAAAATTGTGGGAAAAGGAGAAAAAGTTGGTTATCAGCATTTCCTTTTTCTCCCACACTGTTTCCAAAAGCCTGCATCCTCAGTGGTAAATTGTAGGACTTGCATCTGCGCAAGTGGAGATCACAGGTTCAAGCCTTTCTTGACGCACTGGTTTTTACATGGGACTGTCCTTTGGCAAGACGCTTCTGAGCCCAAGCATAGAACAGGTGAAACCCTGGACATACATGAATATGTGACCTATTACTGTGATATGACTGAAATAATGTTGAAAGCGGCATTAAACACTATTCAATCAATTAATCAATCTCTAGTATTAACCCTTCTAGCTCTGAACCCAGATTGAATTTCTTATATCAGATATTTGTAGATCAAGATCAGACTGCAAAAAACATTGTAGTCTGATACTGGATTACACCTTGGGCTACTTTGCCAGATATCCTGACAAAAACAGTCTTGAAACAGCAATATCTGCTTCTTCAGTTTTGCCTGAGAATATCCATTTCATGTATTTATATATAGCACTGTGTACGAGGGTTAAAAAATAGGTTTATTTTTTTATTTTCATACAGATTGTTGGTTTTTAAGGAACATACAATCGGTTATGGACCTCCATACAGATATTCAGGAAGAGATTCTATCAGCCAAGAAATACACACCTTTTTTGTTATATTTCTGACCACAGAATAATTGCTTTTGTAAGTAATTTTTGTCATTTTGTAGCTGCCCTCCCCCTTGCCAAATATCCATTTACAGTTTGCCCTACGTTCTTAACCAATCAAAGGGCCGGATTTCATTCAAAAGTGCTGGATTTAATTCCACACAGACTCAATATATCGCAATGTGCGACCACTTAATTATTAAATGGTTGACCTATATACAAACATTTCGATCCGCTTAACCTGAAGCTCCGCCCACAGTATTTTAGCCGGTTGTTGTACAGTAAAAAAAAATACTACAATGTGTATGCTGTCGTGAAAGAGGCGGGGACTATTGCAACTTACGGGATCCTGAAAAGTTAACTAAAACAAAAAACAAGTATGAACGAGTTACCTTTATATTTTTCTAGGATATATCAAAAGAAATCCAAACACTTTTATCCAGTATTCACAAAACACCGTGATTTTTGCCTTTTACGAAGATGAAGTACAACTGGCAAAATCTTTAAAATTGAAAGCATTTTGAAATTTAAGAATTTAAAATTATGAACATGTAAATGGGTCAAATGAAGGGACAGACAACTTAGTCGATTATCAGACAGCACGTACTAGACACCATTTTATCTTCGGTGCTAGTATAAGCGGGTCCAGTTTCCAAGTGATCAACAGGATAAGGGTTATTGTACTGGTTTATAAAGAAAACAATATGATTAAACATAGAAAGTTCTACGCTGTTTTGAAATTAGTAAATTGAATACATTTTTGAATAAATTCTTTGTAAAATTCTTCGTCGTCAACTAGTCCAAAGAATGTGTCCATGGCTGAATCAAGCGCTTGAGTAAATATGAGCGTAGATCAAGTATAGCGCCACAGACAGTTGTCCTAGATCAGGTTCGGTGTCAAAGGTGACACAATACGACTCAGTGTGCATGTTAGTACCTCTGTCAACCACAAGAGGCGTGGCGACTGCGTTCTCTCTCCGACTTGTATGGCTCTTTTCTCCGAGAGGCTGACTGTCAATTAATTAGAAAGTAGGGCAAACTGTAAGTCAGTTATTGATCGTATATTTCATTTTTAGGGAATTAAATCATCAGTCGGCTTCGCCTCCCTTCAATTTAGTTCCCTAAAAATGAAATATATGATCAATAACTAATACGTGTTAGATGACACTAGTTGTACCACTGATCTTAATAACTCCTTAACCCTTTACCACACAAACTGGACTTAAAATGACCCTGAGAGAGAAGGCTTTTGAAAAGATTGTGGGAAAAGGAGAAAATGCTGGTAACCAGCATTTTCTCCTTTTCCCACAATGTTTTATACCCTTCTATAAACAAATTTTAATGTTTGTGCTACATTTATTTTCTCTCTGTAATTGCTCTCAATTTTGACAAGCCGGGCCACTAGTAGCTCAGTGGTTAGCGTATCTAGGTTGAGGCAAATTTTCTTCCTGGCAATTTTTGACCTCTCACCTCTAATGCATGTGAGAAAAGTAGTCAGTCACTTGGAAAAAAAGTTGTTTCAATACTGGTGTGAGAAAATCAGGAAACACATGCATAGGTGCACTGACCTAAGCTCTTAAAAAGGTGTTAAACTCTTAATACAAACAAAACCAATTTGGACTAGTCTACAATTTTTTCGTTTGGTAAAGAGTTAAGTTTGGTATATCTATTTAGATTCTAATTCCCAGTGGAAATATATTTTTATATGACAGTATGTTAAAGACCCAGTAGCAGTCAAAGTTAAACAGTGGTGGTAAGATTTAATTTAATTTAAAGGTCCAATAGCAGCCAAAAAAACAATGTGGGTCTTAAAATGCATTTGAATTTAAATCCTAACATTTAAAAGTATGGAAAATATTGTGAAGATAGCGATCAGTTATTGTACAGTAGGTCTGAGAGTAAGTCGCTAGCAGAAAAATTATTTTAAGAAATTGGGTCAAAAGTTGCCAGGTCACGCTATCTTTTGTTTACATTTTACCTAGTTTTGAAATTCATTTTCCTGCCAGTGACCAACACTTGGATCAGCTGTTCAATGTATAGGTCCAGTTTTCTGTCTTTAACCCTCTACCACACAGTCTCAAGTTTAACAACCCTGAAGTAGGCATTTGAAAACATTGTGGGAAAAGAAAAAAATGTTGATAACCAGCATTTTCTTCTTTTCCCATAATGTTTTCTGCTCTTTAAAAGTCAATTTTCATGTATTGAGTAATATTTCATTTGTTGTTGACATCCACAAACACATTCTATTTGGAAAAGATTTGAGTGACATTGTCATTTAGTAAAAACTTAAAAGTGAAGAAAACATTGTGAGAAAAGGAGAAAATGCTGGTTACATGCATTTTATCCTTTTTCCGCAATGTTTTCAAAAGCCTTCTTTCTCAGGGTCATTAAAAATTCGAGATTGTTTTGTAAAGCTTTAGCCCCACTTCCTGTACCCAAAAAACAAAGTTTTACCTATTTGTTTTTCTTTCAGGTTGATGCTTTTGAGAAACGACACTAATCCACAATTCATACTGGAACTCTGTGCAGACATTAAGGAAAAGGTACCACCAGCCAAATAATGGTCTACATTCTGCTTCTTTATGCAGACTGATGATTGTTGTAAGTTTTTTGTTGATGAAAATTAGGCCCCAGAATATCCATGTTTCTATCATACCCTAAATTTTACCCTCTTACCCCATGTCTTTGTGTGTGAAATTTATATTTATTCCATGCTTTTCTGTAGTTTATTGGGGGTCCTGCGTGACTCGGTGGTAAATTGTAGGATGTCACTTGCAATCTGGAGGCCACAGGTTCGAGCCTCACTGGATCCACTGGGTTTTTCACGGGAGTGTCCTTGGGCAAGACACTCCAGAGCCCTAGCCTAGTACTGGTGAAACCAAGGAAATACATAAATATGCCACTTTGATATGACTGAAATAGTGTTGAAAGTGGCATAAAAAAACATTAAATCAATCAATCAGTTAATGAATTCTTTAGATTATCGGGAAATAATGGTGGATTATGGTTTGATAATTTCACTGTTTGGACCAGTGAATTTATCAATTGATTAACTCACTGGTACAGAAATATCGAGAGCTGCCCTGTACTGTGCAAGTACCAAGAAAAAAAGGGTTAGAAGCATGAAATGAATAGAATTTTTTTTCAGTGAAAGATCAAAATTTATTTCATCTTGTGAACATCATAATGGTAATATTTTCAGTTGTGGCAGCAGCACCATTCTCGTGGACATTATATGGTAATATTTTCACTTGTGGCTGTACCAGTTGTGAAAATATTACCTATGATGTTCACTGGATGAAATAAATCTCGATCTTTCACTGAACATGCCCCCCCCCCTCCTCTGTTTATTTTATACCTATAAATGATCTGAATAAAATACCAACATAATCTCAAACACAACAGACAAGAAAAGGTTTTCCATATCACAAATGTATTCTATGTAGCTTTTCCCTATCATGCATGTACTCTGTGTAGAGCATTATTGTGCTTATGGACTATACTTTGATGTATTCATGTTTTGCTCAAAAAATGTGCTGCTATTACTTTTGAAGCACAAAAATCCCATTTTAGTCGATTCATAAATACAATCATTGTCTGTTATTTTTCACCTGTCTTTCGCATAAACCGTTTTGACGGAGGGTATGAAAGGAGGATTACAACAGGCTATTTCTGTGTGTTTGGATCTGGTCTTCTTGTGTGCATAAAGAGGTGCAAAGCTGATTCAAACTTTTGGTCTCATCTGATACACACGTCATTACACATGCATGCAACTTGACCTAACATGTACACAGAAAGTGCAGACTTTTGTAAAGTTCAACTTTTAATTCCTTCAGAAATTATTTTTCAAAACATGGTTCCCATACACGCACATATGTGTGTGATTCACGCAATGAGTTGAATAATCACGCACAAAAATATGAAGTGAAACGTGCATGCACACACAGGTTTCAGGGCTCCCGTTGTCGATCACCAGTGGCGCCAGTTGGGACATGTTATCAAGTTTGAAAGTCACTGTCTATCACTGCTTATCAAACTTGGTATCAATCCACTTTTCTAGTGTAAAATTAAAGATTTTGAAGTTACATGCTATTCTTATTGACAAATCTATGTCAAATCATGTGGAAATACTACTCCAAAACTTAACAGGCATGAAAAAAAGATCACTGCAAGAAACGCGAAAATGCATGACACAACAAAAATTGGTTTGAAATCGTCCGATCATAGGCTTTTCAAACTGTCTCTTCAGCTTTAATAATGACTTTAAACAGTAAATTTACATAAATATCTCTATAAAACAATAAGTGAAAGCTAATTAGTGTCTGAATTTGACAGTGAAATGAGAAATTCTACTGGCCGTCAGGCTGTAAGGAAATTATAACAAGCATCTTCTTTTTTTAAATTACCCATATTGTTTTCAAGAGCAGCTGACTGCAGAGTTAGACTCATCAAAACACATTTTCAATACAACAGACCGTTACTGTCCTCCATAGATGCTCTATAATTGTCAATATTAAGGGCACTCCTAGAATTTCTCTTGCACTCCCAAACTTGCATTACAGGGAGCACATGCACTCCCAAAAGAGATGTGAGTGGGAACACTGTCAAAAGAAATAGTTGTAAAACCCGGTTCAGCTGATTTTTAAGACTGTTTTATATATGGGACTAATCTAAAATGTCTACACCCATAGATTTTTTTACCAAAAAAACGAAGTTTTACACACTTGTCCATTTAGTGAAAGCATTTGCAGTTGACATATTAAATGTGCCTCAAATTTTGGGATTTTTCCTTTCAAACAATGGAAAACATTGTCGAGAAAGTAGAAAATGCTGGTTACCAGCATTTTTTCTTTTCCCACAATGTTTTCAAAAGTCTTCTTCAGGGTTGTTAAAACTTGGGATTATGTGGTTAAGAATTACTCTTTACCAGAAGACTAAATTCTAGACTTTTTAAAAATGAAAGCCTTGACGGACAAAACAAGAAATATCTTTGAAAAAGATAGACAGCATAAGAGGTACTGGAATATGAATATTGAAACTCTTTTGTGAAGTACAATAATAAAAGTAACCTCATGAGCAATTGTGTCTTTTTCCTCACTGTTTTTCATTTTGTTGAAAAGTAGTATTGGAGGAAAGAATCATTCTGTACTGTGTTATTTTGCCATGGTATGAAATAACTATGAATCAAGGCCTCAGGGTATGGACTAGCAAATTCAAAGTATTTGCAGACAACAGATTTAAAACTGGGAAAAGGAGAAAATGCTGGTTACCAGAATTTTCTCCTTTTTACACAATGTTTTCAGAAGACTTCTTTCTTAGGATTGTTAAAACTCCTGATTGTGTGGCAAAGGGTTAAAATGTGTAGGTATGGTCGTAGCCCTGGTGTCACCATCTGCATCAACATCATAGTGCAAAACTTTGACATTTTATAATATCTCTCTTATTACTGAAGAGAGTTACTCCAAACTCAGAAAAAGTTTTAACAAACCCATACATCAGGGGCAGATTACTGTCGAAGTAATTTTGACACATTTATGCCCCTTTTATGACTTGGAATTTTCACTGAAAATCAAGAGGCTGCAGCACAGCTGCAGCACAGCATTCAGGCACCAGCATACGGTACTCTTGTGAAGGTTTTGTCATCATGTGTTTGACAAACTCTTGCTGCTTTCAAAAATCAGTAAGTGTTAATAACAAACTCTGGCTAATTGAATTTTTGAGGTTTGGAGGTTGATCCAGTTAGCAAAAATTTTTTTTACTGTAACATGCTCCATTTCGTTAGTGATGGTATAACTGTTATTGCATAACAAACGATAAATACATTTTCAATTATGATGAAATAGTGATAGGCCCTATAGCTTGGTAGAGTGGCAAACTATGGTTTTGCAAAAAATACCAACTCCAGCAATTTTTTTTTTAACTCTTTCACTTCTAATGACGACTTGAGTAGCTTTTCAGGACGGTGTAGATCAAGATCAGACTGCACAGAATGTGCAGTCTGATCTTGGATCTACACCGTCAGCTACTCTGTTTTTAAACTATGACAAAAGTTGTTTTCGATAGCAGTGGAAATGTATTTTTAGAACTCAAAAAAAAAAAGTGGAACTTCCGGAGTTAGTAGAGAAAGAGTTAAAGGGGGGTTCAATATTTGGTTTAGCCCTTTACAACACAATCCTGAGTTTAACAACCCAGACGAAAAAGACTTTTGAAAAGATTGAGGCAAAAGGAGAAAATGCTGGTAACCAGCACATTCTCCTTTTTTCCACATTGTTTTATACTCTTCTTAAGGCGAATTTCCGTTTTTCAGTCATGTTTAATTTGTCGTCTTCAATTGTTTTGAATAGTATGTCGTTTGGTGAAGAGTTAATGCGCCTTAAATATTTACAATACAATCCCAACTTTTATCCGGACATGACAGGGTAGACTTGAAAATATTGTGGGAAAAGGAGAAAAATGCTGGTAACCACCACTTTTTTCCCCTCTTTCCTCTGTTTTCTACCCTTTCACAGACAAACCCAATAATTTAAGCCAATTTGAGTTTGTTGTCTAGAAATGCTTTCAATTTTGTTGTTTAGGATAGAGTTAAAACTCCTTTTTAAGCCCCTTTAATTGTATATGAGCCATGCTCTTTGAAAAGGGGGCTTAATGCATCTACAAAAAGTATCGACCCAGGTCAGCCTGCGCAGTCCACGCAGGCTGACCTGGGCCGAAACTTTTCACTATTAGATAATTTTCTGTATGTCAAAGGACCATTCTACCTCATTATACAGAAGGTTGTTAGACAATGGATTTTATGGATCCATGATCATGTGATGACTTGCTTAGTATCATGCATTATGTGAATGCAGAAAGCCCCCTTTTGCCAGAGCAAGCCTCATATATTTGTATTACTGATTAATTAGATATAATTTTTGTCTTTGCAGATGTATAATTTGACCAGTGAGATGCTTATCTTGAGGTAAGAGTTACCATACATAAGGTAATCAAGCTTCACACTTTGAAAACAATCATGCAGTAGTACCAACCTAGACTGGTAATGTGAGTACCTTGTACCAGTTAGTATTGTTGATCAAACAGCTGATTGGACAGCCAGGTGTTTTTGCAGATTTTTATCTGATTAGTCCTCTGAACATGAGCCTCAATAAATGAGCCATACTCTGAGAAAATGGGGTTTAACCCTTTCCCAAACGACAAATTTTGGACTAGACCAAATGGAAAGAGTTTGGAGACGACAATTTTAAATTTGATGAAAATGGCAGAAAGGTCTCAAAACGGGTAGAAAACACTGTGGGAAAAGGAGAAATTGCTCGTTACGAAAAATTTCTCCTTTTCCCACAGTGTTTTCAAAAGACGTGTACTGCAGACACGTGAAAACCAGGGCTTGTTTGGGAAAGGGTTAAGCTATTCATGACATAATTATGTATTCACAAGATCCATTTTTGGCTAACAACCGACTGAATCATGAGGTAGAATGGTCCTTGGAAATGTGGAAAATTTATAAATGGTGAAAAGTTTCGACTGTGCAGGCTGACATGTGTTGATACTTTTTTGCACATGCATTAAACCCCCTTTTCACAGGTTCAAATGGAACAATAAAAACAAAAGCAATCACCTGAACATTGCAAGCAATTAACCCTTTACAGCACAGAGCTGCCTTTTAACCCTTTACCAGACGACATTTTAGCTTTGCCCAAATTGAAAGCATTTCAGACGACAATTTCAGTGTGGCTCAGATGATGCAGCTTTACTTTGATAGGGTAGAAAACCTTGTGGGAAAAGGAGAAAATGCTGATTACCAGCATTTTCTGCTTTTCCCACAATGTTTTCAAAAGGCTTCTTTCCCAGCGGTGTTAAAAGGCAGTAAAGGGTTAATAACCCTGGGAAAGAAGCCTTTTCAAAACATTATGGGAAAAGGAGAAAATGCTGGTAACCAGGACTTTCTGCTTTTCCCACAATGTTTTCTACCCTATCAAAAAAAAAACATTGTGGAGAAAGGAGAAAATGCTGGTAACCAGCATTTTCTCCTTTTCCCACAATGTTTTCTACCTTTCCCAAATCAAATTTTAATTTTTGAGTCACCTTTATCTTGTCGTCTGCAAATGCTTTCAATCTGGACTAGTATAAAATGTTGTTGTTTGGTAAAGGGTTAATGTGATAGTTTCATAAATAATGGGTATAATTGCTCATGACTCTTATCCAGCTGAAAAAAAAAAAGAAATGACACCTTCAAAATGATAGTATAAACCCAAACTTTCCTTTTTCACATTTCTTGGAGGAGAAATATCTCATTATTGGACAGTGTAGATTCAAGATCATACTGCTCATTCTGTGCAGTCTGATCTTGATCTATGCTGTCCTCAAAAGGTCATTGAGTCGTGCTTAGCAGCCTAAGGGTTAATTTTACAGTGGACATACTAGTCATGTTGGTACTGAATTGCAAATATTCTGGTCCATCCGGGTAATGATGCATGGAGTGGATGGGGCTAGGGATAAATTTGAAATAAGGGGTAACATCATTCTTTGCTCAAATGTCATCAGTTAAGATTTTTGAATTTATGCAACCAGCTATGTTAAAATCCAGCCATAAACACTTTTGTTGAACTCAACATCCAAGTTGCTTTTAAAGTGATACAAAACTGTTGAAATCAAACATTTTTGGTCATACCTCTGTTTTGCTGGGAGACACGTGTGGAAGATTAAAGAGATCATTTAAATTCTATGCTATAGTAAGTTTTTTTTTCATTGTCATTAAAAAAAAAACAAGTGTATAAATGTAATTATCAAATTTTTATCTATTAATATACTTTTGGCAGTTTTCCAAAAACAAGGCCTCTATATTTCTTGTGCTGATTGTTTCAACCTGGGAGCAGAAGCCAACCTGCAAAGCATTTTCTCCTTTTCCCACAATGTTTACTAAGGCTTCTTGCTCAGTATAATTAAAACAGGGGGTTGTGTGGTAAAGAGATGAACAGAGTCCTTATTCACCAAGCAGACTCAAGAATATTCCTTGTCCAATTCTCAAGAATTTTCTAGATTTAAAAGTAATACAATTTCTGACTGGCTAAACCAGATTTGGTTTAGCCAGTCAGAAGTTGTGTTTCTTTCAGATCTAGAAAATCCTTCAGCATGAGACTAAGAATATTCTTAACTAGAAGGCCCTGAAGGGCCTGAATATGCTCTACTGGCAGGGAATGCAGACTTTATCATGTAAACAAGAATTGGAAATTTTCAACATGAAATGGCTACTTTTCCCACATTGTTTCTTCGATTTTTTTTTCAAAATCAATAGGGTTGAAGCTACTGATGAGATAAACAAACTGTGTGATTTTCATGAAAATCTGACCAGAAATACAGACTTTATTGCGTAAACAAGAACAGAAAATTTAAATTTTCAACTTTAAATGGCTACTTTTCCCATACTATTTGTTGGATTTTTTTCAAAGTCGATAGGGTTGAAGCTATTGATGAAATAAACAAACTGTGCAAGTTTCACGAAAATCTGAAGTTATTTGCAGACTTTATCGCGTAAACAAGAACTGGAAATTTTCAACTTGAAATGGCTACTTTTCCCATACTGTTTGTTGGATTTTTTTCAAATTCGATAGGGTTGAAGCTATTGATGAGATAAACAAACTGTGCAAGTTTCATGAAAATCCGGCAACAAATGCAGACTTTATCGCGTAAACAAGAAAAAGACTAACAGACAGACGGACGGACGGACAGACGGACGGACGGACGACGGAAACCCCGCCATGACATAAGCTCTGCTGGCTTTCAGCCAGTAGAGCTAAAAATGGTTTGTGAATTTGGACCCACAAATATGATGCTGTCACAAATGGCAGATCAAGACAACCTTGAGCAGTCTATATAAGGACAGCTGTATTTCATTAGCAAAGTCAGCCATATGCATTCTTGGCTTTTCTGTCAAAAGTGAAGTAATAGAAACAATCACATGTAAGGACATAGCCGATAAGAAAAATCTTCAAAAAATTATGTCATTGATTTTATTTTTCCCAGATTGCAGAGATCAAGATCAAGCTGCATATTGTACATCATACTAGTATGTTCTTTGATTTATGCCGTTTGTTGCTTTATTCTTGACCATGGCAACAGAGTGTTCATTTCTTTAGTGTCAAAAAAAAAGTCAGTGTTATTATTTTGCAGTGAGAGGTAATAGATACAAGTACTTTGGTACTTTGCTCTTGAATCGATAAATGAAAAAGTCACTGTGGCCATGACATGCTAAGACGTTGAGGATTCAAACTCCTAATCATATGTTAAAGTTTTAAAAACTTAAATCCATCTTAACTCTTTACCAGACAACAAAATTTTAGACTGGCCCAAATTCAGAGCAGTTGCAGATGACAAATTAAATGTAGCTCATGTGATAGAATTTGTGTCTGAAAGGACAGAAAACATCATGGGAAAAGCATTTTCTTCTTTTTCCACCATGTTTTCAAAAGTCGAATTTTTCACAGGCATTAAAACTCGTCATTGTGTGGTAAAGAGTTAAGGGCCTTAAAGTTTTCAGATTACAAATTAAGTTTGGGTGGGTTAAGTAATGGGATTCCTCAGCTGGTAGAAAACATTGTGGGAAAAGGAAGGACTTTTTACCAACATTTCAACTGGACTGTTGTCAAAGAAAACACCCAAATATTCTCATAGCCCTGTTGTCAGCTCTACATTGGTCATCCTCATTTGAAAAATTGACATTTTCTGATATCCCTGCATAGTCTGGTAAGGGAGAGATTAATTGACATTGTCACACTGATTTTGAAAAATGTCCTATCATCGTAATACACATAGGCAAAACTTTGTCCCTCTAAGATTTTTTTTTAAATTTAGTTTCAAGTGTATTTATATGTCTGATTTTGAAAGTGTCCCTTTTTCTGTAAATTCATGGAACTAGGGCTGAAACGAGTACCCAAGTACCCATTGGTAAGGTACAAAATTGTCAGTACAGTAAAACGGTACTAATTCACTAACGCTAAAAACGTTAAAACTGGAGTTTGTTTGGTAAAGGGTTGAGTGAGGTATGATATTTTGTATGAATTTCTTTAAATTGTCAATACATGTACATGCCTGAACAATTCTGTTTGGTGAAATTGTAAAAATAGTTCATTATACCTTTAACTCTTTACCAGACGACAAAATTTTAGACTGGCCCAAATTCAAAGCATAATTGCAGGCCAAAAATTAAATGTGGCTCAAATTACAGGATTTGTTTCTGAAAGGTTAGAAAACATTGTGGGAAAAGGTGAAAATGCTGGTTACCAGCATTTTCTCCTTTTCCCATGATGTTTTCAAAAGTCTTATTTCTCAGAGGCATTTAAACTCGTCATTGTGTGGTAAAGAGTTCAAGTCTCCTTGTTTCTCTACTGGGTTAACATTTTATATGGATGCTTGAACATCATGCCTTTCCATATTGACAATGCTGATGATCTTGCTCAGCTCAATCGCACATAAGCTGCATTTTGCCTCTTAGTTTATTTAGAAGTAAATGAAATGTTTCTAAACATCACTCAATGTTGCCGTGAAATATCTGCTTTAATTTTTTCCAAAAGAAGCAGACATCCAAATTATGTTAAGCAATATAATCTTCTTGTATATAGATGTGGGCACCAGTCCTGGGTACTTGCAGGTTTTCGTCATATGGGTATCTGTGTACAAAATATTTGTGCTCGTTTCAGCCCTACATTGGACCATTGTCCCCTCAACAGCATTTTATATGCCAGCTTTCTTTTCACAGCTACTGACTAATATTTTGTGAGGTATTCTGGTGAGAGCAGCCTTAAATTCACAGGGTATGGACAAAAGCCAAATACCTCAAATAGAAAAATGGAAAAAAAGACCGATTATATTATGATATTATATTATTATGTATCTTCAGACTTTTTGGCTTTCACTGTATGTTTATGAAAAATGAGACCTAGACACTAAAAAGTAAAAACCAGTACTATGTTGTATTTTCAATTTTTTTTGAGAACATTGTAAAAAGCAGTTACTGCTTATTCACTCTTTCCCAAGCAACAAAAATTTGAAGTTGTCCGAATTGAAAGCATTTGTAGACAACAATTTATATGTAGTAGATATTATTGCTTTTTGGATGTGGAAGGGTGGAAAACATTGTGGGTAAAGAAGAAAATGCTGGTAACCAGCATTTTCTTCTTTTCCTACAGTGTTTTCAAAGGTTTTCTTTATCAGGGTCATTACTGAATTGTATGATTAATGTTTAAATGCCTCTGCTTGTATTTCTGCATTACCTTTCCCATCATTTATTCTTAACCCTTAAACTGCTGACAAATAAAAGGAAAATTTCCACTCAGTAGTAAAATCCCAAATATTGCGATTTCAAAATTTATTTCACTGGAAAGAAAATACCATATTGGACAGTGTAGATCAAAGATCAGACTGCATGTTTTGTGCATTCTGATCTTAATCTACACTGTCTGCCAAAGCACTCCCAGTGTCGCTTAGCAGTCTAAGGGTTAGATTTTGTAGGTCAAAAGTTGTTGCTCATATAATGTGTTCACATAAATATTTAAAACAACTATCATTGATGTCTCAGGTCTCTTGAAAAGCAAGGAAATAAGAAGAAGTTATTTATCAACTCATATGCCAAAATAGTTTTTTAGCTCCACTGGCCGAAGGCCAGCGAGCTATTGTCATAGCGTTGTGTCCGTCGTGCGTCCGTCCGTCCGTTCGTCCGTGCGTGCGTCCGTAGACTTTTTCTTTAAAAAACTTCTCCTCAGAAACTATTGACTGGATTTTTACCAAATTTCACAGGAATGTTCCTTTGGTGGTCCTCTTTCAAATTCCTTCAAATAATTGTGTTCCATGAAGAATTCTGGTTGCCATGGCAACCAAAGTAAAAAACCTTTAAAAATCTTCTCCTCCCAAACCGCTATTTGGATAGCATTATTATTTTGCAGGAATGTTCCTTAGATACAGGTTTACAGAATTCCTTTAAAAAAAAATGATCTGTCAAAAAACATGGCTTTTATGGGAGACTCATTTTCCTTTTATGGTATAAAGTAAAATCTTTGAAAAATTTCTTCTCTAAAACTATTCATTGGATTTCATTGTTGTTTTGCAGGTAAGTTCCTATGGTGGTTGTCTGCCAAATTGTTTCTATGGTGGTTGTATACCAAATTCCTTTTAAAAAAATGATACACCTAAAAACACATTTTTTTATAGACAAGGCTTATATTTCAAAAAAATGTTCTTCTCCAAAACTATTTATTGTGTTAGTTTTATCAACTAACAAAGAAAAAGGAAGAAAATTGGATTGACTTGACCTAGTCAGGGCTGTCCTATTTAAGCCCACACATTTTCCTTGGTATTAAGATCACAATTTACTCCAATGATATGCTATTAGTTAGTACTAGTAATAAAATATCACTGGCCATAAATAAGATAAAAGCTTGAGCACCTTTCACAACTTGAGCTTTTCAATTTTGCCTTATTACTAAGCCTGAGTAACCATGCCAAGATAAAAAAGAAAAAGTATTTTAATAACAAAACCCCCATGTTGTAGGTACTTTATAGTCCTTTTGATATAGAACAAGAGAACCTCTGCACTTTTATTAGTCCTGGTAAAGGTTTGTTGACCTACTAATGAGTAAATGCAGAGTGGACAGAGAAGGGGTGTAAATCCTGGTGACCTGGTACACAGTGGGACAGGGCTTTACATTTGTGATAAGGCATTAATGTTACCCAGTCAAACTGATCCCGCAACTTCAGTACACCAGAATTAATCTGTGCCCTGGAGCAGGATATTTGATTTATGTAAATGCATTTGTAGACCATTTTGTGTTGTTTGCCACAGAAGACATTCTAACTGTGAAAAGTTGATTATTAGGGATTAGGTGTTCATTGTATGCCAGCATATTTCATTCTATCTGGTGTATTGATGTAAGTTGATCTATATTGCTATAACATTCATTCATTTGCCCTCCTAGCTGTTCTTTTAGATTACCCCTTTACCACACAATCACAACTTTTAACGACCCTGAGAAAGACATATTTTCTATATTTTGATGTTTCCCCACCCAAAATGGTTTGTGAAAGGACCTGTTGCAGACAACATATCTTCAAATTAGTATGACATATATAAAAAAGGATAGAAATTATTGTAGGAAACTAAGAAAATGCTGGTTACCATTTTTTTCTTCTTTTCTCGCAAGTTTTTTCCATACCTTTTTTCTTTAGTGAGCTAAAATGCAGGATTGAATGGTAATTGTTAAAAACTTCTTTTCGCCATTATAGAAATATCAGGCCTGTGGAGCGATACAGGCGCTCAAGCGCCTCTAGTTTTAATTTGCTAGAACATGAAACCAATCATTCCAACCAAAATGAGTCTGCAAATATGAGGATATATAGTCATTCCTCATAATACATCACTTTATCAAATAACATGGGGCTTTTGGTCATGGTGCTTTTGTCCACCCAAAATCGCAGTGCATGTATCTGTCTTTTATTGATTAGCTCACACGAGCACAAAGTGCTCAAAGGGAGCTTTTGTGATCTAGCATGCAGTCCGGCACCTGTCTGTCCATCTGTTAGTCCACAATTACAACAATGACTTATCAAAAACTACCATGTCAAATGAAATTAATTTCATGTGTAAACCACTTATAGCAAGGGGAACAAAAGTTGTTCAAACAATCTGGGTCACCTGACCAATATTGCCACAAGTATAAAAAGACAGTAAAAAAAACCCATAAAAATGTCCCAGTGAAGTAAGATGGTATAAAACTTGGCACAGATAATTAGTAACAAGGCTACTACAAAGGGTGTCCATATAGCTACTATAAGTTGGCTTTAGGCCAGTTTAGGAGAGATTGCACTTTGGGGCTTTTATGCTTTTTACACTTGTTATTTTGGAAACTTGGAAGATCTTCTTGTCTTGAAATGAAAGGTCTAGAATGTTGATGTAGCATCATAGGATGGACCTCTATCAAAGTTGTTCAGATTGTGTTACAATTGTCAAAAATGACCCAAGCCGGGAGTCAACAGGTTAAACACAGAATAATATAAGGAAACCGTGAAAGGTCTTTTTGTTGGAACCCAAAGGCTTGAGATGGTTGATATTTGATATGCAGCTAATTCATGGGATGTCCTTTTTCCACATTCAAATTGTGGCCCGTGTTGTCAAAAATAGCCCCACCCTCAGAGTCACATGTTTTATAGAAGTTATATTGTTATACATAATTAGAGAAGTTTAAAGATCTTCTTTTCTGAATTCCAATGACCAAGAGTTTTTATATTTAGTGTGCAGCATCATAGGATGTTCCCTTATCAAAGCTGTTCAAATTGTACTGTCTTGGGTCAAGTATGGCCAGGGGATGGGGGGTGGGGCTCACATATTTAGAACAAAATCCAAATTTTACATCAAACTCTTTTTGTCAGAACTTACGTGGTGGAGAGGGTTTATACCTGGTATTAACAATCATATGATCATTTCTGTGGCTGAAGATAAGGGTCAAGTTCACCATTACTAAATATAGGTAAAGATACAGAATCAACAATAACTCTTGGTCTTGATAATATGCAGATGACACACATCCCTTTATTGTATGCCTGAGGTAAATATCAAAGTCTCTGTTACTAAAAGCAGACAATGTGGAATCTGCAACATCTTCTTTCTATGGACCATAAGTAGGAAACTTCACATAGTGACAGGTCTTGAAATTTAGATTATGCAAAATGTTAGTTTAAGGCAAACCTATTTGAGTCATACTCAGAGAAAAGGGGGTTTAATGCATCTGAGAAAAGTATCATCCCATATCGGCCTAGGCAGCACCTTTCGCTATTGGTCAATTTTCTGTATGTCCATGAACCATATCTACCTAATGATTCAGTCTGTTGAAAGACAAGATGGATTTTACGGGTCCATAATTATGTGATGACTTGCTTGGTATAATTTATCACAGAGATGCATTAAATCCCCTTCTGCCAGGGTGTATCTCATTTGTTTTTAGCTCACCTGAGCATGAAGTGATGAAGGTGAGCTTTTGTGATTGTGCTGTGTTCATCATCAGTTGTGCAGTCTTCAACAATTACCTTGTGTGCACTCTAAAGGACACATTTTCAGTCCATTAGACCATTACTCATGAAACTTGGCCATAATGTTTGTCTTGATAAAATCTTGGACAAGCCTATAATTGGGTCAAGTTGGATAAAGTAGGTCACTGGGCCAAATCATTGAAAAACACACTGTGTGCACTCTAGAGGCCACATTTTCAGTCTGATCCTCATGAAATGTGGTCAGAATATTTTGTCGTGATGATATCTCAGATGATTTCCAAAATGGGTCATGTCAGGTCAAAACAGGTAACACCTCCAAATCGTAGAAAAGCCTTGTATGCACTCTACAGGCCACATTCTCAATCCAACACTCAGAAAAATTAGAAAGTTTGTCTTGATGATATCTTGAACAAGTTTGAAATTAGGTGACATATGCTCAACAAGTAGGTCACAGGGCAAAATCAGAGGAAAACCTTGGCACTCTAGATAGAAGCCACATTTTTAGTCCCATACGCATACAAGTTTGTAAGACTGTTTGTCTTGATGATATCTTGGACAATTTTGAAATTGGGTCATGTAGAGTCAAAAAGTAGGTTACTGGGCCAAATCCTGGAAAAAACTTCTGTGCATGCTAGGGGGCCACTTTTTCGGTCGGATATTCATGAAACATGGTCAGAATGTTTGTGTGGATGATACCTTTGACAAAGTTGAAAATGGTCTCATTGGGTCAAATCTTAGCTAGAAAAACCTTGTATGCACCCTGTAAGTCACATTTTCAGTCTGATAGTCATGAAACTTGATCCTGTAGGTCACATTTTCAGTCTGATAGTCATGAAACTTGGTCATAATGTTTTGGTCTAATATCTAGTAACAGTCTAAATTTTAGTCATGCCAAGTCAAAATATAGGTCACTGGGACATGTCTGAGAAAAACCTTGTGCTGACTATAAGAGACCACATTTTCAGTCATAAAAATTGGTTGGACTGTTTGTCTGGATGAGATATCAGACAATATTGAAAGTGGGTCTTGTCTGGTAAAAAAGAAGGTCACAGGGACGAATCTTAGAAAAACCTTACGTGCATGATAGAAGCCACATTTTCAGTCTGATACTCATGAAAGATGGTCAGACTGTTTGTCTTGATATCTCTGACAATTGCAAAAGTAGGCCATGTCAGTCAAAAAGTAGGTCACTAACATTAATGTATTTTACATCATCACAACTGGGATCTCTTCAGCTTTATCAATCCTAGATGGCTTTACCCAGATGAGCGCTTAAGGGCCAATAGCTAAGTGTAGAAGTAGTAAAATGGTAGAAGATTCATCTTTTGCCAGTTGCATGTATAATTTTAGCTTTACCTTACTTTCGTGAGCGATGAAGTATGTTGTGGTTTTCTTGATTTAATTGTGATTTTCTTTTTATGGCAAGTACTGTAGCCCTTTTCTATAGGAGACGGCATTCTATTGGGACCAAGACGATGATGAATCCTGGTGATCCAGCACATAATTTGCCTTTAGGGACACACTATGTTTTGCTCACCTGCTCATTCTAGCATGTCAGCGGCCTGACCATGCACAAACGTGGTAAGAGGGAACAATACAGGCAATATTTGGCACATCACTTGCAGCCAACTTAGGGTACTCTGTCCCAAACCAGGGCTTAGCCTGGAAGGTCTTTGGTCATTACATGCAATCCGCCTTCTGAACTGGGACAAAACCTGGACAACATTGGGCGTATGGGACTGTAAACCCTCATTTAAGGGAAAAAACACCTCTGGTTTCTCCTGGTTACATGTAACTCTTCGCTCGGAGGGACAAGGACCATCACTGTGACTTTGAGAATTAGGGTATCAATAAGATCCTTGGGTTAATCATAAGTACAGATTTTCAGTTGGTGAGCACTATGGTAAGTTTAGATTGAAATCTTCCCAACTTCTATTTGTATAGATCTCTGCTGAAAACCAAGACTGTTACCCCTTAGAGAGTCAAGTACAGCTTCAAGCTACCATTTAGGAGTTTAGATCAAGAACAGACTACTGAACATGCAGTCTGATCTATGATACACTGTCTGATATTGTTAGGTATTCTGGTACATGTAGCCTAACTGAAGACACATTACATCTGTTCTTTTTATTGATTTTAAGTTCCACTATATATAGGCAGGCACTTAAACCCACTTAAACCCTTTCCCAAAGAATAATTGACCCTTTACCACACAGCAAAAATTTAGACCTATCCATTTTGAAGGAATTTACAGACAACAATTCAAATGGTTTTCAAATCATAGTATTTGTTCTTGAATGGGGAAAATGAGAAAATGCTTGATACCGGTATTGTCTGCTTTTCTCACAATGTTTTCACAAGCTTTCTTTCTCATGGTCATTAAAATTTGGGATTGTGTGGTAAAGGGTCAAAGGTTCCACCAAGCTGAAAGAATTTGCAGATGACAAAATTTGATTCCAATGATTGGTTTAACCCTTTCCCAAACGACAAATTTTGAACTGGTCCAAATTCAAAGAGTTTGCAGATGACAATTTTAAATTTGATGAAAATGGCAGAAAGTTATGAAAAAGGGTAGAAAACACTGTGGGAAAAGGAGAAATTGCTCGTTACGAGCAATTTCTCCTTTTCCCACAGTGTTTTCAAAAGACTTGTACTGCAGACACGTGAAAACCAGGGCTTGTTTGGGAAAGGGTTAATCTTACAAGACAAAAGGAAAACAGAAAATGCTGTGTACCCTGGACTTTTTTGCAAATGTCTTCCCCCAGAATGAAATGCTGATCATTATTTCAAAAATGGTTATGTGGGATAGCAGCCAGAAGAATATTGTGCAAGGTACTGGTAAAAGAAACTCCATGACAGCATGGATAAGTGCACTGGCCACAGAGATATTTAAGTAATGTTGAAAATGACATTTAAGACCATACCAACAAAACAATCAGGGTAGGAAAAAAAGCGTTCACATCTCACCTTAGCATGATGTGCTCAAGGAGAGCTTTTGTGATCATGCTGTGTCTGTCATGTATCATCATGCAACTTTAATTTTGTGTAGGTTCTAGCGCTGACATTTTCAATCCATCTTAAAACTGGGTCAGAATGTTTATCTTGAGAATATTTTGGTCGAGTTTGAAATTAGGTTCTGTCTGGTCAAATCTTTGAAAAACTTTAAACACGCACTAGAAAATGAAATGGTCAGAATGTCTTTCTTAGACAGTTAAAAATGGGTAATGTCAGGTCAAAAAGTAGGTCACCTGGTCAAAACTTTTGAAAAACCTTGTATACTGTCTAGAGGCCACATTTACTGTCTTAAAAATTGGTAAGAATGTTTATCTAGATGACACCTCTGACCATTTGAAAATGGGTCATGTTGGGTCAAAAAGTAGATCACTGGGTCACATCTTAGAAAAACTTGTCTATGCTCTTGAGGCCACATTTTCAGCTTGTAACTCATGAAAGGTTAACAGAATTTTTGTCGATATAATATCTTAGATGTGTTAAGAATGGGATCAAGTCAGATCAAAAAGTAGGTCACTAGGTCAAATCTTAAAAAAAAAAAAAAAAAATTAACAGTCCATTTCTCATGAAAGTTGGACATAATTTTTGTCTTGATATCTAGGACTTGTTTGAGAACGGGACACCTCGGGTCAAAACATAGGTTACAAGGTCAAATCTTTGAAAAATCTTGATTTCAGTCCAAACTCATGAAATTTGATCAGCATGTTGTCTATATGATATTGCACCTAAGACTGAAAAAAGGTCATGTCAGATTAAAAAGTAGGTCATTGATCTTTGACAGATCTTTGAAAAACCTTGTGTACACTCTAGAGATTACATTTTCAGTCCAATGCTTTACAAAATTGGTCAGAAAGTTTGTCCTCACTCACCTCTGACCATTGTTTCGACAATGGCTGTGTGGGAAAGCAGTCAGTGGCTTGGAAAGAATATTGTGCGAAATACTGGAAAAAAAGAAACTCCAGGAAAGCATGGATAGGTGCACTGACTAGCGCGATATAACTGAAATAATGTTGAAAACGGCGTTAAACACCGTACAATCAATCAATCAATCAGAAAGTTTGTTTTGATGATATCTCAGATGATCTCTAAGATTTGTTGTTGAGGGTCTACAAGTTGGTCACTTGTATAAATCTATAGATCACAGTCCACTCTGATGCTCATCAGACTGGGTCAGAATATTTGTCCTGGTATCATAAACATTTTTGAAAATTGGTAAGTCTGGTAAAAAACAAGATCTTAATGTCATATCAGAGAAAAACATTGATCATACTTTATATTGTGTTCTCAAAGGTATATAAGCTCAGGTGAGCAAATCAGGGCCATCATGGGCTTAATCAGGGCCATCATGGGCCTTATGAGGGCCATCGTGGCCCTCTTGTGTGGGAAAGGGTTACAGGTAACATGGTCAAGCTTATATGGTGAACTCCTCTTATAGCGATGGTCATTTTACATAATTACCAAAATCAGGTGAAAAAAGACAAACCTTGCTAATAATCAGATGTCTTCTTTAATTAACTTCATCCTTAAAATGCCTGTAAAAATAGATGTTTTTGATAACATTTATGCTGTCACATTCAAAAGTATCAAGGAGGGAAGTTCAGAAAGTACACATCTCTTTGAATAGGTTGGATTTTGAAGGCAATAATTGTAAACATCAGAATCTTGTTGATAATGCAATGAGAAACCAGCCTTTCAGTGTTAAATGATTTTGTTTTGTGATTCAAGCAGTGTCTTACATTTGTGATTGTAGTTTCTCTGAAACAGTACATTCATGGCTCATTATAATTTCTTTTGAATGAAAAACAAGGACAAATATAGAAATGTTTCATGGTTTGCAAATTTGAAAACTGAAATATGAGCATCAAATATGTTCTTTATCAGCATAAAGACATTTATCCTTCAACTAACCGTATATCCATTCAATGACTTAATGCGATGTTTATTTTTAATATACCAAAGATATTTATAGAATAGCATGTAGAGGCGAAACTACTTTCGACCTTAAAAATGGCCTCTTGTTGACATTTTGTCAATATACTAATCTATGAATGAAAACATAAACAGTAAAATATCAGACGTTTAAAGATACATCCTTACAACCAGAGAGAAAAAACACTGTTAAACTTGAAAGAGTGTAGAATGGCTCAGAATTTGGTCAGCTGTGTAAACATAGATAAACTACCAATACATCTAGTGTACTACCAAGAGATCTAGTGTAAGGGATAGAAATCTCAAGGGTTTGTCCTCATAACACTGGAAACAACAACATTGATTTCCTTTGAAAGCTGCAAAAAACCGAAAAGCATTTTCTATCCGTTGTAATCTGTGTAACCTTGCAGCCATCAGGAGCAACATTTGGCATGAGATCTAAGAATTATGACAGATTCGTAAAATAAAGATGAAATCGGTTGAAACTGGCTGAAAACAAGTATAGATGTACATGTACCTTTAAAAATAAATACTATAGATACATGTGTTGCTGTATATCAAAATGATAATTGTCTCACCAAGGCTGGACAATCATCAATTCTCCAAACCTGGCTCGATTTTTTTGATATAAAACAACACTATGTACAGACATATTAAATGAGATGATGAAGAGAGGGGTGGAAGGTCATTCATGGGTTGTCAACCGTCTCAATTTCTTTGTCACAATTATTATTGCTTGGTCTTGACACCTCTATAAAATGATAAGACGCTGCTAATTATTGCCATTTTGATTAAGTTTGACACCATGACAAAATGACATTGTCATACAAGAAACATTGTTAACTAGTGTTAATGCTAAAACCTATTCTATTTACAATGAAATATAGAAGGGTTGTCAGATTAACTTCATATAAAGCATTACATCTTTACATTTTATACCATTATAAGTGGAGTTCACTATACCATTACCCCATGGAAACATTTTCGACTACACTTACTTGTATGGGGCTAAAGTTACGAGGATCAAATTTATATGAGCCATGCTCTGGCAAAAGGGGGCTTAATGCATCTTCGTGATGGATAATACCGAGCAAGACATTACATAATCATGGATCCATAACAGCCACTTTTTTCAACAACCAACTGAATCATGGGTAGAATGGCCCTATGAAACGTAAAAATTGACCAATAGCGAAAAGTTTTGGCTGAAGTCAGGCTGTGTAGGCTGACATGGGTTGGAACTTTTTGCAGATGCATTATGCCCCCTTTTCACAGAGCATGGCCCATAAACATGTATCATACCTTAAGTGAAGAGACAATTGTGTGAAAATACATCTGGACATATGAAATGATTGCTCACTTCGAATGGCTTGTCTGTTTGCCACAGCAGGGGCATCCCAGTTGAGCTTTTTTCATTTTAATATTCCTGTACATAAAGCAGTGTTCATAATGAACCTATATGATTGCTCATCATGTATCAATCTATCCATCAACAATAACATAAATGACTTCATAAACTGAAATTTTGATTAAAAACTTCAAATGCCAAGTGGAACAAAGTAGCTTAACTTGTTACCAAATGACAAAATTATAGACCTACAATGTAGGTCCAAATTGAAAGTATTTGCAGATGGAAAAATGAATTTGACTCAAAAATTGGAATTTGTTTGGGAAGGGTAGAAAACATTGTCAGAAAAGGAGAAAATGCTGGTCACCAGCATTTTCTCCTTTTCCCACAATGCTTTCAAAAGCATTTTTTCTCACGGTAGTTGGGATTGTGTGGTAAACCCAGGTTCTGATCAGAAAAGAGATGTGACTTTTGCCATTGCTAACTATAGTGTCACAGGACCTTGATGGTTCTGTTGTGGAAAAAAATGGGTTAAGAAAATAATGCAATTTCTATGTCCAATTTGACTATAAAAAAATATTATAATTTTTCTAATAAGTTTGCAACGTAATCATCAGATTATTATAACTACTTTCTGTGTTTCTGTAGGTATCTAATGTATCAGTTATTTCATCATTGAAACATTAATTGCATTATCTTATGTAATGGAAATCTATATTTCTTTGTAATTCCTTCAAAAAGGTTCATTAGCATCCGACACTGAGATTATTCTAGATTTTTTGCTTAAATATGAAGTTTTTCATAATAAAGTTGGGCTCAACTCATTTCATTACCCAACAAAAAATTTCTAAACTGGCCCAAATTTAAAACATTTGAAGACTACAAATAAAATGATACTAAATTGATGTGATTTGTATCAGAAGGGCAGAAAACACTGTTACTGGTTACTAGCATTTCCTCCTGTTCCTACAATGTTTTCAAATGCCCTCTACCTCAGGGTCATTAGTATTCAGGATCATGTGGAAAAGGGTTCAAGGGGCTAAAGATGATTTCATTGCCAAACTTGGAAAAAAAAATCTGTATTGCCAATCCTTCCTAAACAGTTCCAAGTAAAAAAAAGTATTTACCTGTAAAATAAAGTTTTCTGTGGAATTTTCTTTGTGATAGCCTGTTAATTTATTATTAATTTTTAAGGTTAATTTTAGAAAAGGCCTGTGGGAATATCACATGATCAAATATCAACACACATCAATTTTGTGTGATCATATTCAAATAGGTATGATGACATATCAGGTCTTGAAAAAAGATTCAGGAATCATATTGAAATATGGCCATCAAGTGAATTAACCCATTACCAAACAATCCCCTGTTTTAATGACCCTGGGAAATTAGTGTTTTGAAAACATTTTGGGAAAATGAGAAAATGCTGGTAACCAGCATTTTCTCCTTTTCCTACAATGTTTTCTTACCTATCAGGAACAAATCCAATCACTTGAAGCACATATAATTTGTCATTTGCAAATGCTGTCAGTCTAAAATTTTGCTGTGTGGTTAAGCGCTAAACTCCAAAATTTCATCTCTTTAATGAATTTTACAGCCCAGTTTCTTTTTGCTTAGGGACAGAAAAATAGCATTCACCAGTGTTTTACAAGAGATTATGATTCACTGCAAAAAAAAAATCTAAAAATGCCCCAATAAACAGTAAGTATATGAATAGGTTGATAGCTAAATGTATGTTGTTGAATGGAAGATGTAGGGGTTGTGTGCATTCCAAGAACTTCCCCAGCACCTGTGATTAACTAACATAGTCATTGAATCAGCCTGTCAAATTGACAGATTAATATTGATGTTCTGAACATTTCTGTGCATTGAAGTGTGTTTAGAAACAAGTCTATTTTCATGTGTGGTGTCATTACAGAATGATTGCACAGCTTTATACAAGATCACTGTTTTCCTCTACCCACGCGCTGTTTCTTCCTGCATCAGTAACTAAATTATATGACTTGCCTTACCTCATCTGTGACTCCTCTTTTGTTTTCAATGTGGAGTAATGGAAAGCGGGGTTAAAGGTGATTCATGGGATAGATCTGGCTGGTGACTGACTTTATTGCAAAGTATGGTCCATAGATTTAGTGCCAGAAAGCTTAAGTATGGAATTACTGGTAGTTACTGATTCAGATAGTCAAAGTCATACAAATTGTATATGTGACTGAATAGCAGTTTAATATTGAAAACGGTTACTGAATGAGAATGTGGAAGGTATAATAATATCAATAAGATTAAATTGAAGTTCTAAACATAAACAGGTATTTCTGTGGATTGAAGTGTGTACAGAAAGAGACCTATTAATATATGTATGCTGTCATTACAGAATGATTGCAGTTTTATATACGATCCCCCTCCTCCTGCATCAGTAACTAAATTATATGACTTGCCTTACCTCATCTGTGATTCCTCTTTCGTTTTCGATGTGGAGAAACGGAAAGCGGGGCTAAAGGCGATTCATGGGATAGATCTGGCTGGTGACTGACTTTATTGCAAAGTATGGTCCATAGATTTTAGTGCCAGAAAACTAGTTATTGATTCAGATAGTCAAAGACATACAAATTAATGAGATTACCGTAAATTGAAATAAAAAAAAGTTCAAAGATGATGAGATCTTTGTATTCGAGTTCATTGCCGTTTTAACAACTGTGGTCATATCTAAGTGGTCAGTGCACCCACGCATGTGTTTCCTGGTTTCCTCACACCTGTACTGACACAACTTTCTTTCCAAGTCACTGACTATTATTCTCACATTCATCAGAGGATGATGAGATCTATTGCTACGGTAAACTCAAACATACATTAATGATTGGTTGCATCTGTTACTTGCTAGAGTCTTGTAGTCAAAATCCTATCATTTGATTTTACAAAGAGCATCCTTCGAGTTGACACCTATGTTATTTAGTGAAAGATGTAGGAGTTGTGTACATAATTAGATCTTTCCCTGCATCTGTAACTAAATGACATGACTCACCTTACCTCATCTGTGACTCCTCTTTCGCTTTCGATGTGGAGAAACAGAATACGGGGTTAAAGGTGATTCCTTGGTTAAGACTAGGCTATTGACAAAGTACAGTACCAAAATTTTAGCCAGTCAGGGTAGCTCAGTGGTTAGTGTATCTGACTCATGACCTGGTGATTGTGGGTTCAATACTTGGTTCAGGCAAACTTTCTTTCCGGCAATTTTTCACCTCTCACTTCTGATGCATGTGAGAAAAGCAGTCAATGGCTTGGAAAGAAAGTTATGTCAGTACTGGTGTGAGAAAGCCAGGAAACACATGCATAGGTGTATTGACTGCCATGATATGACCTAAGCTGTTAAAAAAAAGTGTTAAAATGCAATACAATCAAACAAACAAACAAAACAAAGATTTTATTACCAGAAAATCTTATATGGAACCTGGATATTAAATACTCAGTCAAAGTGAAATTAAGTATTAGGTATTTACTCATTCAAACAGGCAAGTTTGTAAGGTAATTCAACCAATAATGATAAAAGAAATTGAGAGAAAAGGAAAAAAATCAGAAAATGTACCATGTTCATGTATTATTAAAAGGGGCTTGTTCAGATTATTTTTTGCCATGGATCAGAATTTTTTGTAAAACTGTAACAAGTGCAATTACACATGAGCCATGCTCTGTGGAAAGGGGGCTTAATGCATCTGCAAAAATTTTCGGCTCAGGTCAGCCTGCCTAGTCCGCACAGGCTGACCTGGGCCGGAAGTTTTTGCTATTGGTAAATTTTCTGCATGTCAAAGGACCAGTGTGCATTATGATTTAGACAAACTGGATTTAATGGATCTGTAATTACATGATGACTTGCGTGGTACAATGCATCATGGAGATGCATTAAGCCCCTTTTTGCCAGAGCATGGCTCACATATTTCTTTTTGCAAGGGTAAAGAAACTTGATGGGTTACATTCATTCACAAAGGGCAATTTTGGTTTTTAACTCTTGACTACATTAAAAAATTTTAGTTTTTCCAAAATTGAAAGCATTTACAGACAACAAATCAGTTGTTACGTGAAACATAAAATTTGTCCTTCAAAGGATGGGAAACATTGTGGGAAGAGTAAAAAATGTGGTTACCAGCATTTTCTCCTTTTTCCACAATATTTTCTTTGTCAGGGTTGTTAAAACTCCGGACTGCATGGTAAAGGGTTAAATAAGGGGAGCTAATGCTATTGCTTGTCATCCGTTTCTCAACACTGACCATTGTTTCGATGATGGTTGTGTGGGAAAGCAGCCAGTGGCTTGGAAAGAATATTGTGCAGAGTACTGGTAAAAGAAACTCCAGGAAAGCATCGATAGGTGCACTGGCCAACGCGATATAATTGAAATATTGTTGAAAATGGCATTAAACACCATACAATCAATTAATCTTGTCTGGAACAACAGGATCTAGAGTTAAGTATTTGGTTTGTAGCATCAGTATGACAGTCAAAGTTCAGATCATGTCCCTTGGGTCAAAGATGGCCCCTTCCCTGTTACTCAAGTACTATACAGAGTTTCAGAAACACTATCAAATCGAAATAGAAAGTGTAAGGTCTAGAGACTATATATGTTGTGTGAAGCATCATAATTTATCACGGTTGTTTATATTTTGCCCCTACCCATCTTAGGGTGGAGGGTTCACATGTTTTACATAAAAGTTGTTATAAAAAAATAAGTAATCTTGTATGGACTCGTATTTATATTTATTAGCATTTATAATTATCAGGTAATTAGGGTCATAGCCCCACTGGGTAGCTCAGTGGCTTGCATGTCCGACTTGTGACCTGGTGGTTGTGGGTTTGTTACCCGATTGAGGCAAACTTTCTTCACAGTGATTTTTTGCCTTTCACCTCTGATGCATGTAAGAAAAGTAGTCCGGGCTTGGAAAGAAAGTTGTGTCAGTACTGGTGTGAGGAAGCCAGGAAGCACATGGGTAGGTGCACTGACTGCCATGATATGACCCAAGCTGTTAAAATAGTGTTAAATTCAGTCAATCAAAATTAGGGTCATATGATCACTTTATGGGTAATGATAAAGGTTAAGAATAATTAACTGAAAATGGAAATTAAAAAAAAAAATAAACAGTACACCAAAAGTAAAGGTCAACGTCACTGTTTCTGAAAATCAGTAAAAGATATGAGCAAAAGTAAGAATAGGCTACTTAGGTTTTGCAATGCTGAGGTCCAACCAATTTTTACACAGGTATTCACCAACCATTCTTAAGAATGTTTTTAGGCTTATCCTTCAAGATTTTCCAAGTTTGAAAGTAACACAACCTCTGATTGGCTAAACCAAATGGTTTAGCCAATCAGAAGGTGTGTTACTTTCAAACTTGGAAAATCTTGGAGAACAAGATGAAGAATGTTCTTAAGAATGGTTGGTGAATACGCACCCTGGTCCTCCTGTTGATAAGGAACTAAACACAAGCATGAAAAGACAGACACTTTTCATTTTCTTTACCACCATTTAAGTAAGATGGAGTTTAATTAGCAAGTGGAATTACAAAGAATCTGAAATATATTTTGGTTATAAATGCATAAGTGTAGATAAACTTGTCATCAGTGTGGGATCAAGGCAAACCAGAAAGCTTATTGATTAAATCAGGGACAGAGGATCATAAGAAATTCATCCCCTCACTGCTTTTTTTTTTTATTCAAGAGCAAATACTTGTTCGACACTCATTCCCCCCCCGTCCCCCGTTTACTTTCCACTTTTCAAAGACAGATAATTGTCTGAAGTTCTTCCACCCAGAGATTATCTCCCTTCGTCCATATATTTTTGGGAAGAGTAAAATTCCTGCCATTTCAAATCATGATTAGAACAATTGTATGTTCAGACATTTTATACAAGCTAACCCAGCACCAGCTCAAGTCTAGGTTAATAGCATGTTGGCAAGTGTCCACATATAGGGAGATGATGCTGTCACCAATGACGGATCAAGGCAAGCTAGAAAAGTTGTTGGTCTATACAGGGACAGCTGTCAACTGTCTCCAATGACGGATCAAGGCAAGCTAGAAAAGTTGTCGGTCTATTCAGGGACAGTTGTATTCACCAATGACAAGAAAACCAGCTAATAAAAAAAGATTGTCTTTCAGGTTACATTAATGGGTTTACTTTACCCTTTCATCACAAAAAGCAATTCAAGTAAATATTAGTGATAGCAAAAAGACCAGATCGGACTACACATAGTGTTTAAAACCCAGTTCTAGGCAAACTAACGTTGCATCTTGTCATAACCAAATATTAGTCATAAGAATAGGAAATTCTCCCAAAGTACTAAATGAAGAATTTGCAGGCCCTAATCTTTAATTGGCTTGTATAAGTATCTTGCTTACAACTATTCTAACCATGACTTAAAATGTTGGGAATCTAGCTGAAACCCGGACCCAAAATGGACTAGGGTAGCTGACATTGGCCCAAATTCTATCAAATTTATAGCCCATGCACCATGATAAATTTTTTCTGAACGAAAACCTGTACTTGGCTCATATCATACTGGTTTGAATCTAACCCTCCCAGGATATATTTACCAGCCAGTAACTAGTAACCTACTATGTGTACAAGGAGTTTTCTCTCTGATAAAAAAAGAAAACCTGTGAGAGGATGAATTTCTTATTGTTACCTTCCCGTAAATAGATGAACATTTCTATCTCTGTTTTCACCATCCAATCTTAAGAACATTTATTATCTTATTCTCCAAGATTTTCAAAATTTGAATGTAACTTAACTCCTGATTGGCTAAACCAATCAGAAGTTATGTTACTTTCAATTTTAGAAAATTCAGGAGAATAAGACTGAGAACATTCTTAAGAATGGTTGGTGAATGCAGACCCTGCTTGTCTGAAGTGATCTATCAATCATGACACTGTATCTCCATTTTGGCAGCGAGAGTCTAAGCATCTTGGTCTATTCATTTCAGATATAAGACTTGTGTTTCTCCTAGATCCCACCAGGTATACAACTCTGCTCTCTCTGAGTTAAATATCCTGAATACTTACCAGTGCAATAAAATCAGCCATAGTCTGAGGACAATGTTTTTTTCACATTAAAATATGCTGGTGAATACCTGCTAATAGAGTGACTCAGGCTGCCATTTGCCTCCTGTTTTATTATATATATTCTCTTCATAGTTGTCTCTTCACTTAAGGTATAATAAAGACAAACTGAATTGATATTCATCTAGCAACATATATGGAAGAGTAATACATATTATTCTACATGAGGTAATGGTGTAAGCTTGACCATGTTACACATATTTAGTGCCTGCCCAATATAAAAAGGACAATTAAAATTGAAAGAGTAGACAGATATTGAGATTTTAAGGCTGTTTTACCAGAATACTAAACAAAATATCAGACATTGTATATCAACGATAAGACTGCACATACACTGCAGTCTGATCTTGATCTACACTGGCTGCCACATGATCTTTAAGTTGTACTTGGCTCTCTAAGGGGTTACAGTCAGCGGTATTTAGCAGAAATACAGATAGGAGTTGGGACTGTTTTATTCTAAACTTACCAGTCCCTGTTATTCTCACAGTCACAGTGTTGGCTCTGATTTGTCCAAGTGAAGAGTGGCTGGTATACCATAAAGTGGTGGTATTTTTACCCTAAAATTGGTTTACATTCTCATACACCTGATGTTGCTCGGGCTATCCCAGTTAAGAAGCCTGATTGTGCGTCATGACCACGGACTATCCACATTAAGCCCCAGCTTGGGATGGAGAACCTTCGGTTTGCCACCTGTGATGTGCTGAAGATTGCCAGTAGAATCCTGGTTTACCACTTTTGTGCAATAGTGCCATGCCAGCACCATGCTATCCTTAACAGGTTAGTTAGCAAAACAAAAAGTGTCACTAGAGGATTAGATTGAAGGTTGGATCACCCGGGTTAATTAAGATTTTGGTCCCAGTAGATTGCAATTTCAAGGCTGCTTTCACCAGAATACCTCACAAAATACCAATGTAAACAAAGAATGAGCCAGTAGCGAATACTCTCCCTGATAACTCCTGGCTGTACACTTGTACTTTAAATGTTATTAATGAAGTATTTTTGTATTGGCAATATTACAGGTCCGAGGTCTGTAGTATATGCCCGGAACCAAAAGCCAATACAAAATTACTTGATTAAGGACAGTTTCATTAATCAGCAGAGCTCTGGGATCTGTTGTCCATTTTGGATTTGCAAATGACCGAGACATATTAGCCTTGTTTTGTTGGATATTGGCCAAATTTTTCTCGTATTGGCCACATTTGCTGATGTTAGCCAAGACTATTGATACTGGCCAAGTTTGTCATTTGACTTCTTTTTGTTATATAAAAGTTCTGATACATGCAGGAGTGTAAGCCTTATCATCAGCATTCATCCCAGTTTGTCCCTGTTCACAGTTTGCAACTTAACTCTTTACCAAACAACAATTTTTTTCAATGGACCAAATTGAAAGCGTTTGCAGATGACAAATTAACCCTTTCCCAAATAACAAAATTTTAGACCAGTCCAACTTGAAAGCATTTGTAGACAACAAAGTAAATGTGATTGAAAAATTGAAATTTATTTTGGAAAGGGTAAAAAACATTGCGGGAAAAGGAGAAAATGCTGGTTACCAGCTTTTCCTCCTTTTCTCACAATGTTTTCAAAAGGTTTCTTTCTCAGAGTTGTTAAAAGTCAGGATTGTGTAGTAAAGGGTTAAATTTTGCTGAAATGATGATTTCTCTTCTTGATAGGGTAGAAAACATTGTGGAAAAAAGAAGAATATGCTGATTACCAGCATTTTCTCCTTTTCCCACAATGTTTTTAAAAGCCTTTTCTTTCAGGTCGTTAAAAGTCGGAATTGTGTGGTAAACAGTTAAAAGGGGCAGCCTGATCATTGATGTATGCAGTCTGTTGCATTGGTCTACACTATGACTAATGGTTTCTTTCATTTGGGGTGGATCATACTGTAAATCATAGAAAGTTTTTTTTATTATTTGGCTTTGAAAGAGATTGATATTTTTTGTGTGCCTTTAGGAGCATAAAATTATGTAAAACAAAAAAGGGACATAGCTTTTCAAAATTGATGGAAAGCTTTTCAAAATTGATGGAACAGTTCTGAACATTAAAAGGTTCTTATATGCATTGAATTGCACATTTATCCCTAAACTACACAGCAAATTTTACACTTGTTCAAATTGAAAGCATATGCAAAACAACAAATTAGATATGGCTCATATGGTGAGATTTGTCTGTATGTAAAAGGACAGAAAACATTGTGGTGGGAAAAGGAGAAAATGCTAGTAACCAGCATTTTCTCCTTTTCCCACAATGTCTTCAAAGGGCTCCTTTCTCAGGGTTGTTTGTGTGGTAGAGGGTTAAGCAGGCCTATTTATAAGTTGTCATTATAGAGCAATTGCAGAGTTTGAAATCATACCCCCCCTTTCCAAACAGTAACTACATTATATGACTCGCCTTGCCTCATTTGTGACTCCCCTTCTGCTTTCAATAAAGAGTGATGGAAAGCAGGGTTAAAGATTATCCATGGGTTAGATCTGGCTGGTGACTGACTTTATCACAAAATGTGGTCCATAGATTTTAGTGTATGAAATAAGTTATTGAATTGATAGTCGAAGTCATGTAAATTAATGACATAAGTATAAAAGGATAATTGATAATGCAATCTATAACACACATCACTTACACTCATCAGTTTTTTGTGATCAAATTCAGATAGTTCCGATTACATATGATTATGGTCTTACAAACAAAAGGTAGAGATCTCGACTGTAAAACTACTAGCCAGTTATTTGAACTCCAAAACTGCACCTATTCACTAAATAAAACAGCTAAGGTTCTTTACACTTCCAGACAAAAATATTCTTTGTAGTATCTAACAGTGTTTTACAAGAGATTATGATTCTGTCAATGCGCCTTAAAAAATAAATAAATGAAGAAGCCGAACCCTATGTTTTTAGGCCTAAATGAAAGATGTAGGGGTTGTGGTCATTATGAGATCTAATGCCCGACATCTGTGACTGAATAGCAGTTTGATATTGAAAATGGTTATTGAATCAGACTGTGTAAGCTACATATATCAATAAGATTAAATTGAAGTTCTAAACATGAACAAATATTTCTATGGATTGAAGTGTGTACAGAAAGAGACCTATTAATATATGTATGCTGCCATTACAGAATGATTGCAAGCAGTAACTAAATTATATGACTTGTCTTACCTCATCTGTGACTCCTCTTTCGTTTTCGATGTGGAGTAATGGAAAGCTGGGTTGAAGGTGATTCATGGATCTGGCTGGCGACTGACTTTATTGCAAAGTATGGTCCATAGATTTTATTACCAGAGAACTTGGAATGGAATTAGTTATTGATTCAGATTAGTCAAAGTCATATATATTGATGATATCAAATTGAAATATGAAAAGTTTAAAGATGATGTGATCTTGTGCTAAGGTAAATTAAAACATACATTAATAGTTGGTTCCATCTGTTACTTGCTAGAGTCTTGTAGTCAAAATCTTATCATTTGATTTTTGCAAAGGGCAACCTTCCAGTTGACACCTGTTATTTGGTGAAAGATGTAGGAGTTGTGTACATAATTAGATCTTTCCCTGCATCTGTAACTAAATGACATGACTCACCTTACCTCATCTGTGACTCCTCTTTTGCTTTCGATGAGCAGTTATAGAATACGGTGTTAAAGGTGATTTGATGGTTTAAGGCCAAACAGCTTGAATGATAACTTTGTTAGCATGAAACATGATAATTGAACCAAATCTTTACAATACAATTGTGACAAGAAATCAAAGTGTGGATCGAAATTTCTTGTTTTGCCGGGGATCAAAATTTCTTGTAAAACACTGACAGATAAAATCAACAAATATGAAGACTTGAATAAATTGAAAGCTTTTGCAGACGACAATTTGAATGTGGCTCAAATGTTCGAATTTGTCTTCATTAGGGTAGAAAACATTGGGGGAAAAGCAGAAAATGCTGGTTACCAGCATTTTCTCGTTTTCCCAGAATGTTTTCAAACGGCTTTTTCCTCAGCATTGTTAAAACTAGGGATTGTGTGGTACAGGGTTAAATCCTAAGACAGGGCTGGTGACTTTGAAGCAAAGAATGATCCTTAATTTTTAACAGAATCAGAATCTTTATTAACCTTTTCCCAAACAAGCCCTGGTTTTCACGTGTCTGCAGTACAAGTCTTTTGAAAACACTGTGGGAAAAGGAGAAATTGCTCATAACGAGCAATTTCTCCTTTTCCCACAGTGATTTCTACCCTATTTCTACCCTTTTTGAGACCTGTCTGCCATTTTCATCAAATTTAAAATTGTCGTCTGCAAACTCTTTCAATTTGGACCAGTCCAAAATTTGTCGTTTGGGAAAGGGTTAACCTATATATGTACATTATCATATAACAGACTACTTTTATAGATACCATGGTACTTGATATACAGTTGTAGAGTCTCTCTCTCTCTCTCTCATCCATAGGTGCTGTACACATTTGGTGTTTTTAGCTCACCTGAGCACGAAGTGCTCATGGTGAGCTATTTTGATCGTGCTGTGTCCGGCGTCCGTCGTGCATCGTGCGCCGTCCGTCGTCAACTTTTTACCTTGTGTACGCTCTAGAGGCCACATTTTCAGTCCGATCCTCATGAAACTTGGTCAGAATGTTTGTCTTGATAAAATCTCGGATGAGTTCAAAATTGGGTCATGTGGGGTCAAAAACTAGGTCACTAGGTCAAATCTTAGAAAAACCTTGTGTACACTCTAGAGGCCACATTTTCAGTCCAATCCTCATGAAACTTGGTCAGAATGTTTGTCTTGGTAAAATCTCGGACGAGTTTGAAATTTGGTCATGTGGAGTCAAAAACTAGGTCACTAGGTCAAATCTTCGAAAAACCTTGTGTACGCTCTAGAGGCCACATTTTCAGTCAGACACTTGTGAAATTTGGTCAGAATGTTTGTCTTGATAAAATCTGGGACGAGTTTGAAATTGGGTCATGTGGGGTAAAAAACTAGGTCTCTAGGTCAAATCTTCGAAAAACCTTGTGTACGCTCTAGAGGCCACATTTTCAGTCAGATACTCGTGAAACTTGGTCAGTATGTTTGTCTTGATAAAATCTGGGATGAGTTTGAAATTGGGTCATGTGGGGTCAAAAACTAGGTCACTAGGCCAAATCTTCGAAAAACGTTGTGTACACTCTAGAGGCCACATTTGAAGTCCGATTCTCATGAAACTTGGTCAGAATGTTTGTCTTGATAAAATCTGGAACGAGTTCGAAATTGGGTCAAGTGGGGTCAAAAACTAGGTCTCTAGGTCAAATCTTCGAAAAACCTTGTGTACGCTCTAGAGGCCACATTTTCATTCAGATACTTGTGAAATTTGGTCAGAATCTTTGTCCTGATAAAATCTCGGACGAGTTTGAAATTGGGTCATGTGGGGTGAAAAACTAGGTCACTAGGTCAGATCTTGGAAAAACCTTGTGTATGCTCTAGAGGCCACATTTTCAGTCAGATACTTGTGAAATTTGGTCAGAATGTTTGTCTTGATAAAATCTGAGACGAGTTTGAAATTGGGTCATGTGGGGTCAAAAACTAGGTCACTAGGTCAAATCTTAGAAAAACTTTGTGTATGCTCTAGAGGCCACATTTTCAGTTGGATCCTCATGAAACTTGGTCAGAATGTTTGTCTTGATAAAATCTGGGACAAGTTCGAAATTGGTTCTTGTGGAGTCAAAAACTAGGTGTTTAGATCAAATCTTCGAAAAACCTTGTGTGTGCTCTAGAGGCCACATTTTCTGTCAGATACTTGTCAAGTTTGGTCAGAATGTTTGTCTTGATAAAATCTCACATGAGTTCAAAATTGGGTCATGTGGGATCAAAAACTAGGTCACTAGGTCAAATCATCGAAAAACCTTGTGCACGCTATAGAGGCCACATTTTCAGTCAGATTCTTGTGAAATTTGGTCAGAATGTTTGGCCTATTGACTCAGGTGAGCGATCCAGGGCCATCATGGCCCTCTTGTTTTAGATTCAGCCATGTTTAATTTTAGTGTTTTGTCTGCAAAGAAATGACATAAGAGGATGAACATTATGTCACATGAATGTAATGCAATAGTTGTCTCCCTTGTTGTATTTCAAGCCATTTACCCATTTGTATTTTCTCCTTTCCCCACAATGTTTTCAAGCCATTCCTGGATAAATCCCATCTTTTCAGAAAATTTTATTTGTTGTCTACACATGCTTTTGATCTGGACAAATCCAAAATTTTGTCTTGTGGTAAAGAATTAAACACAAACAGACAAAGCCTTACACAGGGCAGGGTGTCTAATATTTGCTCAAAGTCAGGGAATTGTCAGGGAATATTGAAATTTAAGCAAAAATGTCAAGAAATTTTGACAAGTCCATGAACAATAAAAACATCAAGAATAAAGGCTAAGGCAATTTCTTTATGCACTGCTCAAAACAATTAAAGGAGCACTTGCTTTTTCTGAAGAAATTAATACAGAGATTTGACATGTACATTTTTAATAACATTTATGAATAGCTTATTAAAGCCTTCATCAATTAAGCACTATTTGAAGAATCTCACTTGCAGGTTGTTCCAAAATTGCTTGAAAATCAGAACAATGGCAGTTTTTGGCACTTCTACAGAAGGCATAAGAATACATTTCAGTTAATGCAAATGCTTTAAATGCGTGATAAAATAATGTGTATGACCAAGACAGGCATCTTAGTTCTCTCTGTCTGTTTCTAACTCTCTGGTTGGACACACTGACTCCAGCTGCCAGCTGAAAATCATTGTGTAGGCCTCTAGCCCTTGAGTGATGATTACGTAAAGCTAGAATGTGCAAATAAGGATCCTGAACATAAGTTTTTGCCCCTGGCCAACCCCACCCTTGTCTTCTGCTGTAATTTCCAGCCTCCAGATAAAATGCCCAAAGTCTGTTAACAACACTGGGAGACACACCACCAAGCCTAAGTGCCACCTGATGCTGGAAAGAATCTATCGTCAATCATTTGAACAGATCTGGCTGTTCCAGTACTGTTCACATGGTATCTGACAGTGACAGATAATCCATAGACACTAGAAAGACTCAATATCCTTGCACAACACTCAGTTTCAGAACAAATGTGAAGTCACAAAAACCAGTTACAGCCACTGAAGTACTACTAATAACAGATAATAATAATAATAATAATGAAAATAATGATAATTGTGTATAATATTTTTCAAATTATTCTTCTGGAAGAAACTGAAGGAGTATGTAGCATCCCATGCTTCACCAAAGTTTTTTTATTTGCTTCAAAATTTAATGACATAAAAATGACATGTATCATTAAATTTTGAAGTGCATAGAAAGACTTTACATCAATTTCATTTTGAAGTGCATAGATCTAGAAGAGACATAAATCTTATTAGGTTAGCTTGTATTTTTGTCCAGTTTGTCATGCATCTAATTCCAAGCACCACAACCAACAGTATAGATTACTTTTGTAAATACAGTATGTAAAAAAAGAAAAACAGAACACAAAATTAAAGAAAAACAATTGAAAAACAAAACTAAAAATACAAAGAGTAATACAGAGATACAGGGATTATAGTTTGACAAAATAAAGATGATACAAGTTAAAAACTGGCTGAAAATAAAGATGGAAAAGGTTAAAAACTGGCTGAAAATGATACAGATGTATCTTTAATGCTCCAACAGTCCTCAGCTTTTTTCTGACTGAAAAGGCAAAAGCAATTTTTATCTTCTTAATTACATTTATGTAAAGAGTTTGAGGAGGGGAATTAAATCTGTTGAACTTTTTTCTGAAGATGGAATGGGTATGACACAATTAATGGAAATGTTTTAAAGTCTAGTTGAAATGAAAAAATACTAACCCTTTACCAAACTGTCCCATGTTTCAATGAACCACAGAAAGAAGGCTTGTGAAAACACCATTTCACCCATTACAACACAATCCAGAGTTTTAACAACCCTGAGAAAGAGGCCTTTAGAAAACATTGTGGGAAAAGGAGAAAATGCTGGTAACCAGCATTTATTTGCTTTTCCAACAATGTTTCTCTCCTTTTACAGACAAATCTCACCATAGTTGCCATAATTATCTAATTTGTCATCTGCAAAATTTATTGTTTTCAATTTGGACAAGTGTATAAAATTTTGTCGTGTGGTAATGGGTCAGCTGTTCAGCTGGTAACCATAGCATTTTGTCCTTTTTCAACTGTGTTTCAGCCTGTAAATGTCAAATGTCATCACTTGAGTGGCATTTGTCGCTTGCAAATGCTTTCAAATGCTTTCAAATTTGATGTGTCTAAAGTTTAGTTGTTTAGGAAAGAGCTGTAGCGTACAGGACTTGAGAACAGGAGGTCGCTGGTTCGATCCCCGGCTTGGCCAACTTCCTTCCGAGGATTGATGATAGTCATCGCGACAGAATTCATTCCTCTCTCACCACTGACCACTCTTTCGACAATGGTTATGTGGGAAAGTGGCTTGGAAGGAATATTGTGCTGAGTACTGGTAAAAGAAACTCCAGGAAAGCATGGATAGGTGCACTGGCCGCCGTGATATAACTGAAATAATGTTGAAAATGGAGTTAAACGCCATACAATCAATCAATCAATCATTAGGAAAGAGCTATATAGACATGGAATTCAATTGCTTAGAAAAGGTTGTCCATGCCTAACAATTGAGTGCCCTGCACTGATTAGTATCTAGGATGTTTAAGTTTGATGGAGAGACTTCATTTGATTAATGGTTGAATCCAGGAAAAATGGAAGTTTTATGTCTACAGTAAATATTCTTTAAGATTTTTGGAAAGATTCTGGACACACAGATACAGTTCAAGGCAAATCAGAAGGTATGTCAATTTATCCAGGTGCAGATGATTGTAAAAGATTCATACCCTGATAGTGTAGTTTTCTCTACCCATAAATTTGGGGGAAAGGTAAGATTCCTATCAGTAGAAGTAATGGTTAGAAAAATTGTAGCCACGATATTCCATAAAAGGCAGCCTAGTAATTGTGGAAGTGAAGATAATGGCAGGTAAGAAATCACTCACAAATAAGGAGCTGTCACCAATGACGGATCAAGGCAAGCTTGAAAAGTTGTCGGTCTATTCAGGGGCAGCTGCGTTGCATCTGCAAAGTCAACCTTAGACATTCAAGATTTTGCTGCCAGATTTTAAAAAAGATACATAAATGTATCTACTTTTACCCATTGTCAAAATGAAAAAAAATATATTGCTTTCATGGATCTGTAGCACAGATCTAGATTTTACTGCCAAAAGCTCTAGGCTTGCTGCCATTTGCCCTAGTTGTAACCTGATGTTTGCTGGAAGTAAATCTTTCTGAATGGAAACCAATAACCAGCTTTTACAAAAGTATCATGCTTACAGTAACTGTTAGTTCTAACCAAGACTTAAACTGGTGGGAATCTAACCTGTCCCCAGAATTTATGGATCAAACCTGGCCAGACCTTTACCAGGACTAGGCTTGCTGACACTGGTCAGACAGGCATAATTTTCTTGGCTACGAAGACTTACTTCCCAAAAGAATCATCTCTGCTCCATCTCTCTGTCAAACTAATATTTCGTGGATATGATTAAAGGTAGAGAAATCACCAGTTAGGTAAAAACAACCTATCTGAGCACTAGATTTTTAGATTATACTAAATTTCTTATTTAGTCATTTCAATTTATTTTAAAAAGACTTTTTTACAGCAAAAAATTAGTTAGACCTATATCAGTTTATTCAAGTCTGATCTTAAAAATTCACTTCAACAGATTTCATTCAACCTTAACCCACAAAGTACTGGAACCAACTTGAGTTTGCGGAGAGTATAGATCAAGATCAGACTGCACAGAATGTGCAGTGTGATCTTTGACCTACACTATTTTTCCTGATCCAAAGGGTCCATTTCATGAATTCAGCACTTTAAGGGTTAACTAAAAACCAGTACTCTTTACCAAAGGACAAATTTCTAGGCATGTCAGGCTTACAAGTAGTCTTCCTTTACCTCTTTTTTTTTCAAGGTGTCCATGATTATGGAAAAAAGGAAAAAATATTTTTTCAAGGTCAGGAAATTGTCAGGGAATTTTGAATGACAATGTATATGTTAAGCAAACTTACTGTACAACATACACATGTATGCTTTAAAATGTGGCAACTAAAAATTACTTGTTGGTATTAGGTACATGTAGTTAAATTTCAGTCAGTCTTTTATATGATTAGTTATTCTATTATTTGTAGCTCAGTTGACTCAGTGGATAAGGACATTTCGGATAAGCATGCAAAAATGGACAAATTAAAAGCTAACCTTCTAAGATAAATCGGTAGTAAAAAGGTGGTAAGGGTTGGCTGTTGGGGAGGAGGAAGCCAACAGATTTCCCTGTATTGACATGCACTTAATTTCAATCACTCATCCAACAATATTAAAAACTTTTGAAAATACATTTGAGCCATGCAGTGTGAAAAGGGGGCTTAATGCATCTGCAAAAGTATTGACCCATGTCAGTCTACATAGTCCTCAAAGGCTGACCTGGGTTTAAAACTTTTTGCTTTGGTAAAATATCTACATGTCAAAGGACTATTCTACCTCATGATTCAGTTGGTTGTTAGACAAAATGGATTGTATGGATCCATAATTATGTAATGACTTGCTTGATATTGTGGATTACGGAGATGCATTAAGCCCCCTTTTCCAGAGCATGGCTCATTTACATATGTACATGTATGCATGTAGAAAAAGAAAAATAGAGAACAATTTCAAAGAAAAACAAACAAAATTAAAAAAAACACATGTTTTAAGAGTATACAGTTGGTACGGTAAAAGGTGGAAAGGGTTGTCTGTAGGGGAGGAGGAGGCCTACAGATATCAGAACTTTATGTGCAAAGTACAAAAAACATTATTCAGAGAAATTTGATTTTAGTCAGAGGAAAGTTAGGGAAAAGTCGGGTAAATTTGCTTTACTCAAATTGTGGACACCCTATTTTTGCTTTTCCTTATTAGCTTGGATGTTTTATAGAAAACATCCAGGTATGGTTGTAGCCCTAGCATCATCATCAGCTGCGGTGTCGTGCAAAAACTTGGACATTTTTAAAATATATCGCTTTATTGAAGATATCTACCTCAGAGTTGGACAAGTTGTTAACTATCAGAAGGGGAACCAATACAACAAGAACAGTAACCATCGAAGGTAAGGTAAGCCCCTTTTACGACTGAGAATTTTCACTGAAAATCAAGCAATCGAGCATTGCCATCAGCATGCGGTAAGATCCACCTCTTTGTGAAAATTCAAAGGTTTTTATTATACAATAGGCAAAGTTATTTACATGGTAAATACGATGAAATATATTCTTATAAAACATCGACAGGTTGTTTATTGATTGCTAAAGCAGATGACAGATCTGTCCCTTTCATAGATTAGTAATCTCCCTTACATCTGAAGCCACCATTTTCTTTTAAATAAGGATGATATATTTTCATTCTTTGTATATATCATTATATGATGAATGCTGATGTGATTTTTTTTCTTTTTATTCCAGCGAAGAAAGCCTATGATTGATAGCCTGGGTAGACCTAACAGAGTAACTAAAAGCCATTCAGCAATGCAAATTAGAAGAGAATGGAAGTTTGATCTGCAGGCATAGTTGTACTCCTGGCTAAGGAATTTAGACAGCTAGCAGCAACACAGTCTTACATAGCAGAAATGTGCAAGGTTTTTTCGACTCTTTCCTGTCCCTTTTACAGACCTGTCCCATCACTTGAACCACATAATTTACTTCAAGTACTTGTTAACTATGAAAAAGGGAACCCATAAAACAAGCAGATAACCATCAAAGTCTTTTTGACAGTTATGCCCCTTTTTCAACTTCGAATTTTTACTGAAAATCAAGCAAATGCAGCCAAGTGTTGGCACCTGTATGTACGGTAGTTCTCTTGTTTTACATTGTTCTGACTGTCATAGACTTTCTTTGCTACCCTTTCTTTTTAGGGGTCCTGCATGGCACAGTGTCAAAGTGTAGGACTTGTGACCTGGAGGTCCCAGGTTTGAACCCTACTAGATCCACTGGGTTTTTTGTGGAGTATCCTTGGGCAGGACACTTCAGTGTCCCTAGCCTAGTACTGATGGAACACAGGAATTACATAAATATGTGAGCTGTAGCTGTGACATGACTTAAATAATGTTGAAAGCAGTGTAAAACTCCATTCAATCATCTTGCTTTTTTGAATTCAGCTGCCTGTCTGGCACTTCTCATTGTTTTCATCAGTGGTGTACAGGACTTGAAAACGGGTTCACTGGTTCGTTCCCAGGCTCAGCCAGTTTCTTTTCAAAGATTGATAATAGGCATTGCAGCAGAATTTATTCCTCTCTCACCGCTAACCATTGTTTTCAGGATGGTTATGTGGGAAAGCAGCCAGTGGCTTGGAAGGAATATTGAGTAATACTGGAAAAAGAAAGTCAGGAATGCATGGATAGGTGTTAAACAACTTACAATCAATCAATCATTGTTTTCAAAGTGAATTCTTTCCCTTGTCTTGCTTTCCTCTAATTCTCTGGAATTTTTCTTGTTTAGCTTTTCTTTCTCTCTTAACTCTTTACCAAATGACAAAATTTTAGACCTGTCCAGATTGAAGGCATTAGCAGACAACAGAATAGATGTGACTGAAAAATTGAAATTTATTTTGGGAAGGGTAGAAAACGTTGTGGGAAAAGGAGAAAATGCTGGTTACCCAGCATTTTCTCCTTTTCCAACAATGTTTTCAAAAGGCTTCTTTCACAGGGTTGTTAAATGTCGGGATCATGTGGCAAAGGGTTAATTCATCTGCCTCTCTGGAACTTCTCGTTGTTGTCAAGGTGGATTTTTTCCCTTGTCTTACTTTCTTCTGACTGTCTGGACTTTTTCTTTGCCCCCACGAAAAGCAAGGGGATATTTTGCATTGTCTGTCCATCCGTCTGTCTGGACAGATATCTTCCAAGTCCTTGACAAAATTTGATGAAACCTCATACAGTCATGATATATTTGTTCCTTATGAAAGTCTGCCGATACACTTTTTTTTCTTTTTATATATAATGCCGTGTAATGGAAAAATGGGGCTTAATGTGTATTTCCATTATGGACCAATATCTCTTAAACTACTGGACAAAATTTATATCTTCAAAAGTCCTTGACGAAATTAGATGAAACTTCATACATGTGTTCCTTATGATATCCCACTTATAAGACCTTTTTTGGTTTTTCTTCATACATGTATTCCTTATAATATTCCAGTAATAAGACTTTTTTTGGTTTTTTGGATTTAATGCTGTTATGGAAAAAGGGGGCTTCATGCATATTTCCATTATTGACCAATATCTCTTAAACTACTGGACAAAATTTATATCTTCAAAAGTCCTTGATGAAATTAGATGAAACTTCATACATGTGTTCCTAATGATATTCCACTTATAAGACTTTTTCTGGTTTTTTGGATTTAATGCTGTTATGGAAAAAGGGGGCTTCATGCATATTTCCATTATTGACCAATATCTCTTCAACTACTGGACAAAATTTTATGAAACTTTTTAATATTGTTAATTATAAGCCACAATCATTATTTGTTTTTATCTAATGAAATGCAATGTCATTGAAAAAGGGGGCTTAATGTATATTTTCATTATGGAGCAATAACCATCTGTTAGTCTATTGTATTGACTTTTTCTTCTTTTTGAGCCCTGTCCAGTAGCTTACTGGTAAGGTTATCCAACTCTTGACCTGGTGGTTGCAAGTTTGATACCCCATGGAAGCAAACTTTCTTCCTATTGATTTTGTCTCTGATGTATGTGAGACAATTAGTCAGTGACTTGGAAAGAAAGTTGTCAGTACTGGTGTTAGGAAGCAAAGAAATACATGTGTGGGTACACCGACCGTCAAGATATGACCTAAGCTGTTAAAATCAGTGTTAAACTCCAAGATAAAAAAAAAAATCATTCTGAGCAATTGATCATCATGTACATGTAAAACATGTAAAAAAGTACATGTACTCTTTTACCCTTTACCAAACGACAAAATTTTGGACTCAAACAAATTGAAAGCATTTGCAGACGACAAATTAAATGTAGCTCAAATGATATCTGTATTTGATAGTGTAGAAAACATTGAGGGAAAAGGAGAAAATGCTGGTTACCAGCATTTTCCCCTTTTCCCACAGTGTTTTCAAAAGAGTTCTTTCTCAGCGTCGTTAATAGTCGGGATTGTGTGGTAAAGAGTTAATTAAAATTGCATTCAGTTTAACACCTGCATTTTTCTTTTGGCTGCTACTGGGCCATTATACTTGTCTGAGATAATATCAGAACAAATTTTCACAAGTTTTAGACTGAAAATCTGACATCTTGAGTGCACACATGGCTTTCATGCCCCCTTCATGAAAGGGCGGGGAGGGGCATATAGTATTACCAATGTCTTTGTGTATGTATGTTCACAAAATAGTGGTGGTCATGTCCAGCCAAAAACTTCCAGGTGCATCGTCCAATTCTGAAATAATTTGGCATAAATGATCACCATGGATAGATTTGTCGTGTGCAACATTCTTGTTGCCAGCTCAAAGGTCAAGGTCACAGCACTTAGTTGCACTTTGTCAATATTTGTTACAGTTATGGCAATGACAGGCATTCCTGTCTGGCCAATAACTTCCAGGAGCACAATCAGATTAATTTCAGTGCTTGGTTGAACTTTGTCAATATTTGCTACAATTACAGTAATGACAGGTGTTCCTGTCTGGCCCATAAGTGTGACATGCATGGTAAAATTTCTGGATAATACTGTAAAAGTGGATATTGCGGCGGGTCTAAAATTGCACAAATCACCAAATACTGACCTTAGGCATGTTTTAATTTCCGTGAAATCTGCACCAGTTGATCATGCATGTAAAATGCCCACTGTAAGATTCACTCGGCTTCCAATCTTGTATGTGTAATACACAGCAAGTTTCACACAAATTAACAAACATTTTGATAATTATTGTATCAATTATAAAAAAAATTATTTGATATACGTGTACAGGTGTAATGATCTGTCTGTCAATCACCTCTTTTCAGTTACACGTTTTTAGCAGCTTGTACATATAACAGGTTTTTAATCTCAAAATGGCATTACATCTGCAGTGTTGTAATCATGGTTTTCACACAAACAAACTTTTTGATAATTATTTCATCTGGTGTAAATACATTCTTTTATCTCTATGCGTACAGTTATGGTGATCTGTCCGTCAATCACCTCTTTCCCTTACATGTTTTCAGCAGACAATTTTAATTTAAAAAAAATTTGGTAAAAGGAGAAAGGTTGACAAAACCTTTTCAAATTACATTAATGTAGGTTAAATTTATGCTGATGATTATCTTCGTGATTTTTATCAATTAATACGCGTAAATCTCAGAGATTCCCATGAGCGAACATTTCCTTTTTTACAGTATGGTACAAATGATCACCATAGATAGACATGGCAAAACCATTTCACCAGCTGAAATGCTCAAGGTGACAATGCTCAGTTAAAGTTCGACAAATTTTTCTTCATTTATAGTAACGATGGTTGTTTGTGTCAAGCCAACTTGGATTTGGAAATTATTTGGCACAAAAGATCACTGTGGATAGATGTGCCCCATGCAAGAACCCTGTCACCAAGTTAAAAGTCAAGGTCACAGTTCTCATTTGGCTCTTTGAGTTATCTCCCATAGTTTCTAAATTCTGTGAAGGCTATAACCCTTTAACCTGTTGATATATTTTCCTACTTCATCAAGCTGTAAAGGTTACAAGTGGGTATGTTGCATAGAAAAAAAGACAACCCTAACTCTATTTTTGAGTCATCTCCCATGGTTGTTAAAGTTTCTTAATGTCTAAACTCCTCAACCAGTGGAGATATTTTTGTGGTAATGAATAGGGATGCTTAGGACATCAAGGAGGTGCATTGAAGAATTTTAACTCTGGCTCACTCCATCTATTTTCAGTGATCTCCTCTGGTGGTAAAATCTTGTGTTGGCCATAACTCTTTTAAGCAGTGGAGTCATTTTAATGGTGGTAGAGCTGCTAAGAACATGAAATTGGGGTATCATGATATAATATGGTAACTCTCACCTGAGTGTTGGAGTTATCTCCCTGACACTTCAAATGCAGATTATCAGCAGTGCATGCAGCAGTCATAATTTTTTTATTCTTTGTTGAGAATTACTTGCTAGCAAAAACAAGATTGAGTTTCTCAGAAAATGGGGTCGCTAGTTTGGTCCCTGGCTTGGCCAGTTTCTTTCCGAGGATTGATGATAGTGATTGAGACAGGATTCATTCCATCCTCACCACTGTCTGTTGTTTCGATGATGGTTAGTTGGAAAGCAGCCTGTGGCTTCACTTATTTAAAAAAAACTTTCCTCAAATGTTAAGACATCAAGACGACGTGTCATGCCCAAGTCATGTCTATAGATTAAAGGCCAAGATCCTAGGTCCTAGCAACCTAGCAAGGTCAAATGTGTGTGTGGGGGGGGGGAGGGTTTAGTATGTCTGGGCCATAACTTTTTTTTCCCCTGTAACTTAATTTCGAAATAACTTTGCACAAATGTTGACCATGTTGAGACAATGTGTCATGCACAAGTCATGTCCGTAGGTTAAAGTTCAAGGTCACAGCAAGGTCAAATGTATTTTGGCCTGTAACTTTTTTAATTATGAAGGAATTTAAGTATAACTCTGCAGGATTGTTAACCACATAAAGACAACATGTCGTGCCTAAGAACCATCTCAGTAGGTCAAAAGTTTAAGGTCATACCTTGGTCAAGTATGTTTTAAAAGAAGAATTTTGGACAGTTATGTTTTTGTCCCTCATAAAACTTTTTAGCTCACCTGAGCACGAAGTGCTCAGGATGAGAGCTATTGTGATCACTCACCGTCCGTCGTCATCCGTCGTCCGTCCGTCTGTCCGTCCGTCTGTTCACATTTTTTTGTTTACACTCTAGCATCTACAAATAATAACCAATCAGCACCAAACTTGGTCAAAATGTATATGACCATAAGATCTCGGATGAGTTCGATTATGGGTCTAATCGGACCAGAACGACTGGTGTTATTTGCCCTTGAATTAGAAAAATTGCTATATTTGACTTTGTTTACACTCTAGCATCTACAAATATTAACCAATCAACACCAAACTTGGTCTAAATATATATGACCATAAGATCTCGGATGAGTTCAATTATGTGTCTAATCGGAACAGAATGACTGGAGTTATTTGCCCTTGAATTAAAAAAATTGCTATATTTGACTTTGGTTTAAATTTGTAGATGCTAGAGTGTAAACAATCAGCACCGAACTTGGTCAAAATGTATATGACCATAAAATCTCGGATGAGTTCGATTATGGGTCTAATCGGACCAGAACGACTGGAGTTATTTGCCCTTGTATTAGAAAAATTGCTATATTTGACTTTGTTTACACTCTAGCACCTACAAATATTAACCAATCAGCACTAAACTTGGTCTAAATATTTATGATCATAAGATCTCGAATGAGTTCGATTATGTGTCTAATAGGACCAGAACGACTGAGTTATTTGCCCTTGAATTAAAAAAATTGCTACATTTGACTTTGTTTACACCCTAGCATCTACAAATTTAAACCAGTCAGCACCAAACTTGGTCAAAATATATATGACTGTAAGATCTCGAATGAGTTTGATTGTAGGTCTGATAGGACCAGTTATTGCTGTGTCATGGAAAAAGGGGGCTTGACGTATATTGACCAATATCTCTTTAACTACAAGACAAAATGTCATGAAACTTCATCTTTTTATTGTTTATTGCAAGCCACAGACAATAGTTATTTGTTTTTATTTCATGAAACACCTTGTCATGAAAAAAGGGGGCTAAATGTTTAATTTTGTAATGGACTAATGACCATCTGTTTGTCCATCTTTCAGGACAGATATCTTCTAAAATCTTTGACAAAAACTAATAGAAATTCATACAGGTGTTCCTAATGATGTCCGCTGATATTTATTGTTTTTTTTTTCCTTTTTGATATCAAATACTGTCTCATAGGAAAAAGGGGCTTCATATATATTTCTGTTAAGGATCAATATACATGTATCTTGAACTCAAAATCCTGGACAAAAATTTGTGAAACTTCATACATGTATTCCATATGATAGTCCGCCAATATCATTGGTTTAGCTTTTTTGATTAAATGTCGTGTCAAGGAAAAAGGGGGCTTCACATATATTTTCATTATGGATTAATATCTCTTTAACTACAGGACAAAATGTTATGAAACTTCATCTTTATGTTGTTTATCACAAGCCACAGACAATGGTTAGGCCTATTTGTTCACCTGAGCACGAAGTGCTGGGTGAGGTATTGTGATTCGTCGTTGTCCAGCGTCCGTCTTTCCACAATTCCTTTAAACATCTTCTCCTCGTAAATCAATCATGTTGAACCTTGATAGGCATATTCCTTGGGTGAAGTTCTACCAAAGTTGTTAAAAGGATTGAATTAACCCTTTAACTCCAGGAGTCACAATTTTGGCAAAATTGTATATAGAGCAAACTTTAAAAATGTTTTTGTCTGAAACTAGAAGGCCTAGAGCGTTGATATTTGGTATATGGCATTTCCTTGTGGACTTCTACCAGTTCTACCAATTTTGTTCAAGTGATGCCCCTGGGTCAAAACAGGACATAAAGGTATACAGAATGAACCTTAAAAATCTTGTTTTATTTAACCCTTTACCACACAATCCCAAGTTTTAACACCTGTGAGAAATAAGGCTCTTGAAAATATTGTGGGAAAAAGAGGAAATACCTGTAACCAGCATGTTTTCCTTTTTCCACAATGTTTTCCACCCAACCAATTTCAAATTTAAATGTTTGGGTCACATTTATTTTGTTGTCAGCAAATGGTTTGAATTTGGACAAGTCTTAACCCTTTAAGTGCCTTTCACTACTATAGTTGCCTTTGTGTCTAGTGTAGATCAAGATCAGACTGCACAAAATGTGCAGTTTGATCGTTGATCTATACTGTCTGCTTTGTTAAAACACTGCAGACAAAAGGCACCCACTCAGTTGTTATCATCTTGGACTCATCCTGGAATGAAAATGGCCTTTGGGTTTAAGGATTACATTTTGTTGTTTGTTAATGATTTGAGTCAAGCCTGTTAGCTCATTACCTACAGGGCTAGCTATGCAGGGATGTCAAGTTTAAATCTCAGTTGGGCCAAGCACTCAGGTAACCAGCATTTTTTTTACATTTTCCACAATGTTCTCTAAGTTCTTTTTTTGAGACAAATTTATTTTGTTGTTTGCAAATGCTTTGAATTATAGACCAGTCTAAAATTTTTGTTTGGTAAAGAGATAAAGATAGACCCAGTAATATGCATTTCAAGACTGTGTTGTAGGCAATACTATCTTGCAGAATATAAGGCATATATATCCAAGATCCAACTGCAGTCTGATCTTTATCTACCCTGTCTGATAAAACATCTTGTCTTGTGTACCCCTAGCCTTGGTTCCCACCTGATCAGTTTTTTTCCTTTTATCTATTCAGACGTTACTTTGTCAAAAATGTCATTTTTGCCAAAGTAACGTCTGTATATATTAGAGGAAAAAATGATTGGGCTGGAACCAAGGCCAGCGTACCAATGCAAAGAATAAAGTTTTGCCTACCAAATGAAGTTTGTGAATTTCATCTCTGGAATTCAAATCCTAATATAGTTATAACTCATTTCTACAAGACAAATTGTAGAAAACAGTGTGTGGTAAAAGAAGAAAGCGCATTTACAAGCATTTTTAGCTCACCTGAGCACAAAGTGCTCAGGATGAGCTATTGTGATCACTCACCGTCCGTCCGTCCGGCCGGCCGTCCGTTCACATTTTTTTTGTTTACACTCTAGCATCTACAAATATTAACCAATCAGCACCAAACTTGGTCAAAATGTATATGACTATAAGATCTCGGGTGAGTTCCATTATGGGTCTAATCGGACCAGAATGACTGGAGTTATCTGCCCTTGAATTAGAAAAATTACTATATTTGACTTTGTTTACACTCTAGCATCTACAAATATTAACCAATCAGCACTAAACTTGGTCTAAATATATATGACCATAAGATCTCAGATGAGTTCGATTATGGGTCTAATTGGATCAGAACAACTGGTGTTATCTGCCCTTGAATTAAAAAAATTGCTATATTTGACTTTGTTTACACTCTAGTATCTACAAATATAAACCAATCTGCACCAAACTTGGTCAAAATATATATGACTGTAAGATTTTGAATGAGTTTGATTATAGGTCTAATAGGACCAGAACAACTGGAGTTACCTTCCCTTAAATTAGAAAAATTGCTATATTTGCCAAATTTTACTTAAAGATAAATAAGGAAATGTTTTTAAAACCTGTCCTCAAATCATAAGACCTACAGCTTTCATATTTCGCATGTAGGATTGTGAAATGAACCTCTATGAATAGGTTTCAAATTATGACCGTTGAATCAAAATTTGCCCGATGTTGTGTGGTGTTGGATTTAAAAAAGATAAAGAAGGAAATTATTTACAAGTCTTCATGTCTTGAACCATATTGCCTAGAATTCAGCACCTTTGTTTATTCATAAACGTTTTTCGTATTGTAGAAGAATAATAGTGGCTATAATATGATCATTAAGTGTCATTTTCAGCAAAATCATATTGTAGGACCAAAGTTATCAAACTTTGATTTTACAGAAATTGATTAAATTTTGTCTTGTTATCCATAAGTGTTATCCTATTATTGGTATGACAAAATTTAGTCAAGGTAAATATAGCTATCAGATCATAGATTGATAAAATATTTTTATTTTTCAGATGCAGGATGAATGATGTGAGAAATGCCTGGAACACGTGGTTAGGTGCACCACCTGCCGCGATATGACTGTGAACGTCATGTTAGACCCTATACAACCAACAGTGGCATGGACATGTGTTTTGTGTGATATTGATAAAGAAATACAAAGAATACATGGATAGATGCACTGGTGGCTGTGACATGACTGAAATACTGTTGAAAGAGGCACAAACCCAAATCAGTCAATCATGTGTAGAAAATAATAGTTCAAGAGTTGTGAATTTAACAATACTTTTGGTTTATGGAGAAATCACCGATGCCTAAAGTTGAGTATATCGCTGGGAAAAGTTTTATGCCCCCATCTTTAAGTGGGGAGGGCACATAGATATGCTTTTGTCCGTCTGTCTATATGTCTGTCATATAATTTGTTGTCAGGCATAACTCTGATGTTATTGATACTACAGACTTGAAACATTCATAGTTAGATTATTTAGAATGATCCATGGTACCTGGTTATTGTAATATTTACAAAGTTATGGCCTTTGTTTCAGTGAAAATATGCAATTTCAAAGTTGTGGCATACACAATTCTAAAACCATTTGTAGTACGGGCATGAAACTTTATGGATGTTTTATTCAAGATTGTACTTTGATGACGCTTTTATTCTTTACCAGACAACAAAATTTTCCACTGGTCCAAATCTGAAGCATTTGCTGACGACAAAATAAATGTTACTTAAAACATGAAATTTTGATGAAGTTGGGTAGTAAACGTTTGGGGAAAAGAAGAAAAAGCTGATTACCAGCATTTTCTTCTTTTGGCTCTTATGTTTTACCAAAGCATTCTCGGTTGGGGGTCATAAAAACAAGGGATTGTTTGGTAATGGGTTAACTCATGATGACAGAGTTACGAGTTCTTTGGTAGATTCTCATGATGATCAACATCAAAATTTGCATTTGGTGGACATCTTAGACAAAAGTGTGTTCTTCAAACTACTTTGATTTACAACACTTTCCTAGATTTATCATATAACACAAACAGAGACCAAAACAATATAACAGTGAAGAGTCGTTTGGCAAGGGACATGCTTCCTTGCTCTAGTAAAACTGGATGGCCCAGGAAACATAAGTGTACTGTCCCATGAAATAACTGAATACTGGTCACGCTGCACTAAATCCAAATATTTTAGATAAATAACTTAAAGGCTGATTTTGTTTTCATATACTGTGCTGATGAGTAGCGGATTCTTAATGGTATCAAACTTGTTATCATGAGGTTTTTGCTTTGATCCCTATTCAGGCCAAACTTCCTTTGGGTAATTTATTTGGCCTCTTACATTTCATGTACATGTGAGAAACCAGTGACTTGGAAAGAATTTTGTCTGTAAACTTGTAAGGCAATAAAACCAAACATGGTTTAGTGTCCTGACCAACATCTTGAACCATCTTTAAGATGACAAAACAGTACATGAACTCCAAACAAACAAAAGCAAATAGTTTGACTGAATTATTTTAAGCCCCCACATTAAAAGATCGGCGGCATATTGTTTTACTGTTGTCTGTCTGTCTGACTATAATAATCTGTCCATCCATCTGTCTGTCTGAGAACTTAAAATTGAAACTTAACAGTTGCTTATAATTACAAGAGTATTGAAGCGACAATGCTCATTTTTGGTATTAGTTACTGTACCTTTTATCAATATGCTTCTGGCCAATGTCATATTCATCAGGTCAAGGTCACATTTCTAACCCTTAGCCTGAAAACTTAAACGTGAAAACTTAACATTTTCCTATAACTTCAAAAGTATTTACATGTATGTTAGAATACTCATATTTGGTATGTAGGTACCTTTCTTTGATAAGCACACGCTAATGTCAAGGTCATCTGATAATATTAAGGTCAAATATCAAGGGCACATTTCAAAAAAAAAAAAAAAAAAATGGCTGTTATTGAGACATTTGTATTTCACAAACACATCTTGTTTGCCTTGTAAGTCATCTAGTTGATAGGTGTAGGGGTATTGTCAAGGATGCTATTTGTTTCTTTTAAGCAATGCCAAGGTTGAAGAGGAAGTCTGTTTTGCAGAGGAATGTTGCCATGAGATCTTTGATGACATCTAGACGCTCTACCAGAAATGTGACTGGAGATGGCGACCGTACTGGTTCTAGAAGCAGTGTAGCAGATGAGGGTCGAGATGACCCTACAGATCTAACTGGAGAGGTCATCAGACCTCTCCAACAGTGGTGAGTTTAAAAGGCAGACTGCCACAGAAATCACTGTCTAAATCCATTTGTTTTTGCGAAATTGTTCGGATACACAGTCTATTTCGTCATGGTTTTATAAATAAACCGAAATCAAAAAACTGAAATAGGAAATAAACATGTTTTTTTATATGAGGGATTTCCAAAAAGATTTATTATACTATATTGATTGTGAATGACCCCTCCAATAATTGTACTTTTTCATTAAACAAATAAATCTAAGCAAAAAGAAAAATTTCGTTAAAAAAAAGAGAAAGAACACCCGGGAAAAGATCTCGTGACTTGATACTATCTGGAGAATTCGTACCCTGGAGAATTCGTACCCTAATCTCGAGAGGACGAGTTCTCTGGAGAACTCTACCCCATAAATAGATATAAATAGGTTGATCAGTATGTTTTCAAGTTTTATTTTTCAAAACTGACTAGACTCTAGAATTTTTCTCAGTTTTATACAAAAATTCTATGGTTTTATAATGATACAGATTTGATGAAATGACACACAGAGTTGCTTCTAGGATGCGGGATTGCGAGAATCCCGCGAAAGTTAACTTATGGGCGCAAAAAAAAAGTCGTGCCTCTTCGCCCTATAGTACGTACCGCACACCTCAAAAGAGTCCTTTGGTCCTTTGGTTTTTGGCGGGTTGCGCAGGCTGATATGGGTAGATATTTTTTGCAGATGCATTAAGCGCCCTTTTCTCGAAGCATGGCTCATTTATCTTCTTTCTTAAATTTTTAACGTTTAGACAAACAACCTCTTCATTTTACATGTCTGCAGCAGACAACTTTTCAAAATACTGTGGGAAGAGGAGAAGCTGCTAGTTACTGCAGTTTCTCCTTTTGTCACAATGGTTTCCATCACATAAATCACCATCTTCCACGTTAATTATCAAAGTTTGAATTGTCGTCTGCAAGCTCTTTCTGTTTGGAACAGTCCAAAAATTGCTGTTTGTTAAAATTTTAAAATGTTGCATTTATTTTTAACATGTCTGGTACTAGTATTATGTGTAGGCCACCTTTATTTCTTGTCATCAAGTGATATTCTTGCCTATTCAGTGGAATTAGCAAATTGTATTTAATCTTAATTGAACGATTTCTCCTTTCTAAAAATATTTTGGCTTATCTGAGCACACATTTCAAACATTCATTAGAGGTTTGTTCCTTTTGAAAATGAGCCAAATTGGATCATCATCTTGAGTTTTGTGTCCTTGAATTTTAAAAAAAAAAAGATTCATTTCTGAGCATGTTAATAGCATATGGCCTACAATTTCTTCCAATCTTTACCAAACTCGCGTTGTTAGATATTTATGAAAGGTTGGTTCCTTTCAAAATTGAGCAAAGTCAGGTCATGGAGTCACAAATTACATGCTCTTGAATTTGAAAATGAAATACATTTTTTAGCCTGTGAACAGCTTACAGCCTTCATTTTACTTTCAATCTTCACAAAACCCACACAGTTTATAGATATTCATGGGAGCTGGATGCTGTTGCAAACCGTCGGATTATTGGGTCAGAAATTATTTGCCCTTAAATTTAAAAAATGCATTTTGAGATTGTCAAGAGCTTACCGCATGTATTTTTGGAAACTAACATGAAAAAGAATAGCTCTGCTCATATCAGCTCTCAATTTCATTACACAACTCTTTGTAAAAACCCGAGTCTGTATTTAAATGCCAGTAGAGCTATTTTTAGCCCTTATAGGCCTGTTGTTCTAGAATATTATAACCATGTGGAACATGTACTGTTTTGTGCCTTTACACCTGCAAAAATTGAAAAAAAAAAAAACAAAAAAAAAACATGTTTTTTCTCATTCATTTAATGCCTAACTTGTTTGTTTACATCTACAAAAATATATTGAAATCAAAAGCCAATAAACTATTTGAAAACATTGATGCCGACCTCTCCTGGCTTCTTTTTTAAAGAAGCCAACTTGTATGGTCTGTGCCTGATATGACTGCTTCAGCAGTAAGGCCATCTGTGCAGGGCACTTGTGATAAGCAGATGGAGGTTCAAGCCCACCTCTTTAAGCCCTCTGGGCCATCTGTGCAGGGTGCTAGTAAGCAGATGGAGGTCCAAGCCCGCCTCTGTGAGCCCGCTGGGCCATCGCTTATGCAGGGTGCTAGTAAACAGATGGAGGTCAAAGCCCGCCTCTGAAGCCCTCTGGGCCATCTGTGCCTGAAAGTTTGCTTGATGGTTTGCTTGATGATTTGCTTGTTGACTTGCTAAAGGAATTGATTATTGAATTACCCAATGAAATGTCAAATATAACACCACTTGACAACTTGTCAAATGCTGAACCTGAGCTTGTTGAGGTGGATAAAGATAGCTCTTCCATTTCTGAACCAATGAACTCTGAACCAGATCAGAATAAGTCATTTGCTTCAAGCAGAGGCAGGAATGATACAAATAATCCATTTAACTGGAAAACATTATTATTTGGCTCATACAGTCAAAGCAACAGTAAATTTTCAGTTTATTCCAGGGGGAGTCAGTGTACAATTATATCATTGTGTGCTTTGATTTATGCACATTATTCAAGTTTGTCATCTAAATTGAATATAGATGAGGTTTTAGTTGCTGGTGATCAGTTGTATCAAAATGTTTTGCAAAATTTGAAGCAACAGGGTAAATTTAAGCATAGGCTTCTATGTCTTGATGAAATTCCTGATGAAGTTAATATATTATCAAGACAAGTGCATATTGAAAAGGAAAGTATCATATCAGGAGTTGCTGTTGAACTTGATAGTTCTTCATTGCCTTCTTTACACCAGTCCTTGCATAGTGCCTTCTTAAGTGCACAATATGTTTTAGTGATGATTGGAGCTGTGTGTTCTGCAGTTTTTGTTAAAGATGACAAATTCTAGCTTTTTGATTCACATTCACATGGAAAACATGGAATGTCCACTCCTGATGGTAAATCACTGTTGATTTCATTTGCTACTCTTGATGACATTGTTACCTTCATGTATTCAATGTATGAAAGCATGAACATTGATTTGTCTTCTCAGTTTGAAGTTTTACCTGTCAAATTTATCTGCTTGGATAACAGAGGTAGTGGTTTGTCAAATTTGTTAATGAAATACTTCGAAGACCAGAGGATTAAAACTAACACTAAATCCAATGAGAAATGCATTCAGGAAAAAGATACCTTCTGCATTGAGCAAAAAGTGCCTGTTGGTAAAAGTAGAAATGTAAATAGAAAGGAGTATTTCAAAAAATACAGACAAGCTAAACGTACTTTATTATTCAAAGCAAAAGAAAAAGAAATTGAGACAATCTCAAAGCGAAAAGCAAGAAGTGATTTTGTATTTAAAGCAAGAGAAAAAGAAATTCAAAGCACCTCAAAGCAAAGAGCAAGAAGTGATTTTGTATTTAAAGAAAGAGAAAAAGAAATTCAAACCACCTCAAAACGAAAAGCAAGAGCTAATTTGGAATATGCAAGTAGAGAAAGAGAATCAAAACACATGGCAAGAGGTAATGTAGAGTTCAGAAATAAGGGGCGAGCAAACAAAAATATTTTAAAAAGAAAAGCAAGGAGTGATCCATTGTTTAGAGAGAAGGAAACTGTCTCAAGAAAGAAATTACGCCTGAATCCTTATGTATTAGAGAAGGAAAGCATAGTAAAACAAGTTGTTCGTTCAAATAGTAGAACAAGAAAAAAGGAAAGAATAATTGATAGAGAGAGAAAATGCAACAAACGAAAATCAACAGAGTATCAGCAGAGTGAGAATTTCAATGCTAAAAGAAAAAAGCATGGAAATAATGTCAATGAATGTATAACACTATTTCATGAAAGTGTTAAAATTGGACCCCAATTTATCTGCACATGTTGTAAGCAGACCTGGTTTAAGCAAAGTGTTTGTAATATCAAAAAGTATTAAAGGTGTTATCAGTTCTAAGTTTGTAACTGGGACCTTATCTGTTGATGATTTGGAATGGATATGCACAACATGTAAAACAAATCTCGTGAACAAAAAGGTTCCAAAGTTATCAGAAGCAAATGGTATGAGATGGCCTGAAAAACCAGATGTCTTACAATTGTATCTATTGGAAGAAAGACTGATTTCTTTGCGCATACCTTTCATGCAAATTAGAGAGCTACCAAGAGGTCGTCAGTATTCTGTTAAAGGCAATGTTGTGAATGTTCCTGTTGATATCCAACCTGTTGTTAATGAACTTTCTAGACCATTTGATGAAAATGTAACTGTTGCAGTAAAGCTAAAAAAGAAGTTGTCAAACAAATCATGTGCATTTACCGAGAATGTGAGACCATTACGTGTTTTAGTAGCTTTGCAATGGCTAATGAAAAACAGTATCTTGTACAAAAATTCATATGTGAAAATAGATGAGGAATGGGCTTCACATGTAACAAGAGCTTCTGAAGAAAGTTTGCAAGAATTCTTCTCATCAGATGTAAAATCATCAGGAAATGTAACAGATAGTCATAACTCACATAATGCAAGCAATGAAAATGTACATAATGTCACGTATGATTCAGATGAAGAAGAAAACAGACTAGAAAATGTTGGGAAAAAAAAAAAAGACACACTCGTTGATGATGCAGATATCGAAAATAGAACAGATACATTTACCTTTGCTCCTGGAGAAGGTCAGCGACCTTTGAGTATATATCAAGATGCTGATTCGGAATTTCTGTGTTTTCCAACCATATATTGTGGACAAAGAAGAACGGAAAATGAAGACAGATCAGTTCCAGTAAACTATAGTGACATTGCTAAATGGGAACTGAGAAGCAATGATAGGCGAGTAGCAAACAGTGTGCCAAATATATTTTTCAAACTGAAAAAGATTCAGATGAAGCAACTGCATGACAAAGTGAATCTTGCTGTAAGAAGATGTCAGGTTGAGAACAAGAAAATGACAGCAGGTCAGGCTAGGTATTCAAATTATATGGAAAACATGGTACGAAAAGATGAGGGATATTATATTTTTAAACAACTTAGAAACTGTCCTGCTTATTTAGAAACAAAGAAAAAAAGATGTCTTTGCAATGATACGACAGCTTGGTTTGCCAACATGGTTTATGTCACTTTCATCTGCAGATACAAGATGGTCAGATTTAATTAATATGTTGTCAAGTGTAAATCAGGGATTTGAGTATTCTGAAGATGAAATACAAAATTTGACATGGGAGCAAAAAATCAAGCTCGTCCAAAGAGACCCAGTAACATGCCCTCGATATTTTGATCACAGGGTTCAGCAATTCATAAAAATTGTTTTAAAAAGTTCTCATTACTGCCTTGGCCAAGTTACAGATTATTTTTACCGTGTTGAATTCCAACAGAGAGGTTCTCCTCATATTCACATGCTTGTATGGGTGGAAGATGCTCCAAAATACAAAAGCAGCTCTAATGAACAAATAATAGAATTTGTTGATAAATACTTGAAATGCTGTTTGGACGACGAACAACTGCAAGAATTACTTCAGTTGCAAATTCATAAACATAGTAGAACTGGTCACAAAAAGGAAAACAAAATATGTCGGTTTGGATATCCATTGCCACCATTAAGCAAAACAATGATTCTTGAACCACTTGAATCAGATGTGGAGAAGTACAAAAAATGTATGAAAATATACAGAAAAAAATGAATGCTGAAAAAGAAGGGTTTGATATGACCTATGAAAAGTTTTTAACTGACGTTGTAGAATTAAATGTATTAGAAGTTCTTTGAAGGCATCAAAAGTATTTTTGAAGAGAACACCCAAAGATATTCGTGTAAACTTGTACAATGAAACAGTCTTGAGGGCTTGGAAGGCAAATATAGACATACAGTTTGTATTAGACCCATATGCCTGTGCCATGTACATTGTATCTTATATAAGTAAATCACAGAGGGGAATGAGTGCTCTATTACATGCTGCAGCAAAAGAGGCGAGAAATGGCAATTTGGATATAAAGCGACAGGTGCGACATATAAGCAATGTTTTTTCAAACATTGTTGAAGTGAGTGCACAAGAGGCTGTTTACCTAGTTCTTCAAATGCCCCTGTCCAAAGGTACACGAGATGTAGTATTTATAAATACATCCAAACCAAATGAAAGAATACAGCTTCTGAAAGCCAAACATGCTCTAGACGATTTACCCGAGTCTTCTACAGACATTGTGGCTGATAATGTGATCAAAAGGTATGTAAAAAGACCAAAATGTCTTGCAAATTGGTGCCTGGCCGATTATGTGTCACAGTTAGAGGTTGTGTATCCTACTGATAATGAAACCCACCCTAATGACCAAGAGGTAAATGATGATGATAATGATATTGGTTCAGATGAACTATTCAGTGATGAACAAAACCTAGTTGTATTGAAAAATGGCATCAAAATAAGACAAAGAAAAATTCACAAAGTTATACGTTACGTAAGATTTAATAGAAGGTCAAATGAGGAAAATCATTTTCGAGAAAAAATTCTGTTGTTTTTGCCATGGAGAAATGAAAGCACAGATTTAATTATGAACTATGAAACTTACAAACAACATTCTGAAGCAAAAAAGCATCAGATTGATTACAAGGCGAAAGTATATGAACACAATATTGAAGAGTTAGAGATGGCAAGTGAAGCTGCAGAAAATAACTTTGATGATTTTGGTGATATAGCACCAGGAACACAACAAGTTGAAGCAGACACAGCCGTAGAAGATTCAGCTGAATCAGAGACATTTGTCTATTTTAATCCGGACAGAGTTATAGAGCAAAGAGAGTATGATATTGGTATTGAACTAGGCAGCAATTTTGCAATGACTTCAATTGATGTAAACGACAATGTTATGTCAGATGACCAGTACAGTGAACTACTTAGATGTTTGAATACTAAACAAAGACACTTTTATAATCATGTTATCCATTGGATAAAAACAAATGATGCCCCACTTTATGCTTTTTTGACTGGTGGAGCAGGTGTTGGTAAAAGTGTGGTAATTAAGGCATTGTATCAGACCTTGTACAGATATTTAAATCTAAGAGAGGGTCAAAATGCAGATGAGAAAAGAGTTCTGCTGTGCACATACACCGGCAAAGCAACTTTTAACATTAATGGTTCAACTATATCAACAGCTTTCCATCAAAAATTTAAACAGAGAGAACAAACATTAAATTGTGACAAACTCAATACATTTCGTTCAAAGTACAGAAATCTCTCTCTTGTCATTATTGATGAAATATCAATGGTTAGCAACTCAATGCTTAAGTTCATTGACCAAAGACTTCAGGAGTTAACGGGCACAAGACTACCTTTTGGGGGTAAAAGCATCATAGCAGTAGGTGACTTGTACCAACTAAAGCCAGTTGCGGGATCTTGGATATTTCAAGACCTTACAAGTGATGCTTCAGCACTAGCTTCCAATTTGTGGAAAGAACATTTTACAATATTTGAGTTGACTGAGATAATGCGACAAAAGGTTGATAGTGCATTTGCAGAGTTATTGAACAGACTGCGGCACAATAAAATGACAGACCATGATAAAGAACAGATCAAACAATGTCTGATTGATCCAAATTCAGTAAATTATCCACAAAATGCACCTCATATATTTGCTGAAAATTCATTTATGCAATTGTTCAATGTCAAAATGATTAATAATTTGAACTTTCAAAAGGTTGAAATTCTTTGTCATGATTCCATCATAGCCGCAAACATATCACAGGACAGACAAGATAAAATTTTGAAACAAATACCAAGGAATGCATCTAGTACAGTGGGTTTGCACTACTCACTCACTGTTGTTATTGGTATGATCTATGACTTGACTGTTAATATAGATACAGAAGATGGACTTACTAATGGTGCATCTTGTATTATTAAGTTTTTAGATTATAAACAGACAAAAACGAATAGACCTAGTATAATTTGGGTGCAGTTTGATGATAAACGAATTGGGAATGACAGACGAAGAAAATATTTCAAAAGAGGTTTCTATCATGACTTTGATTGATGATAGCTGGACTCCAATATTTGACATTGAGAGAACATTTACAATGCGACATAATACAATCCAGAGGATTCAGTTTCCATTACAGCCATCTGCAGGTCGAACCGTTCACAGGGCTCAAGGAACTACTCTTAATCAGGTAGTCATAGATTTGTCTCAGCGAAGACTAAGAAAAAATCCTCATATCCACTATGTAGCTTTAAGCAGAGTAAGACCTATTGAAAACCTACATATTTTAAACTTGAATGAGGAGGCAATATCGTTAGATGAAAGAGTTGTAGAAGAAATGGAAAGACTTTGTTTTGAAGCAAGGCTTCAACTGTGTTACACCCCACTGGATACAGTAAACTCTGATGATCATTTCAAAATAGTTTATAATAATTGTAGATCTTTACACAAACATTTTCAAGATGTAGCAGTAGAGCAGAGTATTTTATCAGCACATATTATTGGCTTTTCTGAAAGAAGATTAGTCCAAAGAGACCACAGTTCTGACTATTGAATTAATGGCTATCACCTTATCAGGAATGACCAGAAGCAAACCACAGAGACAATCAGACCACTTCATGGTTTAGCATTGTATGTAAGAGATGATATTGTGATTTCCAAATGCCATCAATACAGTACAACAAACTTTGAGCTGACACTTATAAATGCAAACCACAGGCTATTTAAAATGCAAATTGTGATTGTTTATAAGTCACCAGGTTTCTCCTTTCACAATCTCATTTCAACAATTAGTAAAGAGCTTGTTCAGCACCTTGACCCACTTAAACCTTTAGTTATCATGGGAGATTTCAATATAGATACTTCTCAAAAGGTAGTGGCCTAGAGCAGTATATGTCCGAAACATTCCTTTGTCACCAAATGATACATGAAACCACCACTGATCATGGATCAGTATTAGATCTGGTGTTTACGAATTACAACGACAGTGTAGCTGGAACTATCGAAACTTATTGGTCTGACCACAAACTGGTCTACTTTTATACATGTCCAGACAAATGATTTAATGTGTTGGTATTAATTAAGCAATTTATTTTAAGTTGCATGCATAGCTTCATTGTATAGTATCACCCGCCATGTGTTACAAATACCTAGTTGCATTTTTGTACACGAATGAAAATACATTCCTGTACAAAAATGTGCTAGTTATTAGGTGGTTAACTATAATGAGGGTGGCCACCAACTCCCCCTCGCCCCTCCCCCCCCCCAACATCTTGGCTGGACTAAAACCTGTTGTTGACATATACACATATCATGACATTTATGTTATACATTTGAGAAAAAACTTCATGTTGAAATTCTGTCGGTAAAAATTACAGACTTATTCCTGTTTAACATTAAAGAAATGAAATAATGATTTATTTCTTGTGCATGCTTGAAAAATATTGTCACTGACTTTTTGCCCCTTCTTTCTTGAGATATAGCTTTTGTTACTTGCTTAATCTCTTTACCAGACAACTAAATTTCAGACTGGTCTACATTGAAACCTTTTGCAGATGACAAATTATTTGATACTTAAATCATGAAATTTATCTTTCAAAAATTAGAAAATCTTGAGGGAAAGGGAGAGATTGTTCGTTACAAGTATTTTCTTTTTTCTTTTTTTTTTTCTTATATGTTTTCAAAAGCTTTGTGTCTTTGAATCTTAAAAACCTAGCATTGTTTGGTAAAGTGTTAATGAAAGATTTATTCATCTTTCTTTGTATTTATCATTTTTTTATATTTGTTAACAAATATATTCCCTGCTATTCTTCCAGTGCTTGTTTTGTGTAGGTATATCATAATACTTCCCACAGTAATACATATTAGAGACATTTCATAAATAGTGTTTCCCCAAGTCTTTCTGTCAGAAATTTCCAGTCATTCTCTGAAGCAACTAGTCCTTTGTGAACTACACATAGCCCTCTTGTTATACCCCCCACAACGAAGTGGAGGGGGGTATACTGGAATCGCCATGGCTGTCCGTCCGTCTGTCCGTCCGTCCGGCCGTCTGTCTGTAGACACAATTTTGTCCGAAGCTTTTTTCCTACAGTTTTTCAAGTACTGCACTGAAATTTACACATAATGTTTGGGTACATATGAAATTGTGCATGTGCAATTTTCACGACCTTGCTGCCATTGGTTGCCGAATTATCTCCACTTAAGCTTGTTGCCCTTTGTAAATTTTAACTATGTATTTTTGTCCAGGGCTTAACTTCCAAAGTATAGAAGCTAGGAACTTCAAACTTCACACAAAGTTAGATCACATTAAAGAGAAGTGCAGTGTTTAAGAATAGTAACTCTATTTCATTTATTTTTCGAGTTATTGCCCTTTGTAAATTTTAACTTTGATTTTTGTCCAGGGCATAACTTCCAAAGTATAGAAGCTTATGACTTCAAACTTCACACACAGATAGATCACTATATGGCGAAGTGCAATGTACAAGAACCATAACTCTATTCCACTTATTTTTCGAGTTATTGCCCTTTGTAAGTTTTAACTTTGGATATTTGTCTGGGACATAACTTCTGAATCATTTAAGGTAATGACATCGAACTTCATATACAGATAGACCACATTAATGAGAAGCGCAGTTTACAAGTACCATAACTCTTTTCCCACTTTTTTTTCAACTCTTATTTTTTTACGAAACCATTCTGCATTCTGTGACAAAGAGCTGTTTTGTGACAAGGAGCTGGTGGGGGGTATGATCACTTTTAGTGATAGCTCTAGTTTATTTTTGTAAACAAATATATTCCCTTCTATTCTTCCAGTGCTTATTTTGCACAGATATACCAGAATACTTCTCGCTGTAGTATTAGAGACATATCATAAATAGTGTTTCCGCAAGTCTTTCTGTCAGAAATTTCCAGTCATTCTCTGAAGCAACCAGTCCTTTTATCATGAGTTGAAGTGCCATTTGAAAGATCTGTTCAGGTAGGGCCAAGGTCAATGCCACACTTGAAGGTCAAATTTTTGTGAGCTGGATGCACTGAAAGGTTGGTGCAAGACTATTGCAAGTGTGAATACATTGTTTATGTGCTTACAATAGCAATTACCTATGAACATGTCCCTGGACAACCATTGTAGTTGTTAGTGTATTTAACCACATTATAATACTAACTTGTATAGAAAGTCTTGAATCAGCAAAAATTCCCTACTAAGTTTGTTCAAATCATGCAACTTGGAAAATCTTTTTGCTCCACACCAAAAGGCCTAGGGCTTTGTTATTATTCCTTCAAAACTCTGTTCTGGAGGTATATAGGAGTCAGCTTGTCAGTCCGTCCACCCATGTCTTTCTGTAGCATTTTCTTGTCAGTGCTAATTTTCAACAACTACTGGATGGGCTTCATTCAAACTTCACAGATAAACTTGGTATCTAGCAAAGATGTGCATAATTGTATTTTAATCATGAATCATTGAGTTCTCACAGAGTTATTGCCCTTTAATGAAATTTCTTGTCCATGCTATTTCTCAACAACCACAGGACAGATTTCATTGGTGACAGTTCATTGAATTTTTACCAAGTTATTTTCCTTTGATGAAATTTCTTGTTCTTGCTATTTCTCAATAACTATTTGACAAATATCATTAAAACTTCTCACAAATATTTAGTACCAAGCAAAGATGCACACATAATATTTTGGTCATGGTTCACTGAGTTTTCACAGTTACTCCATATTGATGAAATTTGTTGTCAATTTTATTCCTCAATAACTACAGCACAGATTTTAATGTGCATTTCAGTGACAAAAATCTATTTCTTTACAAGGAGCTGTTGGTGGTATGACCACATTTAGTAATTTCTCTAGTTCTGTTTGTAGCATCATGTTATAGAACTTTATCAACTTTATCCAAATGTCCTTTAAATAGAAAATGCACCCCATCCCCCAGTGGTTCACAAATTAGCACATATGCTTATAGGATGCAAACTTATAAATTTTCTTGTCTGAAACTGAGGCACAAGAGTACATTCCATGCAATGCACCCTTTTGTGTTGAACACAGTTTTCTTGACTGTGTTGATCTTCATCCAATTGGTTCCAAACATTTTAGTGTTGACAACATGAGAGCTCTCTTTGATTCTGTCAACACTGAGGCAATTATTGTTTTCCTTAAGGAGACTGTACTCTATACAAAAATGTGATATTGTTTTAATACCTTTTATTCCTATTTAGACTTTTTTCTTCCTATCACTGTATACTATCTAGTTTATTTCCTTTTCAGAGTCATTTCATTATACATCTTTCATCATGTATTCATTACTCATATTTTACAATCTCTTTATATAATTTTTTCACTATATATTTTATCTTGAATGATCTATGATCTTGGATGTAAATGAATTAATAATTCTACAAAAGTTCACTTTAGTTTAGTTGCTGGTATTTAAGAATACAAGATCTGTTTGTTTGAAAATTTCATCTGGATACTGTATACTGTATCAAACATTCAAATACATTAGTTTTATGAAATACAAATAAATTCCAGCATAATTCTCACCAGTGACGAATCAAGGCATACCAGAAAGGTTTTCGATCTATTCAAGGACATTGTTTTTCTTAAGGAAATTGGACCTTAGACATAATTTTGATATATATTTTTATTTTATTTCCATTATCGTATCATTTCATAACACATCTTTCATCATAATTATACTCATGACTCACATTCTTACATCCTTTTCTTTCCTTTCACTGCTTCTTTATTGCACGCTAAATGACCTTAGATGTCGATGCGCCATAAAACACCATACACTCATTTCATTCATTCTTGTCTGAACACAGAAGACCTAGAGCTGTAATACTTTGCATGAAACATCACAATGTAGACCTCTACAAATTTTGCTCATAACATGCGCCTGGGATCATTACAGGACCTGCTCCGGGGCTTATATATATGTTTGTACATTATTAATTGTACGGTCAGGTGGCAGGGGACTTGGAAACTAGTTCACAGCTGTGGCGAATCATGTCGCCCTGAGTCAAAGGTCAAGAGAAATTTCTTTGCAGTATAATAAAGCTGTATGTCGGACAATTATAAAAAAATTTCTGGGTAACCTTAGGGCCTAGACCTCTATAACAGTTATGAGGTTTCTCTCTATTTTCATTATCACTTGGCCTTGAACTTCGATATTTGGTATTTATCTTCATCGTAGACCTTTACTGCTTAGTGCTCAGTTGAGCGATATAGGACCATCATGGTCCTCTTCTTTAATTATGGATGAATTTCAGTATTACTTGGTAGAATTGTTGACGCTAAGAAGAGTTTCCGTTTACGACGCAAAAGTACATATATACGCACGAAAATCAGCTCGGACGCAAAATATCAAAGCTGATCGCGTTCCTTGGACACAGTCAAAAATGAGTCAAAACCATGATTTAACTAGATCTACATCAATAACGAAAACAATGCAAAATACCGGTATGAAGATTTAATATTTCTTGTACAAACTGACCATCGAAATTCCAAAGTGTCTATAAAATATAGACCTTGGTATGTCAAGAATGTCAAGATATACCACTTCCACTGGTTACCCGCGTTGTGCCAATATTGTCTTTTCTAGTGAACTGATCATAGGAAAACAGCTGTTGTTTAGCATTTCTTCCCTGAAGATGGCTTCCCAGGCTAAAAAGAGAAAGCATTTGCGATCTTTCCAAGACCAATAGCTGAAAGATCCTGCCTTCTAAGATTAGATACTAAGAGAAATTTATCTATTCTCCTCTGTTTGTGTAAATGTGTTTGATTTGTTCTGAAACTAAGCAGAAATAAGTTTTTTTTTTACAACAGATTGCATGGACGTTCAAAGAAGTTCCATTGTGATGTAAGATTCGTAAGTTATTTCAAACGACTGTCACCAGCATGCACAGAGCTTTGAATCTGCGAAAGGTTCCATATAGAAGTCATTTGAAACAGCTTCTTCTTAGTACGCTCAGTCATCACTTCTCCAATGTTAATTGTTCACCTAAAGACAAAATTTTGTACCTGACCAATTGAATGCATTTGCAGACGACAAATGTTGTAAAAATGATGTTTTCTGTCTCTATAGGGTAGAAAACATTGTGGGAAAAGGAGTAAATGCTGGTTACCAGCATTTTCTCCTTTTCCCTCAATGTTTTCAAAAGGTTCATGCTCAGGGTTTTTTAAACTGAGGAATGTATGTTAATTGGGTTGATATGTCCACATGTGACAATTTTAAGAATGTATGAATTAGAACAGAGATAAACATTGAAAATATGAAGCACAACATACTAGTTGATATTCATTTCTCTGCAATATGAAGGATTAAAAAATTTTGGTTGGTATTACATGCAGAAAAACTTCTACCCTGTACCCACTCTAGATGTGCTTTGTGCCATTTTGTTCTAATTTTCAGTAGCTATAAAGCTGGTTTCTGTAATCATTCGTAGGTTCTGTTCGTGATGATAATAATGAGCCATGCGCTGTGAAAAGGTGGCTTAAAGCATCTGCGAAAAGTATCGACCCCGGTCAGCCTGTGCAATCCGCACAGGCTGACTTGGGTCGACACTTTTCACTATTGGTCACTTTTCCATATGTCCAAGGACCAGTCTACGTCATGATTAAGTCGGTTGATAAAAAAAGTGGCTATTATTGATCCATAATTATGTGATAACTTGATTGGTATCATGGATCACAATGATGCATTAAGCCCACTTTTGCCAGAGCAAGGCTCATGTGTATATGCATTCTATTTGTCCATTTTGAAAGCATCTTGCAGACAACAAATTGAATGGTGCACTATACAAGGGCCAAGCAAAAAGTTTGTGGAATTTCTTCATAGCCTTTTAATTCGATGTCTGATTGTTTTCAGATTTTCACTTGTTTAATCATGGTCTTATATCAAATTTCTGATGTCTCTTTGTATGGTGGCATAGATCCTTGAAAGGATAAAATTGTGGGAAATGGAGGAGATACAGGTTTCCAACAATTTTTCATTGTCCTCCTAAGGCTGTGAAAACATTTGAACATTTGTTACATATTTCATGCATTTTTGTGTAAACAACAACCCATACTCCCTTGGCATTTTGAGGAATTACTTCATTTAGAAATCTTAACCCTTAGGCTACTAAGCGCGACTCAGTGGCCTTTTGCAGACAGAGTAGATCAAGATCAGACAGCACAGAGCTTGCAGTCTGATCTTGGATATACACTGTCCGATATGGAGATACCTTTCCCTAAAAAAACCCTTGGAAATAGAACAATTTTTGTTTTTCCTATGGGCTTGAAAATTTCATTTATTTAGCAGGAAAAGGGTTAACAAAGACTAGTGACTTCCATTTGTGTACTAAGATGACTTTAACACTGAACCCTGTACCAAACGACACAATTTTAGACTGGTCCAAATTGAACGCACTTGCAGACAACAAATTAAAGATGACCCAAATGAAATTTGTCCTTAATAGGGTAGAAAACATTGTGTGAAAAGGAGAAAATGCTGGTTACCAGCATTTTCTCCTTTTCCCACAATGATTGCAAAAGCCTTCTTCCTCAGGGTGGTTACAAGTCTGGATCTTGTGGTAAATGGTTAACTATAGATAGATACATGTAGAAAACATAAGGAATTACCCCATTTTTGACACTGTTTTGTGAAATTTTTCTGTTTCCTCAGTAACAGAATGGTCGTTATTTGGTAAAAATCAGTGTAAAATTTAGGGTTTTATTTATGAACATATGTGAAAACATAGTAGTAACAGTAGAAATTGCTTGAAATGAGCAAATTCTACTTTTGCTTCTATCTTTGTCTGTTGCAAGACGGAGAAAGACAATTGATATAACCCTTTACCAAACAGCCCCAGTTTTTAAGGCCCCTGGGAAAGAAGCCTTTTGAAAACATTGTTGGAAAAAGAGAAAATGCTGGTAACTAGCATTATCTCCTTTTCCCATGTTTCCTACCCTTTCAGAGATCTTAAGCTCACTTGTACCAATTTCTGAATTTGTTGTCTGCAGATGTTTTAAAATTCAGAGAGGCTAAAAATTTGTCATTTGGAAAAGAAATAAAATACCACTGAAATGGTTGGATTTGTACTTGAAAGGATAGAACACATTGTGGGGAAGGGAGATAATGCTAGTTTCCAGCATTTTTGTCTTTTCCCACAATGGTTTCAAGAGCCCTCTTAATCAGGGTTGTTAAAACATTGTATTGTTTGGCAAAGGGTTAAAGTTTTAATGTTGTTTTGAGTTGATATATCTTGTGTCAATCTTGTGTAATGTGTTGGCCTCTTTTATGGTGATCTGGTTCATTGCGTTTTTATTTTAGGACATTTGGATAGGGTTTCTGCTTCCTTCCATCATTTATGAAAAAGTTGTACATCAAGTCCTTTCAGGATCTTTTAGAGCAATCAAATGACAAATGTGTGGATATTCTTGAAACTTTCACCACACAATCCCAAGTTTTAATGACCCCCCAAAAAGAACACTTCTGAAAACATTGTGGGAAAAGGAGAAAATGCTTGGTAACCAGCATTTTCTCTTTTTCCTACAATGTTTTCAAAAGCCTTTTTTTTCCTCAAGGTTGTAAAAACTCGTGATTGGGTAGTAAAGGGTCAAAGTCTAAATGCTTGCTAGAAGCAGTATCTTCTTTTTTCTGAATGTTTTCAAAGCTTTGCTGGAACAAAATCAAAAATAAGTTGTTTGGAGGTGTTTTTGTGTTAGAATTCTATTTTGTTAGTTTGTGTTTCTGTTTTTTCTACCCTTCCAAAGGTGTAATTTAAAAATCAGATGAGACTTACCTGATAAGTTAAAGTATGATTGGAATTCTACGAGTTCTGTCAGAATTAATGAGTGTTAATATGAGATCAACTCCCGCCCCGCTCATGCGCATCGACCTTCGATTTGCTACCAGGATGTCAAATCTCCCCTTGGTAGGATTGAATGTTACAAAATTAATTACTTATCTAAATGGAATATTGCATGTTTACAGATTTTACAAGAAATGTCTTTAACACTTCACCAAACGTCAAAATTTTAGACAGGCCCAAATTGAAAGCATTTGCAGGGAACAAAATAAATGTGGCTGAAAAATTGAAATTCGTTTTGGAAAGGGTAGAAAACATTGCGGGAAAAGGAGAAAATGCTGGTTACCAGCATTTTCTCCTTTTCCTGCAATGTTTTTAAAAGGTTTCTTTCTCAGGGTCGTTAAAAGTCTGGATTAAGTGGTAAAGGGTTAAAAAAGATAGACGGCATAAGAGATACTAGAATATGGATATTGCAGCTCTTTCGTGGCTCAATATGAAGTAAACAATCAAAATTAACCTCACGAGAAATGGCATCTTTTTACTCACCGTTTTTCATTTTGTTAAAAAGTAGTATTGGGTTACTGGGAAACAATTATGTAAACATTAAATTTCCAAATAGAATGGATAAGGACTGTTCTCTAATATATTAGTTTGCTAGGGTATGGATCAAGGCTCCGTGGTATTGATTAGCAGTAGCAACACATTTAAATGGTGGCTTCAGAAATGTGCAAGCGAATATGCCCGCAGCGGCGCGCCGAATAAACATGCTCATATTTGTTACCAATTGCAAATTATCATCTATTTGTTCTTTATCAGTGCCTAGAAGTGGGTAAAAAACCAACATATTCAGCTACATGGAAACAGTTCTGTAGGGAGGGTAATGGGTGGGATATTAGCACTCGTTAATTCATACAGAACTCATAGAATTATGACTATCCATGTACTTCAATATATCAGGTAAGTCTCGTCTAATTTTTCAACTGTGTTTTGTTCAGCAGAATTTTATTTCGTCTAAAATGAGATTTTAATGTAGCAAACTGAAATATTTCGGACTTGCCAACAGGCTAACCCATTATCATCTCCAAATCTACATACCGACTTACGCTATATGGAGAACTGCATCATTAAACCGTTGTTCAGTCTCCACTGGTTTATTATAAAACTTGCCAAATGTCCCTGCATTCGACCATCCAGCTGCTTTAAGCATGTCTTGAACTTTGGCTAGCTTTTGTTGTAGATGCTGCTCTTATATATGTGGCCCTCACTTGTGTATATCTATTCCTGATCTAGCCATGACAGTTTTTGTCCAACGTGAAATAGTGTCCTCTGTGACAGCGTTATGTGGCTTTGTAAAAATTATTACCGTAATTATTTTCAGGACAATAGGCTGCGGCCTATCCTTTAAAAAAGTGGAAATTTTCAAGGGTGCTGCCCATAAGTCAAAGCTTCTTATAGATCCATCTTAAGCAACTTATTAAAAGAAATAATATTATAACCTGGATGACTCTGCTTGAGAAGCCCATCAAAAGTAAAAATGTACTGAGTATGTAAAACTTTTTAAGTCTGTAATAGACAACATATGGAGACTGTACCTGTGTTGCATTCACAAGATCCATCAGCATTACTAGTTTTAGACTTAAATCCTTCAATGTTAACCCTTAGGCTGCTAAGGGCGAACCACTGACCTTTTGCAAACAGTGTAGATCAAGATCAGACTGCACAGAATGTGCAGTCTGATCTTGCATATGCTCTGTCCAATAAGATTTTTTTTTCTCCAGAGACTTTGTTTTAAATAGCATTATCATGGTTTTTACTGTCGGTTTGAAAGTTTCATTTAATTTATTCAGCAGGGTAAGGGTTAAGTGTTTTAAAAATTCAGTGTAAAATTTTGTTGTGTGGTAAATGGTTAATTCAGGGACGGATCATTTTTGAAGTTTGATGAGATTGCAAACGAACTGGTGGTGTGCCAGCTATTACCTAACTTAATTAACCCTTCACCACATAATCCAGACTGAGAAAGAGGCCTTTTGAAAACATTTTCTCCTTTTCCTACAATGTTTTCTACCCTACCCAAAACAAATATCAATTTTTTATTCACATTTTTGTCGTCTGCAAATGCTTCCAATTTCGACAGATACAAGATTCTGTCGTTTGGTAAAGAGGTAAGGGATGAATCATTTTCAAATTAGGTGAGATTGTAAAAAACTGCAGGCCCCCTTAAAATCAATTTTAAATCTTAATTCTAGGTCCAGCCATCTGTTTGGCTGTGGCAGAATGTCTCAGCTAATCAGATTGATGGGTTTGGAGTTTAGAAACAGAATGGTGAATGTATTTGAAATCATTGATAAAATTTACAGCCCCCCCGTTTTTCCTTCTGTGAAAAAAAAAAAAGAGTCAAAGCTATCTGTTATTTCTTTTCTGTTTGCTCTTTACTATATTATGTAATCTTAAGTTTTTACAATGTTGAGAAAGAAGGCTTTGGAAAACATTGTTGAAAAAGAAGAAAATACTCTTGTTATTGTATATGCAATGATGTGAATAAACATTGCTTGAATTTAGACTTTGTCTTATTAGTATCAGGTAAGAGTCATAGACTAGACCAAATGCCTCCATATGTATTTCCCCACAACGTTTTACTCCTTTACCAAACAATCCTGGGTTTTAAAGACGCAGAGGAAGAACCCTGTTGAAACATTGTGGAAAAAGGAGAAATTGCTGGTAACCAGAGTTTTCTCCTATCGCCAAAAGGTTTCCTGCCTTTTCAAAGACAAATCCAATCACTTGAGCCATCCTTCATTAAAGCTCGTCATCTGTAAATGTTTCTAATTCAGACTTGTCCAAAATCTTGTCTTTGGTAAAGAGTTAAGTGCAATGCATGAATGTGTGTGACAGACACAGGACTATGACACAAGCTTGCTGGCCTTTGCAAGCAGTAAGAAGTGAAATTCACAAATGTTGCATATTGAACCATAAATACAAGGTAAGAAATACAATATAAGAGAACAATCAGGTACAAATAATATAATTTAATCAGGTCAACAATATGTGTAATAGTGAACAACAACAAAGAAACAAAACTTGCGCATATTCTTACATACTGTTCTACAGATTACAGAAAATGAATTACTTGTGTAACTTAACTGCTGAGGAGGCATTCATCCTTGTGCAGCGAAGTATATTTAGGCCATGCTCTGTGAAAAAGGGATTCAGTGCATCTGCAACAACAGTTACCAGCATTTTCTTCTTTTCCAACAATGTTTTCAGGTCTCCTATCTCGGGCTTGTTTCATTGCAATATAGGAATCATTTGTTAAAGTCACTCTTTTTTTCTTTGCTTGCTCTCTCTCTCGCTCTTAAATGCACATGCATAAGCAAAATAGTAATGCCTGAGTATCCAGAAATTATATTCAAAGAAAAATACAGATCAAACAGAAAAACAAGAGGGTCATTGGCCCTAAAGTGCTCACCTGAGTAAAGTCATTTAGGATTAATTAAGCTGAAGAGATCCTGGTTGTAACAATGTAAAACACATGAGTGCTCATAACCTACTTTTCAACTTTCTTGACCTATTCTTTGCACTTGTCAGAGATTTCATTAACCCTTTACCACACAATCCCGACTTTTAACGACCCTGAGAAAGAAGCCTTTTGAAAACATTGCTCGAAAAGAAGAAAATGCTGGTAACCAGCATTTTCTCCTTTTCCCACAATGTTTTCTACCCTTCAAAAAACAAAGTTCCATTTTTTGGTAACATTTATTTTGTTGCCTGCAAATGCTTTCAATTTGGACCAGTATAACATTTTGTCGTTTGGTAAAGCGTTAAGACAAACTTTCTGACAATATGTCATGAATATCAAACGGAAAATGTGGCCTCCAGATTGCACACAAGATTTTTCTAAGATTCATCCCAGTTACCTACTTTTTGAACCAATTTTGAACTTGTCTGATATATCGTCAAGACAAACATTCTGACCAAATTTCATTAAAACTGGCCTGAAAATAAGGCCTCTAGAGTGCTCACAAGTTTTTTTGTAAGATTTGGCCTAATGACCTACTTTTTGACCTGACATGACCTCGCAGTAAGGGCAATGAGCCAAAACTACTGGGGTGCCCGTTCTTTCCCTACCATCCCTCCACAGCAGGTCCCAAATCAGGTAAGACTTGTCTTAAAAAGAAGAGCGTTTAACACTGAGAAATAATACAACACTGTTTAACACTGAGAAATAATACAACCACTAAAGGGACCGACTGCGGGTGCTCAGGCCAGATATAGTAAAAGCACCCCTGTCTCTAAATAACATCAACTGAAAAAATGATAATCAATCCGGATCAAATCCGGGGCGAACTGACTGACAACTGTCAACCCAAAGTTGGAAATAAGACCATAGTCTAAAGTGAAAAATATATACCTGGCCACAGCGTTCCTGCTCAGAAATAATTACAAAAGGAAATTAACTCTTTACCACACAATCCCAAGTTTTAATGACCATGAGTAAGATGCCTTTTGAAAACATTGTGGGAAAAGGAGAGAATGCTTGTAACCTGCAATTCTCCTTTCTCCACAATGTTTTTTACCCCATCAAGGACAGAAATCATCCCTTGAGCTACATTAAAATGCTTTCAATTTGGTCCAGTACAAGAACTTGTCCGTTGGTACAACATAAAGCAGATACTCACACTAGATAAGACCCAACACTACAACCTGCTGTTATCAATATGATGGTGGCATGAACTTCAAAGTTTTGACTGATAACTCTTCCAACTGCCTTATAACAGCACCCTGATTTCTACCAACAGAACTAGTATGGACATCAGTGCTCCTAGAATTTCTGTACAAAATAGAGAAACTTGAAGATTAGTTTTAGACAATTAAGTCTTTACCATACAATCTAGTCTTTTTATGACCACCAGAAATGTGACTTTTGAAAACATTCTGGGAAAAGGAGAAAATGCTGGTAACCAGCATTTTCTCCTTTTCCCAAAATGTTTTCTAACCTTTCAGAGACAAGACTCCTCATTTGAACCATGTTTAGTTTCTCCTCTACAAATGATTTCATTACCTGTAGAGGAGTCAAAAGTTTTGTTGTGTGCTAAACAGTTAAATGAAAGGATACATATTTTAACCTTTTACCACACAATCCCGACTTTTAATGACACTGAGGAAGAAGCTTTTCGAAAGCATTGTGGAAAAAGGAGAAAATGCTGGTAACCAGCATTTTTCTCCTTTTCCCACAATGTTTTCATCTTTTCCAAAAACAAATTTCAAAATCTGATAACATTATTTGTAGTCTGCAAAAGCTTTCAATGTGGACAGGTCTAAAATTAAAGAGTTAAGTGGAAATTGGAATGTTTGCATCTGAGAGAGAGGAAGGGAGGGAGTGAGTGAGTGATTTGATGGGTGTATGGATAGCTAAACGTATGGATGGTTGAATGCATATTTAACATGAATTTGCATTTGCATTTGGAATGGGTAGAAAACATTGTCTGAAATGGAGAAAATGCTGTTTACCAGAATTTTCTCCTTTTTTCCCACAATGTTTTCAAAAGCCTTTGCTTTCAGGGTCGTTAAAACTCAGGATTATGTGGTAAAGGGTATAGAGTGGTTGGTGTATTTGGGCCTAGTTCTTTATAATGCACTTGAGCTATCTATTTGATTGAACTACATTGTTAACAGTTTACCAAACGACAAAATTTTAGACTGGTCTAATTTGAAAGCATTTGCAGACAACAATTTAAATGTGGCTCAAATAATGGAATTTGTCTTTGATTGGGTAGAAAACATTGTGGGAAAAGGGGGAAATGCTGGTTACCAGCATTTTCTTCTTTCCCCATAATGCTTTCAAGAGGCTTTTTCTTTGTGTTCGTTAAAGCTCTGGATTGTGTGGTAAAGGGTTAAAGGAATAATGATAATCATTGTTAACAATTCCAAGGCTTCAAATCTTTTCTAACTAGTTTTTTTCTCACAATGTCTTAGCCCAGCTAAAAAGACAAATCAAAAGGATGAAAATACTACGACAGGTCATCAATATTTAAATCAAGCAACTCGTATTAGTATTTAAGGAAAAAAAACCTACAATGAAATTAAAAAGTTTTAAAATTACTGTTCAAAAGATAAGGCATAAATGCACTAGTGATATATGAAATTTCTGTAAATCACCAAAAAGTCATGTAGGACAAAGGCAAAAAAAAAGGGGGCCACGTTCTATGCAAAGGGGGCTTAAAGCATCTACAAAAAGTATTGACACAGCTCAGCCTGCGCAGACTGCACAGGCTAACCTGGACTGAAACTTTTCACTAGAGGTCAATTTTCAGTATGTCAAAGGAACAGTCTACAGTAAGATTCAGTTGGTTGTTAGAGAAAATGGACTTTATCTATCCACCATCATAGGATAACTTGCTTGGTATCATGTGTCAGTAAGATTATTAAGCCCCTTTTTGCCAGAGCATGGCTAAAATATTTTCAACCAATATTTTCAGTATGAGACCCAAATAATTGTTATTTCGAGCTTGCTCTTCTGCAGAACGTCTAGCCAGAGTGGACCGTGTGGATCAAGGATCAGACTGCACATTTTGGGCAGTCTGATCTTGATCTACTATGGCCGCAACAATTATAGTAGTGAAAGCAGTGTTCCAGAAAGTCTGCATTTTGGCATTTCTGACGTACAAAATGAAAGGCTCATGCAACAATATTAATACATTGCGTCTTTCTTGATGCAACATATATCAGAACTAAAAAGTATCATAAAAGATCAATTCAATTAATATATCTTGCAACATTATAAAGTTTATAACTGCAGAATCATATCTAATCTGCTTTCTACCACTAAATTATTTTACACTGTATCGTTCAAAAATGCAAACTATCCTGTCAGTGTGTCCACTGAATTTTTCAAATGGCGGTTTTTGTACCTGTTGGGTTGCAAATTGGGGGTACAGAAAATGAAATGGGGTTTCACTAATTTTCAACAGCTAGATTCATTTTTCCATAAAATGTTAGTTTCATAAATTTATCAAGGCTTCCCCTGCATATTCTTATTTGTGTGCCGTCAGATTCATGAATTCCTGGTAAAGGGCTATTCTATCATTTGATTTTCTTTGGAAAAATGAACCTCCTATATATTCTTTAACACTCTTGTTCCAGTGCTATCACAAGGTAACCTAATCCCCACCTTTCCCTTTCTGATTTGTAGGTTATTCATTTTTTTCACTTCATTACATCATCCAAGTTTTTTTTCTCATGATTAGACAGACATTTTGACACCCACTTCTAGTTTTATACTGATATTTATGCAAATTTCCTGATTAAAGTCATTAATAAAGCTGAAAATAGAGTCAGAAGTGCCTCTGATCGGACAATGTCCAACTAACATTAGTTGTGTCATAGGTTTTTGCATTTTTTGAAGCGAGCTTATTTTTTCATTTAACTTGGAATTTTTTTTTATAGGTATTTTCGCATGATTTGGCATAAATTTGTCAACAAGGGTAGCAGGTTACTTCAAAACCTGTCATTTGTACACTAGATAAGCAGAATAACATCATCACATTTTTCATTAATGACATGCCAGCATGATCAGCTGTGATAACAGTGACACTTACTACACATTGTTTATGCCGAGTTAAAAACTTTCAAGATTCATGAATCGGCATTACTTAATGCCAGAAGATTCGCCGGTGCTTCATTTTCCGAGATATTTTTGTTCTAAATAATTGCATCTGGCGCAAATGGCGATTGACAGCGGGAGCCCTATTTTGAACAAGAGGACCATGATGGTCCTAAATCGCTCACCTGAAATGCAACTCAGCTCAACACCATAATGCTACATGCCAAATATGAAAGCTCTAGCCCTTACGGTTTGGGACAAGAAGATTTTTAAACATTTCCTTCTTTATCTCTATGTGAAGTCCGAGAACCCACAACATTGGGCCAATTTTTAACATATGGGCCATAATTTGAAGTATTTTGGTAGAGGGTCACTAGATGATGCTACATGCCATATATGAAAGCTCTAGCCCTTACGGTTTGGGACAAGAAGATTTTTGAAGATTTCCTTCTTTATCTCCATGTGGGATCCGAGAACCCACAACATAGAGCCAATTTCCACACTAGGGCCATAATTGGAAGTATTCTGGTAGAGGGCCACTAGATGATACTACATGCCATATATGAGAGCTCTAGCCCTTATGGTTTGGGACAAGAAGATTTTTAAAGATTTCCTTCTTTATCTCTATGTGAAATCCGAGAACCCACAACATAGGGCCATTTTCAACACTAGGGCCATAATTTGAAGTATTTTGGTAGAGGGCCACTAGATGATGCTACATGCCAAATATGAAAGCTCTAGCCCTTGCAGTTTGAGACAAGAAGATTTTTAAAGATTTCCTTCTTTATCTGTATGTGAAATCCAAGAACCCACAACATAGGGCCAATTTCCACACTAGGGCCATTATTTGAAGTATTTTGGTAGAGGGCCACTAGATGATACGACATGCCATATATGAGAGCTCCAGCCCTTATGTTTGGGACAAGACGATTTTTACAGATTTCCTTCTTTATCTATATGTGAAATCCGAGAACCCACAACATAGGGCCATTCTTAACACTAGGGCCATAATTTGAAGTATTTTGGTAGAGGGCCACTAGATGATGCTACATGCCACATATGAAAGCTCTAGCCATTTTGGTTTGGGACAAGAAGATTTTTAAAGATTTCTTTCTTTATCTCTATGTGAAATCCGAGAACCCACACCATAGGGCCAATTTTCAACACTAGGGCCATAATTTGAAGTATTTTGGTAGAGGGCCACTAGCTGATGCTACATGCCAAATATGAAAGCTCTAGCCCTTGAGGTTTGGGACAAGAAGATTTTTACAGATTTCCTTCTTTATCTCTATGTGAAATCCGAGAACCCACAACATAGGGCCATTTTCAACACTAGGGCCATAATTTGAAGTATTTTGGTAGAGGGCCACTAGATGATGCTACATGCCACATATGAAAGCTCTAGCCCTTATGGTTTGGGACAAAAAGATTTTTAAAGATTTCCTTCTTTATCGCTATGTGAAATCCAAGAACCCACAACATAGGGCCAATTTTTAACACCAGGGCCATAATTTGAAGTATTTTGGTAGAGGGTCACTAGATGATGCTACATGCCATATATGAAAGCTCTAGCCCTTACGGTTTGGGACAAGAAGATTTTTAAAGATTTCCTTCTTTATCTCTATGTGAAATCCGAGAACCCACAACATAGGGCCAATTGCCACACTAGGGCCATTATTTGAGGTATATTGGTAGAGGGCCACTAGATGATACTACATGCCATATATGAGAGCTCTAGCCCTTATGGTTTGGGACAAGAAGATTTTTAAAGATTTCCTTCTTTATGTGAAATCTGAGAACCCACAACATGGGGCCATTTTCAACACTAGGGCCATTATTTGAAGTATTTTGGTAGAGGGCCACTAGATGATGCTACATGCCAAATATGAAAGCTCTAGCCCTTACGGTTTGGGACAAGAAGATTTTTACAGATTTCCTTCTTTATCTCTAAGTGAAATCCGAGAACCCACAACATAGGGCCATTTTCAACACTAGGGCCATAATTTGAAGTATTTTGGTAGAGGGCCACTAGCTGATGCTACATGCCAAATATGAAAGCTCTAGCCCTTACCGTTTGGGACAAGAAGATTTTTACAGATTTCCTTCTTTATCTCTATGTGAAATCCGAGAACCCACAACATAGGGCCATTTTCCACACTAGGGCCATTATTTGAAGTATTTTGGTAGAGGGCCACTAGATGATACTACATGCCATATATGAGAGCTCTAGCCCTTATGGTTTGGGACGAGAAGATTTTTACAGATTTCTTTCTTTATCTCTATGTGAAATCCGAGAACCCACAACATAGGGCCATTTTCAACACTAGGGCCATAATTTGAACTAATTTGGTAGAGGGCCACTAGATGATGCTACATGCCATATATGAAAGCTCTAGCCCTTACGGTTTGGGACAAGAAGATTTTTACAGATTTCCTTCTTTATCTCTATGTGAAATCCGAGAACCCACAACACAGGGCCAATTGCCACACTAGGGCCATTATTTGAAGTATTTTGGTAGAGGGCCACTAGATGATACTACATGCCATATATGAAAGCTCTAGCCCTTACAGTTTGGGACAAGAAGATTTTTAAAGATTTTTCTTTCGGTTGCCATGGCAACCAGAGTTCTTCATGGAATTCAAATCTTTGAAGTATTCTGAAAGCGCATCACCTAAGGATCATTTCTGTGAAGTTTCACTGAAATCTGTTGGGCGGTTTCAGAGGAGAAGATTTTTTAAGTAATTGTTCACGGACGGACGGACGCCGGACAACGATCGATCACAATAGCTCACCCTGAGCACTATGTGCTCAGATGAGCTAAAAAATTGAAAGTTCACAAGGTCGAATGTTACTTTGTCATTATGCAGTCAAAATTTTGCTACGTACTGACAGATCTAAAATGCAACACTTCTATAAACTGGCCTAAATTCATGCAGTCTGGGCAACGGTGTCAACCTGATAAATTAACCTATTGATCAACAGTGGACCTGCGTAAAATTCATCAAGATTCCAGTCTACCAATACTATGGTTAAAACCAAGGTATCCGAAAATAGCGTTTCTATATTTGGTCATGGAAAATCCAAGTTTTATGCATCACTTGTTTTTGATAGAATTCATAATTTTTGGCATCCATTTGCATACGTTCTGGCATGTATATGGCCGATGATTATTTCAAATTTACATCATTCACATACATTTTTACGTAATAGCACACACTGTTGTCTTACCTATATTACTGTTGTGATGTCACTGTTGTCTCACCTATTATACAGTACTATATTACTGTATGCAATCTGTACTTTAGACGCTTAGTCTGTGTTTTAGATCCTGCAAGGTCACAGTCACCGACTTGCTGGAGTAATTGGCATAACAGATGACACTGTTGCTACAAGCCTCAAACGTCAGTTTTTAACTTTTATCTTTAATATCACTATGTCGTATAAAATTTCTAGAATTATGCTACACCTACAATGGGGCAAAGACGAACCACACATGAAAAAAAAAAATTAAAAGTTTAAGACAGTGACCCCTAAAATTTCTAAATGACCCTCAAAATTCCAAACAGAGAGTCACAGATGACCCCTAAAGTTCATGAGCTAGCAGAAACACCGGTGTGGGGCCTATTAACCCTTTACCACACAATCTCCAGTTTTAACAACCCAGAGAAAGCAGGGTTTTGAAAACATTGTGAGAAAAGAAAAAAATGCTGGTCCTCGATGTTTTTAAAAGGCTATTCCCTCAAGGTTGTTAAAAGTCGGGATTGTGTGGTAAAGGGTTCAAGGTTGATATTCATCTGTTTCTAGGTCACCAACAAGATTTCCCACGAACTGATCAAGGGTCTCTTTTCTATGACACAGATCCAGAAAATTGATGAGTTATTCCCTTGAAAACATGGTCAAATCACTGTGAGTACCAATGGTTGAAGGCTTGATTTCACTCAAAACTACGGCCAACAGATGTGTCATGGGATTAATGCAGAGAGCAGTGAAGTGACATTATTACAAAAACTGACTTGATGGCGGCTTCTTACAAGTTTCAGTGACTTCTACAAACTGCAACACAGAAGCTCCCTAACAAAACAAGTGCACCGCATGCGAGGGCAAACGCTCGGCTGCAGATGCTTGATTTTCAGTGAAAATTCTAAGTCGAAAAAGGTGCATAACACTGTCAAAAATACTTTGATGGTTACCTCCCCTTGTTTGTATAGGTTCCCCTTTTGATAAATGACAACTTGTCCAAGTTTGAAGCAAATATCTTCGGCAATACAAGAGGGCCATTGGCCCTAAAGCGCTTACCTGAGTAAGGTCATCTAGGAATTGATAAGGCTGAAAAGATCCTGGTCGTGATGATGTAAAACACACGAGTGTAAGTTATCTACTTTTTGACTGTTTTTGCCTATTTTTGAATTTCTAATCTGTCTCAAAATGTGGCCTCATTTATCCATTTTTTCTAAGATTTGGCCCAGTGACCAACTTTATGGCCTGACGAGGCATGATATCATTCTTTTCCAAGATTCATCCAGACAAACATTCTGACCAAGTTTCATGAGTATCAGGCTGAAAATGTAGCCTTTAGAGTGCACACAAGGTTTTTCTAAGATCTGGCCCTGTGACCTACTTTTGACCTGACATGACCCAGTTTCAAACTTGCCCGAGATTTCATTCAGACAAACATTCTGATCAAGTTTCATGAGTATCAAGCTGAAAATTTGGCCACTAGAGTGCACACAAGGTTATTCTATGATATGGCCCAGTGACCTACTTTTTGACTCCACATAATCCAATTTTCTACGTTTCCAAGATTTCATCAAAACAAACATTCTAACCCAGTTTCATGTGTATCAGGCTAAAATTGTGGCCTCTAGAGTGTACATAAGGATTTCTAAGATTTGGCCGAATGACTTTTTGACCCAATGTCACTCAATTTCGTATCTGTTCAAGATTTCATCCTTACAATCATTTTGACAAAGTTTCATGATTATCAGCTGAAAATGTGGCCTCTAGAGTGCACACAAGCTTTTTCTAAGATTTGGCCCAGAGTTTTACTTTTTGACCCGACATGACCCAATTTCGAACCTGTCAGAGATTTTCTCCAAACATTCCAAGTTTCAAAGTTTCATGAGTATCAGGCTTGAAATGTGGCCTCTAGAGTGCACACAAGCTTTTTCTAAGATTTGGCCCCAAGACCTACTTTTTGACCCGACATGACCCAATTTCAAATCTGTCAGAGATTTTATCGAGACAAACATTCTGACCAAGTATCATCATATCGGGCTGAAAATGTGGCGCCTAGAGTGCACAGAAGCTTTTTCTAAGATTTGGCCCAGTGACCTACTTTTTGAATCCATGTTACCCAATTTCAAACTTGTCTGAGATTTCATCCAGACATATATTCTGACCAAGTTTCATGAGTATCAGGCTGAAAATGTGGCTTCTAGAGTGCACACATGCTTTTTCTAAGATTTGGCCCCTTACCTACCGGTACTTTTTGACCTGATATGACCCAATTTCAAACTTGTACGAGATTTTATCCAGCCAATCATTCTGACCAAGGTTTATACGTATCAGGCTGAAAATGTGGCCTCTAGAGTGCACACAAGCTTTGTCTAAGATTTGGCCCCATAATCTACTTTTTGACCCCATGTGACCCAATTTCAAACATGTCTGAGATGTTATCTAGACAAACATTCTGACCAAGTTTCATGAGTATCAGGCTTAAAGTGTAGCCTCTAGACTGCACACAAGGTTTTCTAAGATCTTGTCCTGTGACCTACTTTTTGACCCCATGTAACCCAATTTCAAGCTTGTCAAAGAATTTATCCAGACAAACATTCTGACAAAGTTTCATGAGGATCTGGCTGAAAATGTGGCCTCTAGAGTGCACACAAGGTAAATATTAATGACCACACGACGGACAATGGATGACGGACACAGCAAGATCGCAAAAGCTCACCTTGAGCACTTTGTGCTCAGGTGAGCTAAAAAGCGATATTATGAAATCTCAAAGTTTTCACACAACAACACAGACAATGACAATGACCCAGACAATGCAAGGGCTATGACAATGTCAGAGCTAAGACAATGTCAGGGCTATGACAATGCCAGGGCTATGAAAATACCCCAATGTTTTCTTCAAAAACAGCCAAGCTAATAAATGCCAGAATTATTGACCAATGTCTTAAGGGTACAAGTGAATTTTATCAAAATATTATATGCAGAAAGGCATCATGTGCTTTAACAGTTATAAAGAAAGGTACTAACCCTTCCCCACACAATCCTGAGTTTTATCGACCCTGAGGAAAAAGCCGTTTGAAAACATTGTTGGAAAAGGAAAAAATGCTTGTTACCAGCATTTTCTCCTTTTCACACAATGTTTGCTACCCTGTCAAAAACAAATTTCATCATTTTAGCCATGTTTAAATTGTCTGTAACTGCTTTCATTTTGGAAAAGTTTACGATTATGTGGTGTGATAAAGAGTTAAAGGAAAGATGACTCACATCTGCATGCTCTGTGAGAAGGGGGCTAGTCTATGCAGGCTGACCTGGGCCAAAACTTTTTGCTATTAGTCCATCTCCTGCATGTCCAAGGACCATTTTACTCCATGATTCAGTCGGTTGTAAGACAGAATGGACTTTATGGATCCATGATCATGTGATGACTTACTTGGTATAATACACAGTGTGGCTCATGTATTGACTAATTCTCATACACATAAAGTGTCTAAGTCCAATACCTGGTGTAAGAAATGCCAACAGCAACAATAAAATTATTCTTAATTGGTATTTTATCATTACTTGAGCTTTAGCTATAGTAACGACAAAATCTCCTCACAGAAATACGCAGCTTAAAAGTTATCTACCTCTGATTTCATCCTACTTACTTAGACAATTCTAACACATATTTCATCTTCTTCAACTCTTTACTAGCCAACAAAATTTTACACTCGTCCATGGATATTGAAAGCCTTTGTAGACAAAAAAAAAATAAATAAATACTGCTCAAATGATGACAGTTTTTTCTGAGAGGGTAAAAAATTGTTGGAAAAGGAGAAAATGCCCTTTTCTCAAGGTTGTGAAAACATGGGATTGTTTTGTTAACCCTATACCAAACAATCCCAAGTTTTAATGACTGTGTGGTGAGAGGCTTTTGAAATCATTGTGGAAAAAGGAGAAAATACTGGTAACCAGCATTTTCTCCTTTTCCCACTAAGTTTTCTGTTCCTACAGAGACAAATTTGATCTTTGAGCCACATTTCATTTTTCATCTGCTACCATCTTCAATTTGGAGCAGTCTAAAATTTCGTCACTTGTTAAAAATATAAGAGTTAAGAAAATCTTGAAAATTGGAAAAGGTATGAGGCTTGAACAATAAGTTTCCATGGTTACCTAACAAACATTGAGGATCATCCATAGTCTGTGTTCTCACTGACCATTGTGGGGTAAGTAATGGGCCTAGATCACTGAAACAAAGTTAACCCTTGAAGTGATGAACCCAGTTTAAGCTGCTTTTGCACAAATTGTAGATAAAGATCAGATTGCACAAAACAAGTGGTCTGACCTTGGATCTACACTGTTTGCATCTTTGTTACTGTACACATTTTGGTCATAAAAACAAAATTGTTCAATATAGGGTCAACTCTTTACCACATGAGAAAAATGTAGACTTAACCAAATTGAAAGCACTTGCAGACAACAATTTAACTTTGCCACAATTGATGGAACATGTCTTTGATAGGGTACAAAACATTTTTGGAAAAGGAGAAAATGCTGGTTACCAGCATGTTCTCCTTTTCCATCAATGTTTTCAAAAGGTTTCTTTGTTTAGGGTCGTTAAAACCCCAGTTTTTATGGTAAAGGATTAAAAATGATGAACCCAGCTTGCACACATTGTAGATAAAGATCAGACTGCACAAGGCATGTAGTCTAATCTTGGATCTACATTGTCTGCATTATATTATTATTGTGCATATCCTGGCAAAAACAACATTGAGGGAAAAAAAAAAGTCAACATTGACAAAAGTTTAAACAAGGCCATATTCAGCCATATCTGTTAAATCACTTGATTGAATTTGAGATTTTTCTTTTAAAAAGGCAGAAAACAATGTGAGAAATTGAAAACATGCTGGTTACCTCTTTAAACATTAAAATGAAACATTGTTCCATACAGGGTTAACTATTTACCACATGGGAAAAATGTAGACTTGTCCAAGTTGAAAGCATTTGCAGACGACAATTTAAATGTGATGCAAATGATGAAACTTGTCTTTGACAGGGTATTAAACAATGTGAGAAATGGAGACCATGCTGGTTATGTACTTCCTTAACGTCACGAAAATACATGATTGTTCTGTAAAGGGTTTACTATTTACCACATGAGAAAAATGTAGACTTGTCCAAACCGAAAACATTTGCAGACTATGATTTAAATGTGATGCAAATGATGAAATTTGTCTTTGACAGGGTAGGAAACATTGTGAGAAATGGAGAAAATGCTGGTTATTAGCATTTTCTTCTTTTTCCACAATGTTTTCAAAAGGCTTCTTCCCCAGGGTTGTTTAAAGTTGGGATTATTTGGTACAGGTTAAAATTGCTTTAAAAGGATAAAAGCACGTTTGTAGAGTGTATGTAGATCAGTAGTTTTCAAACAAATGGGAATCCACTTTCCACAGTGTTTTCAAGACTGGTATAGATGCATGAAACAAAAGGGCTATTGGCCCTAAAGGCGCTCACCTGAGTAAAGTCATCTACAGTTGATAAAACAGAAGAGATCCAGTTTTAATGATAAAAAACACATGAGTGTAACTGACATACTTTTTGAAGCAATGTTACTAAATTCCAAACTTGTCCAAGATATCATTAAAACATTCTAACCAAGTTTCATGCGTATCAGACAGAAAATGTGGCCTCTACGGTGCACACAAGGTTTTGACCAGATGCGACCCACTTTGAAATTTGTCCACGGTATCATCAAGGCAAACTTTCTAACCAAGTTTCATGAGAATCAGGCTGAAAAATCTAGAGTGCACACAAGGTAGCTAATGCTCTCCCTCATTCGTAAACAGTCGGTCAGCGTCCGGGTGTAGCTTCATCAGAAGGTCCTCAAGTCGTCGGTACAGGGCCTCAGACACTGTGACCACCTCGGCGTAACCAGGATGCAGAAGAACGTCCTGTCATCTTTCGTCTCTTCCGTCGCGTCTCCTAAGGCTGTCAGCGTCATGTTGGTAACGACGGACGGCCTGCATCCATTGGTCATAATGACCTCCATCACCAGGCAGTCCGTCAGACGGTCAAGGTGGTAATGTCTGTCCTTGTCCGTCATTGTCGTCTAGTCGGCCGAGGTAACGTCATAGTAGTAGTCCGAGGTCCAGTATGTCCGTCTGGCTTCTGACGATGGAAGTGACGCCAAATCCCTTGCCGTCTTTAGCCTTCCATTCCGCTGCCCTGTTCCTGAGGGACCGGACGAAGGCCTGGATGGTGAGGCAGGTCCGGTCCCACCAACCCTGAATGCCTAACACCTCTAAGAAATCCAGAAACTTTAGGAGGGATGTGAGGTGGGACTTTAAAGTTTCCACAACCATCACATCCCTCTGCCTCCCTATCCAGGCCAAGACCAGTCCTTGCAGGAAAGCGTCCAGTCCGTCCATGCCCAGTCTGTCCAAATTCATCTCGTCTGTCGTATGTGGTTGGCTGCATTCGCAGCTGTAATGGTTAACCCCACCTTAGAGGTTAGCCAATGTCTCAATCTGTTCGTGTATTCTCCTGAAAGGGAAAGAAGTAGTAGTTAGCCGATAAAGTCAATGCAACAGGGCGCAATCCTGGCTCATGTTAGAAAGCCGCCAGCGGCTTGGAAAGAATATTGTGCGGAGTACTGGCAAAAAGAAAATCCTGGAGAGCATGGATAGTTGCACTGGTCGCCAGGGCATAACTGAAATATTGTTGAAAATGGCGGGTAGGGAAGCTGCCAGCAGCTTGCAAAGAATAATGTGCCGAGTACTGGTAAAAGGAAATCCTAAAGAGGATGTATAGGTGCACTGGTGGCCAAGACATAACTGAAATAGTGTTGAAAATGGCAGGTGTGCAACCCAGCAGCAGCTTGGAAAGAATACTGTGCAGAGTACTGGTAAAAGGAAATCCAGGAGAGCATGGATAGGTGAACTGGTGGTCAAAAAGGGAAAAATTAGAGGAGTAGGAGACAGGTTTTCAGGTTGTCAGACTAATAGTAACTGCTACATGTACATGTATATATTTTGATACTTTTTGTACTGGCATTCAATCAGTTCTCGCCAAGTACCAGTTCTCACCAACTTATGTCTTACACAGCTTTACAAAGGTCCATTCTCTGTAGTCTAAGGTGCAAATCCCTATTTTTGCTTCTCTGAGTATATGCAGGCTTTGCCCCATTCCTACATGCAATAAATGAGGTGTCGCTACGCTGTGTTTTCAGAGTCTATTCCGGTCCATTCATGTCTATTCCGGTAATTCCATACACCGGTCTATGCCTGATGCGGTGAATTTTACGTACTGGTAAAAAAATGCATTTTTTTCAACGGGTAAATTCTGTATACATGTAACGAAAGTGTAGAAAATGGAATTCAGCTGAAATTTGTTTTTTTCCCCTTTTTCTTCACACATAAAAAAATAAACAGATGAGGAACATCTTTTTCCATACATTCATTGATAAATGCGGTTGGCTACGGCGGTAGCTCAGTCAGTGCCACTGATAGTGGTACATCGCTCACTCCTCTAGCGTAATACCTGTGTTCGAATCACAAACCTGTCCCACCTCTCCCAAGTTGATTCAACACTAAATCAATGAGAGATAATGTTATTTATACATACCTGTCCAATGCTTGGTAGGTATGAATAGTCATCATTAGTGCCTGCCACATGTAAGGTTCCGAAAGTCTGAGTAAAATAGCGCAGCACCGTTAGCCTTGAGGGAGAAATTAGTTTCTCAGTGGCGACCCTTGTCGTAATAATGAGATGTGGTTCCCTGCTTCATATTATCCTTATTTGCATTATGCTTATTTAGGCTGTGCTTATTTGTATTATACTTGTTTGAATTATGATAAAAGTAAACCTATTACAAGGACAGCAACATTGTAGATCTAGTGAATCTTTTGAAATGAGAAGTTTCAACTTTTTTTCCAAGTTTTCTTTTGGTCAAACCATATTCGTCACTGTATCTTGTATTGTTGAAGTAACTGTTGTTAAAATAATTACATTGTTGATATGAAATTAAATGTCTCATATATTATTGGGAAGGTTGAATGAATAATAATGATGGAACAGGGATCATATATATCATGTGTATATAAGATCCCTGGATGGAATTAGATAAAATAGTTTATTGTAAATTGAAGTTACAAAAAAAGTAATTTAAATGTCAACATAAACAATTGAATAGGCAAAACGTAATTGTAAGCCAACGTTAAAATTGTTAAACATAGGTGAAAATTTCATCAGGAATAATGAAAGTCTCATCATGAATAATGAGGAACTGGCGGATTATCCCTTCCATAAAATTCAGGCTGCACTTTTAAGCAGATGGATCTTTTACCACATTATTTTACTAGTTAAAGAAATGCATTTTGCAAACTATACTTAATTACTTTTTTGATTTTTGCAAACAACCAGAAAATAATTAAAAAAAGCAATTAATTATGGCAATTATTTCAATCAATATCACATCAATCAGACATCCAATCAATTAAATTTGAGTTCAAAGTTTCTTCTAGCATAATTTTTTCTTACTTAAAGTGATTTTCAGTTTGCAAAATTATGCCTTTTTTTTTTAAGTGAAAAAAATATCTAAATAAGAATATGACAACACTAGAACAGCTGAATTAAAATAACCAAAGAATACTCTTTTTTTTCCTTGGTGGTGGCGTGGGGTGGGGAATCTGTAGTTTAAAATCACACTTTGTTTACCTGTATGTATATGTGATACAATTTTAGTGTTTTGTTACTGGTACCTTATTTTACTTGTTAACTGCAACATTTCTCAACGATATGGTTTTGGCCAAAGTGTCATACTCTGCCCTTTTTGGGGCCTAAATGTCTGGGGCCAAAACGTCCTACATTCATCATGGAAGGGTTAAGCAATTATGGTCTAGATCTAATACTATTTCTACTAGATTCTATAAAAGATCTATTTACGAGGACTGATCATGACTTCCAAGTCTGTCCGACTTATCATTGACAAGTAGGTGAAATTTCATGTCCGACTCTATATCAAATCTGTGGGTGATGAAGCTTGACCATCTAAGTATCCATCTCACATGAAAACTAAAAAAGTTGACAATGATAACTCCACATTTCGATTTATAGTTTTGTGTTTAAAATCCAGATTTGGGTGCATTTTGCACTGTTCTGTTGTTGCATATAATTATATATCTACATTATTCGCCTATCAGGTCGATAGAAATTTAAGGACTGGTTTGTGTCTGTGTGTCCATAACCTACATTCATTCTCCAGTAAGCTTCATTCTGGTATTTAGGCTTTTTCCAATATGATTTTGTAACAATTCATTGTTTCCACCTCCATATTCCGTGAATTAGGCATTTACATTCCGTAAATTTTCTAAATCTGCCTAATTTAGTGTTCCATTGATGGAAAATTTACATTTCCGGTCCGTTTAGTGAGCGCGTGTGTGTGTGTTATCTACATTTATTCTTAATTTAGCTACATTCCGGTATTAAGGCTTTTAAAATTACATTTTGTTACATTTAGTTGTTGCCGTTTCCACATTCTGTAACATTCCGGTGAGTAGGCATCACCATTCAGTAACATTTTCTTTATCTGGTTATTTAATGTTCCATTGATGAGAATTTATAAACAATGCAAAAGGAACGATTTTCAATGGGATATAGTGGTTTGAGCAGTACCAGCTAGTGGGATATGGTTGTTTTTTTACAACATGCATGAATATTATTTTTGACTCACGAATATGGACAACAGTTGGACATATTTAAACACCGATGCTTATCGTTTCCAATACCTTCAGTCTGAATAAGTGCTCCAATGTAATTTTTGTGAGCGGAGAAACATTTACAAAAATAACATCGAAGCAACCTTCTGACTGAAAGTACGTTTCGAAGTCTCATTAAAAATCAATGAAAAGAAAAACGATTGACTCACCCTACTACCTTTTGTATCGACTGGCTGGTACGAAGTTCCGGAGTCGATGATACACGGCGTTATACGGACGAGGTTAGACGTAAGTACAGAATCAGCCGAGTTGTGACGAGTGGGCTTATGTGTCATCGGTCAAAACAAACAAACAAACAAAAAGGCTTCATCTGCACTTGATTTACATTCTTTTCTACCCTCCTGCAAGTTACACTTATTAAAAAAGATAGTTCAAGTGGTTCGATGTGTTCATTTTTGGACATTTCAGTTGACTTTTTATTCAAACGCAGAACTGTAATGGCAGCCAGCTTTCGACAATGTATCGAAGGATGACTGCAAGTATAAGGGGTACCACACACGTAACAGTTCGCCTAGCTTTTGTTTCGAATTGGCCATGGTCAAAATCAGAAATAATGGATAAATATAGGTTCGAAATACAAATTTGATATAAAGAATGATTATTTCACCCGGTAATGGCTTACGATCGTTGAATAGAAGAATGGAGTTGGTTTTTGAGTTTTGAGGTCATCACTTTTCCTCTTTGTTCCATTTAGTTTTGGATGACAAATGCGAAACTAGGAGGTGGACAACAAGCTCCACGCGAAGGCTCCTGATCACGGTTCTCAGCTAACCTTCTGTCGACCGAACACACGCCAAACACAATTCCTTCAATAAGAGGTCTGAGGTATCAGCCTGAAATGATAAAGAGCAATTAAATGCTACAGCATAATCCTAATTCTTAAGATTTTATCAAGAAATCATGTTCAACTTGTGAAATAGTGAAATTACTGACCATTACAGGCAAGTGGCATGGTCGGAAAAAAATTGCCAAAATAATCCATTTTAGCCTATTTTCCAAAATTCACAAAATCCAAACCCAGGAGACTAGCCTGAAAACAATACATAATTTGGGGGTAGAATAAAAAATAGCACGTTACCATGCCGTTTTTTTCGCAATCTTTCATGGCATCAGTTCACCATTATTTTTGTGGCTAAAGCTAGCCACTAATTCCATGAAGCCTCACTTTCGCATTTGGGATCAAAACTAATGGAACAAAGTAGGAAAGTCATGACCTCCTGTTTTGAAGACAAACTTTTCAATAATCTTACACAATTCATGGGTGTAATGACTACTCTTCTTATCAAAATTCCATTCAAAACTAACCTTTCTCCATTATTTCTAATTTTGACCATGGCCAATTCGAAACAAACATGTGCCGACGTAACCTGCCGGGCTTTCAACATGGCAAGCGCTTGCGATCGTTCGCAAGCAAATTTCTATCAAATGGTTTGCTCGCCGCAAGGGCTTGCCTAGCAGGCGATTGGGTTTTGAGGTGTATCACCACGAATTTCAATATAGCGGACAGATCAGAGAAAATATTTTGCTGCCTTGCTTTTATTGAATTTTTGTGTTCCGCTGAGCTATTTCATGAGTAGGTTTTGTCTGCAATGGTGGAATAATCAATCTTTTATTGAAAGTTTGCAACAATACCAAGATTTGGCTGCGCGCAAGAGCCGCGTATGGCTGTTTCTGCACGGCGAGTAAAACTGCTACATATGAGTGGGTAGTCGTGAGAGCCAAGTTACAGTTCTTGTCCATGTATTTAGAAGAAAGGGTAGTTTTCTTTTTCTTACTTATGCAACAGGAGCCGGTTGCTTCCGAAAGCGTCGGAAGCCGATAATATGTTTTCGCGGGCACGCAAAGGTCATGTACATGCGGTTAGTTATTGGGACCGATTTAATGTTTTGGGGGCCCTAGTAAAAGAAAAAGGGAAAAAAATTTGGTTCCCATTGTTTGACTTATGCAACAGGTACCGGTTGCCTCCGAAAGTGTCGGAAGTCGATTGTATGTTTTCGCGGGCGCGCAAAGGTCATGTACATGCGGTTAGTTATTGGGACCGATTTAATGTTTCGGGGGCCCTAGTAAGAGAAAAAGAGAAAAATTTGGTTCCCATTGTTTGACTTATGCAACACATACCGGTTGCTTCTGAAAGATTCGTAAGTGGATTATATATTTTCGCGGGTGCGTAAAGGTCATGCACGTGGGGATAGATATTGAGACCGCTTTAATGTTACGGTGGCCCCAGTAAGAGAAAAGGGAAAATATTGGTTCCCATTGTTTGACTTATGCAACAGGTAGCGGTTGCTTCCGAAGGCATAAGTCGATATTTCATGTTTTCACGGGTGCGTAACCGGCACATATGAGTTGGTAGTCATCGTAACTACATTTCTTGTCTACATGTGAAGAGAAATAATACAAAATATAGTTCCTTTTGTTCGACTCATGCCACAGGAACAGTTGCTACAGAAATAGTTGTCTTTCTAAATTTATCCACTTGTGACAATATTTTCTGGGGCTTTTACACTGTCCATTGATCATCTTGGCATATTCAATGTATCAGTGTGCAGTGTGGAAGCCGGCCTGAACTAGAATGACAAATCGGATCCAGGGTTGTCAACCTGGCAGTATGCTCGAAAACATGTGACCAAGTTCTTCTGTCACCCTGTTTTCCTAAATTCTAGCCCAATGTCGGTAAATTCTGGCGTGTATGGATGGGGAATGCATCTCAATTTGCTAAGGATTACATATCAGCCTTCAATGAAGACCTAAAAGCACTTTAAAACTTCCCTTATTGTTTAGATCGATGGTTTAGCCGCCATTTTGTTTTTATTGGCCGCCATCTTGGATTTTTTCTCCAAGGAATTATGGGAAGGGAGGGGGGATATGGTTATAGGTATATATAGCCAGACTAATTTCCAGTTGCCTCCATAGCACAGTGGGTAAGACCGCTGTGCCAAGAGCCATTTTTGGTCCTGTTGGCCAGAGGTTCGAACCCCAGCTGTGCCATTTTTTTTTTTTTTTTTTTTCCTTTTAATATATTTTTATCATTTCCTTTAATTATTATCATTTATTCTTATGTAATTGGCCAATTTCAATATACTTTAAAGATGTATAAGATATTTTCATGGGAAAGATTTCGGTATCATGCTATATCTTTGAGCTCTTTGGCTGCGCGCAAGAGCCGCGTATGGCTGTTTCTGCACGGCGAGTAAAACTGCTACATATGAGTGGGTAGTCGTGAGAGCCAAGTTACAGTTCTTGTCCATGTATTTAGAAGAAAGGGTAGTTTTCTTTTTCTTACTTATGCAACAGGAGCCGGTTGCTTCCGAAAGCGTCGGAAGCCGATGATATGTTTTCGCGGGCACGCAAAGGTCATGTACATGCGGTTAGTTATTGGGACCGATTTAATGTTTTGGGGGCCCTAGTAAAAGAAAAAGGGAAAAAAATTTGGTTCCCATTGTTTGACTTATGCAACAGGTACCGGTTGCCTCCGAAAGTGTCGGAAGTCGATTGTATGTTTTCGCGGGCGCGCAAAGGTCATGTACATGCGGTTAGTTATTGGGACCGATTTAATGTTTCGGGGGCCCTAGTAAGAGAAAAAGAGAAAAATTTGGTTCCCATTGTTTGACTTATGCAACACATACCGGTTGCTTCTGAAAGATTCGTAAGTGGATTATATATTTTCGCGGGTGCGTAAAGGTCATGCACGTGGGGATAGATATTGAGACCGCTTTAATGTTACGGTGGCCCCAGTAAGAGAAAAGGGAAAATATTGGTTCCCATTGTTTGACTTATGCAACAGGTAGCGGTTGCTTCCGAAGGCATAAGTCGATATTTCATGTTTTCACGGGTGCGTAACCGGCACATATGAGTTGGTAGTCATCGTAACTACATTTCTTGTCTACATGTGAAGAGAAATAATACAAAATATAGTTCCTTTTGTTCGACTCATGCCACAGGAACAGTTGCTACAGAAATAGTTGTCTTTCTAAATTTATCCACTTGTGACAATATTTTCTGGGGCTTTTACACTGTCCATTGATCATCTTGGCATATTCAATGTATCAGTGTGCAGTGTGGAAGCCGGCCTGAACTAGAATGACAAATCGGATCCAGGGTTGTCAACCTGGCAGTATGCTCGAAAACATGTGACCAAGTTCTTCTGTCACCCTGTTTTCCTAAATTCTAGCCCAATGTCGGTAAATTCTGGCGTGTATGGATGGGGAATGCATCTCAATTTGCTAAGGATTACATATCAGCCTTCAATGAAGACCTAAAAGCACTTTAAAACTTCCCTTATTGTTTAGATCGATGGTTTAGCCGCCATTTTGTTTTTATTGGCCGCCATCTTGGATTTTTTCTCCAAGGAATTATGGGAAGGGAGGGGGGATATGGTTATAGGTATATATAGCCAGACTAATTTCCAGTTGCCTCCATAGCACAGTGGGTAAGACCGCTGTGCCAAGAGCCATTTTTGGTCCTGTTGGCCAGAGGTTCGAACCCCAGCTGTGCCATTTTTTTTTTTTTTTTTTTTCCTTTTAATATATTTTTATCATTTCCTTTAATTATTATCATTTATTCTTATGTAATTGGCCAATTTCAATATACTTTAAAGATGTATAAGATATTTTCATGGGAAAGATTTCGGTATCATGCTATATCTTTGAGCTCTTTGGCTGCGCGCAAGAGCCGCGTATGGCTGTTTCTGCACGGCGAGTAAAACTGCTACATATGAGTGGGTAGTCGTGAGAGCCAAGTTACAGTTCTTGTCCATGTATTTAGAAGAAAGGGTAGTTTTCTTTTTCTTACTTATGCAACAGGAGCCGGTTGCTTCCGAAAGCGTCGGAAGCCGATAATATGTTTTCGCGGGCACGCAAAGGTCATGTACATGCGGTTAGTTATTGGGACCGATTTAATGTTTTGGGGGCCCTAGTAAAAGAAAAAGGGAAAAAAATTTGGTTCCCATTGTTTGACTTATGCAACAGGTACCGGTTGCCTCCGAAAGTGTCGGAAGTCGATTGTATGTTTTCGCGGGCGCGCAAAGGTCATGTACATGCGGTTAGTTATTGGGACCGATTTAATGTTTCGGGGGCCCTAGTAAGAGAAAAAGAGAAAAATTTGGTTCCCATTGTTTGACTTATGCAACACATACCGGTTGCTTCTGAAAGATTCGTAAGTGGATTATATATTTTCGCGGGTGCGTAAAGGTCATGCACGTGGGGATAGATATTGAGACCGCTTTAATGTTACGGTGGCCCCAGTAAGAGAAAAGGGAAAATATTGGTTCCCATTGTTTGACTTATGCAACAGGTAGCGGTTGCTTCCGAAGGCATAAGTCGATATTTCATGTTTTCACGGGTGCGTAACCGGCACATATGAGTTGGTAGTCATCGTAACTACATTTCTTGTCTACATGTGAAGAGAAATAATACAAAATATAGTTCCTTTTGTTCGACTCATGCCACAGGAACAGTTGCTACAGAAATAGTTGTCTTTCTAAATTTATCCACTTGTGACAATATTTTCTGGGGCTTTTACACTGTCCATTGATCATCTTGGCATATTCAATGTATCAGTGTGCAGTGTGGAAGCCGGCCTGAACTAGAATGACAAATCGGATCCAGGGTTGTCAACCTGGCAGTATGCTCGAAAACATGTGACCAAGTTCTTCTGTCACCCTGTTTTCCTAAATTCTAGCCCAATGTCGGTAAATTCTGGCGTGTATGGATGGGGAATGCATCTCAATTTGCTAAGGATTACATATCAGCCTTCAATGAAGACCTAAAAGCACTTTAAAACTTCCCTTATTGTTTAGATCGATGGTTTAGCCGCCATTTTGTTTTTATTGGCCGCCATCTTGGATTTTTTCTCCAAGGAATTATGGGAAGGGAGGGGGGATATGGTTATAGGTATATATAGCCAGACTAATTTCCAGTTGCCTCCATAGCACAGTGGGTAAGACCGCTGTGCCAAGAGCCATTTTTGGTCCTGTTGGCCAGAGGTTCGAACCCCAGCTGTGCCATTTTTTTTTTTTTTTTTTTTCCTTTTAATATATTTTTATCATTTCCTTTAATTATTATCATTTATTCTTATGTAATTGGCCAATTTCAATATACTTTAAAGATGTATAAGATATTTTCATGGGAAAGATTTCGGTATCATGCTATATCTTTGAGCTCTTTGGCTGCGCGCAAGAGCCGCGTATGGCTGTTTCTGCACGGCGAGTAAAACTGCTACATATGAGTGGGTAGTCGTGAGAGCCAAGTTACAGTTCTTGTCCATGTATTTAGAAGAAAGGGTAGTTTTCTTTTTCTTACTTATGCAACAGGAGCCGGTTGCTTCCGAAAGCGTCGGAAGCCGATGATATGTTTTCGCGGGCACGCAAAGGTCATGTACATGCGGTTAGTTATTGGGACCGATTTAATGTTTTGGGGGCCCTAGTAAAAGAAAAAGGGAAAAAAATTTGGTTCCCATTGTTTGACTTATGCAACAGGTACCGGTTGCCTCCGAAAGTGTCGGAAGTCGATTGTATGTTTTCGCGGGCGCGCAAAGGTCATGTACATGCGGTTAGTTATTGGGACCGATTTAATGTTTCGGGGGCCCTAGTAAGAGAAAAAGAGAAAAATTTGGTTCCCATTGTTTGACTTATGCAACACATACCGGTTGCTTCTGAAAGATTCGTAAGTGGATTATATATTTTCGCGGGTGCGTAAAGGTCATGCACGTGGGGATAGATATTGAGACCGCTTTAATGTTACGGTGGCCCCAGTAAGAGAAAAGGGAAAATATTGGTTCCCATTGTTTGACTTATGCAACAGGTAGCGGTTGCTTCCGAAGGCATAAGTCGATATTTCATGTTTTCACGGGTGCGTAACCGGCACATATGAGTTGGTAGTCATCGTAACTACATTTCTTGTCTACATGTGAAGAGAAATAATACAAAATATAGTTCCTTTTGTTCGACTCATGCCACAGGAACAGTTGCTACAGAAATAGTTGTCTTTCTAAATTTATCCACTTGTGACAATATTTTCTGGGGCTTTTACACTGTCCATTGATCATCTTGGCATATTCAATGTATCAGTGTGCAGTGTGGAAGCCGGCCTGAACTAGAATGACAAATCGGATCCAGGGTTGTCAACCTGGCAGTATGCTCGAAAACATGTGACCAAGTTCTTCTGTCACCCTGTTTTCCTAAATTCTAGCCCAATGTCGGTAAATTCTGGCGTGTATGGATGGGGAATGCATCTCAATTTGCTAAGGATTACATATCAGCCTTCAATGAAGACCTAAAAGCACTTTAAAACTTCCCTTATTGTTTAGATCGATGGTTTAGCCGCCATTTTGTTTTTATTGGCCGCCATCTTGGATTTTTTCTCCAAGGAATTATGGGAAGGGAGGGGGGATATGGTTATAGGTATATATAGCCAGACTAATTTCCAGTTGCCTCCATAGCACAGTGGGTAAGACCGCTGTGCCAAGAGCCATTTTTGGTCCTGTTGGCCAGAGGTTCGAACCCCAGCTGTGCCATTTTTTTTTTTTTTTTTTTTCCTTTTAATATATTTTTATCATTTCCTTTAATTATTATCATTTATTCTTATGTAATTGGCCAATTTCAATATACTTTAAAGATGTATAAGATATTTTCATGGGAAAGATTTCGGTATCATGCTATATCTTTGAGCTCTTTGGCTGCGCGCAAGAGCCGCGTATGGCTGTTTCTGCACGGCGAGTAAAACTGCTACATATGAGTGGGTAGTCGTGAGAGCCAAGTTACAGTTCTTGTCCATGTATTTAGAAGAAAGGGTAGTTTTCTTTTTCTTACTTATGCAACAGGAGCCGGTTGCTTCCGAAAGCGTCGGAAGCCGATAATATGTTTTCGCGGGCACGCAAAGGTCATGTACATGCGGTTAGTTATTGGGACCGATTTAATGTTTTGGGGGCCCTAGTAAAAGAAAAAGGGAAAAAAATTTGGTTCCCATTGTTTGACTTATGCAACAGGTACCGGTTGCCTCCGAAAGTGTCGGAAGTCGATTGTATGTTTTCGCGGGCGCGCAAAGGTCATGTACATGCGGTTAGTTATTGGGACCGATTTAATGTTTCGGGGGCCCTAGTAAGAGAAAAAGAGAAAAATTTGGTTCCCATTGTTTGACTTATGCAACACATACCGGTTGCTTCTGAAAGATTCGTAAGTGGATTATATATTTTCGCGGGTGCGTAAAGGTCATGCACGTGGGGATAGATATTGAGACCGCTTTAATGTTACGGTGGCCCCAGTAAGAGAAAAGGGAAAATATTGGTTCCCATTGTTTGACTTATGCAACAGGTAGCGGTTGCTTCCGAAGGCATAAGTCGATATTTCATGTTTTCACGGGTGCGTAACCGGCACATATGAGTTGGTAGTCATCGTAACTACATTTCTTGTCTACATGTGAAGAGAAATAATACAAAATATAGTTCCTTTTGTTCGACTCATGCCACAGGAACAGTTGCTACAGAAATAGTTGTCTTTCTAAATTTATCCACTTGTGACAATATTTTCTGGGGCTTTTACACTGTCCATTGATCATCTTGGCATATTCAATGTATCAGTGTGCAGTGTGGAAGCCGGCCTGAACTAGAATGACAAATCGGATCCAGGGTTGTCAACCTGGCAGTATGCTCGAAAACATGTGACCAAGTTCTTCTGTCACCCTGTTTTCCTAAATTCTAGCCCAATGTCGGTAAATTCTGGCGTGTATGGATGGGGAATGCATCTCAATTTGCTAAGGATTACATATCAGCCTTCAATGAAGACCTAAAAGCACTTTAAAACTTCCCTTATTGTTTAGATCGATGGTTTAGCCGCCATTTTGTTTTTATTGGCCGCCATCTTGGATTTTTTCTCCAAGGAATTATGGGAAGGGAGGGGGGATATGGTTATAGGTATATATAGCCAGACTAATTTCCAGTTGCCTCCATAGCACAGTGGGTAAGACCGCTGTGCCAAGAGCCATTTTTGGTCCTGTTGGCCAGAGGTTCGAACCCCAGCTGTGCCATTTTTTTTTTTTTTTTTTTTCCTTTTAATATATTTTTATCATTTCCTTTAATTATTATCATTTATTCTTATGTAATTGGCCAATTTCAATATACTTTAAAGATGTATAAGATATTTTCATGGGAAAGATTTCGGTATCATGCTATATCTTTGAGCTCTTTGGCTGCGCGCAAGAGCCGCGTATGGCTGTTTCTGCACGGCGAGTAAAACTGCTACATATGAGTGGGTAGTCGTGAGAGCCAAGTTACAGTTCTTGTCCATGTATTTAGAAGAAAGGGTAGTTTTCTTTTTCTTACTTATGCAACAGGAGCCGGTTGCTTCCGAAAGCGTCGGAAGCCGATAATATGTTTTCGCGGGCACGCAAAGGTCATGTACATGCGGTTAGTTATTGGGACCGATTTAATGTTTTGGGGGCCCTAGTAAAAGAAAAAGGGAAAAAAATTTGGTTCCCATTGTTTGACTTATGCAACAGGTACCGGTTGCCTCCGAAAGTGTCGGAAGTCGATTGTATGTTTTCGCGGGCGCGCAAAGGTCATGTACATGCGGTTAGTTATTGGGACCGATTTAATGTTTCGGGGGCCCTAGTAAGAGAAAAAGAGAAAAATTTGGTTCCCATTGTTTGACTTATGCAACACATACCGGTTGCTTCTGAAAGATTCGTAAGTGGATTATATATTTTCGCGGGTGCGTAAAGGTCATGCACGTGGGGATAGATATTGAGACCGCTTTAATGTTACGGTGGCCCCAGTAAGAGAAAAGGGAAAATATTGGTTCCCATTGTTTGACTTATGCAACAGGTAGCGGTTGCTTCCGAAGGCATAAGTCGATATTTCATGTTTTCACGGGTGCGTAACCGGCACATATGAGTTGGTAGTCATCGTAACTACATTTCTTGTCTACATGTGAAGAGAAATAATACAAAATATAGTTCCTTTTGTTCGACTCATGCCACAGGAACAGTTGCTACAGAAATAGTTGTCTTTCTAAATTTATCCACTTGTGACAATATTTTCTGGGGCTTTTACACTGTCCATTGATCATCTTGGCATATTCAATGTATCAGTGTGCAGTGTGGAAGCCGGCCTGAACTAGAATGACAAATCGGATCCAGGGTTGTCAACCTGGCAGTATGCTCGAAAACATGTGACCAAGTTCTTCTGTCACCCTGTTTTCCTAAATTCTAGCCCAATGTCGGTAAATTCTGGCGTGTATGGATGGGGAATGCATCTCAATTTGCTAAGGATTACATATCAGCCTTCAATGAAGACCTAAAAGCACTTTAAAACTTCCCTTATTGTTTAGATCGATGGTTTAGCCGCCATTTTGTTTTTATTGGCCGCCATCTTGGATTTTTTCTCCAAGGAATTATGGGAAGGGAGGGGGGATATGGTTATAGGTATATATAGCCAGACTAATTTCCAGTTGCCTCCATAGCACAGTGGGTAAGACCGCTGTGCCAAGAGCCATTTTTGGTCCTGTTGGCCAGAGGTTCGAACCCCAGCTGTGCCATTTTTTTTTTTTTTTTTTTTCCTTTTAATATATTTTTATCATTTCCTTTAATTATTATCATTTATTCTTATGTAATTGGCCAATTTCAATATACTTTAAAGATGTATAAGATATTTTCATGGGAAAGATTTCGGTATCATGCTATATCTTTGAGCTCTTTGGCTGCGCGCAAGAGCCGCGTATGGCTGTTTCTGCACGGCGAGTAAAACTGCTACATATGAGTGGGTAGTCGTGAGAGCCAAGTTACAGTTCTTGTCCATGTATTTAGAAGAAAGGGTAGTTTTCTTTTTCTTACTTATGCAACAGGAGCCGGTTGCTTCCGAAAGCGTCGGAAGCCGATAATATGTTTTCGCGGGCACGCAAAGGTCATGTACATGCGGTTAGTTATTGGGACCGATTTAATGTTTTGGGGGCCCTAGTAAAAGAAAAAGGGAAAAAAATTTGGTTCCCATTGTTTGACTTATGCAACAGGTACCGGTTGCCTCCGAAAGTGTCGGAAGTCGATTGTATGTTTTCGCGGGCGCGCAAAGGTCATGTACATGCGGTTAGTTATTGGGACCGATTTAATGTTTCGGGGGCCCTAGTAAGAGAAAAAGAGAAAAATTTGGTTCCCATTGTTTGACTTATGCAACACATACCGGTTGCTTCTGAAAGATTCGTAAGTGGATTATATATTTTCGCGGGTGCGTAAAGGTCATGCACGTGGGGATAGATATTGAGACCGCTTTAATGTTACGGTGGCCCCAGTAAGAGAAAAGGGAAAATATTGGTTCCCATTGTTTGACTTATGCAACAGGTAGCGGTTGCTTCCGAAGGCATAAGTCGATATTTCATGTTTTCACGGGTGCGTAACCGGCACATATGAGTTGGTAGTCATCGTAACTACATTTCTTGTCTACATGTGAAGAGAAATAATACAAAATATAGTTCCTTTTGTTCGACTCATGCCACAGGAACAGTTGCTACAGAAATAGTTGTCTTTCTAAATTTATCCACTTGTGACAATATTTTCTGGGGCTTTTACACTGTCCATTGATCATCTTGGCATATTCAATGTATCAGTGTGCAGTGTGGAAGCCGGCCTGAACTAGAATGACAAATCGGATCCAGGGTTGTCAACCTGGCAGTATGCTCGAAAACATGTGACCAAGTTCTTCTGTCACCCTGTTTTCCTAAATTCTAGCCCAATGTCGGTAAATTCTGGCGTGTATGGATGGGGAATGCATCTCAATTTGCTAAGGATTACATATCAGCCTTCAATGAAGACCTAAAAGCACTTTAAAACTTCCCTTATTGTTTAGATCGATGGTTTAGCCGCCATTTTGTTTTTATTGGCCGCCATCTTGGATTTTTTCTCCAAGGAATTATGGGAAGGGAGGGGGGATATGGTTATAGGTATATATAGCCAGACTAATTTCCAGTTGCCTCCATAGCACAGTGGGTAAGACCGCTGTGCCAAGAGCCATTTTTGGTCCTGTTGGCCAGAGGTTCGAACCCCAGCTGTGCCATTTTTTTTTTTTTTTTTTTTCCTTTTAATATATTTTTATCATTTCCTTTAATTATTATCATTTATTCTTATGTAATTGGCCAATTTCAATATACTTTAAAGATGTATAAGATATTTTCATGGGAAAGATTTCGGTATCATGCTATATCTTTGAGCTCTTTGGCTGCGCGCAAGAGCCGCGTATGGCTGTTTCTGCACGGCGAGTAAAACTGCTACATATGAGTGGGTAGTCGTGAGAGCCAAGTTACAGTTCTTGTCCATGTATTTAGAAGAAAGGGTAGTTTTCTTTTTCTTACTTATGCAACAGGAGCCGGTTGCTTCCGAAAGCGTCGGAAGCCGATAATATGTTTTCGCGGGCACGCAAAGGTCATGTACATGCGGTTAGTTATTGGGACCGATTTAATGTTTTGGGGGCCCTAGTAAAAGAAAAAGGGAAAAAAATTTGGTTCCCATTGTTTGACTTATGCAACAGGTACCGGTTGCCTCCGAAAGTGTCGGAAGTCGATTGTATGTTTTCGCGGGCGCGCAAAGGTCATGTACATGCGGTTAGTTATTGGGACCGATTTAATGTTTCGGGGGCCCTAGTAAGAGAAAAAGAGAAAAATTTGGTTCCCATTGTTTGACTTATGCAACACATACCGGTTGCTTCTGAAAGATTCGTAAGTGGATTATATATTTTCGCGGGTGCGTAAAGGTCATGCACGTGGGGATAGATATTGAGACCGCTTTAATGTTACGGTGGCCCCAGTAAGAGAAAAGGGAAAATATTGGTTCCCATTGTTTGACTTATGCAACAGGTAGCGGTTGCTTCCGAAGGCATAAGTCGATATTTCATGTTTTCACGGGTGCGTAACCGGCACATATGAGTTGGTAGTCATCGTAACTACATTTCTTGTCTACATGTGAAGAGAAATAATACAAAATATAGTTCCTTTTGTTCGACTCATGCCACAGGAACAGTTGCTACAGAAATAGTTGTCTTTCTAAATTTATCCACTTGTGACAATATTTTCTGGGGCTTTTACACTGTCCATTGATCATCTTGGCATATTCAATGTATCAGTGTGCAGTGTGGAAGCCGGCCTGAACTAGAATGACAAATCGGATCCAGGGTTGTCAACCTGGCAGTATGCTCGAAAACATGTGACCAAGTTCTTCTGTCACCCTGTTTTCCTAAATTCTAGCCCAATGTCGGTAAATTCTGGCGTGTATGGATGGGGAATGCATCTCAATTTGCTAAGGATTACATATCAGCCTTCAATGAAGACCTAAAAGCACTTTAAAACTTCCCTTATTGTTTAGATCGATGGTTTAGCCGCCATTTTGTTTTTATTGGCCGCCATCTTGGATTTTTTCTCCAAGGAATTATGGGAAGGGAGGGGGGATATGGTTATAGGTATATATAGCCAGACTAATTTCCAGTTGCCTCCATAGCACAGTGGGTAAGACCGCTGTGCCAAGAGCCATTTTTGGTCCTGTTGGCCAGAGGTTCGAACCCCAGCTGTGCCATTTTTTTTTTTTTTTTTTCCTTTTAATATATTTTTATCATTTCCTTTAATTATTATCATTTATTCTTATGTAATTGGCCAATTTCAATATACTTTAAAGATGTATAAGATATTTTCATGGGAAAGATTTCGGTATCATGCTATATCTTTGAGCTCTTTGGCTGCGCGCAAGAGCCGCGTATGGCTGTTTCTGCACGGCGAGTAAAACTGCTACATATGAGTGGGTAGTCGTGAGAGCCAAGTTACAGTTCTTGTCCATGTATTTAGAAGAAAGGGTAGTTTTCTTTTTCTTACTTATGCAACAGGAGCCGGTTGCTTCCGAAAGCGTCGGAAGCCGATAATATGTTTTCGCGGGCACGCAAAGGTCATGTACATGCGGTTAGTTATTGGGACCGATTTAATGTTTTGGGGGCCCTAGTAAAAGAAAAAGGGAAAAAAATTTGGTTCCCATTGTTTGACTTATGCAACAGGTACCGGTTGCCTCCGAAAGTGTCGGAAGTCGATTGTATGTTTTCGCGGGCGCGCAAAGGTCATGTACATGCGGTTAGTTATTGGGACCGATTTAATGTTTCGGGGGCCCTAGTAAGAGAAAAAGAGAAAAATTTGGTTCCCATTGTTTGACTTATGCAACACATACCGGTTGCTTCTGAAAGATTCGTAAGTGGATTATATATTTTCGCGGGTGCGTAAAGGTCATGCACGTGGGGATAGATATTGAGACCGCTTTAATGTTACGGTGGCCCCAGTAAGAGAAAAGGGAAAATATTGGTTCCCATTGTTTGACTTATGCAACAGGTAGCGGTTGCTTCCGAAGGCATAAGTCGATATTTCATGTTTTCACGGGTGCGTAACCGGCACATATGAGTTGGTAGTCATCGTAACTACATTTCTTGTCTACATGTGAAGAGAAATAATACAAAATATAGTTCCTTTTGTTCGACTCATGCCACAGGAACAGTTGCTACAGAAATAGTTGTCTTTCTAAATTTATCCACTTGTGACAATATTTTCTGGGGCTTTTACACTGTCCATTGATCATCTTGGCATATTCAATGTATCAGTGTGCAGTGTGGAAGCCGGCCTGAACTAGAATGACAAATCGGATCCAGGGTTGTCAACCTGGCAGTATGCTCGAAAACATGTGACCAAGTTCTTCTGTCACCCTGTTTTCCTAAATTCTAGCCCAATGTCGGTAAATTCTGGCGTGTATGGATGGGGAATGCATCTCAATTTGCTAAGGATTACATATCAGCCTTCAATGAAGACCTAAAAGCACTTTAAAAACTTCCCTTATTGTTTAGATCGATGGTTTAGCCGCATTTTGTTTTTATTGGCCGCCATCTTGGATTTTTTTCTCCAAGGAATTATGGAAGGGAGGGGGATATGGTTATAGGTATATATAGCCAGACTAATTTCCAGTTGCCTCCATAGCACAGTGGGTAAGACCGCTGTGCCAAGAGCCATTTTTGGTCCTGTTGGCCAGAGGTTCGAACCCCAGCTGTGCCATTTTTTTTTTTTTTTTTTTCCTTTTAATATATTTTTATCATTTCCTTTAATTATTATCATTTATTCTTATGTATTTGGCCAATTTCAATATACTTTAAAGATGTATAAGATATTTTCATGGGAAAGATTTCGGTATCATGCTATATCTTTGAGCTCTTTGGCTGCGCGCAAGAGCCGCGTATGGCTGTTTCTGCACGGCGAGTAAAACTGCTACATATGAGTGGGTAGTCGTGAGAGCCAAGTTACAGTTCTTGTCCATGTATTTAGAAGAAAGGGTAGTTTTTCTTTTTCTTACTTATGCAACAGGAGCCGGTTGCTTCCGAAAGCGTCGGAAGCCGATAATATGTTTTCGCGGGCACGCAAAGGTCATGTACATGCGGTTAGTTATTGGGACCGATTTAATGTTTTGGGGGCCCTAGTAAAAGAAAAAGGGAAAAAAATTTGGTTCCCATTGTTTGACTTATGCAACAGGTACCGGTTGCCTCCGAAAGTGTCGGAAGTCGATTGTATGTTTTCGCGGGCGCGCAAAGGTCATGTACATGCGGTTAGTTATTGGTACCGATTTAATGTTTCGGGGGCCCTAGTAAGAGAAAAAGAGAAAAATTTGGTTCCCATTGTTTGACTTATGCAACACATACCGGTTGCTTCTGAAAGATTCGTAAGTGGATTATATATTTTCGCGGGTGCGTAAAGGTCATGCACGTGGGGATAGATATTGAGACCGCTTTAATGTTACGGTGGCCCAGTAAGAGAAAAGGGAAAATATTGGTTCCCATTGTTTGACTTATGCAACAGGTAGCTGTTGCTTCCGAAGGCATAAGTCCGATATTTCATGTTTTCACGGGTGCGTAACCGGCACATATGAGTTGGTAGTCATCGTAACTACATTTCTTGTCTACATGTGAAGAGAAATAATACAAAATATAGTTCCTTTTGTTCGACTCATGCCACAGGAACAGTTGCTACAGAAATAGTTGTCTTTCTAAATTTATCCACTTGTGACAATATTTTCTGGGGCTTTTACACTGTCCATTGATCATCTTGGCATATTCAATGTATCAGTGTGCAGTGTGGAAGCCGGCCTGAACTAGAATGACAAATCGGATCCAGGGTTGTCAACCTGGCAGTATGCTCGAAAACATGTGACCAAGTTCTTCTGTCACCCTGTTTTCCTAAATTCTAGCCCAATGTCGGTAAATTCTGGCGTGTATGGATGGGAATGCATCTCAATTTGCTAAGGATTACATATCAGCCTTCAATGAAGACCTAAAAGCACTTTAAAACTTCCCTTATTGTTTAGATCGATGGTTTAGGCCGCCATTTTGTTTTATTGGCCGCCATCTTGGATTTTTTCTCCAAGGAATTATGGGAAGGGACGGGGGGATATGGTTATAGGTATATATAGCCAGACTAATTTCCAGTTGCCTCCATAGCACAGTGGGTAAGACCGCTGTGCCAAGAGCCATTTTTGGTCCTGTTGGCCAGAGGTTCGAACCCCAGCTGTGCCATTTTTTTTTTTTTTTTTTTTCCTTTTAATATATTTTTATCATTTCCTTTAATTATTATCATTTATTCTTATGTAATTGGCCAATTTTCAATATACTTTAAAGATGTATAAGATATTTTCATGGGAAAGATTTCGGTATCATGCTATATCTTTGAGCTCTTTGCTGCGCGCAAGAGCCGCGTATGGCTGTTTCTGCACGGCGAGTAAAACTGCTACATATGAGTGGGTAGTCGTGAGAGCCAAGTTACAGTTCTTGTCCATGTATTTAGAAGAAAGGGTAGTTTTCTTTTTCTTACTTATGCAACAGGAGCCGGTTGCTTCCGAAAGCGTCGGAAGCCGATAATATGTTTTCGCGGGCACGCAAAGGTCATGTACATGCGGTTAGTTATTGGGACCGATTTAATGTTTTGGGGGCCCTAGTAAAAGAAAAAGGGAAAAAAATTTGGTTCCCATTGTTTGACTTATGCAACAGGTACCGGTTGCCTCCGAAAGTGTCGGAAGTCGATTGTATGTTTTCGCGGGCGCGCAAAGGTCATGTACATGCGGTTAGTTATTGGGACCGATTTAATGTTTCGGGGGCCCTAGTAAGAGAAAAAGAGAAAAATTTGGTTCCCATTGTTGACTTATGCAACACATACCGGTTGCTTCTGAAAGTTTCGTAAGTGGATTATATATTTTCGCGGGTGCGTAAAGGTCATGCACGTGGGGATAGATATTGAGACCGCTTTAATGTTTACGGTGGCCCCAGTAAGAGAAAAGGGAAAATATTGGTTCCCATTGTTTGACTTATGCAACAGGTAGCGGTTGCTTCCGAAGGCATAAGTCGATATTTCATGTTTTCACGGGTGCGTAACACGGCACATATGAGTTGGTAGTCATCGTAACTACATTTCTTGTCTACATGTGAAGAGAAATAATACAAAATATAGTTCCTTTTGTTCGACTCATGCCACAGGAACAGTTGCTACAGAAATAGTTGTCTTTCTAAATTTATCCACTTGTGACAATATTTTCTGGGGCTTTTACACTGTCCATTGATCATCTTGGCATATTCAATGTATCAGTGTGCAGTGTGGAAGCCGGCCTGAACTAGAATGACAAAATCGGATCCAGGGTTGTCAACCTGGCAGTATGCTCGAAAACATGTGACCATGTTCTTCTGTCACCCTGTTTTCCTAAATTCTAGCCCAATGTCGGTAAATTCTGGCGTGTATGGATGGGGAATGCATCTCAATTTGCTAAGGATTACATAACAGCCTTCAATGAAGACCTAAAAGCACTTTAAAACTTCCCTTATTGTTTAGATCGATGGTTTAGCCGCCATTTTGTTTTTATTGGCCGCCATCTTGGATTTTTTCTCCAAGGAATTATGGGAAGGGAGGGGGGATATGGTTATAGGTATATATAGCCAGACTAATTCCAGTTGCCTCCATAGCACAAGTGGGTAAGACCGCTGTGCCAAGAGCCATTTTTGGTCCTGTTGGCCAGAGGTTCGAACCCCAGCTGTGCCATTTTTTTTTTTTTTTTTTTTCCTTTTAATATATTTTTATCATTTCCTTTAATTATTATCATTTATTCTTATGTAATTGGCCAATTTCAATATACTTTAAAGATGTATATGATATTTTCATGGGAAAGATTTCGGTATCATGCTATATCTTTGAGCTCTTTGGCTGCGCGCAAGAGCCGCGTATGGCTGTTTCTGCACGGCGAGTAAAACTGCTACATATGAGTGGGTAGTCGTGAGAGCCAAGTTACAGTTCTTGTCCATGTATTTTAGAAGAAAGGGTAGTTTCTTTTTCTTACTTATGCAACAGGAGCCGGTTGCTTCCGAAAGCGTCGGAAGCCGATAATATGTTTTCGCCGGGCACGCAAAAGGTCATGTACATGCGGTTAGTTATTGGACCGATTTAATGTTTTGGGCCCTAGTAAAAGAAAAAGGGAAAAAAATTTGGTTCCCATTGTTTGACTTATGCAACAGGTACCGGTTGCCTCCGAAAGTGTCGGAAGTCGATTGTATGTTTTCGCGGGCGCGCAAAGGTCATGTACATGCGGTTAGTTATTGGGACCGATTTAATGTTTCGGGGGCCCTAGTAAGAGAAAAAGAGAAAAATTTGGTTCCCATTGTTTGACTTATGCAACACATACCGGGTTGCTTCTGAAAGATTCGTAAGTGGATTATATATTTTCGCGGGTGCGTAAAGGTCATGCACGTGGGGATAGATATTGAGACCGCTTTAATGTTACGGTGGCCCCAGTAAGAGAAAAGGGAAAATATTGGTTCCCATTGTTTGACTTATGCAACAGGTAGCGGTTGCTTCCGAAGGCATAAGTCGATATTTCATGTTTTCACGGGTGCGTAACCGGCACATATGAGTTGGTAGTCATCGTAACTACATTTCTTGTCTACATGTGAAGAGAAATAATACAAAATATAGTTCCTTTTGTTCGACTCCATGCCACAGGAACAGTTGCTACAGAAATAGTTGTCTTTCTAAATTTATCCACTTGTGACAATATTTTCTGGGGCTTTTACAACTGTCCATTGATCATCTTGGCATATTCAATGTATCAGTGTGCAGTGTGGAAGCCGGCCTGAACTAGAATGACAAATCGGATCCAGGGTTGTCAACCTGCAGTATGCTACGAAAACATGTGACCAAGTTCTTCTGTCACCCTGTTTTCCTAAATTCTAGCCAATGTCGGTAAATTCTGGCGTGTATGGATGGGGAATGCATCTCAATTTGCTAAGGATTACATATCAGCCTTCAATGAAGACCTAAAAGCACTTTAAAACTTCCCTTATTGTTTAGATCGATGGTTTAGCCGCCATTTTGTTTTTATTGGCCGCCATCTTGGATTTTTTCTCCAAGGAATTATGGGAAGGGAGGGGGGATATGGTTATAGGTATATATAGCCAGACTAATTTCCAGTTGCCTCCATAGCACAGTGGGTAAGACCGCTGTGCCAAGAGCCATTTTTGGTCCTGTTGGCCAGAGGTTCGAACCCCAGCTGTGCCATTTTTTTTTTTTTTTTTTTCCTTTTAATATATTTTTATCATTTCCTTTAATTATTATCATTTATTCTTATGTAATTGGCCAATTTCAATATACTTTAAAGATGTATAAGATATTTTCATGGGAAAGATTTCGGTATCATGCTATATCTTTGAGCTCTTTGGCTGCGCGCCAAGAGCCGCGTATGGCTGTTTCTGCACGGCGAGTAAAACTGCTACATATGAGTGGGTAGTCGTGAGAGCCAAGTTACAGTTCTTGTCCATGTATTTAGAAGAAAGGGTAGTTTTCTTTTTCTTACTTATGCAACAGGAGCCGGTTGCTTCCGAAAGCGTCGGAAGCCGATAATATGTTTTCGCGGGCACGCAAAGGTCATGTACATGCGGTTAGTTATTGGGACCGATTTAATGTTTTGGGGGCCCTAGTAAAAGAAAAAGGGAAAAAAAATTGGTTCCCAATGTTTGACTTATGCAAACAGGTACCGGTTGCCTCCGAAAGTGTCGGAAGTCGATTGTATGTTTTCGCGGAGCGCGCAAAGGTCATGTACATGCGGTTAGTTATTGGGACCGATTTAATGTTTCGGGGGCCCTAGTAAGAGAAAAAGAGAAAAATTTGGTTCCCATTGTTTGACTTATGCAAACACATACCGGTTGCTTCTGAAAGATTCGTAAGTGGATTATATATTTTCGCGGGTGCGTAAAGGTCATGCACGTGGGGATAGATATTGAGACCGCTTTAATGTTACGGTGGCCCCAGTAAGAGAAAAGGGAAAAATATTGGTTCCCATTGTTTGACTTATGCAACAGGTAGCGGTTGCTTCCGAAGGCATATGTCGATATTTCATGTTTTCACGGTGCGTAACCGGCACATATGAGTTGGTAGTCATCGTAACTACATTTCTTGTCTACATGTGAAGAGAAATAATACAAAATATAGTTCCTTTTGTTCGACCTCATGCCACAGGAACAGTTGCTACAGAAATAGTTGTCTTTCTAAATTTATCCACTTGTGACAATATTTTCTGGGGCTTTTACACTGTCCATTGATCATCTTGGCATATTTCAATGTATCAGTGTGCAGTGTGGAAGCCGGCCTGAACTAGAATGACAAATCGGATCCAGGGTTGTCAACCTGGCAGTATGCTCGAAAACATGTGACCAAGTTCTTCTGTCACCCTGTTTTCCTAAATTCTAGCCCAATGTCGGTAAATTCTGGCGTGTATGGATGGGGAATGCATCTCACATTTGCTAAGGATTACATATCAGCCTTCAATGAAGACCTAAAAGCACTTTAAAACTTCCCTTATTGTTTAGATCGATGTTTAGCCGCCATTTTGTTTTTATTGGCCGCCATCTTGGATTTTTTCTCCAAGGAATTATGGGAAGGGAGGGGGGATATGTGTTATAGGTATATATAGCCAGGACTAATTTCCAGTTGCCTCCATAGCACAGTGGGTAAGACCGCTGTGCCAAGAGCCATTTTTGGTCCTGTTGGCCAGAGGTTCGAACCCCAGCTGTGCCATTTTTTTTTTTTTTTTTTTCCTTTTAATATATTTTTATCATTTCCTTTAATTATTATCATTTATTCTTATGTAATTGGCCAATTTCAATATACTTTAAAGATGTATAAGATATTTCATGGGAAAGATTTCGGTATCATGCTTATATCTTTGAGCTCTTTGGCTGCGCGCAAGAGCCGCGTATGGCTGTTTCTGCACGGCGAGTAAAACTGCTACATATGAGTGGGTAGTCGTGAGAGCCAAGTTACAGTTCTTGTCCATGTATTTAGAAGAAAGGGTAGTTTTCTTTTTCTTACTTATGCAACAGGAGCCGGTTGCTTCCGAAAGCGTCGGAAGCCGATAATATGTTTTCGCGGGCACGCAAAGGTCATGTACATGCGGTTAGTTATTGGGACCGATTTAATGTTTTGGGGGCCCTAGTAAAAGAAAAAGGGAAAAAAATTTGGTTCCCATTGTTTGACTTATGCAACAGGTACCGGTTGCCTCCGAAAGTGTCGGAAGTCGATTGTATGTTTTTCGCGGGCGCGCAAAGGTCATGTACATGCGGTTAGTTATTGGGACCGATTTAATGTTTCGGGGGCCCTAGTAAGAGAAAAAGAGAAAAAATTTGGTTCCCATTGTTTGACTTATGCACACATACCGGTTTGCTTCTGAAAGATTCGTAAGTGGATTATATATTTTCGCGGGTGCGTAAAGGTCATGCACGTGGGGATAGATATTGAGACCGCTTTAATGTTACGGTGGCCCCAGTAAGAGAAAAGGGAAAATATTGGTTCCCATTGTTTGACATTATGCAACAGGTAGCGGTTGCTTCCGAAAGGCATAAGTCGATATTTCATGTTTTCACGGGTGCGTAACCGGCACATATGAGTTGGTAGTCATCGTAACTACATTTCTTGTCTACATGTGAAGAGAAATAATACAAAATATAGTTCCTTTTGTTCGACTCATGCCACAGGAACAGTTGCTACAGAAATAGTTGTCCTTTCTAATTTATCCACTTGTGGACATATTTTCTGGGGCTTTTACACTGTCCATTGATCATCTTGGCATATTCAATGTATCAGTGTGCAGTGTGGAAGCCGGCCTGAACTAGAATGACAAATCGGATCCAGGGTTGTCAACCTGGCAGTATGCTCGAAAACATGTGACCAAGTTCTTCTGTCACCCTGTTTTCCTAAATTCTAGCCCAATGTCGGTAAATTCTGGCGTGTATGGATGGGGAATGCATCACAATTTGCTAAGGATTACATATCAGCCTTCAATGAAGACCTAAAAGCACTTTAAAACTTCCCTTATTGTTTAGATCGATGGTTTAGCCGCCATTTTGTTTTATTGGCCGCCATCTTGGATTTTTTCTCCAAGGAATTATGGGAAGGGAGGGGGGATATGGTTATAGGTATATATAGCCAGACTAATTTCCAGTTGCCTCCATAGCACAGTGGGTAAGACCGCTGTGCCAAGAGCCATTTTTGGTCCTGTTGAGCCAGAGGTTCGAACCCCAGCTGTGCCATTTTTTTTTTTTTTTTTTTTTTCCTTTTAATATATTTTTATCATTTCCTTTAATTATTATCATTTATTCTTATGTAATTGGCCAATTTCAATATACTTTAAAGATGTATAAGATATTTTCATGGGAAAGATTTCGGTATCATGCTATATCTTTTGAGCTCTTTGGCTGCGCGCAAGAGCCGCGTATGGCTGTTTCTGCACGGCGAGTAAAACTGCTACATATGAGTGGGTAGTCGTGAGAGCCAAGTTACAGTTCTTGTCCATGTATTTAGAAGAAAGGGTAGTTTTCTTTTTCTTACTTATGCAACAGGAGCCGGTTGCTTCCGAAAGCGTCGGAAGCCGATAATATGTTTCGCGGGCACGCAAAGGTCATGTACATGCGGTTAGTTATGGGACCGATTTAATGTTTTGGGGGCCCTAGTAAAAGAAAAAGGGAAAAAAAATTTGGTTCCCATTGTTTGACTTATGCAACAGGTACCGGTTGCCTCCGAAAGTGTCGGAAGTCGATTGTATGTTTTCGCGGGCGCGCAAAGGTCATGTACATGCGGTTAGTTATTGGGACCGATTTAATGTATCGGGGGCCCTAGTAAGAGAAAAAGAGAAAAATTTGGTTCCCATTGTTTGACTTATGCAACACATACCGGTTGCTTCTGAAAGATTCGTAAGTGGATTATATATTTTCGCGGGGTGCGTAAAGGTCAAGCACGTGGGGATAGATATTGAGACCGCTTTAATGTTACGGTGGCCCCAGTAAGAGAAAAGGGAAAATATTGGTTCCCATTGTTTGACTTATGCAACAGGTAGCGGTTGCTTCCGAAGGCATAAGTCGATATTTCATGTTTTCACGGGTGCGTAACCCGGCACATATGAGTTGGTAGTCATCGTAACTACATTTCTTGTCTACATGTGAAGAGAAATAATACAAAATATAGTTCCTTTTGTTCGACTCATGCCACAGGAACAGTTGCTACAGAAATAGTTGTCCTTTCTAAATTTATCCACTTGTGACAATATTTTCTGGGGCTTTTACACTGTCCATTGATCATCTTGGCATATTCAATGTATCAGTGTGCAGTGTGGAAGCCGGCCTGAAACTAGAATGACAAATCGGATCCAGGGTTGTAAAACATGTGACCAAGTTCTTCTGTCACCCTGTTTTCCTAAATTCTAGCCCAATGTCGGTAAATTCTGGCGTGTATGGATGGGGAATGCATCTCAATTTGCTAAGGATTACATATCAGCCTTCAATGAAGACCTAAAAGCACTTTAAAACTTCCCTTATTGTTTAGATCGATGGTTTAGCCGCCATTTTGTTTTTATTGGCCGCCATCTTGGATTTTTTCTCCAAGGAATTATGGGAAGGGAGGGGGGATATGGTTATAGGTATATATAGCCAGACTAATTTCCAGTTGCCTCCATAGCACAGTGGGTAAGACCGCTGTGCCAAGAGCCATTTTTGGTCCTGTTGGCCAGAGGTTCGAACCCCAGCTGTGCCATTTTTTTTTTTTTTTTTTTTCCTTTTAATATATTTTTATCATTTCCTTTAATTATTATCATTTATTCTTATGTAATTGGCCAATTTCAATATACTTTAAAGATGTATAAGATATTTTCATGGGAAAGATTTCGGTATCATGCTATATCTTTGAGCTCTTTGGCTGCGCGCAAGAGCCGCGTATGGCTGTTTCTGCACGGCGAGTAAAACTGCTACATATGAGTGGGTAGTCGTGAGAGCCAAGTTACAGTTCTTGTCCATGTATTTAGAAGAAAGGGTAGTTTTCTTTTTCTTACTTATGCAACAGGAGCCGGTTGCTTCCGAAAGCGTCGGAAGCCGATAATATGTTTTCGCGGGCACGCAAAGGTCATGTACATGCGGTTAGTTATTGGGACCGATTTAATGTTTTGGGGGCCCTAGTAAAAGAAAAAGGGAAAAAAATTTGGTTCCCATTGTTTGACTTATGCAACAGGTACCGGTTGCCTCCGAAAGTGTCGGAAGTCGATTGTATGTTTTCGCGGGCGCGCAAAGGTCATGTACATGCGGTTAGTTATTGGGACCGATTTAATGTTTCGGGGGCCCTAGTAAGAGAAAAAGAGAAAAATTTGGTTCCCATTGTTTGACTTATGCAACACATACCGGTTGCTTCTGAAAGATTCGTAAGTGGATTATATATTTTCGCGGGTGCGTAAAGGTCATGCACGTGGGGATAGATATTGAGACCGCTTTAATGTTACGGTGGCCCCAGTAAGAGAAAAGGGAAAATATTGGTTCCCATTGTTTGACTTATGCAACAGGTAGCGGTTGCTTCCGAAGGCATAAGTCGATATTTCATGTTTTCACGGGTGCGTAACCGGCACATATGAGTTGGTAGTCATCGTAACTACATTTCTTGTCTACATGTGAAGAGAAATAATACAAAATATAGTTCCTTTTGTTCGACTCATGCCACAGGAACAGTTGCTACAGAAATAGTTGTCTTTCTAAATTTATCCACTTGTGACAATATTTTCTGGGGCTTTTACACTGTCCATTGATCATCTTGGCATATTCAATGTATCAGTGTGCAGTGTGGAAGCCGGCCTGAACTAGAATGACAAATCGGATCCAGGGTTGTCAACCTGGCAGTATGCTCGAAAACATGTGACCAAGTTCTTCTGTCACCCTGTTTTCCTAAATTCTAGCCCAATGTCGGTAAATTCTGGCGTGTATGGATGGGGAATGCATCTCAATTTGCTAAGGATTACATATCAGCCTTCAATGAAGACCTAAAAGCACTTTAAAACTTCCCTTATTGTTTAGATCGATGGTTTAGCCGCCATTTTGTTTTTATTGGCCGCCATCTTGGATTTTTTCTCCAAGGAATTATGGGAAGGGAGGGGGGATATGGTTATAGGTATATATAGCCAGACTAATTTCCAGTTGCCTCCATAGCACAGTGGGTAAGACCGCTGTGCCAAGAGCCATTTTTGGTCCTGTTGGCCAGAGGTTCGAACCCCAGCTGTGCCATTTTTTTTTTTTTTTTTTTTCCTTTTAATATATTTTTATCATTTCCTTTAATTATTATCATTTATTCTTATGTAATTGGCCAATTTCAATATACTTTAAAGATGTATAAGATATTTTCATGGGAAAGATTTCGGTATCATGCTATATCTTTGAGCTCTTTGGCTGCGCGCAAGAGCCGCGTATGGCTGTTTCTGCACGGCGAGTAAAACTGCTACATATGAGTGGGTAGTCGTGAGAGCCAAGTTACAGTTCTTGTCCATGTATTTAGAAGAAAGGGTAGTTTTCTTTTTCTTACTTATGCAACAGGAGCCGGTTGCTTCCGAAAGCGTCGGAAGCCGATAATATGTTTTCGCGGGCACGCAAAGGTCATGTACATGCGGTTAGTTATTGGGACCGATTTAATGTTTTGGGGGCCCTAGTAAAAGAAAAAGGGAAAAAAATTTGGTTCCCATTGTTTGACTTATGCAACAGGTACCGGTTGCCTCCGAAAGTGTCGGAAGTCGATTGTATGTTTTCGCGGGCGCGCAAAGGTCATGTACATGCGGTTAGTTATTGGGACCGATTTAATGTTTCGGGGGCCCTAGTAAGAGAAAAAGAGAAAAATTTGGTTCCCATTGTTTGACTTATGCAACACATACCGGTTGCTTCTGAAAGATTCGTAAGTGGATTATATATTTTCGCGGGTGCGTAAAGGTCATGCACGTGGGGATAGATATTGAGACCGCTTTAATGTTACGGTGGCCCCAGTAAGAGAAAAGGGAAAATATTGGTTCCCATTGTTTGACTTATGCAACAGGTAGCGGTTGCTTCCGAAGGCATAAGTCGATATTTCATGTTTTCACGGGTGCGTAACCGGCACATATGAGTTGGTAGTCATCGTAACTACATTTCTTGTCTACATGTGAAGAGAAATAATACAAAATATAGTTCCTTTTGTTCGACTCATGCCACAGGAACAGTTGCTACAGAAATAGTTGTCTTTCTAAATTTATCCACTTGTGACAATATTTTCTGGGGCTTTTACACTGTCCATTGATCATCTTGGCATATTCAATGTATCAGTGTGCAGTGTGGAAGCCGGCCTGAACTAGAATGACAAATCGGATCCAGGGTTGTCAACCTGGCAGTATGCTCGAAAACATGTGACCAAGTTCTTCTGTCACCCTGTTTTCCTAAATTCTAGCCCAATGTCGGTAAATTCTGGCGTGTATGGATGGGGAATGCATCTCAATTTGCTAAGGATTACATATCAGCCTTCAATGAAGACCTAAAAGCACTTTAAAACTTCCCTTATTGTTTAGATCGATGGTTTAGCCGCCATTTTGTTTTTATTGGCCGCCATCTTGGATTTTTTCTCCAAGGAATTATGGGAAGGGAGGGGGGATATGGTTATAGGTATATATAGCCAGACTAATTTCCAGTTGCCTCCATAGCACAGTGGGTAAGACCGCTGTGCCAAGAGCCATTTTTGGTCCTGTTGGCCAGAGGTTCGAACCCCAGCTGTGCCATTTTTTTTTTTTTTTTTTTTCCTTTTAATATATTTTTATCATTTCCTTTAATTATTATCATTTATTCTTATGTAATTGGCCAATTTCAATATACTTTAAAGATGTATAAGATATTTTCATGGGAAAGATTTCGGTATCATGCTATATCTTTGAGCTCTTTGGCTGCGCGCAAGAGCCGCGTATGGCTGTTTCTGCACGGCGAGTAAAACTGCTACATATGAGTGGGTAGTCGTGAGAGCCAAGTTACAGTTCTTGTCCATGTATTTAGAAGAAAGGGTAGTTTTCTTTTTCTTACTTATGCAACAGGAGCCGGTTGCTTCCGAAAGCGTCGGAAGCCGATAATATGTTTTCGCGGGCACGCAAAGGTCATGTACATGCGGTTAGTTATTGGGACCGATTTAATGTTTTGGGGGCCCTAGTAAAAGAAAAAGGGAAAAAAATTTGGTTCCCATTGTTTGACTTATGCAACAGGTACCGGTTGCCTCCGAAAGTGTCGGAAGTCGATTGTATGTTTTCGCGGGCGCGCAAAGGTCATGTACATGCGGTTAGTTATTGGGACCGATTTAATGTTTCGGGGGCCCTAGTAAGAGAAAAAGAGAAAAATTTGGTTCCCATTGTTTGACTTATGCAACACATACCGGTTGCTTCTGAAAGATTCGTAAGTGGATTATATATTTTCGCGGGTGCGTAAAGGTCATGCACGTGGGGATAGATATTGAGACCGCTTTAATGTTACGGTGGCCCCAGTAAGAGAAAAGGGAAAATATTGGTTCCCATTGTTTGACTTATGCAACAGGTAGCGGTTGCTTCCGAAGGCATAAGTCGATATTTCATGTTTTCACGGGTGCGTAACCGGCACATATGAGTTGGTAGTCATCGTAACTACATTTCTTGTCTACATGTGAAGAGAAATAATACAAAATATAGTTCCTTTTGTTCGACTCATGCCACAGGAACAGTTGCTACAGAAATAGTTGTCTTTCTAAATTTATCCACTTGTGACAATATTTTCTGGGGCTTTTACACTGTCCATTGATCATCTTGGCATATTCAATGTATCAGTGTGCAGTGTGGAAGCCGGCCTGAACTAGAATGACAAATCGGATCCAGGGTTGTCAACCTGGCAGTATGCTCGAAAACATGTGACCAAGTTCTTCTGTCACCCTGTTTTCCTAAATTCTAGCCCAATGTCGGTAAATTCTGGCGTGTATGGATGGGGAATGCATCTCAATTTGCTAAGGATTACATATCAGCCTTCAATGAAGACCTAAAAGCACTTTAAAACTTCCCTTATTGTTTAGATCGATGGTTTAGCCGCCATTTTGTTTTTATTGGCCGCCATCTTGGATTTTTTCTCCAAGGAATTATGGGAAGGGAGGGGGGATATGGTTATAGGTATATATAGCCAGACTAATTTCCAGTTGCCTCCATAGCACAGTGGGTAAGACCGCTGTGCCAAGAGCCATTTTTGGTCCTGTTGGCCAGAGGTTCGAACCCCAGCTGTGCCATTTTTTTTTTTTTTTTTTTTCCTTTTAATATATTTTTATCATTTCCTTTAATTATTATCATTTATTCTTATGTAATTGGCCAATTTCAATATACTTTAAAGATGTATAAGATATTTTCATGGGAAAGATTTCGGTATCATGCTATATCTTTGAGCTCTTTGGCTGCGCGCAAGAGCCGCGTATGGCTGTTTCTGCACGGCGAGTAAAACTGCTACATATGAGTGGGTAGTCGTGAGAGCCAAGTTACAGTTCTTGTCCATGTATTTAGAAGAAAGGGTAGTTTTCTTTTTCTTACTTATGCAACAGGAGCCGGTTGCTTCCGAAAGCGTCGGAAGCCGATAATATGTTTTCGCGGGCACGCAAAGGTCATGTACATGCGGTTAGTTATTGGGACCGATTTAATGTTTTGGGGGCCCTAGTAAAAGAAAAAGGGAAAAAAATTTGGTTCCCATTGTTTGACTTATGCAACAGGTACCGGTTGCCTCCGAAAGTGTCGGAAGTCGATTGTATGTTTTCACGGGCGCGCAAAGGTCATGTACATGCGGTTAGTTATTGGGACCGATTTAATGTTTCGGGGGCCCTAGTAAGAGAAAAAGAGAAAAATTTGGTTCCCATTGTTTGACTTATGCAACACATACCGGTTGCTTCTGAAAGATTCGTAAGTGGATTATATATTTTCGCGGGTGCGTAAAGGTCATGCACGTGGGGATAGATATTGAGACCGCTTTAATGTTACGGTGGCCCCAGTAAGAGAAAAGGGAAAATATTGGTTCCCATTGTTTGACTTATGCAACAGGTAGCGGTTGCTTCCGAAGGCATAAGTCGATATTTCATGTTTTCACGGGTGCGTAACCGGCACATATGAGTTGGTAGTCATCGTAACTACATTTCTTGTCTACATGTGAAGAGAAATAATACAAAATATAGTTCCTTTTGTTCGACTCATGCCACAGGAACAGTTGCTACAGAAATAGTTGTCTTTCTAAATTTATCCACTTGTGACAATATTTTCTGGGGCTTTTACACTGTCCATTGATCATCTTGGCATATTCAATGTATCAGTGTGCAGTGTGGAAGCCGGCCTGAACTAGAATGACAAATCGGATCCAGGGTTGTCAACCTGGCAGTATGCTCGAAAACATGTGACCAAGTTCTTCTGTCACCCTGTTTTCCTAAATTCTAGCCCAATGTCGGTAAATTCTGGCGTGTATGGATGGGGAATGCATCTCAATTTGCTAAGGATTACATATCAGCCTTCAATGAAGACCTAAAAGCACTTTAAAACTTCCCTTATTGTTTAGATCGATGGTTTAGCCGCCATTTTGTTTTTATTGGCCGCCATCTTGGATTTTTTCTCCAAGGAATTATGGGAAGGGAGGGGGGATATGGTTATAGGTATATATAGCCAGACTAATTTCCAGTTGCCTCCATAGCACAGTGGGTAAGACCGCTGTGCCAAGAGCCATTTTTGGTCCTGTTGGCCAGAGGTTCGAACCCCAGCTGTGCCATTTTTTTTTTTTTTTTTTTTCCTTTTAATATATTTTTATCATTTCCTTTAATTATTATCATTTATTCTTATGTAATTGGCCAATTTCAATATACTTTAAAGATGTATAAGATATTTTCATGGGAAAGATTTCGGTATCATGCTATATCTTTGAGCTCTTTGGCTGCGCGCAAGAGCCGCGTATGGCTGTTTCTGCACGGCGAGTAAAACTGCTACATATGAGTGGGTAGTCGTGAGAGCCAAGTTACAGTTCTTGTCCATGTATTTAGAAGAAAGGGTAGTTTTCTTTTTCTTACTTATGCAACAGGAGCCGGTTGCTTCCGAAAGCGTCGGAAGCCGATAATATGTTTTCGCGGGCACGCAAAGGTCATGTACATGCGGTTAGTTATTGGGACCGATTTAATGTTTTGGGGGCCCTAGTAAAAGAAAAAGGGAAAAAAATTTGGTTCCCATTGTTTGACTTATGCAACAGGTACCGGTTGCCTCCGAAAGTGTCGGAAGTCGATTGTATGTTTTCGCGGGCGCGCAAAGGTCATGTACATGCGGTTAGTTATTGGGACCGATTTAATGTTTCGGGGGCCCTAGTAAGAGAAAAAGAGAAAAATTTGGTTCCCATTGTTTGACTTATGCAACACATACCGGTTGCTTCTGAAAGATTCGTAAGTGGATTATATATTTTCGCGGGTGCGTAAAGGTCATGCACGTGGGGATAGATATTGAGACCGCTTTAATGTTACGGTGGCCCCAGTAAGAGAAAAGGGAAAATATTGGTTCCCATTGTTTGACTTATGCAACAGGTAGCGGTTGCTTCCGAAGGCATAAGTCGATATTTCATGTTTTCACGGGTGCGTAACCGGCACATATGAGTTGGTAGTCATCGTAACTACATTTCTTGTCTACATGTGAAGAGAAATAATACAAAATATAGTTCCTTTTGTTCGACTCATGCCACAGGAACAGTTGCTACAGAAATAGTTGTCTTTCTAAATTTATCCACTTGTGACAATATTTTCTGGGGCTTTTACACTGTCCATTGATCATCTTGGCATATTCAATGTATCAGTGTGCAGTGTGGAAGCCGGCCTGAACTAGAATGACAAATCGGATCCAGGGTTGTCAACCTGGCAGTATGCTCGAAAACATGTGACCAAGTTCTTCTGTCACCCTGTTTTCCTAAATTCTAGCCCAATGTCGGTAAATTCTGGCGTGTATGGATGGGGAATGCATCTCAATTTGCTAAGGATTACATATCAGCCTTCAATGAAGACCTAAAAGCACTTTAAAACTTCCCTTATTGTTTAGATCGATGGTTTAGCCGCCATTTTGTTTTTATTGGCCGCCATCTTGGATTTTTTCTCCAAGGAATTATGGGAAGGGAGGGGGGATATGGTTATAGGTATATATAGCCAGACTAATTTCCAGTTGCCTCCATAGCACAGTGGGTAAGACCGCTGTGCCAAGAGCCATTTTTGGTCCTGTTGGCCAGAGGTTCGAACCCCAGCTGTGCCATTTTTTTTTTTTTTTTTTTTCCTTTTAATATATTTTTATCATTTCCTTTAATTATTATCATTTATTCTTATGTAATTGGCCAATTTCAATATACTTTAAAGATGTATAAGATATTTTCATGGGAAAGATTTCGGTATCATGCTATATCTTTGAGCTCTTTGGCTGCGCGCAAGAGCCGCGTATGGCTGTTTCTGCACGGCGAGTAAAACTGCTACATATGAGTGGGTAGTCGTGAGAGCCAAGTTACAGTTCTTGTCCATGTATTTAGAAGAAAGGGTAGTTTTCTTTTTCTTACTTATGCAACAGGAGCCGGTTGCTTCCGAAAGCGTCGGAAGCCGATAATATGTTTTCGCGGGCACGCAAAGGTCATGTACATGCGGTTAGTTATTGGGACCGATTTAATGTTTTGGGGGCCCTAGTAAAAGAAAAAGGGAAAAAAATTTGGTTCCCATTGTTTGACTTATGCAACAGGTACCGGTTGCCTCCGAAAGTGTCGGAAGTCGATTGTATGTTTTCGCGGGCGCGCAAAGGTCATGTACATGCGGTTAGTTATTGGGACCGATTTAATGTTTCGGGGGCCCTAGTAAGAGAAAAAGAGAAAAATTTGGTTCCCATTGTTTGACTTATGCAACACATACCGGTTGCTTCTGAAAGATTCGTAAGTGGATTATATATTTTCGCGGGTGCGTAAAGGTCATGCACGTGGGGATAGATATTGAGACCGCTTTAATGTTACGGTGGCCCCAGTAAGAGAAAAGGGAAAATATTGGTTCCCATTGTTTGACTTATGCAACAGGTAGCGGTTGCTTCCGAAGGCATAAGTCGATATTTCATGTTTTCACGGGTGCGTAACCGGCACATATGAGTTGGTAGTCATCGTAACTACATTTCTTGTCTACATGTGAAGAGAAATAATACAAAATATAGTTCCTTTTGTTCGACTCATGCCACAGGAACAGTTGCTACAGAAATAGTTGTCTTTCTAAATTTATCCACTTGTGACAATATTTTCTGGGGCTTTTACACTGTCCATTGATCATCTTGGCATATTCAATGTATCAGTGTGCAGTGTGGAAGCCGGCCTGAACTAGAATGACAAATCGGATCCAGGGTTGTCAACCTGGCAGTATGCTCGAAAACATGTGACCAAGTTCTTCTGTCACCCTGTTTTCCTAAATTCTAGCCCAATGTCGGTAAATTCTGGCGTGTATGGATGGGGAATGCATCTCAATTTGCTAAGGATTACATATCAGCCTTCAATGAAGACCTAAAAGCACTTTAAAACTTCCCTTATTGTTTAGATCGATGGTTTAGCCGCCATTTTGTTTTTATTGGCCGCCATCTTGGATTTTTTCTCCAAGGAATTATGGGAAGGGAGGGGGGATATGGTTATAGGTATATATAGCCAGACTAATTTCCAGTTGCCTCCATAGCACAGTGGGTAAGACCGCTGTGCCAAGAGCCATTTTTGGTCCTGTTGGCCAGAGGTTCGAACCCCAGCTGTGCCATTTTTTTTTTTTTTTTTTTCCTTTTAATATATTTTTATCATTTCCTTTAATTATTATCATTTATTCTTATGTAATTGGCCAATTTCAATATACTTTAAAGATGTATAAGATATTTTCATGGGAAAGATTTCGGTATCATGCTATATCTTTGAGCTCTTTGGCTGCGCGCAAGAGCCGCGTATGGCTGTTTCTGCACGGCGAGTAAAACTGCTACATATGAGTGGGTAGTCGTGAGAGCCAAGTTACAGTTCTTGTCCATGTATTTAGAAGAAAGGGTAGTTTTCTTTTTCTTACTTATGCAACAGGAGCCGGTTGCTTCCGAAAGCGTCGGAAGCCGATAATATGTTTTCGCGGGCACGCAAAGGTCATGTACATGCGGTTAGTTATTGGGACCGATTTAATGTTTTGGGGGCCCTAGTAAAAGAAAAAGGGAAAAAAATTTGGTTCCCATTGTTTGACTTATGCAACAGGTACCGGTTGCCTCCGAAAGTGTCGGAAGTCGATTGTATGTTTTCGCGGGCGCGCAAAGGTCATGTACATGCGGTTAGTTATTGGGACCGATTTAATGTTTCGGGGGCCCTAGTAAGAGAAAAAGAGAAAAATTTGGTTCCCATTGTTTGACTTATGCAACACATACCGGTTGCTTCTGAAAGATTCGTAAGTGGATTATATATTTTCGCGGGTGCGTAAAGGTCATGCACGTGGGGATAGATATTGAGACCGCTTTAATGTTACGGTGGCCCCAGTAAGAGAAAAGGGAAAATATTGGTTCCCATTGTTTGACTTATGCAACAGGTAGCGGTTGCTTCCGAAGGCATAAGTCGATATTTCATGTTTTCACGGGTGCGTAACCGGCACATATGAGTTGGTAGTCATCGTAACTACATTTCTTGTCTACATGTGAAGAGAAATAATACAAAATATAGTTCCTTTTGTTCGACTCATGCCACAGGAACAGTTGCTACAGAAATAGTTGTCTTTCTAAATTTATCCACTTGTGACAATATTTTCTGGGGCTTTTACACTGTCCATTGATCATCTTGGCATATTCAATGTATCAGTGTGCAGTGTGGAAGCCGGCCTGAACTAGAATGACAAATCGGATCCAGGGTTGTCAACCTGGCAGTATGCTCGAAAACATGTGACCAAGTTCTTCTGTCACCCTGTTTTCCTAAATTCTAGCCCAATGTCGGTAAATTCTGGCGTGTATGGATGGGGAATGCATCTCAATTTGCTAAGGATTACATATCAGCCTTCAATGAAGACCTAAAAGCACTTTAAAACTTCCCTTATTGTTTAGATCGATGGTTTAGCCGCCATTTTGTTTTTATTGGCCGCCATCTTGGATTTTTTCTCCAAGGAATTATGGGAAGGGAGGGGGGATATGGTTATAGGTATATATAGCCAGACTAATTTCCAGTTGCCTCCATAGCACAGTGGGTAAGACCGCTGTGCCAAGAGCCATTTTTGGTCCTGTTGGCCAGAGGTTCGAACCCCAGCTGTGCCATTTTTTTTTTTTTTTTTTTCCTTTTAATATATTTTTATCATTTCCTTTAATTATTATCATTTATTCTTATGTAATTGGCCAATTTCAATATACTTTAAAGATGTATAAGATATTTTCATGGGAAAGATTTCGGTATCATGCTATATCTTTGAGCTCTTTGGCTGCGCGCAAGAGCCGCGTATGGCTGTTTCTGCACGGCGAGTAAAACTGCTACATATGAGTGGGTAGTCGTGAGAGCCAAGTTACAGTTCTTGTCCATGTATTTAGAAGAAAGGGTAGTTTTCTTTTTCTTACTTATGCAACAGGAGCCGGTTGCTTCCGAAAGCGTCGGAAGCCGATAATATGTTTTCGCGGGCACGCAAAGGTCATGTACATGCGGTTAGTTATTGGGACCGATTTAATGTTTTGGGGGCCCTAGTAAAAGAAAAAGGGAAAAAAATTTGGTTCCCATTGTTTGACTTATGCAACAGGTACCGGTTGCCTCCGAAAGTGTCGGAAGTCGATTGTATGTTTTCGCGGGCGCGCAAAGGTCATGTACATGCGGTTAGTTATTGGGACCGATTTAATGTTTCGGGGGCCCTAGTAAGAGAAAAAGAGAAAAATTTGGTTCCCATTGTTTGACTTATGCAACACATACCGGTTGCTTCTGAAAGATTCGTAAGTGGATTATATATTTTCGCGGGTGCGTAAAGGTCATGCACGTGGGGATAGATATTGAGACCGCTTTAATGTTACGGTGGCCCCAGTAAGAGAAAAGGGAAAATATTGGTTCCCATTGTTTGACTTATGCAACAGGTAGCGGTTGCTTCCGAAGGCATAAGTCGATATTTCATGTTTTCACGGGTGCGTAACCGGCACATATGAGTTGGTAGTCATCGTAACTACATTTCTTGTCTACATGTGAAGAGAAATAATACAAAATATAGTTCCTTTTGTTCGACTCATGCCACAGGAACAGTTGCTACAGAAATAGTTGTCTTTCTAAATTTATCCACTTGTGACAATATTTTCTGGGGCTTTTACACTGTCCATTGATCATCTTGGCATATTCAATGTATCAGTGTGCAGTGTGGAAGCCGGCCTGAACTAGAATGACAAATCGGATCCAGGGTTGTCAACCTGGCAGTATGCTCGAAAACATGTGACCAAGTTCTTCTGTCACCCTGTTTTCCTAAATTCTAGCCCAATGTCGGTAAATTCTGGCGTGTATGGATGGGGAATGCATCTCAATTTGCTAAGGATTACATATCAGCCTTCAATGAAGACCTAAAAGCACTTTAAAACTTCCCTTATTGTTTAGATCGATGGTTTAGCCGCCATTTTGTTTTTATTGGCCGCCATCTTGGATTTTTTCTCCAAGGAATTATGGGAAGGGAGGGGGGATATGGTTATAGGTATATATAGCCAGACTAATTTCCAGTTGCCTCCATAGCACAGTGGGTAAGACCGCTGTGCCAAGAGCCATTTTTGGTCCTGTTGGCCAGAGGTTCGAACCCCAGCTGTGCCATTTTTTTTTTTTTTTTTTTTCCTTTTAATATATTTTTATCATTTCCTTTAATTATTATCATTTATTCTTATGTAATTGGCCAATTTCAATATACTTTAAAGATGTATAAGATATTTTCATGGGAAAGATTTCGGTATCATGCTATATCTTTGAGCTCTTTGGCTGCGCGCAAGAGCCGCGTATGGCTGTTTCTGCACGGCGAGTAAAACTGCTACATATGAGTGGGTAGTCGTGAGAGCCAAGTTACAGTTCTTGTCCATGTATTTAGAAGAAAGGGTAGTTTTCTTTTTCTTACTTATGCAACAGGAGCCGGTTGCTTCCGAAAGCGTCGGAAGCCGATAATATGTTTTCGCGGGCACGCAAAGGTCATGTACATGCGGTTAGTTATTGGGACCGATTTAATGTTTTGGGGGCCCTAGTAAAAGAAAAAGGGAAAAAAATTTGGTTCCCATTGTTTGACTTATGCAACAGGTACCGGTTGCCTCCGAAAGTGTCGGAAGTCGATTGTATGTTTTCGCGGGCGCGCAAAGGTCATGTACATGCGGTTAGTTATTGGGACCGATTTAATGTTTCGGGGGCCCTAGTAAGAGAAAAAGAGAAAAATTTGGTTCCCATTGTTTGACTTATGCAACACATACTGGTTGCTTCTGAAAGATTCGTAAGTGGATTATATATTTTCGCGGGTGCGTAAAGGTCATGCACGTGGGGATAGATATTGAGACCGCTTTAATGTTACGGTGGCCCCAGTAAGAGAAAAGGGAAAATATTGGTTCCCATTGTTTGACTTATGCAACAGGTAGCGGTTGCTTCCGAAGGCATAAGTCGATATTTCATGTTTTCACGGGTGCGTAACCGGCACATATGAGTTGGTAGTCATCGTAACTACATTTCTTGTCTACATGTGAAGAGAAATAATACAAAATATAGTTCCTTTTGTTCGACTCATGCCACAGGAACAGTTGCTACAGAAATAGTTGTCTTTCTAAATTTATCCACTTGTGACAATATTTTCTGGGGCTTTTACACTGTCCATTGATCATCTTGGCATATTCAATGTATCAGTGTGCAGTGTGGAAGCCGGCCTGAACTAGAATGACAAATCGGATCCAGGGTTGTCAACCTGGCAGTATGCTCGAAAACATGTGACCAAGTTCTTCTGTCACCCTGTTTTCCTAAATTCTAGCCCAATGTCGGTAAATTCTGGCGTGTATGGATGGGGAATGCATCTCAATTTGCTAAGGATTACATATCAGCCTTCAATGAAGACCTAAAAGCACTTTAAAACTTCCCTTATTGTTTAGATCGATGGTTTAGCCGCCATTTTGTTTTTATTGGCCGCCATCTTGGATTTTTTCTCCAAGGAATTATGGGAAGGGAGGGGGGATATGGTTATAGGTATATATAGCCAGACTAATTTCCAGTTGCCTCCATAGCACAGTGGGTAAGACCGCTGTGCCAAGAGCCATTTTTGGTCCTGTTGGCCAGAGGTTCGAACCCCAGCTGTGCCATTTTTTTTTTTTTTTTTTTTCCTTTTAATATATTTTTATCATTTCCTTTAATTATTATCATTTATTCTTATGTAATTGGCCAATTTCAATATACTTTAAAGATGTATAAGATATTTTCATGGGAAAGATTTCGGTATCATGCTATATCTTTGAGCTCTTTGGCTGCGCGCAAGAGCCGCGTATGGCTGTTTCTGCACGGCGAGTAAAACTGCTACATATGAGTGGGTAGTCGTGAGAGCCAAGTTACAGTTCTTGTCCATGTATTTAGAAGAAAGGGTAGTTTTCTTTTTCTTACTTATGCAACAGGAGCCGGTTGCTTCCGAAAGCGTCGGAAGCCGATAATATGTTTTCGCGGGCACGCAAAGGTCATGTACATGCGGTTAGTTATTGGGACCGATTTAATGTTTTGGGGGCCCTAGTAAAAGAAAAAGGGAAAAAAATTTGGTTCCCATTGTTTGACTTATGCAACAGGTACCGGTTGCCTCCGAAAGTGTCGGAAGTCGATTGTATGTTTTCGCGGGCGCGCAAAGGTCATGTACATGCGGTTAGTTATTGGGACCGATTTAATGTTTCGGGGGCCCTAGTAAGAGAAAAAGAGAAAAATTTGGTTCCCATTGTTTGACTTATGCAACACATACCGGTTGCTTCTGAAAGATTCGTAAGTGGATTATATATTTTCGCGGGTGCGTAAAGGTCATGCACGTGGGGATAGATATTGAGACCGCTTTAATGTTACGGTGGCCCCAGTAAGAGAAAAGGGAAAATATTGGTTCCCATTGTTTGACTTATGCAACAGGTAGCGGTTGCTTCCGAAGGCATAAGTCGATATTTCATGTTTTCACGGGTGCGTAACCGGCACATATGAGTTGGTAGTCATCGTAACTACATTTCTTGTCTACATGTGAAGAGAAATAATACAAAATATAGTTCCTTTTGTTCGACTCATGCCACAGGAACAGTTGCTACAGAAATAGTTGTCTTTCTAAATTTATCCACTTGTGACAATATTTTCTGGGGCTTTTACACTGTCCATTGATCATCTTGGCATATTCAATGTATCAGTGTGCAGTGTGGAAGCCGGCCTGAACTAGAATGACAAATCGGATCCAGGGTTGTCAACCTGGCAGTATGCTCGAAAACATGTGACCAAGTTCTTCTGTCACCCTGTTTTCCTAAATTCTAGCCCAATGTCGGTAAATTCTGGCGTGTATGGATGGGGAATGCATCTCAATTTGCTAAGGATTACATATCAGCCTTCAATGAAGACCTAAAAGCACTTTAAAACTTCCCTTATTGTTTAGATCGATGGTTTAGCCGCCATTTTGTTTTTATTGGCCGCCATCTTGGATTTTTTCTCCAAGGAATTATGGGAAGGGAGGGGGGATATGGTTATAGGTATATATAGCCAGACTAATTTCCAGTTGCCTCCATAGCACAGTGGGTAAGACCGCTGTGCCAAGAGCCATTTTTGGTCCTGTTGGCCAGAGGTTCGAACCCCAGCTGTGCCATTTTTTTTTTTTTTTTTTTTCCTTTTAATATATTTTTATCATTTCCTTTAATTATTATCATTTATTCTTATGTAATTGGCCAATTTCAATATACTTTAAAGATGTATAAGATATTTTCATGGGAAAGATTTCGGTATCATGCTATATCTTTGAGCTCTTTGGCTGCGCGCAAGAGCCGCGTATGGCTGTTTCTGCACGGCGAGTAAAACTGCTACATATGAGTGGGTAGTCGTGAGAGCCAAGTTACAGTTCTTGTCCATGTATTTAGAAGAAAGGGTAGTTTTCTTTTTCTTACTTATGCAACAGGAGCCGGTTGCTTCCGAAAGCGTCGGAAGCCGATAATATGTTTTCGCGGGCACGCAAAGGTCATGTACATGCGGTTAGTTATTGGGACCGATTTAATGTTTTGGGGGCCCTAGTAAAAGAAAAAGGGAAAAAAATTTGGTTCCCATTGTTTGACTTATGCAACAGGTACCGGTTGCCTCCGAAAGTGTCGGAAGTCGATTGTATGTTTTCGCGGGCGCGCAAAGGTCATGTACATGCGGTTAGTTATTGGGACCGATTTAATGTTTCGGGGGCCCTAGTAAGAGAAAAAGAGAAAAATTTGGTTCCCATTGTTTGACTTATGCAACACATACCGGTTGCTTCTGAAAGATTCGTAAGTGGATTATATATTTTCGCGGGTGCGTAAAGGTCATGCACGTGGGGATAGATATTGAGACCGCTTTAATGTTACGGTGGCCCCAGTAAGAGAAAAGGGAAAATATTGGTTCCCATTGTTTGACTTATGCAACAGGTAGCGGTTGCTTCCGAAGGCATAAGTCGATATTTCATGTTTTCACGGGTGCGTAACCGGCACATATGAGTTGGTAGTCATCGTAACTACATTTCTTGTCTACATGTGAAGAGAAATAATACAAAATATAGTTCCTTTTGTTCGACTCATGCCACAGGAACAGTTGCTACAGAAATAGTTGTCTTTCTAAATTTATCCACTTGTGACAATATTTTCTGGGGCTTTTACACTGTCCATTGATCATCTTGGCATATTCAATGTATCAGTGTGCAGTGTGGAAGCCGGCCTGAACTAGAATGACAAATCGGATCCAGGGTTGTCAACCTGGCAGTATGCTCGAAAACATGTGACCAAGTTCTTCTGTCACCCTGTTTTCCTAAATTCTAGCCCAATGTCGGTAAATTCTGGCGTGTATGGATGGGGAATGCATCTCAATTTGCTAAGGATTACATATCAGCCTTCAATGAAGACCTAAAAGCACTTTAAAACTTCCCTTATTGTTTAGATCGATGGTTTAGCCGCCATTTTGTTTTTATTGGCCGCCATCTTGGATTTTTTCTCCAAGGAATTATGGGAAGGGAGGGGGGATATGGTTATAGGTATATATAGCCAGACTAATTTCCAGTTGCCTCCATAGCACAGTGGGTAAGACCGCTGTGCCAAGAGCCATTTTTGGTCCTGTTGGCCAGAGGTTCGAACCCCAGCTGTGCCATTTTTTTTTTTTTTTTTTTTCCTTTTAATATATTTTTATCATTTCCTTTAATTATTATCATTTATTCTATGTAATTGGCCAATTTCAATATACTTTAAAGATGTATAAGATATTTTCATGGGAAAGATTTCGGTATCATGCTATATCTTTGAGCTCTTTGGCTGCGCGCAAGAGCCGCGTATGGGCTGTTTCTGCACGGCGAGTAAAACTGCTACATATGAGTGGGTAGTCGTGAGAGCCAAGTTACAGTTCTTGTCCATGTATTTAGAAGAAAGGGTAGTTTTCTTTTTCTTACTTATGCAACAGGAGCCGGTTGCTTCCGAAAGCGTCGGAAGCCGATAATATGTTTTCGCGGGCACGCAAAGGTCATGTACATGCGGTTAGTTATTGGGACCGATTTAATGTTTTGGGGGCCCTAGTAAAAGAAAAAGGGAAAAAAATTTGGTTCCCATTGTTTGACTTATGCAACAGGTACCGGTTGCCTCCGAAAGTGTCGGAAGTCGATTGTATGTTTTCGCGGGCGCGCAAAGGTCATGTACATGCGGTTAGTTATTGGGACCGATTTAATGTTTCGGGGGCCCTAGTAAGAGAAAAAGAGAAAAATTTGGTTCCCATTGTTTGACTTATGCAACACATACCGGTTGCTTCTGAAAGATTCGTAAGTGGATTATATATTTTCGCGGGTGCGTAAAGGTCATGCACGTGGGGATAGATATTGAGACCGCTTTAATGTTACGGTGGCCCCAGTAAGAGAAAAGGGAAAATATTGGTTCCCATTGTTTGACTTATGCAACAGGTAGCGGTTGCTTCCGAAGGCATAAGTCGATATTTCATGTTTTCACGGGTGCGTAACCGGCACATATGAGTTGGTAGTCATCGTAACTACATTTCTTGTCTACATGTGAAGAGAAATAATACAAAATATAGTTCCTTTTGTTCGACTCATGCCACAGGAACAGTTGCTACAGAAATAGTTGTCTTTCTAAATTTATCCACTTGTGACAATATTTTCTGGGGCTTTTACACTGTCCATTGATCATCTTGGCATATTCAATGTATCAGTGTGCAGTGTGGAAGCCGGCCTGAACTAGAATGACAAATCGGATCCAGGGTTGTCAACCTGGCAGTATGCTCGAAAACATGTGACCAAGTTCTTCTGTCACCCTGTTTTCCTAAATTCTAGCCCAATGTCGGTAAATTCTGGCGTGTATGGATGGGGAATGCATCTCAATTTGCTAAGGATTACATATCAGCCTTCAATGAAGACCTAAAAGCACTTTAAAACTTCCCTTATTGTTTAGATCGATGGTTTAGCCGCCATTTTGTTTTTATTGGCCGCCATCTTGGATTTTTTCTCCAAGGAATTATGGGAAGGGAGGGGGGATATGGTTATAGGTATATATAGCCAGACTAATTTCCAGTTGCCTCCATAGCACAGTGGGTAAGACCGCTGTGCCAAGAGCCATTTTTGGTCCTGTTGGCCAGAGGTTCGAACCCCAGCTGTGCCATTTTTTTTTTTTTTTTTTTTCCTTTTAATATATTTTTATCATTTCCTTTAATTATTATCATTTATTCTTATGTAATTGGCCAATTTCAATATACTTTAAAGATGTATAAGATATTTTCATGGGAAAGATTTCGGTATCATGCTATATCTTTGAGCTCTTTGGCTGCGCGCAAGAGCCGCGTATGGCTGTTTCTGCACGGCGAGTAAAACTGCTACATATGAGTGGGTAGTCGTGAGAGCCAAGTTACAGTTCTTGTCCATGTATTTAGAAGAAAGGGTAGTTTTCTTTTTCTTACTTATGCAACAGGAGCCGGTTGCTTCCGAAAGCGTCGGAAGCCGATAATATGTTTTCGCGGGCACGCAAAGGTCATGTACATGCGGTTAGTTATTGGGACCGATTTAATGTTTTGGGGGCCCTAGTAAAAGAAAAAGGGAAAAAAATTTGGTTCCCATTGTTTGACTTATGCAACAGGTACCGGTTGCCTCCGAAAGTGTCGGAAGTCGATTGTATGTTTTCGCGGGCGCGCAAAGGTCATGTACATGCGGTTAGTTATTGGGACCGATTTAATGTTTCGGGGGCCCTAGTAAGAGAAAAAGAGAAAAATTTGGTTCCCATTGTTTGACTTATGCAACACATACCGGTTGCTTCTGAAAGATTCGTAAGTGGATTATATATTTTCGCGGGTGCGTAAAGGTCATGCACGTGGGGATAGATATTGAGACCGCTTTAATGTTACGGTGGCCCCAGTAAGAGAAAAGGGAAAATATTGGTTCCCATTGTTTGACTTATGCAACAGGTAGCGGTTGCTTCCGAAGGCATAAGTCGATATTTCATGTTTTCACGGGTGCGTAACCGGCACATATGAGTTGGTAGTCATCGTAACTACATTTCTTGTCTACATGTGAAGAGAAATAATACAAAATATAGTTCCTTTTGTTCGACTCATGCCACAGGAACAGTTGCTACAGAAATAGTTGTCTTTCTAAATTTATCCACTTGTGACAATATTTTCTGGGGCTTTTACACTGTCCATTGATCATCTTGGCATATTCAATGTATCAGTGTGCAGTGTGGAAGCCGGCCTGAACTAGAATGACAAATCGGATCCAGGGTTGTCAACCTGGCAGTATGCTCGAAAACATGTGACCAAGTTCTTCTGTCACCCTGTTTTCCTAAATTCTAGCCCAATGTCGGTAAATTCTGGCGTGTATGGATGGGGAATGCATCTCAATTTGCTAAGGATTACATATCAGCCTTCAATGAAGACCTAAAAGCACTTTAAAACTTCCCTTATTGTTTAGATCGATGGTTTAGCCGCCATTTTGTTTTTATTGGCCGCCATCTTGGATTTTTTCTCCAAGGAATTATGGGAAGGGAGGGGGGATATGGTTATAGGTATATATAGCCAGACTAATTTCCAGTTGCCTCCATAGCACAGTGGGTAAGACCGCTGTGCCAAGAGCCATTTTTGGTCCTGTTGGCCAGAGGTTCGAACCCCAGCTGTGCCATTTTTTTTTTTTTTTTTTTTCCTTTTAATATATTTTTATCATTTCCTTTAATTATTATCATTTATTCTTATGTAATTGGCCAATTTCAATATACTTTAAAGATGTATAAGATATTTTCATGGGAAAGATTTCGGTATCATGCTATATCTTTGAGCTCTTTGGCTGCGCGCAAGAGCCGCGTATGGCTGTTTCTGCACGGCGAGTAAAACTGCTACATATGAGTGGGTAGTCGTGAGAGCCAAGTTACAGTTCTTGTCCATGTATTTAGAAGAAAGGGTAGTTTTCTTTTTCTTACTTATGCAACAGGAGCCGGTTGCTTCCGAAAGCGTCGGAAGCCGATAATATGTTTTCGCGGGCACGCAAAGGTCATGTACATGCGGTTAGTTATTGGGACCGATTTAATGTTTTGGGGGCCCTAGTAAAAGAAAAAGGGAAAAAAATTTGGTTCCCATTGTTTGACTTATGCAACAGGTACCGGTTGCCTCCGAAAGTGTCGGAAGTCGATTGTATGTTTTCGCGGGCGCGCAAAGGTCATGTACATGCGGTTAGTTATTGGGACCGATTTAATGTTTCGGGGGCCCTAGTAAGAGAAAAAGAGAAAAATTTGGTTCCCATTGTTTGACTTATGCAACACATACCGGTTGCTTCTGAAAGATTCGTAAGTGGATTATATATTTTCGCGGGTGCGTAAAGGTCATGCACGTGGGGATAGATATTGAGACCGCTTTAATGTTACGGTGGCCCCAGTAAGAGAAAAGGGAAAATATTGGTTCCCATTGTTTGACTTATGCAACAGGTAGCGGTTGCTTCCGAAGGCATAAGTCGATATTTCATGTTTTCACGGGTGCGTAACCGGCACATATGAGTTGGTAGTCATCGTAACTACATTTCTTGTCTACATGTGAAGAGAAATAATACAAAATATAGTTCCTTTTGTTCGACTCATGCCACAGGAACAGTTGCTACAGAAATAGTTGTCTTTCTAAATTTATCCACTTGTGACAATATTTTCTGGGGCTTTTACACTGTCCATTGATCATCTTGGCATATTCAATGTATCAGTGTGCAGTGTGGAAGCCGGCCTGAACTAGAATGACAAATCGGATCCAGGGTTGTCAACCTGGCAGTATGCTCGAAAACATGTGACCAAGTTCTTCTGTCACCCTGTTTTCCTAAATTCTAGCCCAATGTCGGTAAATTCTGGCGTGTATGGATGGGGAATGCATCTCAATTTGCTAAGGATTACATATCAGCCTTCAATGAAGACCTAAAAGCACTTTAAAACTTCCCTTATTGTTTAGATCGATGGTTTAGCCGCCATTTTGTTTTTATTGGCCGCCATCTTGGATTTTTTCTCCAAGGAATTATGGGAAGGGAGGGGGGATATGGTTATAGGTATATATAGCCAGACTAATTTCCAGTTGCCTCCATAGCACAGTGGGTAAGACCGCTGTGCCAAGAGCCATTTTTGGTCCTGTTGGCCAGAGGTTCGAACCCCAGCTGTGCCATTTTTTTTTTTTTTTTTTTTCCTTTTAATATATTTTTATCATTTCCTTTAATTATTATCATTTATTCTTATGTAATTGGCCAATTTCAATATACTTTAAAGATGTATAAGATATTTTCATGGGAAAGATTTCGGTATCATGCTATATCTTTGAGCTCTTTGGCTGCGCGCAAGAGCCGCGTATGGCTGTTTCTGCACGGCGAGTAAAACTGCTACATATGAGTGGGTAGTCGTGAGAGCCAAGTTACAGTTCTTGTCCATGTATTTAGAAGAAAGGGTAGTTTTCTTTTTCTTACTTATGCAACAGGAGCCGGTTGCTTCCGAAAGCGTCGGAAGCCGATAATATGTTTTCGCGGGCACGCAAAGGTCATGTACATGCGGTTAGTTATTGGGACCGATTTAATGTTTTGGGGGCCCTAGTAAAAGAAAAAGGGAAAAAAATTTGGTTCCCATTGTTTGACTTATGCAACAGGTACCGGTTGCCTCCGAAAGTGTCGGAAGTCGATTGTATGTTTTCGCGGGCGCGCAAAGGTCATGTACATGCGGTTAGTTATTGGGACCGATTTAATGTTTCGGGGGCCCTAGTAAGAGAAAAAGAGAAAAATTTGGTTCCCATTGTTTGACTTATGCAACACATACCGGTTGCTTCTGAAAGATTCGTAAGTGGATTATATATTTTCGCGGGTGCGTAAAGGTCATGCACGTGGGGATAGATATTGAGACCGCTTTAATGTTACGGTGGCCCCAGTAAGAGAAAAGGGAAAATATTGGTTCCCATTGTTTGACTTATGCAACAGGTAGCGGTTGCTTCCGAAGGCATAAGTCGATATTTCATGTTTTCACGGGTGCGTAACCGGCACATATGAGTTGGTAGTCATCGTAACTACATTTCTTGTCTACATGTGAAGAGAAATAATACAAAATATAGTTCCTTTTGTTCGACTCATGCCACAGGAACAGTTGCTACAGAAATAGTTGTCTTTCTAAATTTATCCACTTGTGACAATATTTTCTGGGGCTTTTACACTGTCCATTGATCATCTTGGCATATTCAATGTATCAGTGTGCAGTGTGGAAGCCGGCCTGAACTAGAATGACAAATCGGATCCAGGGTTGTCAACCTGGCAGTATGCTCGAAAACATGTGACCAAGTTCTTCTGTCACCCTGTTTTCCTAAATTCTAGCCCAATGTCGGTAAATTCTGGCGTGTATGGATGGGGAATGCATCTCAATTTGCTAAGGATTACATATCAGCCTTCAATGAAGACCTAAAAGCACTTTAAAACTTCCCTTATTGTTTAGATCGATGGTTTAGCCGCCATTTTGTTTTTATTGGCCGCCATCTTGGATTTTTTCTCCAAGGAATTATGGGAAGGGAGGGGGGATATGGTTATAGGTATATATAGCCAGACTAATTTCCAGTTGCCTCCATAGCACAGTGGGTAAGACCGCTGTGCCAAGAGCCATTTTTGGTCCTGTTGGCCAGAGGTTCGAACCCCAGCTGTGCCATTTTTTTTTTTTTTTTTTTTCCTTTTAATATATTTTTATCATTTCCTTTAATTATTATCATTTATTCTTATGTAATTGGCCAATTTCAATATACTTTAAAGATGTATAAGATATTTTCATGGGAAAGATTTCGGTATCATGCTATATCTTTGAGCTCTTTGGCTGCGCGCAAGAGCCGCGTATGGCTGTTTCTGCACGGCGAGTAAAACTGCTACATATGAGTGGGTAGTCGTGAGAGCCAAGTTACAGTTCTTGTCCATGTATTTAGAAGAAAGGGTAGTTTTCTTTTTCTTACTTATGCAACAGGAGCCGGTTGCTTCCGAAAGCGTCGGAAGCCGATAATATGTTTTCGCGGGCACGCAAAGGTCATGTACATGCGGTTAGTTATTGGGACCGATTTAATGTTTTGGGGGCCCTAGTAAAAGAAAAAGGGAAAAAAATTTGGTTCCCATTGTTTGACTTATGCAACAGGTACCGGTTGCCTCCGAAAGTGTCGGAAGTCGATTGTATGTTTTCGCGGGCGCGCAAAGGTCATGTACATGCGGTTAGTTATTGGGACCGATTTAATGTTTCGGGGGCCCTAGTAAGAGAAAAAGAGAAAAATTTGGTTCCCATTGTTTGACTTATGCAACACATACCGGTTGCTTCTGAAAGATTCGTAAGTGGATTATATATTTTCGCGGGTGCGTAAAGGTCATGCACGTGGGGATAGATATTGAGACCGCTTTAATGTTACGGTGGCCCCAGTAAGAGAAAAGGGAAAATATTGGTTCCCATTGTTTGACTTATGCAACAGGTAGCGGTTGCTTCCGAAGGCATAAGTCGATATTTCATGTTTTCACGGGTGCGTAACCGGCACATATGAGTTGGTAGTCATCGTAACTACATTTCTTGTCTACATGTGAAGAGAAATAATACAAAATATAGTTCCTTTTGTTCGACTCATGCCACAGGAACAGTTGCTACAGAAATAGTTGTCTTTCTAAATTTATCCACTTGTGACAATATTTTCTGGGGCTTTTACACTGTCCATTGATCATCTTGGCATATTCAATGTATCAGTGTGCAGTGTGGAAGCCGGCCTGAACTAGAATGACAAATCGGATCCAGGGTTGTCAACCTGGCAGTATGCTCGAAAACATGTGACCAAGTTCTTCTGTCACCCTGTTTTCCTAAATTCTAGCCCAATGTCGGTAAATTCTGGCGTGTATGGATGGGGAATGCATCTCAATTTGCTAAGGATTACATATCAGCCTTCAATGAAGACCTAAAAGCACTTTAAAACTTCCCTTATTGTTTAGATCGATGGTTTAGCCGCCATTTTGTTTTTATTGGCCGCCATCTTGGATTTTTTCTCCAAGGAATTATGGGAAGGGAGGGGGGATATGGTTATAGGTATATATAGCCAGACTAATTTCCAGTTGCCTCCATAGCACAGTGGGTAAGACCGCTGTGCCAAGAGCCATTTTTGGTCCTGTTGGCCAGAGGTTCGAACCCCAGCTGTGCCATTTTTTTTTTTTTTTTTTTTCCTTTTAATATATTTTTATCATTTCCTTTAATTATTATCATTTATTCTTATGTAATTGGCCAATTTCAATATACTTTAAAGATGTATAAGATATTTTCATGGGAAAGATTTCGGTATCATGCTATATCTTTGAGCTCTTTGGCTGCGCGCAAGAGCCGCGTATGGCTGTTTCTGCACGGCGAGTAAAACTGCTACATATGAGTGGGTAGTCGTGAGAGCCAAGTTACAGTTCTTGTCCATGTATTTAGAAGAAAGGGTAGTTTTCTTTTTCTTACTTATGCAACAGGAGCCGGTTGCTTCCGAAAGCGTCGGAAGCCGATAATATGTTTTCGCGGGCACGCAAAGGTCATGTACATGCGGTTAGTTATTGGGACCGATTTAATGTTTTGGGGGCCCTAGTAAAAGAAAAAGGGAAAAAAATTTGGTTCCCATTGTTTGACTTATGCAACAGGTACCGGTTGCCTCCGAAAGTGTCGGAAGTCGATTGTATGTTTTCGCGGGCGCGCAAAGGTCATGTACATGCGGTTAGTTATTGGGACCGATTTAATGTTTCGGGGGCCCTAGTAAGAGAAAAAGAGAAAAATTTGGTTCCCATTGTTTGACTTATGCAACACATACCGGTTGCTTCTGAAAGATTCGTAAGTGGATTATATATTTTCGCGGGTGCGTAAAGGTCATGCACGTGGGGATAGATATTGAGACCGCTTTAATGTTACGGTGGCCCCAGTAAGAGAAAAGGGAAAATATTGGTTCCCATTGTTTGACTTATGCAACAGGTAGCGGTTGCTTCCGAAGGCATAAGTCGATATTTCATGTTTTCACGGGTGCGTAACCGGCACATATGAGTTGGTAGTCATCGTAACTACATTTCTTGTCTACATGTGAAGAGAAATAATACAAAATATAGTTCCTTTTGTTCGACTCATGCCACAGGAACAGTTGCTACAGAAATAGTTGTCTTTCTAAATTTATCCACTTGTGACAATATTTTCTGGGGCTTTTACACTGTCCATTGATCATCTTGGCATATTCAATGTATCAGTGTGCAGTGTGGAAGCCGGCCTGAACTAGAATGACAAATCGGATCCAGGGTTGTCAACCTGGCAGTATGCTCGAAAACATGTGACCAAGTTCTTCTGTCACCCTGTTTTCCTAAATTCTAGCCCAATGTCGGTAAATTCTGGCGTGTATGGATGGGGAATGCATCTCAATTTGCTAAGGATTACATATCAGCCTTCAATGAAGACCTAAAAGCACTTTAAAACTTCCCTTATTGTTTAGATCGATGGTTTAGCCGCCATTTTGTTTTTATTGGCCGCCATCTTGGATTTTTTCTCCAAGGAATTATGGGAAGGGAGGGGGGATATGGTTATAGGTATATATAGCCAGACTAATTTCCAGTTGCCTCCATAGCACAGTGGGTAAGACCGCTGTGCCAAGAGCCATTTTTGGTCCTGTTGGCCAGAGGTTCGAACCCCAGCTGTGCCATTTTTTTTTTTTTTTTTTTTCCTTTTAATATATTTTTATCATTTCCTTTAATTATTATCATTTATTCTTATGTAATTGGCCAATTTCAATATACTTTAAAGATGTATAAGATATTTTCATGGGAAAGATTTCGGTATCATGCTATATCTTTGAGCTCTTTGGCTGCGCGCAAGAGCCGCGTATGGCTGTTTCTGCACGGCGAGTAAAACTGCTACATATGAGTGGGTAGTCGTGAGAGCCAAGTTACAGTTCTTGTCCATGTATTTAGAAGAAAGGGTAGTTTTCTTTTTCTTACTTATGCAACAGGAGCCGGTTGCTTCCGAAAGCGTCGGAAGCCGATAATATGTTTTCGCGGGCACGCAAAGGTCATGTACATGCGGTTAGTTATTGGGACCGATTTAATGTTTTGGGGGCCCTAGTAAAAGAAAAAGGGAAAAAAATTTGGTTCCCATTGTTTGACTTATGCAACAGGTACCGGTTGCCTCCGAAAGTGTCGGAAGTCGATTGTATGTTTTCGCGGGCGCGCAAAGGTCATGTACATGCGGTTAGTTATTGGGACCGATTTAATGTTTCGGGGGCCCTAGTAAGAGAAAAAGAGAAAAATTTGGTTCCCATTGTTTGACTTATGCAACACATACCGGTTGCTTCTGAAAGATTCGTAAGTGGATTATATATTTTCGCGGGTGCGTAAAGGTCATGCACGTGGGGATAGATATTGAGACCGCTTTAATGTTACGGTGGCCCCAGTAAGAGAAAAGGGAAAATATTGGTTCCCATTGTTTGACTTATGCAACAGGTAGCGGTTGCTTCCGAAGGCATAAGTCGATATTTCATGTTTTCACGGGTGCGTAACCGGCACATATGAGTTGGTAGTCATCGTAACTACATTTCTTGTCTACATGTGAAGAGAAATAATACAAAATATAGTTCCTTTTGTTCGACTCATGCCACAGGAACAGTTGCTACAGAAATAGTTGTCTTTCTAAATTTATCCACTTGTGACAATATTTTCTGGGGCTTTTACACTGTCCATTGATCATCTTGGCATATTCAATGTATCAGTGTGCAGTGTGGAAGCCGGCCTGAACTAGAATGACAAATCGGATCCAGGGTTGTCAACCTGGCAGTATGCTCGAAAACATGTGACCAAGTTCTTCTGTCACCCTGTTTTCCTAAATTCTAGCCCAATGTCGGTAAATTCTGGCGTGTATGGATGGGGAATGCATCTCAATTTGCTAAGGATTACATATCAGCCTTCAATGAAGACCTAAAAGCACTTTAAAACTTCCCTTATTGTTTAGATCGATGGTTTAGCCGCCATTTTGTTTTTATTGGCCGCCATCTTGGATTTTTTCTCCAAGGAATTATGGGAAGGGAGGGGGGATATGGTTATAGGTATATATAGCCAGACTAATTTCCAGTTGCCTCCATAGCACAGTGGGTAAGACCGCTGTGCCAAGAGCCATTTTTGGTCCTGTTGGCCAGAGGTTCGAACCCCAGCTGTGCCATTTTTTTTTTTTTTTTTTTTCCTTTTAATATATTTTTATCATTTCCTTTAATTATTATCATTTATTCTTATGTAATTGGCCAATTTCAATATACTTTAAAGATGTATAAGATATTTTCATGGGAAAGATTTCGGTATCATGCTATATCTTTGAGCTCTTTGGCTGCGCGCAAGAGCCGCGTATGGCTGTTTCTGCACGGCGAGTAAAACTGCTACATATGAGTGGGTAGTCGTGAGAGCCAAGTTACAGTTCTTGTCCATGTATTTAGAAGAAAGGGTAGTTTTCTTTTTCTTACTTATGCAACAGGAGCCGGTTGCTTCCGAAAGCGTCGGAAGCCGATAATATGTTTTCGCGGGCACGCAAAGGTCATGTACATGCGGTTAGTTATTGGGACCGATTTAATGTTTTGGGGGCCCTAGTAAAAGAAAAAGGGAAAAAAATTTGGTTCCCATTGTTTGACTTATGCAACAGGTACCGGTTGCCTCCGAAAGTGTCGGAAGTCGATTGTATGTTTTCGCGGGCGCGCAAAGGTCATGTACATGCGGTTAGTTATTGGGACCGATTTAATGTTTCGGGGGCCCTAGTAAGAGAAAAAGAGAAAAATTTGGTTCCCATTGTTTGACTTATGCAACACATACCGGTTGCTTCTGAAAGATTCGTAAGTGGATTATATATTTTCGCGGGTGCGTAAAGGTCATGCACGTGGGGATAGATATTGAGACCGCTTTAATGTTACGGTGGCCCCAGTAAGAGAAAAGGGAAAATATTGGTTCCCATTGTTTGACTTATGCAACAGGTAGCGGTTGCTTCCGAAGGCATAAGTCGATATTTCATGTTTTCACGGGTGCGTAACCGGCACATATGAGTTGGTAGTCATCGTAACTACATTTCTTGTCTACATGTGAAGAGAAATAATACAAAATATAGTTCCTTTTGTTCGACTCATGCCACAGGAACAGTTGCTACAGAAATAGTTGTCTTTCTAAATTTATCCACTTGTGACAATATTTTCTGGGGCTTTTACACTGTCCATTGATCATCTTGGCATATTCAATGTATCAGTGTGCAGTGTGGAAGCCGGCCTGAACTAGAATGACAAATCGGATCCAGGGTTGTCAACCTGGCAGTATGCTCGAAAACATGTGACCAAGTTCTTCTGTCACCCTGTTTTCCTAAATTCTAGCCCAATGTCGGTAAATTCTGGCGTGTATGGATGGGGAATGCATCTCAATTTGCTAAGGATTACATATCAGCCTTCAATGAAGACCTAAAAGCACTTTAAAACTTCCCTTATTGTTTAGATCGATGGTTTAGCCGCCATTTTGTTTTTATTGGCCGCCATCTTGGATTTTTTCTCCAAGGAATTATGGGAAGGGAGGGGGGATATGGTTATAGGTATATATAGCCAGACTAATTTCCAGTTGCCTCCATAGCACAGTGGGTAAGACCGCTGTGCCAAGAGCCATTTTTGGTCCTGTTGGCCAGAGGTTCGAACCCCAGCTGTGCCATTTTTTTTTTTTTTTTTTTTCCTTTTAATATATTTTTATCATTTCCTTTAATTATTATCATTTATTCTTATGTAATTGGCCAATTTCAATATACTTTAAAGATGTATAAGATATTTTCATGGGAAAGATTTCGGTATCATGCTATATCTTTGAGCTCTTTGGCTGCGCGCAAGAGCCGCGTATGGCTGTTTCTGCACGGCGAGTAAAACTGCTACATATGAGTGGGTAGTCGTGAGAGCCAAGTTACAGTTCTTGTCCATGTATTTAGAAGAAAGGGTAGTTTTCTTTTTCTTACTTATGCAACAGGAGCCGGTTGCTTCCGAAAGCGTCGGAAGCCGATAATATGTTTTCGCGGGCACGCAAAGGTCATGTACATGCGGTTAGTTATTGGGACCGATTTAATGTTTTGGGGGCCCTAGTAAAAGAAAAAGGGAAAAAAATTTGGTTCCCATTGTTTGACTTATGCAACAGGTACCGGTTGCCTCCGAAAGTGTCGGAAGTCGATTGTATGTTTTCGCGGGCGCGCAAAGGTCATGTACATGCGGTTAGTTATTGGGACCGATTTAATGTTTCGGGGGCCCTAGTAAGAGAAAAAGAGAAAAATTTGGTTCCCATTGTTTGACTTATGCAACACATACCGGTTGCTTCTGAAAGATTCGTAAGTGGATTATATATTTTCGCGGGTGCGTAAAGGTCATGCACGTGGGGATAGATATTGAGACCGCTTTAATGTTACGGTGGCCCCAGTAAGAGAAAAGGGAAAATATTGGTTCCCATTGTTTGACTTATGCAACAGGTAGCGGTTGCTTCCGAAGGCATAAGTCGATATTTCATGTTTTCACGGGTGCGTAACCGGCACATATGAGTTGGTAGTCATCGTAACTACATTTCTTGTCTACATGTGAAGAGAAATAATACAAAATATAGTTCCTTTTGTTCGACTCATGCCACAGGAACAGTTGCTACAGAAATAGTTGTCTTTCTAAATTTATCCACTTGTGACAATATTTTCTGGGGCTTTTACACTGTCCATTGATCATCTTGGCATATTCAATGTATCAGTGTGCAGTGTGGAAGCCGGCCTGAACTAGAATGACAAATCGGATCCAGGGTTGTCAACCTGGCAGTATGCTCGAAAACATGTGACCAAGTTCTTCTGTCACCCTGTTTTCCTAAATTCTAGCCCAATGTCGGTAAATTCTGGCGTGTATGGATGGGGAATGCATCTCAATTTGCTAAGGATTACATATCAGCCTTCAATGAAGACCTAAAAGCACTTTAAAACTTCCCTTATTGTTTAGATCGATGGTTTAGCCGCCATTTTGTTTTTATTGGCCGCCATCTTGGATTTTTTCTCCAAGGAATTATGGGAAGGGAGGGGGGATATGGTTATAGGTATATATAGCCAGACTAATTTCCAGTTGCCTCCATAGCACAGTGGGTAAGACCGCTGTGCCAAGAGCCATTTTTGGTCCTGTTGGCCAGAGGTTCGAACCCCAGCTGTGCCATTTTTTTTTTTTTTTTTTTTCCTTTTAATATATTTTTATCATTTCCTTTAATTATTATCATTTATTCTTATGTAATTGGCCAATTTCAATATACTTTAAAGATGTATAAGATATTTTCATGGGAAAGATTTCGGTATCATGCTATATCTTTGAGCTCTTTGGCTGCGCGCAAGAGCCGCGTATGGCTGTTTCTGCACGGCGAGTAAAACTGCTACATATGAGTGGGTAGTCGTGAGAGCCAAGTTACAGTTCTTGTCCATGTATTTAGAAGAAAGGGTAGTTTTCTTTTTCTTACTTATGCAACAGGAGCCGGTTGCTTCCGAAAGCGTCGGAAGCCGATAATATGTTTTCGCGGGCACGCAAAGGTCATGTACATGCGGTTAGTTATTGGGACCGATTTAATGTTTTGGGGGCCCTAGTAAAAGAAAAAGGGAAAAAAATTTGGTTCCCATTGTTTGACTTATGCAACAGGTACCGGTTGCCTCCGAAAGTGTCGGAAGTCGATTGTATGTTTTCGCGGGCGCGCAAAGGTCATGTACATGCGGTTAGTTATTGGGACCGATTTAATGTTTCGGGGGCCCTAGTAAGAGAAAAAGAGAAAAATTTGGTTCCCATTGTTTGACTTATGCAACACATACCGGTTGCTTCTGAAAGATTCGTAAGTGGATTATATATTTTCGCGGGTGCGTAAAGGTCATGCACGTGGGGATAGATATTGAGACCGCTTTAATGTTACGGTGGCCCCAGTAAGAGAAAAGGGAAAATATTGGTTCCCATTGTTTGACTTATGCAACAGGTAGCGGTTGCTTCCGAAGGCATAAGTCGATATTTCATGTTTTCACGGGTGCGTAACCGGCACATATGAGTTGGTAGTCATCGTAACTACATTTCTTGTCTACATGTGAAGAGAAATAATACAAAATATAGTTCCTTTTGTTCGACTCATGCCACAGGAACAGTTGCTACAGAAATAGTTGTCTTTCTAAATTTATCCACTTGTGACAATATTTTCTGGGGCTTTTACACTGTCCATTGATCATCTTGGCATATTCAATGTATCAGTGTGCAGTGTGGAAGCCGGCCTGAACTAGAATGACAAATCGGATCCAGGGTTGTCAACCTGGCAGTATGCTCGAAAACATGTGACCAAGTTCTTCTGTCACCCTGTTTTCCTAAATTCTAGCCCAATGTCGGTAAATTCTGGCGTGTATGGATGGGGAATGCATCTCAATTTGCTAAGGATTACATATCAGCCTTCAATGAAGACCTAAAAGCACTTTAAAACTTCCCTTATTGTTTAGATCGATGGTTTAGCCGCCATTTTGTTTTTATTGGCCGCCATCTTGGATTTTTTCTCCAAGGAATTATGGGAAGGGAGGGGGGATATGGTTATAGGTATATATAGCCAGACTAATTTCCAGTTGCCTCCATAGCACAGTGGGTAAGACCGCTGTGCCAAGAGCCATTTTTGGTCCTGTTGGCCAGAGGTTCGAACCCCAGCTGTGCCATTTTTTTTTTTTTTTTTTTTCCTTTTAATATATTTTTATCATTTCCTTTAATTATTATCATTTATTCTTATGTAATTGGCCAATTTCAATATACTTTAAAGATGTATAAGATATTTTCATGGGAAAGATTTCGGTATCATGCTATATCTTTGAGCTCTTTGGCTGCGCGCAAGAGCCGCGTATGGCTGTTTCTGCACGGCGAGTAAAACTGCTACATATGAGTGGGTAGTCGTGAGAGCCAAGTTACAGTTCTTGTCCATGTATTTAGAAGAAAGGGTAGTTTTCTTTTTCTTACTTATGCAACAGGAGCCGGTTGCTTCCGAAAGCGTCGGAAGCCGATAATATGTTTTCGCGGGCACGCAAAGGTCATGTACATGCGGTTAGTTATTGGGACCGATTTAATGTTTTGGGGGCCCTAGTAAAAGAAAAAGGGAAAAAAATTTGGTTCCCATTGTTTGACTTATGCAACAGGTACCGGTTGCCTCCGAAAGTGTCGGAAGTCGATTGTATGTTTTCGCGGGCGCGCAAAGGTCATGTACATGCGGTTAGTTATTGGGACCGATTTAATGTTTCGGGGGCCCTAGTAAGAGAAAAAGAGAAAAATTTGGTTCCCATTGTTTGACTTATGCAACACATACCGGTTGCTTCTGAAAGATTCGTAAGTGGATTATATATTTTCGCGGGTGCGTAAAGGTCATGCACGTGGGGATAGATATTGAGACCGCTTTAATGTTACGGTGGCCCCAGTAAGAGAAAAGGGAAAATATTGGTTCCCATTGTTTGACTTATGCAACAGGTAGCGGTTGCTTCCGAAGGCATAAGTCGATATTTCATGTTTTCACGGGTGCGTAACCGGCACATATGAGTTGGTAGTCATCGTAACTACATTTCTTGTCTACATGTGAAGAGAAATAATACAAAATATAGTTCCTTTTGTTCGACTCATGCCACAGGAACAGTTGCTACAGAAATAGTTGTCTTTCTAAATTTATCCACTTGTGACAATATTTTCTGGGGCTTTTACACTGTCCATTGATCATCTTGGCATATTCAATGTATCAGTGTGCAGTGTGGAAGCCGGCCTGAACTAGAATGACAAATCGGATCCAGGGTTGTCAACCTGGCAGTATGCTCGAAAACATGTGACCAAGTTCTTCTGTCACCCTGTTTTCCTAAATTCTAGCCCAATGTCGGTAAATTCTGGCGTGTATGGATGGGGAATGCATCTCAATTTGCTAAGGATTACATATCAGCCTTCAATGAAGACCTAAAAGCACTTTAAAACTTCCCTTATTGTTTAGATCGATGGTTTAGCCGCCATTTTGTTTTTATTGGCCGCCATCTTGGATTTTTTCTCCAAGGAATTATGGGAAGGGAGGGGGGATATGGTTATAGGTATATATAGCCAGACTAATTTCCAGTTGCCTCCATAGCACAGTGGGTAAGACCGCTGTGCCAAGAGCCATTTTTGGTCCTGTTGGCCAGAGGTTCGAACCCCAGCTGTGCCATTTTTTTTTTTTTTTTTTTTCCTTTTAATATATTTTTATCATTTCCTTTAATTATTATCATTTATTCTTATGTAATTGGCCAATTTCAATATACTTTAAAGATGTATAAGATATTTTCATGGGAAAGATTTCAGTATCATGCTATATCTTTGAGCTCTTTGGCTGCGCGCAAGAGCCGCGTATGGCTGTTTCTGCACGGCGAGTAAAACTGCTACATATGAGTGGGTAGTCGTGAGAGCCAAGTTACAGTTCTTGTCCATGTATTTAGAAGAAAGGGTAGTTTTCTTTTTCTTACTTATGCAACAGGAGCCGGTTGCTTCCGAAAGCGTCGGAAGCCGATAATATGTTTTCGCGGGCACGCAAAGGTCATGTACATGCGGTTAGTTATTGGGACCGATTTAATGTTTTGGGGGCCCTAGTAAAAGAAAAAGGGAAAAAAATTTGGTTCCCATTGTTTGACTTATGCAACAGGTACCGGTTGCCTCCGAAAGTGTCGGAAGTCGATTGTATGTTTTCGCGGGCGCGCAAAGGTCATGTACATGCGGTTAGTTATTGGGACCGATTTAATGTTTCGGGGGCCCTAGTAAGAGAAAAAGAGAAAAATTTGGTTCCCATTGTTTGACTTATGCAACACATACCGGTTGCTTCTGAAAGATTCGTAAGTGGATTATATATTTTCGCGGGTGCGTAAAGGTCATGCACGTGGGGATAGATATTGAGACCGCTTTAATGTTACGGTGGCCCCAGTAAGAGAAAAGGGAAAATATTGGTTCCCATTGTTTGACTTATGCAACAGGTAGCGGTTGCTTCCGAAGGCATAAGTCGATATTTCATGTTTTCACGGGTGCGTAACCGGCACATATGAGTTGGTAGTCATCGTAACTACATTTCTTGTCTACATGTGAAGAGAAATAATACAAAATATAGTTCCTTTTGTTCGACTCATGCCACAGGAACAGTTGCTACAGAAATAGTTGTCTTTCTAAATTTATCCACTTGTGACAATATTTTCTGGGGCTTTTACACTGTCCATTGATCATCTTGGCATATTCAATGTATCAGTGTGCAGTGTGGAAGCCGGCCTGAACTAGAATGACAAATCGGATCCAGGGTTGTCAACCTGGCAGTATGCTCGAAAACATGTGACCAAGTTCTTCTGTCACCCTGTTTTCCTAAATTCTAGCCCAATGTCGGTAAATTCTGGCGTGTATGGATGGGGAATGCATCTCAATTTGCTAAGGATTACATATCAGCCTTCAATGAAGACCTAAAAGCACTTTAAAACTTCCCTTATTGTTTAGATCGATGGTTTAGCCGCCATTTTGTTTTTATTGGCCGCCATCTTGGATTTTTTCTCCAAGGAATTATGGGAAGGGAGGGGGGATATGGTTATAGGTATATATAGCCAGACTAATTTCCAGTTGCCTCCATAGCACAGTGGGTAAGACCGCTGTGCCAAGAGCCATTTTTGGTCCTGTTGGCCAGAGGTTCGAACCCCAGCTGTGCCATTTTTTTTTTTTTTTTTTTTCCTTTTAATATATTTTTATCATTTCCTTTAATTATTATCATTTATTCTTATGTAATTGGCCAATTTCAATATACTTTAAAGATGTATAAGATATTTTCATGGGAAAGATTTCGGTATCATGCTATATCTTTGAGCTCTTTGGCTGCGCGCAAGAGCCGCGTATGGCTGTTTCTGCACGGCGAGTAAAACTGCTACATATGAGTGGGTAGTCGTGAGAGCCAAGTTACAGTTCTTGTCCATGTATTTAGAAGAAAGGGTAGTTTTCTTTTTCTTACTTATGCAACAGGAGCCGGTTGCTTCCGAAAGCGTCGGAAGCCGATAATATGTTTTCGCGGGCACGCAAAGGTCATGTACATGCGGTTAGTTATTGGGACCGATTTAATGTTTTGGGGGCCCTAGTAAAAGAAAAAGGGAAAAAAATTTGGTTCCCATTGTTTGACTTATGCAACAGGTACCGGTTGCCTCCGAAAGTGTCGGAAGTCGATTGTATGTTTTCGCGGGCGCGCAAAGGTCATGTACATGCGGTTAGTTATTGGGACCGATTTAATGTTTCGGGGGCCCTAGTAAGAGAAAAAGAGAAAAATTTGGTTCCCATTGTTTGACTTATGCAACACATACCGGTTGCTTCTGAAAGATTCGTAAGTGGATTATATATTTTCGCGGGTGCGTAAAGGTCATGCACGTGGGGATAGATATTGAGACCGCTTTAATGTTACGGTGGCCCCAGTAAGAGAAAAGGGAAAATATTGGTTCCCATTGTTTGACTTATGCAACAGGTAGCGGTTGCTTCCGAAGGCATAAGTCGATATTTCATGTTTTCACGGGTGCGTAACCGGCACATATGAGTTGGTAGTCATCGTAACTACATTTCTTGTCTACATGTGAAGAGAAATAATACAAAATATAGTTCCTTTTGTTCGACTCATGCCACAGGAACAGTTGCTACAGAAATAGTTGTCTTTCTAAATTTATCCACTTGTGACAATATTTTCTGGGGCTTTTACACTGTCCATTGATCATCTTGGCATATTCAATGTATCAGTGTGCAGTGTGGAAGCCGGCCTGAACTAGAATGACAAATCGGATCCAGGGTTGTCAACCTGGCAGTATGCTCGAAAACATGTGACCAAGTTCTTCTGTCACCCTGTTTTCCTAAATTCTAGCCCAATGTCGGTAAATTCTGGCGTGTATGGATGGGGAATGCATCTCAATTTGCTAAGGATTACATATCAGCCTTCAATGAAGACCTAAAAGCACTTTAAAACTTCCCTTATTGTTTAGATCGATGGTTTAGCCGCCATTTTGTTTTTATTGGCCGCCATCTTGGATTTTTTCTCCAAGGAATTATGGGAAGGGAGGGGGGATATGGTTATAGGTATATATAGCCAGACTAATTTCCAGTTGCCTCCATAGCACAGTGGGTAAGACCGCTGTGCCAAGAGCCATTTTTGGTCCTGTTGGCCAGAGGTTCGAACCCCAGCTGTGCCATTTTTTTTTTTTTTTTTTTTCCTTTTAATATATTTTTATCATTTCCTTTAATTATTATCATTTATTCTTATGTAATTGGCCAATTTCAATATACTTTAAAGATGTATAAGATATTTTCATGGGAAAGATTTCGGTATCATGCTATATCTTTGAGCTCTTTGGCTGCGCGCAAGAGCCGCGTATGGCTGTTTCTGCACGGCGAGTAAAACTGCTACATATGAGTGGGTAGTCGTGAGAGCCAAGTTACAGTTCTTGTCCATGTATTTAGAAGAAAGGGTAGTTTTCTTTTTCTTACTTATGCAACAGGAGCCGGTTGCTTCCGAAAGCGTCGGAAGCCGATAATATGTTTTCGCGGGCACGCAAAGGTCATGTACATGCGGTTAGTTATTGGGACCGATTTAATGTTTTGGGGGCCCTAGTAAAAGAAAAAGGGAAAAAAATTTGGTTCCCATTGTTTGACTTATGCAACAGGTACCGGTTGCCTCCGAAAGTGTCGGAAGTCGATTGTATGTTTTCGCGGGCGCGCAAAGGTCATGTACATGCGGTTAGTTATTGGGACCGATTTAATGTTTCGGGGGCCCTAGTAAGAGAAAAAGAGAAAAATTTGGTTCCCATTGTTTGACTTATGCAACACATACCGGTTGCTTCTGAAAGATTCGTAAGTGGATTATATATTTTCGCGGGTGCGTAAAGGTCATGCACGTGGGGATAGATATTGAGACCGCTTTAATGTTACGGTGGCCCCAGTAAGAGAAAAGGGAAAATATTGGTTCCCATTGTTTGACTTATGCAACAGGTAGCGGTTGCTTCCGAAGGCATAAGTCGATATTTCATGTTTTCACGGGTGCGTAACCGGCACATATGAGTTGGTAGTCATCGTAACTACATTTCTTGTCTACATGTGAAGAGAAATAATACAAAATATAGTTCCTTTTGTTCGACTCATGCCACAGGAACAGTTGCTACAGAAATAGTTGTCTTTCTAAATTTATCCACTTGTGACAATATTTTCTGGGGCTTTTACACTGTCCATTGATCATCTTGGCATATTCAATGTATCAGTGTGCAGTGTGGAAGCCGGCCTGAACTAGAATGACAAATCGGATCCAGGGTTGTCAACCTGGCAGTATGCTCGAAAACATGTGACCAAGTTCTTCTGTCACCCTGTTTTCCTAAATTCTAGCCCAATGTCGGTAAATTCTGGCGTGTATGGATGGGGAATGCATCTCAATTTGCTAAGGATTACATATCAGCCTTCAATGAAGACCTAAAAGCACTTTAAAACTTCCCTTATTGTTTAGATCGATGGTTTAGCCGCCATTTTGTTTTTATTGGCCGCCATCTTGGATTTTTTCTCCAAGGAATTATGGGAAGGGAGGGGGGATATGGTTATAGGTATATATAGCCAGACTAATTTCCAGTTGCCTCCATAGCACAGTGGGTAAGACCGCTGTGCCAAGAGCCATTTTTGGTCCTGTTGGCCAGAGGTTCGAACCCCAGCTGTGCCATTTTTTTTTTTTTTTTTTTTTCCTTTTAATATATTTTTATCATTTCCTTTAATTATTATCATTTATTCTTATGTAATTGGCCAATTTCAATATACTTTAAAGATGTATAAGATATTTTCATGGGAAAGATTTCGGTATCATGCTATATCTTTGAGCTCTTTGGCTGCGCGCAAGAGCCGCGTATGGCTGTTTCTGCACGGCGAGTAAAACTGCTACATATGAGTGGGTAGTCGTGAGAGCCAAGTTACAGTTCTTGTCCATGTATTTAGAAGAAAGGGTAGTTTTCTTTTTCTTACTTATGCAACAGGAGCCGGTTGCTTCCGAAAGCGTCGGAAGCCGATAATATGTTTTCGCGGGCACGCAAAGGTCATGTACATGCGGTTAGTTATTGGGACCGATTTAATGTTTTGGGGGCCCTAGTAAAAGAAAAAGGGAAAAAAATTTGGTTCCTATTGTTTGACTTATGCAACAGGTACCGGTTGCCTCCGAAAGTGTCGGAAGTCGATTGTATGTTTTCGCGGGCGCGCAAAGGTCATGTACATGCGGTTAGTTATTGGGACCGATTTAATGTTTCGGGGGCCCTAGTAAGAGAAAAAGAGAAAAATTTGGTTCCCATTGTTTGACTTATGCAACACATACCGGTTGCTTCTGAAAGATTCGTAAGTGGATTATATATTTTCGCGGGTGCGTAAAGGTCATGCACGTGGGGATAGATATTGAGACCGCTTTAATGTTACGGTGGCCCCAGTAAGAGAAAAGGGAAAATATTGGTTCCCATTGTTTGACTTATGCAACAGGTAGCGGTTGCTTCCGAAGGCATAAGTCGATATTTCATGTTTTCACGGGTGCGTAACCGGCACATATGAGTTGGTAGTCATCGTAACTACATTTCTTGTCTACATGTGAAGAGAAATAATACAAAATATAGTTCCTTTTGTTCGACTCATGCCACAGGAACAGTTGCTACAGAAATAGTTGTCTTTCTAAATTTATCCACTTGTGACAATATTTTCTGGGGCTTTTACACTGTCCATTGATCATCTTGGCATATTCAATGTATCAGTGTGCAGTGTGGAAGCCGGCCTGAACTAGAATGACAAATCGGATCCAGGGTTGTCAACCTGGCAGTATGCTCGAAAACATGTGACCAAGTTCTTCTGTCACCCTGTTTTCCTAAATTCTAGCCCAATGTCGGTAAATTCTGGCGTGTATGGATGGGGAATGCATCTCAATTTGCTAAGGATTACATATCAGCCTTCAATGAAGACCTAAAAGCACTTTAAAACTTCCCTTATTGTTTAGATCGATGGTTTAGCCGCCATTTTGTTTTTATTGGCCGCCATCTTGGATTTTTTCTCCAAGGAATTATGGGAAGGGAGGGGGGATATGGTTATAGGTATATATAGCCAGACTAATTTCCAGTTGCCTCCATAGCACAGTGGGTAAGACCGCTGTGCCAAGAGCCATTTTTGGTCCTGTTGGCCAGAGGTTCGAACCCCAGCTGTGCCATTTTTTTTTTTTTTTTTTTTCCTTTTAATATATTTTTATCATTTCCTTTAATTATTATCATTTATTCTTATGTAATTGGCCAATTTCAATATACTTTAAAGATGTATAAGATATTTTCATGGGAAAGATTTCGGTATCATGCTATATCTTTGAGCTCTTTGGCTGCGCGCAAGAGCCGCGTATGGCTGTTTCTGCACGGCGAGTAAAACTGCTACATATGAGTGGGTAGTCGTGAGAGCCAAGTTACAGTTCTTGTCCATGTATTTAGAAGAAAGGGTAGTTTTCTTTTTCTTACTTATGCAACAGGAGCCGGTTGCTTCCGAAAGCGTCGGAAGCCGATAATATGTTTTCGCGGGCACGCAAAGGTCATGTACATGCGGTTAGTTATTGGGACCGATTTAATGTTTTGGGGGCCCTAGTAAAAGAAAAAGGGAAAAAAATTTGGTTCCCATTGTTTGACTTATGCAACAGGTACCGGTTGCCTCCGAAAGTGTCGGAAGTCGATTGTATGTTTTCGCGGGCGCGCAAAGGTCATGTACATGCGGTTAGTTATTGGGACCGATTTAATGTTTCGGGGGCCCTAGTAAGAGAAAAAGAGAAAAATTTGGTTCCCATTGTTTGACTTATGCAACACATACCGGTTGCTTCTGAAAGATTCGTAAGTGGATTATATATTTTCGCGGGTGCGTAAAGGTCATGCACGTGGGGATAGATATTGAGACCGCTTTAATGTTACGGTGGCCCCAGTAAGAGAAAAGGGAAAATATTGGTTCCCATTGTTTGACTTATGCAACAGGTAGCGGTTGCTTCCGAAGGCATAAGTCGATATTTCATGTTTTCACGGGTGCGTAACCGGCACATATGAGTTGGTAGTCATCGTAACTACATTTCTTGTCTACATGTGAAGAGAAATAATACAAAATATAGTTCCTTTTGTTCGACTCATGCCACAGGAACAGTTGCTACAGAAATAGTTGTCTTTCTAAATTTATCCACTTGTGACAATATTTTCTGGGGCTTTTACACTGTCCATTGATCATCTTGGCATATTCAATGTATCAGTGTGCAGTGTGGAAGCCGGCCTGAACTAGAATGACAAATCGGATCCAGGGTTGTCAACCTGGCAGTATGCTCGAAAACATGTGACCAAGTTCTTCTGTCACCCTGTTTTCCTAAATTCTAGCCCAATGTCGGTAAATTCTGGCGTGTATGGATGGGGAATGCATCTCAATTTGCTAAGGATTACATATCAGCCTTCAATGAAGACCTAAAAGCACTTTAAAACTTCCCTTATTGTTTAGATCGATGGTTTAGCCGCCATTTTGTTTTTATTGGCCGCCATCTTGGATTTTTTCTCCAAGGAATTATGGGAAGGGAGGGGGGATATGGTTATAGGTATATATAGCCAGACTAATTTCCAGTTGCCTCCATAGCACAGTGGGTAAGACCGCTGTGCCAAGAGCCATTTTTGGTCCTGTTGGCCAGAGGTTCGAACCCCAGCTGTGCCATTTTTTTTTTTTTTTTTTTTCCTTTTAATATATTTTTATCATTTCCTTTAATTATTATCATTTATTCTTATGTAATTGGCCAATTTCAATATACTTTAAAGATGTATAAGATATTTTCATGGGAAAGATTTCAGTATCATGCTATATCTTTGAGCTCTTTGGCTGCGCGCAAGAGCCGCGTATGGCTGTTTCTGCACGGCGAGTAAAACTGCTACATATGAGTGGGTAGTCGTGAGAGCCAAGTTACAGTTCTTGTCCATGTATTTAGAAGAAAGGGTAGTTTTCTTTTTCTTACTTATGCAACAGGAGCCGGTTGCTTCCGAAAGCGTCGGAAGCCGATAATATGTTTTCGCGGGCACGCAAAGGTCATGTACATGCGGTTAGTTATTGGGACCGATTTAATGTTTTGGGGGCCCTAGTAAAAGAAAAAGGGAAAAAAATTTGGTTCCCATTGTTTGACTTATGCAACAGGTACCGGTTGCCTCCGAAAGTGTCGGAAGTCGATTGTATGTTTTCGCGGGCGCGCAAAGGTCATGTACATGCGGTTAGTTATTGGGACCGATTTAATGTTTCGGGGGCCCTAGTAAGAGAAAAAGAGAAAAATTTGGTTCCCATTGTTTGACTTATGCAACACATACCGGTTGCTTCTGAAAGATTCGTAAGTGGATTATATATTTTCGCGGGTGCGTAAAGGTCATGCACGTGGGGATAGATATTGAGACCGCTTTAATGTTACGGTGGCCCCAGTAAGAGAAAAGGGAAAATATTGGTTCCCATTGTTTGACTTATGCAACAGGTAGCGGTTGCTTCCGAAGGCATAAGTCGATATTTCATGTTTTCACGGGTGCGTAACCGGCACATATGAGTTGGTAGTCATCGTAACTACATTTCTTGTCTACATGTGAAGAGAAATAATACAAAATATAGTTCCTTTTGTTCGACTCATGCCACAGGAACAGTTGCTACAGAAATAGTTGTCTTTCTAAATTTATCCACTTGTGACAATATTTTCTGGGGCTTTTACACTGTCCATTGATCATCTTGGCATATTCAATGTATCAGTGTGCAGTGTGGAAGCCGGCCTGAACTAGAATGACAAATCGGATCCAGGGTTGTCAACCTGGCAGTATGCTCGAAAACATGTGACCAAGTTCTTCTGTCACCCTGTTTTCCTAAATTCTAGCCCAATGTCGGTAAATTCTGGCGTGTATGGATGGGGAATGCATCTCAATTTGCTAAGGATTACATATCAGCCTTCAATGAAGACCTAAAAGCACTTTAAAACTTCCCTTATTGTTTAGATCGATGGTTTAGCCGCCATTTTGTTTTTATTGGCCGCCATCTTGGATTTTTTCTCCAAGGAATTATGGGAAGGGAGGGGGGATATGGTTATAGGTATATATAGCCAGACTAATTTCCAGTTGCCTCCATAGCACAGTGGGTAAGACCGCTGTGCCAAGAGCCATTTTTGGTCCTGTTGGCCAGAGGTTCGAACCCCAGCTGTGCCATTTTTTTTTTTTTTTTTTTTCCTTTTAATATATTTTTATCATTTCCTTTAATTATTATCATTTATTCTTATGTAATTGGCCAATTTCAATATACTTTAAAGATGTATAAGATATTTTCATGGGAAAGATTTCGGTATCATGCTATATCTTTGAGCTCTTTGGCTGCGCGCAAGAGCCGCGTATGGCTGTTTCTGCACGGCGAGTAAAACTGCTACATATGAGTGGGTAGTCGTGAGAGCCAAGTTACAGTTCTTGTCCATGTATTTAGAAGAAAGGGTAGTTTTCTTTTTCTTACTTATGCAACAGGAGCCGGTTGCTTCCGAAAGCGTCGGAAGCCGATAATATGTTTTCGCGGGCACGCAAAGGTCATGTACATGCGGTTAGTTATTGGGACCGATTTAATGTTTTGGGGGCCCTAGTAAAAGAAAAAGGGAAAAAAATTTGGTTCCCATTGTTTGACTTATGCAACAGGTACCGGTTGCCTCCGAAAGTGTCGGAAGTCGATTGTATGTTTTCGCGGGCGCGCAAAGGTCATGTACATGCGGTTAGTTATTGGGACCGATTTAATGTTTCGGGGGCCCTAGTAAGAGAAAAAGAGAAAAATTTGGTTCCCATTGTTTGACTTATGCAACACATACCGGTTGCTTCTGAAAGATTCGTAAGTGGATTATATATTTTCGCGGGTGCGTAAAGGTCATGCACGTGGGGATAGATATTGAGACCGCTTTAATGTTACGGTGGCCCCAGTAAGAGAAAAGGGAAAATATTGGTTCCCATTGTTTGACTTATGCAACAGGTAGCGGTTGCTTCCGAAGGCATAAGTCGATATTTCATGTTTTCACGGGTGCGTAACCGGCACATATGAGTTGGTAGTCATCGTAACTACATTTCTTGTCTACATGTGAAGAGAAATAATACAAAATATAGTTCCTTTTGTTCGACTCATGCCACAGGAACAGTTGCTACAGAAATAGTTGTCTTTCTAAATTTATCCACTTGTGACAATATTTTCTGGGGCTTTTACACTGTCCATTGATCATCTTGGCATATTCAATGTATCAGTGTGCAGTGTGGAAGCCGGCCTGAACTAGAATGACAAATCGGATCCAGGGTTGTCAACCTGGCAGTATGCTCGAAAACATGTGACCAAGTTCTTCTGTCACCCTGTTTTCCTAAATTCTAGCCCAATGTCGGTAAATTCTGGCGTGTATGGATGGGGAATGCATCTCAATTTGCTAAGGATTACATATCAGCCTTCAATGAAGACCTAAAAGCACTTTAAAACTTCCCTTATTGTTTAGATCGATGGTTTAGCCGCCATTTTGTTTTTATTGGCCGCCATCTTGGATTTTTTCTCCAAGGAATTATGGGAAGGGAGGGGGGATATGGTTATAGGTATATATAGCCAGACTAATTTCCAGTTGCCTCCATAGCACAGTGGGTAAGACCGCTGTGCCAAGAGCCATTTTTGGTCCTGTTGGCCAGAGGTTCGAACCCCAGCTGTGCCATTTTTTTTTTTTTTTTTTTTCCTTTTAATATATTTTTATCATTTCCTTTAATTATTATCATTTATTCTTATGTAATTGGCCAATTTCAATATACTTTAAAGATGTATAAGATATTTTCATGGGAAAGATTTCGGTATCATGCTATATCTTTGAGCTCTTTGGCTGCGCGCAAGAATGGCTGTTTCTGCACGGCGAGTAAAACTGCTACATATGAGTGGGTAGTCGTGAGAGCCAAGTTACAGTTCTTGTCCATGTATTTAGAAGAAAGGGTAGTTTTCTTTTTCTTACTTATGCAACAGGAGCCGGTTGCTTCCGAAAGCGTCGGAAGCCGATAATATGTTTTCGCGGGCACGCAAAGGTCATGTACATGCGGTTAGTTATTGGGACCGATTTAATGTTTTGGGGGCCCTAGTAAAAGAAAAAGGGAAAAAAATTTGGTTCCCATTGTTTGACTTATGCAACAGGTACCGGTTGCCTCCGAAAGTGTCGGAAGTCGATTGTATGTTTTCGCGGGCGCGCAAAGGTCATGTACATGCGGTTAGTTATTGGGACCGATTTAATGTTTCGGGGGCCCTAGTAAGAGAAAAAGAGAAAAATTTGGTTCCCATTGTTTGACTTATGCAACACATACCGGTTGCTTCTGAAAGATTCGTAAGTGGATTATATATTTTCGCGGGTGCGTAAAGGTCATGCACGTGGGGATAGATATTGAGACCGCTTTAATGTTACGGTGGCCCCAGTAAGAGAAAAGGGAAAATATTGGTTCCCATTGTTTGACTTATGCAACAGGTAGCGGTTGCTTCCGAAGGCATAAGTCGATATTTCATGTTTTCACGGGTGCGTAACCGGCACATATGAGTTGGTAGTCATCGTAACTACATTTCTTGTCTACATGTGAAGAGAAATAATACAAAATATAGTTCCTTTTGTTCGACTCATGCCACAGGAACAGTTGCTACAGAAATAGTTGTCTTTCTAAATTTATCCACTTGTGACAATATTTTCTGGGGCTTTTACACTGTCCATTGATCATCTTGGCATATTCAATGTATCAGTGTGCAGTGTGGAAGCCGGCCTGAACTAGAATGACAAATCGGATCCAGGGTTGTCAACCTGGCAGTATGCTCGAAAACATGTGACCAAGTTCTTCTGTCACCCTGTTTTCCTAAATTCTAGCCCAATGTCGGTAAATTCTGGCGTGTATGGATGGGGAATGCATCTCAATTTGCTAAGGATTACATATCAGCCTTCAATGAAGACCTAAAAGCACTTTAAAACTTCCCTTATTGTTTAGATCGATGGTTTAGCCGCCATTTTGTTTTTATTGGCCGCCATCTTGGATTTTTTCTCCAAGGAATTATGGGAAGGGAGGGGGGATATGGTTATAGGTATATATAGCCAGACTAATTTCCAGTTGCCTCCATAGCACAGTGGGTAAGACCGCTGTGCCAAGAGCCATTTTTGGTCCTGTTGGCCAGAGGTTCGAACCCCAGCTGTGCCATTTTTTTTTTTTTTTTTTCCCTTTTAATATATTTTTATCATTTCCTTTAATTATTATCATTTATTCTTATGTAATTGGCCAATTTCAATATACTTTAAAGATGTATAAGATATTTTCATGGGAAAGATTTCGGTATCATGCTATATCTTTGAGCTCTTTGGCTGCGCGCAAGAGCCGCGTATGGCTGTTTCTGCACGGCGAGTAAAACTGCTACATATGAGTGGGTAGTCGTGAGAGCCAAGTTACAGTTCTTGTCCATGTATTTAGAAGAAAGGGTAGTTTTCTTTTTCTTACTTATGCAACAGGAGCCGGTTGCTTCCGAAAGCGTCGGAAGCCGATAATATGTTTTCGCGGGCACGCAAAGGTCATGTACATGCGGTTAGTTATTGGGACCGATTTAATGTTTTGGGGGCCCTAGTAAAAGAAAAAGGGAAAAAAATTTGGTTCCCATTGTTTGACTTATGCAACAGGTACCGGTTGCCTCCGAAAGTGTCGGAAGTCGATTGTATGTTTTCGCGGGCGCGCAAAGGTCATGTACATGCGGTTAGTTATTGGGACCGATTTAATGTTTCGGGGGCCCTAGTAAGAGAAAAAGAGAAAAATTTGGTTCCCATTGTTTGACTTATGCAACACATACCGGTTGCTTCTGAAAGATTCGTAAGTGGATTATATATTTTCGCGGGTGCGTAAAGGTCATGCACGTGGGGATAGATATTGAGACCGCTTTAATGTTACGGTGGCCCCAGTAAGAGAAAAGGGAAAATATTGGTTCCCATTGTTTGACTTATGCAACAGGTAGCGGTTGCTTCCGAAGGCATAAGTCGATATTTCATGTTTTCACGGGTGCGTAACCGGCACATATGAGTTGGTAGTCATCGTAACTACATTTCTTGTCTACATGTGAAGAGAAATAATACAAAATATAGTTCCTTTTGTTCGACTCATGCCACAGGAACAGTTGCTACAGAAATAGTTGTCTTTCTAAATTTATCCACTTGTGACAATATTTTCTGGGGCTTTTACACTGTCCATTGATCATCTTGGCATATTCAATGTATCAGTGTGCAGTGTGGAAGCCGGCCTGAACTAGAATGACAAATCGGATCCAGGGTTGTCAACCTGGCAGTATGCTCGAAAACATGTGACCAAGTTCTTCTGTCACCCTGTTTTCCTAAATTCTAGCCCAATGTCGGTAAATTCTGGCGTGTATGGATGGGGAATGCATCTCAATTTGCTAAGGATTACATATCAGCCTTCAATGAAGACCTAAAAGCACTTTAAAACTTCCCTTATTGTTTAGATCGATGGTTTAGCCGCCATTTTGTTTTTATTGGCCGCCATCTTGGATTTTTTCTCCAAGGAATTATGGGAAGGGAGGGGGGATATGGTTATAGGTATATATAGCCAGACTAATTTCCAGTTGCCTCCATAGCACAGTGGGTAAGACCGCTGTGCCAAGAGCCATTTTTGGTCCTGTTGGCCAGAGGTTCGAACCCCAGCTGTGCCATTTTTTTTTTTTTTTTTTTTCCTTTTAATATATTTTTATCATTTCCTTTAATTATTATCATTTATTCTTATGTAATTGGCCAATTTCAATATACTTTAAAGATGTATAAGATATTTTCATGGGAAAGATTTCGGTATCATGCTATGTCTTTGAGCTCTTTGGCTGCGCGCAAGAGCCGCGTATGGCTGTTTCTGCACGGCGAGTAAAACTGCTACATATGAGTGGGTAGTCGTGAGAGCCAAGTTACAGTTCTTGTCCATGTATTTAGAAGAAAGGGTAGTTTTCTTTTTCTTACTTATGCAACAGGAGCCGGTTGCTTCCGAAAGCGTCGGAAGCCGATAATATGTTTTCGCGGGCACGCAAAGGTCATGTACATGCGGTTAGTTATTGGGACCGATTTAATGTTTTGGGGGCCCTAGTAAAAGAAAAAGGGAAAAAAATTTGGTTCCCATTGTTTGACTTATGCAACAGGTACCGGTTGCCTCCGAAAGTGTCGGAAGTCGATTGTATGTTTTCGCGGGCGCGCAAAGGTCATGTACATGCGGTTAGTTATTGGGACCGATTTAATGTTTCGGGGGCCCTAGTAAGAGAAAAAGAGAAAAATTTGGTTCCCATTGTTTGACTTATGCAACACATACCGGTTGCTTCTGAAAGATTCGTAAGTGGATTATATATTTTCGCGGGTGCGTAAAGGTCATGCACGTGGGGATAGATATTGAGACCGCTTTAATGTTACGGTGGCCCCAGTAAGAGAAAAGGGAAAATATTGGTTCCCATTGTTTGACTTATGCAACAGGTAGCGGTTGCTTCCGAAGGCATAAGTCGATATTTCATGTTTTCACGGGTGCGTAACCGGCACATATGAGTTGGTAGTCATCGTAACTACATTTCTTGTCTACATGTGAAGAGAAATAATACAAAATATAGTTCCTTTTGTTCGACTCATGCCACAGGAACAGTTGCTACAGAAATAGTTGTCTTTCTAAATTTATCCACTTGTGACAATATTTTCTGGGGCTTTTACACTGTCCATTGATCATCTTGGCATATTCAATGTATCAGTGTGCAGTGTGGAAGCCGGCCTGAACTAGAATGACAAATCGGATCCAGGGTTGTCAACCTGGCAGTATGCTCGAAAACATGTGACCAAGTTCTTCTGTCACCCTGTTTTCCTAAATTCTAGCCCAATGTCGGTAAATTCTGGCGTGTATGGATGGGGAATGCATCTCAATTTGCTAAGGATTACATATCAGCCTTCAATGAAGACCTAAAAGCACTTTAAAACTTCCCTTATTGTTTAGATCGATGGTTTAGCCGCCATTTTGTTTTTATTGGCCGCCATCTTGGATTTTTTCTCCAAGGAATTATGGGAAGGGAGGGGGGATATGGTTATAGGTATATATAGCCAGACTAATTTCCAGTTGCCTCCATAGCACAGTGGGTAAGACCGCTGTGCCAAGAGCCATTTTTGGTCCTGTTGGCCAGAGGTTCGAACCCCAGCTGTGCCATTTTTTTTTTTTTTTTTTTTTCCCTTTTAATATATTTTTATCATTTCCTTTAATTATTATCATTTATTCTTATGTAATTGGCCAATTTCAATATACTTTAAAGATGTATAAGATATTTTCATGGGAAAGATTTCGGTATCATGCTATATCTTTGAGCTCTTTGGCTGCGCGCAAGAGCCGCGTATGGCTGTTTCTGCACGGCGAGTAAAACTGCTACATATGAGTGGGTAGTCGTGAGAGCCAAGTTACAGTTCTTGTCCATGTATTTAGAAGAAAGGGTAGTTTTCTTTTTCTTACTTATGCAACAGGAGCCGGTTGCTTCCGAAAGCGTCGGAAGCCGATAATATGTTTTCGCGGGCACGCAAAGGTCATGTACATGCGGTTAGTTATTGGGACCGATTTAATGTTTTGGGGGCCCTAGTAAAAGAAAAAGGGAAAAAAATTTGGTTCCCATTGTTTGACTTATGCAACAGGTACCGGTTGCCTCCGAAAGTGTCGGAAGTCGATTGTATGTTTTCGCGGGCGCGCAAAGGTCATGTACATGCGGTTAGTTATTGGGACCGATTTAATGTTTCGGGGGCCCTAGTAAGAGAAAAAGAGAAAAATTTGGTTCCCATTGTTTGACTTATGCAACACATACCGGTTGCTTCTGAAAGATTCGTAAGTGGATTATATATTTTCGCGGGTGCGTAAAGGTCATGCACGTGGGGATAGATATTGAGACCGCTTTAATGTTACGGTGGCCCCAGTAAGAGAAAAGGGAAAATATTGGTTCCCATTGTTTGACTTATGCAACAGGTAGCGGTTGCTTCCGAAGGCATAAGTCGATATTTCATGTTTTCACGGGTGCGTAACCGGCACATATGAGTTGGTAGTCATCGTAACTACATTTCTTGTCTACATGTGAAGAGAAATAATACAAAATATAGTTCCTTTTGTTCGACTCATGCCACAGGAACAGTTGCTACAGAAATAGTTGTCTTTCTAAATTTATCCACTTGTGACAATATTTTCTGGGGCTTTTACACTGTCCATTGATCATCTTGGCATATTCAATGTATCAGTGTGCAGTGTGGAAGCCGGCCTGAACTAGAATGACAAATCGGATCCAGGGTTGTCAACCTGGCAGTATGCTCGAAAACATGTGACCAAGTTCTTCTGTCACCCTGTTTTCCTAAATTCTAGCCCAATGTCGGTAAATTCTGGCGTGTATGGATGGGGAATGCATCTCAATTTGCTAAGGATTACATATCAGCCTTCAATGAAGACCTAAAAGCACTTTAAAACTTCCCTTATTGTTTAGATCGATGGTTTAGCCGCCATTTTGTTTTTATTGGCCGCCATCTTGGATTTTTTCTCCAAGGAATTATGGGAAGGGAGGGGGGATATGGTTATAGGTATATATAGCCAGACTAATTTCCAGTTGCCTCCATAGCACAGTGGGTAAGACCGCTGTGCCAAGAGCCATTTTTGGTCCTGTTGGCCAGAGGTTCGAACCCCAGCTGTGCCATTTTTTTTTTTTTTTTTTTTCCTTTTAATATATTTTTATCATTTCCTTTAATTATTATCATTTATTCTTATGTAATTGGCCAATTTCAATATACTTTAAAGATGTATAAGATATTTTCATGGGAAAGATTTCGGTATCATGCTATATCTTTGAGCTCTTTGGCTGCGCGCAAGAGCCGCGTATGGCTGTTTCTGCACGGCGAGTAAAACTGCTACATATGAGTGGGTAGTCGTGAGAGCCAAGTTACAGTTCTTGTCCATGTATTTAGAAGAAAGGGTAGTTTTCTTTTTCTTACTTATGCAACAGGAGCCGGTTGCTTCCGAAAGCGTCGGAAGCCGATAATATGTTTTCACGGGCACACAAAGGTCATGTACATGCGGTTAGTTATTGGGACCGATTTAATGTTTTGGGGGCCCTAGTAAAAGAAAAAGGGAAAAAAATTTGGTTCCCATTGTTTGACTTATGCAACAGGTACCGGTTGCCTCCGAAAGTGTCGGAAGTCGATTGTATGTTTTCGCGGGCGCGCAAAGGTCATGTACATGCGGTTAGTTATTGGGACCGATTTAATGTTTCGGGGGCCCTAGTAAGAGAAAAAGAGAAAAATTTGGTTCCCATTGTTTGACTTATGCAACACATACCGGTTGCTTCTGAAAGATTCGTAAGTGGATTATATATTTTCGCGGGTGCGTAAAGGTCATGCACGTGGGGATAGATATTGAGACCGCTTTAATGTTACGGTGGCCCCAGTAAGAGAAAAGGGAAAATATTGGTTCCCATTGTTTGACTTATGCAACAGGTAGCGGTTGCTTCCGAAGGCATAAGTCGATATTTCATGTTTTCACGGGTGCGTAACCGGCACATATGAGTTGGTAGTCATCGTAACTACATTTCTTGTCTACATGTGAAGAGAAATAATACAAAATATAGTTCCTTTTGTTCGACTCATGCCACAGGAACAGTTGCTACAGAAATAGTTGTCTTTCTAAATTTATCCACTTGTGACAATATTTTCTGGGGCTTTTACACTGTCCATTGATCATCTTGGCATATTCAATGTATCAGTGTGCAGTGTGGAAGCCGGCCTGAACTAGAATGACAAATCGGATCCAGGGTTGTCAACCTGGCAGTATGCTCGAAAACATGTGACCAAGTTCTTCTGTCACCCTGTTTTCCTAAATTCTAGCCCAATGTCGGTAAATTCTGGCGTGTATGGATGGGGAATGCATCTCAATTTGCTAAGGATTACATATCAGCCTTCAATGAAGACCTAAAAGCACTTTAAAACTTCCCTTATTGTTTAGATCGATGGTTTAGCCGCCATTTTGTTTTTATTGGCCGCCATCTTGGATTTTTTCTCCAAGGAATTATGGGAAGGGAGGGGGGATATGGTTATAGGTATATATAGCCAGACTAATTTCCAGTTGCCTCCATAGCACAGTGGGTAAGACCGCTGTGCCAAGAGCCATTTTTGGTCCTGTTGGCCAGAGGTTCGAACCCCAGCTGTGCCATTTTTTTTTTTTTTTTTTTTCCCTTTTAATATATTTTTATCATTTCCTTTAATTATTATCATTTATTCTTATGTAATTGGCCAATTTCAATATACTTTAAAGATGTATAAGATATTTTCATGGGAAAGATTTCGGTATCATGCTATATCTTTGAGCTCTTTGGCTGCGCGCAAGAGCCGCGTATGGCTGTTTCTGCACGGCGAGTAAAACTGCTACATATGAGTGGGTAGTCGTGAGAGCCAAGTTACAGTTCTTGTCCATGTATTTAGAAGAAAGGGTAGTTTTCTTTTTCTTACTTATGCAACAGGAGCCGGTTGCTTCCGAAAGCGTCGGAAGCCGATAATATGTTTTCGCGGGCACGCAAAGGTCATGTACATGCGGTTAGTTATTGGGACCGATTTAATGTTTTGGGGGCCCTAGTAAAAGAAAAAGGGAAAAAAATTTGGTTCCCATTGTTTGACTTATGCAACAGGTACCGGTTGCCTCCGAAAGTGTCGGAAGTCGATTGTATGTTTTCGCGGGCGCGCAAAGGTCATGTACATGCGGTTAGTTATTGGGACCGATTTAATGTTTCGGGGGCCCTAGTAAGAGAAAAAGAGAAAAATTTGGTTCCCATTGTTTGACTTATGCAACACATACCGGTTGCTTCTGAAAGATTCGTAAGTGGATTATATATTTTCGCGGGTGCGTAAAGGTCATGCACGTGGGGATAGATATTGAGACCGCTTTAATGTTACGGTGGCCCCAGTAAGAGAAAAGGGAAAATATTGGTTCCCATTGTTTGACTTATGCAACAGGTAGCGGTTGCTTCCGAAGGCATAAGTCGATATTTCATGTTTTCACGGGTGCGTAACCGGCACATATGAGTTGGTAGTCATCGTAACTACATTTCTTGTCTACATGTGAAGAGAAATAATACAAAATATAGTTCCTTTTGTTCGACTCATGCCACAGGAACAGTTGCTACAGAAATAGTTGTCTTTCTAAATTTATCCACTTGTGACAATATTTTCTGGGGCTTTTACACTGTCCATTGATCATCTTGGCATATTCAATGTATCAGTGTGCAGTGTGGAAGCCGGCCTGAACTAGAATGACAAATCGGATCCAGGGTTGTCAACCTGGCAGTATGCTCGAAAACATGTGACCAAGTTCTTCTGTCACCCTGTTTTCCTAAATTCTAGCCCAATGTCGGTAAATTCTGGCGTGTATGGATGGGGAATGCATCTCAATTTGCTAAGGATTACATATCAGCCTTCAATGAAGACCTAAAAGCACTTTAAAACTTCCCTTATTGTTTAGATCGATGGTTTAGCCGCCATTTTGTTTTTATTGGCCGCCATCTTGGATTTTTTCTCCAAGGAATTATGGGAAGGGAGGGGGGATATGGTTATAGGTATATATAGCCAGACTAATTTCCAGTTGCCTCCATAGCACAGTGGGTAAGACCGCTGTGCCAAGAGCCATTTTTGGTCCTGTTGGCCAGAGGTTCGAACCCCAGCTGTGCCATTTTTTTTTTTTTTTTTTTTCCTTTTAATATATTTTTATCATTTCCTTTAATTATTATCATTTATTCTTATGTAATTGGCCAATTTCAATATACTTTAAAGATGTATAAGATATTTTCATGGGAAAGATTTCGGTATCATGCTATATCTTTGAGCTCTTTGGCTGCGCGCAAGAGCCGCGTATGGCTGTTTCTGCACGGCGAGTAAAACTGCTACATATGAGTGGGTAGTCGTGAGAGCCAAGTTACAGTTCTTGTCCATGTATTTAGAAGAAAGGGTAGTTTTCTTTTTCTTACTTATGCAACAGGAGCCGGTTGCTTCCGAAAGCGTCGGAAGCCGATAATATGTTTTCACGGGCACACAAAGGTCATGTACATGCGGTTAGTTATTGGGACCGATTTAATGTTTTGGGGGCCCTAGTAAAAGAAAAAGGGAAAAAAATTTGGTTCCCATTGTTTGACTTATGCAACAGGTACCGGTTGCCTCCGAAAGTGTCGGAAGTCGATTGTATGTTTTCGCGGGCGCGCAAAGGTCATGTACATGCGGTTAGTTATTGGGACCGATTTAATGTTTCGGGGGCCCTAGTAAGAGAAAAAGAGAAAAATTTGGTTCCCATTGTTTGACTTATGCAACACATACCGGTTGCTTCTGAAAGATTCGTAAGTGGATTATATATTTTCGCGGGTGCGTAAAGGTCATGCACGTGGGGATAGATATTGAGACCGCTTTAATGTTACGGTGGCCCCAGTAAGAGAAAAGGGAAAATATTGGTTCCCATTGTTTGACTTATGCAACAGGTAGCGGTTGCTTCCGAAGGCATAAGTCGATATTTCATGTTTTCACGGGTGCGTAACCGGCACATATGAGTTGGTAGTCATCGTAACTACATTTCTTGTCTACATGTGAAGAGAAATAATACAAAATATAGTTCCTTTTGTTCGACTCATGCCACAGGAACAGTTGCTACAGAAATAGTTGTCTTTCTAAATTTATCCACTTGTGACAATATTTTCTGGGGCTTTTACACTGTCCATTGATCATCTTGGCATATTCAATGTATCAGTGTGCAGTGTGGAAGCCGGCCTGAACTAGAATGACAAATCGGATCCAGGGTTGTCAACCTGGCAGTATGCTCGAAAACATGTGACCAAGTTCTTCTGTCACCCTGTTTTCCTAAATTCTAGCCCAATGTCGGTAAATTCTGGCGTGTATGGATGGGGAATGCATCTCAATTTGCTAAGGATTACATATCAGCCTTCAATGAAGACCTAAAAGCACTTTAAAACTTCCCTTATTGTTTAGATCGATGGTTTAGCCGCCATTTTGTTTTTATTGGCCGCCATCTTGGATTTTTTCTCCAAGGAATTATGGGAAGGGAGGGGGGATATGGTTATAGGTATATATAGCCAGACTAATTTCCAGTTGCCTCCATAGCACAGTGGGTAAGACCGCTGTGCCAAGAGCCATTTTTGGTCCTGTTGGCCAGAGGTTCGAACCCCAGCTGTGCCATTTTTTTTTTTTTTTTTTTTCCCTTTTAATATATTTTTATCATTTCCTTTAATTATTATCATTTATTCTTATGTAATTGGCCAATTTCAATATACTTTAAAGATGTATAAGATATTTTCATGGGAAAGATTTCGGTATCATGCTATATCTTTGAGCTCTTTGGCTGCGCGCAAGAGCCGCGTATGGCTGTTTCTGCACGGCGAGTAAAACTGCTACATATGAGTGGGTAGTCGTGAGAGCCAAGTTACAGTTCTTGTCCATGTATTTAGAAGAAAGGGTAGTTTTCTTTTTCTTACTTATGCAACAGGAGCCGGTTGCTTCCGAAAGCGTCGGAAGCCGATAATATGTTTTCGCGGGCACGCAAAGGTCATGTACATGCGGTTAGTTATTGGGACCGATTTAATGTTTTGGGGGCCCTAGTAAAAGAAAAAGGGAAAAAAATTTGGTTCCCATTGTTTGACTTATGCAACAGGTACCGGTTGCCTCCGAAAGTGTCGGAAGTCGATTGTATGTTTTCGCGGGCGCGCAAAGGTCATGTACATGCGGTTAGTTATTGGGACCGATTTAATGTTTCGGGGGCCCTAGTAAGAGAAAAAGAGAAAAATTTGGTTCCCATTGTTTGACTTATGCAACACATACCGGTTGCTTCTGAAAGATTCGTAAGTGGATTATATATTTTCGCGGGTGCGTAAAGGTCATGCACGTGGGGATAGATATTGAGACCGCTTTAATGTTACGGTGGCCCCAGTAAGAGAAAAGGGAAAATATTGGTTCCCATTGTTTGACTTATGCAACAGGTAGCGGTTGCTTCCGAAGGCATAAGTCGATATTTCATGTTTTCACGGGTGCGTAACCGGCACATATGAGTTGGTAGTCATCGTAACTACATTTCTTGTCTACATGTGAAGAGAAATAATACAAAATATAGTTCCTTTTGTTCGACTCATGCCACAGGAACAGTTGCTACAGAAATAGTTGTCTTTCTAAATTTATCCACTTGTGACAATATTTTCTGGGGCTTTTACACTGTCCATTGATCATCTTGGCATATTCAATGTATCAGTGTGCAGTGTGGAAGCCGGCCTGAACTAGAATGACAAATCGGATCCAGGGTTGTCAACCTGGCAGTATGCTCGAAAACATGTGACCAAGTTCTTCTGTCACCCTGTTTTCCTAAATTCTAGCCCAATGTCGGTAAATTCTGGCGTGTATGGATGGGGAATGCATCTCAATTTGCTAAGGATTACATATCAGCCTTCAATGAAGACCTAAAAGCACTTTAAAACTTCCCTTATTGTTTAGATCGATGGTTTAGCCGCCATTTTGTTTTTATTGGCCGCCATCTTGGATTTTTTCTCCAAGGAATTATGGGAAGGGAGGGGGGATATGGTTATAGGTATATATAGCCAGACTAATTTCCAGTTGCCTCCATAGCACAGTGGGTAAGACCGCTGTGCCAAGAGCCATTTTTGGTCCTGTTGGCCAGAGGTTCGAACCCCAGCTGTGCCATTTTTTTTTTTTTTTTTTTTTCCCTTTTAATATATTTTTATCATTTCCTTTAATTATTATCATTTATTCTTATGTAATTGGCCAATTTCAATATACTTTAAAGATGTATAAGATATTTTCATGGGAAAGATTTCGGTATCATGCTATATCTTTGAGCTCTTTGGCTGCGCGCAAGAGCCGCGTATGGCTGTTTCTGCACGGCGAGTAAAACTGCTACATATGAGTGGGTAGTCGTGAGAGCCAAGTTACAGTTCTTGTCCATGTATTTAGAAGAAAGGGTAGTTTTCTTTTTCTTACTTATGCAACAGGAGCCGGTTGCTTCCGAAAGCGTCGGAAGCCGATAATATGTTTTCGCGGGCACGCAAAGGTCATGTACATGCGGTTAGTTATTGGGACCGATTTAATGTTTTGGGGGCCCTAGTAAAAGAAAAAGGGAAAAAAATTTGGTTCCCATTGTTTGACTTATGCAACAGGTACCGGTTGCCTCCGAAAGTGTCGGAAGTCGATTGTATGTTTTCGCGGGCGCGCAAAGGTCATGTACATGCGGTTAGTTATTGGGACCGATTTAATGTTTCGGGGGCCCTAGTAAGAGAAAAAGAGAAAAATTTGGTTCCCATTGTTTGACTTATGCAACACATACCGGTTGCTTCTGAAAGATTCGTAAGTGGATTATATATTTTCGCGGGTGCGTAAAGGTCATGCACGTGGGGATAGATATTGAGACCGCTTTAATGTTACGGTGGCCCCAGTAAGAGAAAAGGGAAAATATTGGTTCCCATTGTTTGACTTATGCAACAGGTAGCGGTTGCTTCCGAAGGCATAAGTCGATATTTCATGTTTTCACGGGTGCGTAACCGGCACATATGAGTTGGTAGTCATCGTAACTACATTTCTTGTCTACATGTGAAGAGAAATAATACAAAATATAGTTCCTTTTGTTCGACTCATGCCACAGGAACAGTTGCTACAGAAATAGTTGTCTTTCTAAATTTATCCACTTGTGACAATATTTTCTGGGGCTTTTACACTGTCCATTGATCATCTTGGCATATTCAATGTATCAGTGTGCAGTGTGGAAGCCGGCCTGAACTAGAATGACAAATCGGATCCAGGGTTGTCAACCTGGCAGTATGCTCGAAAACATGTGACCAAGTTCTTCTGTCACCCTGTTTTCCTAAATTCTAGCCCAATGTCGGTAAATTCTGGCGTGTATGGATGGGGAATGCATCTCAATTTGCTAAGGATTACATATCAGCCTTCAATGAAGACCTAAAAGCACTTTAAAACTTCCCTTATTGTTTAGATCGATGGTTTAGCCGCCATTTTGTTTTTATTGGCCGCCATCTTGGATTTTTTCTCCAAGGAATTATGGGAAGGGAGGGGGGATATGGTTATAGGTATATATAGCCAGACTAATTTCCAGTTGCCTCCATAGCACAGTGGGTAAGACCGCTGTGCCAAGAGCCATTTTTGGTCCTGTTGGCCAGAGGTTCGAACCCCAGCTGTGCCATTTTTTTTTTTTTTTTTTTTCCTTTTAATATATTTTTATCATTTCCTTTAATTATTATCATTTATTCTTATGTAATTGGCCAATTTCAATATACTTTAAAGATGTATAAGATATTTTCATGGGAAAGATTTCGGTATCATGCTATATCTTTGAGCTCTTTGGCTGCGCGCAAGAGCCGCGTATGGCTGTTTCTGCACGGCGAGTAAAACTGCTACATATGAGTGGGTAGTCGTGAGAGCCAAGTTACAGTTCTTGTCCATGTATTTAGAAGAAAGGGTAGTTTTCTTTTTCTTACTTATGCAACAGGAGCCGGTTGCTTCCGAAAGCGTCGGAAGCCGATAATATGTTTTCGCGGGCACGCAAAGGTCATGTACATGCGGTTAGTTATTGGGACCGATTTAATGTTTTGGGGGCCCTAGTAAAAGAAAAAGGGAAAAAAATTTGGTTCCCATTGTTTGACTTATGCAACAGGTACCGGTTGCCTCCGAAAGTGTCGGAAGTCGATTGTATGTTTTCGCGGGCGCGCAAAGGTCATGTACATGCGGTTAGTTATTGGGACCGATTTAATGTTTCGGGGGCCCTAGTAAGAGAAAAAGAGAAAAATTTGGTTCCCATTGTTTGACTTATGCAACACATACCGGTTGCTTCTGAAAGATTCGTAAGTGGATTATATATTTTCGCGGGTGCGTAAAGGTCATGCACGTGGGGATAGATATTGAGACCGCTTTAATGTTACGGTGGCCCCAGTAAGAGAAAAGGGAAAATATTGGTTCCCATTGTTTGACTTATGCAACAGGTAGCGGTTGCTTCCGAAGGCATAAGTCGATATTTCATGTTTTCACGGGTGCGTAACCGGCACATATGAGTTGGTAGTCATCGTAACTACATTTCTTGTCTACATGTGAAGAGAAATAATACAAAATATAGTTCCTTTTGTTCGACTCATGCCACAGGAACAGTTGCTACAGAAATAGTTGTCTTTCTAAATTTATCCACTTGTGACAATATTTTCTGGGGCTTTTACACTGTCCATTGATCATCTTGGCATATTCAATGTATCAGTGTGCAGTGTGGAAGCCGGCCTGAACTAGAATGACAAATCGGATCCAGGGTTGTCAACCTGGCAGTATGCTCGAAAACATGTGACCAAGTTCTTCTGTCACCCTGTTTTCCTAAATTCTAGCCCAATGTCGGTAAATTCTGGCGTGTATGGATGGGGAATGCATCTCAATTTGCTAAGGATTACATATCAGCCTTCAATGAAGACCTAAAAGCACTTTAAAACTTCCCTTATTGTTTAGATCGATGGTTTAGCCGCCATTTTGTTTTTATTGGCCGCCATCTTGGATTTTTTCTCCAAGGAATTATGGGAAGGGAGGGGGGATATGGTTATAGGTATATATAGCCAGACTAATTTCCAGTTGCCTCCATAGCACAGTGGGTAAGACCGCTGTGCCAAGAGCCATTTTTGGTCCTGTTGGCCAGAGGTTCGAACCCCAGCTGTGCCATTTTTTTTTTTTTTTTTTTTCCTTTTAATATATTTTTATCATTTCCTTTAATTATTATCATTTATTCTTATGTAATTGGCCAATTTCAATATACTTTAAAGATGTATAAGATATTTTCATGGGAAAGATTTCGGTATCATGCTATATCTTTGAGCTCTTTGGCTGCGCGCAAGAGCCGCGTATGGCTGTTTCTGCACGGCGAGTAAAACTGCTACATATGAGTGGGTAGTCGTGAGAGCCAAGTTACAGTTCTTGTCCATGTATTTAGAAGAAAGGGTAGTTTTCTTTTTCTTACTTATGCAACAGGAGCCGGTTGCTTCCGAAAGCGTCGGAAGCCGATAATATGTTTTCGCGGGCACACAAAGGTCATGTACATGCGGTTAGTTATTGGGACCGATTTAATGTTTTGGGGGCCCTAGTAAAAGAAAAAGGGAAAAAAATTTGGTTCCCATTGTTTGACTTATGCAACAGGTACCGGTTGCCTCCGAAAGTGTCGGAAGTCGATTGTATGTTTTCGCGGGCGCGCAAAGGTCATGTACATGCGGTTAGTTATTGGGACCGATTTAATGTTTCGGGGGCCCTAGTAAGAGAAAAAGAGAAAAATTTGGTTCCCATTGTTTGACTTATGCAACACATACCGGTTGCTTCTGAAAGATTCGTAAGTGGATTATATATTTTCGCGGGTGCGTAAAGGTCATGCACGTGGGGATAGATATTGAGACCGCTTTAATGTTACGGTGGCCCCAGTAAGAGAAAAGGGAAAATATTGGTTCCCATTGTTTGACTTATGCAACAGGTAGCGGTTGCTTCCGAAGGCATAAGTCGATATTTCATGTTTTCACGGGTGCGTAACCGGCACATATGAGTTGGTAGTCATCGTAACTACATTTCTTGTCTACATGTGAAGAGAAATAATACAAAATATAGTTCCTTTTGTTCGACTCATGCCACAGGAACAGTTGCTACAGAAATAGTTGTCTTTCTAAATTTATCCACTTGTGACAATATTTTCTGGGGCTTTTACACTGTCCATTGATCATCTTGGCATATTCAATGTATCAGTGTGCAGTGTGGAAGCCGGCCTGAACTAGAATGACAAATCGGATCCAGGGTTGTCAACCTGGCAGTATGCTCGAAAACATGTGACCAAGTTCTTCTGTCACCCTGTTTTCCTAAATTCTAGCCCAATGTCGGTAAATTCTGGCGTGTATGGATGGGGAATGCATCTCAATTTGCTAAGGATTACATATCAGCCTTCAATGAAGACCTAAAAGCACTTTAAAACTTCCCTTATTGTTTAGATCGATGGTTTAGCCGCCATTTTGTTTTTATTGGCCGCCATCTTGGATTTTTTCTCCAAGGAATTATGGGAAGGGAGGGGGGATATGGTTATAGGTATATATAGCCAGACTAATTTCCAGTTGCCTCCATAGCACAGTGGGTAAGACCGCTGTGCCAAGAGCCATTTTTGGTCCTGTTGGCCAGAGGTTCGAACCCCAGCTGTGCCATTTTTTTTTTTTTTTTTTTTCCCTTTTAATATATTTTTATCATTTCCTTTAATTATTATCATTTATTCTTATGTAATTGGCCAATTTCAATATACTTTAAAGATGTATAAGATATTTTCATGGGAAAGATTTCGGTATCATGCTATATCTTTGAGCTCTTTGGCTGCGCGCAAGAGCCGCGTATGGCTGTTTCTGCACGGCGAGTAAAACTGCTACATATGAGTGGGTAGTCGTGAGAGCCAAGTTACAGTTCTTGTCCATGTATTTAGAAGAAAGGGTAGTTTTCTTTTTCTTACTTATGCAACAGGAGCCGGTTGCTTCCGAAAGCGTCGGAAGCCGATAATATGTTTTCGCGGGCACGCAAAGGTCATGTACATGCGGTTAGTTATTGGGACCGATTTAATGTTTTGGGGGCCCTAGTAAAAGAAAAAGGGAAAAAAATTTGGTTCCCATTGTTTGACTTATGCAACAGGTACCGGTTGCCTCCGAAAGTGTCGGAAGTCGATTGTATGTTTTCGCGGGCGCGCAAAGGTCATGTACATGCGGTTAGTTATTGGGACCGATTTAATGTTTCGGGGGCCCTAGTAAGAGAAAAAGAGAAAAATTTGGTTCCCATTGTTTGACTTATGCAACACATACCGGTTGCTTCTGAAAGATTCGTAAGTGGATTATATATTTTCGCGGGTGCGTAAAGGTCATGCACGTGGGGATAGATATTGAGACCGCTTTAATGTTACGGTGGCCCCAGTAAGAGAAAAGGGAAAATATTGGTTCCCATTGTTTGACTTATGCAACAGGTAGCGGTTGCTTCCGAAGGCATAAGTCGATATTTCATGTTTTCACGGGTGCGTAACCGGCACATATGAGTTGGTAGTCATCGTAACTACATTTCTTGTCTACATGTGAAGAGAAATAATACAAAATATAGTTCCTTTTGTTCGACTCATGCCACAGGAACAGTTGCTACAGAAATAGTTGTCTTTCTAAATTTATCCACTTGTGACAATATTTTCTGGGGCTTTTACACTGTCCATTGATCATCTTGGCATATTCAATGTATCAGTGTGCAGTGTGGAAGCCGGCCTGAACTAGAATGACAAATCGGATCCAGGGTTGTCAACCTGGCAGTATGCTCGAAAACATGTGACCAAGTTCTTCTGTCACCCTGTTTTCCTAAATTCTAGCCCAATGTCGGTAAATTCTGGCGTGTATGGATGGGGAATGCATCTCAATTTGCTAAGGATTACATATCAGCCTTCAATGAAGACCTAAAAGCACTTTAAAACTTCCCTTATTGTTTAGATCGATGGTTTAGCCGCCATTTTGTTTTTATTGGCCGCCATCTTGGATTTTTTCTCCAAGGAATTATGGGAAGGGAGGGGGGATATGGTTATAGGTATATATAGCCAGACTAATTTCCAGTTGCCTCCATAGCACAGTGGGTAAGACCGCTGTGCCAAGAGCCATTTTTGGTCCTGTTGGCCAGAGGTTCGAACCCCAGCTGTGCCATTTTTTTTTTTTTTTTTTTTCCCTTTTAATATATTTTTATCATTTCCTTTAATTATTATCATTTATTCTTATGTAATTGGCCAATTTCAATATACTTTAAAGATGTATAAGATATTTTCATGGGAAAGATTTCGGTATCATGCTATATCTTTGAGCTCTTTGGCTGCGCGCAAGAGCCGCGTATGGCTGTTTCTGCACGGCGAGTAAAACTGCTACATATGAGTGGGTAGTCGTGAGAGCCAAGTTACAGTTCTTGTCCATGTATTTAGAAGAAAGGGTAGTTTTCTTTTTCTTACTTATGCAACAGGAGCCGGTTGCTTCCGAAAGCGTCGGAAGCCGATAATATGTTTTCGCGGGCATGCAAAGGTCATGTACATGCGGTTAGTTATTGGGACCGATTTAATGTTTTGGGGGCCCTAGTAAAAGAAAAAGGGAAAAAAATTTGGTTCCCATTGTTTGACTTATGCAACAGGTACCGGTTGCCTCCGAAAGTGTCGGAAGTCGATTGTATGTTTTCGCGGGCGCGCAAAGGTCATGTACATGCGGTTAGTTATTGGGACCGATTTAATGTTTCGGGGGCCCTAGTAAGAGAAAAAGAGAAAAATTTGGTTCCCATTGTTTGACTTATGCAACACATACCGGTTGCTTCTGAAAGATTCGTAAGTGGATTATATATTTTCGCGGGTGCGTAAAGGTCATGCACGTGGGGATAGATATTGAGACCGCTTTAATGTTACGGTGGCCCCAGTAAGAGAAAAGGGAAAATATTGGTTCCCATTGTTTGACTTATGCAACAGGTAGCGGTTGCTTCCGAAGGCATAAGTCGATATTTCATGTTTTCACGGGTGCGTAACCGGCACATATGAGTTGGTAGTCATCGTAACTACATTTCTTGTCTACATGTGAAGAGAAATAATACAAAATATAGTTCCTTTTGTTCGACTCATGCCACAGGAACAGTTGCTACAGAAATAGTTGTCTTTCTAAATTTATCCACTTGTGACAATATTTTCTGGGGCTTTTACACTGTCCATTGATCATCTTGGCATATTCAATGTATCAGTGTGCAGTGTGGAAGCCGGCCTGAACTAGAATGACAAATCGGATCCAGGGTTGTCAACCTGGCAGTATGCTCGAAAACATGTGACCAAGTTCTTCTGTCACCCTGTTTTCCTAAATTCTAGCCCAATGTCGGTAAATTCTGGCGTGTATGGATGGGGAATGCATCTCAATTTGCTAAGGATTACATATCAGCCTTCAATGAAGACCTAAAAGCACTTTAAAACTTCCCTTATTGTTTAGATCGATGGTTTAGCCGCCATTTTGTTTTTATTGGCCGCCATCTTGGATTTTTTCTCCAAGGAATTATGGGAAGGGAGGGGGGATATGGTTATAGGTATATATAGCCAGACTAATTTCCAGTTGCCTCCATAGCACAGTGGGTAAGACCGCTGTGCCAAGAGCCATTTTTGGTCCTGTTGGCCAGAGGTTCGAACCCCAGCTGTGCCATCTTTTTTTTTTTTTTTTTTCCCTTTTAATATATTTTTATCATTTCCTTTAATTATTATCATTTATTCTTATGTAATTGGCCAATTTCAATATACTTTAAAGATGTATAAGATATTTTCATGGGAAAGATTTCGGTATCATGCTATATCTTTGAGCTCTTTGGCTGCGCGCAAGAGCCACGTATGGCTGTTTCTGCACGGCGAGTAAAACTGCTACATATGAGTGGGTAGTCGTGAGAGCCAAGTTACAGTTCTTGTCCATGTATTTAGAAGAAAGGGTAGTTTTCTTTTTCTTACTTATGCAACAGGAGCCGGTTGCTTCCGAAAGCGTCGGAAGCCGATAATATGTTTTCGCGGGCACGCAAAGGTCATGTACATGCGGTTAGTTATTGGGACCGATTTAATGTTTTGGGGGCCCTAGTAAAAGAAAAAGGGAAAAAAATTTGGTTCCCATTGTTTGACTTATGCAACAGGTACCGGTTGCCTCCGAAAGTGTCGGAAGTCGATTGTATGTTTTCGCGGGCGCGCAAAGGTCATGTACATGCGGTTAGTTATTGGGACCGATTTAATGTTTCGGGGGCCCTAGTAAGAGAAAAAGAGAAAAATTTGGTTCCCATTGTTTGACTTATGCAACACATACCGGTTGCTTCTGAAAGATTCGTAAGTGGATTATATATTTTCGCGGGTGCGTAAAGGTCATGCACGTGGGGATAGATATTGAGACCGCTTTAATGTTACGGTGGCCCCAGTAAGAGAAAAGGGAAAATATTGGTTCCCATTGTTTGACTTATGCAACAGGTAGCGGTTGCTTCCGAAGGCATAAGTCGATATTTCATGTTTTCACGGGTGCGTAACCGGCACATATGAGTTGGTAGTCATCGTAACTACATTTCTTGTCTACATGTGAAGAGAAATAATACAAAATATAGTTCCTTTTGTTCGACTCATGCCACAGGAACAGTTGCTACAGAAATAGTTGTCTTTCTAAATTTATCCACTTGTGACAATATTTTCTGGGGCTTTTACACTGTCCATTGATCATCTTGGCATATTCAATGTATCAGTGTGCAGTGTGGAAGCCGGCCTGAACTAGAATGACAAATCGGATCCAGGGTTGTCAACCTGGCAGTATGCTCGAAAACATGTGACCAAGTTCTTCTGTCACCCTGTTTTCCTAAATTCTAGCCCAATGTCGGTAAATTCTGGCGTGTATGGATGGGGAATGCATCTCAATTTGCTAAGGATTACATATCAGCCTTCAATGAAGACCTAAAAGCACTTTAAAACTTCCCTTATTGTTTAGATCGATGGTTTAGCCGCCATTTTGTTTTTATTGGTCGCCATCTTGGATTTTTTCTCCAAGGAATTATGGGAAGGGAGGGGGGATATGGTTATAGGTATATATAGCCAGACTAATTTCCAGTTGCCTCCATAGCACAGTGGGTAAGACCGCTGTGCCAAGAGCCATTTTTGGTCCTGTTGGCCAGAGGTTCGAACCCCAGCTGTGCCATTTTTTTTTTTTTTTTTTTTTCCTTTTAATATATTTTTATCATTTCCTTTAATTATTATCATTTATTCTTATGTAATTGGCCAATTTCAATATACTTTAAAGATGTATAAGATATTTTCATGGGAAAGATTTCGGTATCATGCTATATCTTTGAGCTCTTTGGCTGCGCGCAAGAGCCGCGTATGGCTGTTTCTGCACGGCGAGTAAAACTGCTACATATGAGTGGGTAGTCGTGAGAGCCAAGTTACAGTTCTTGTCCATGTATTTAGAAGAAAGGGTAGTTTTCTTTTTCTTACTTATGCAACAGGAGCCGGTTGCTTCCGAAAGCGTCGGAAGCCGATAATATGTTTTCGCGGGCACGCAAAGGTCATGTACATGCGGTTAGTTATTGGGACCGATTTAATGTTTTGGGGGCCCTAGTAAAAGAAAAAGGGAAAAAAATTTGGTTCCCATTGTTTGACTTATGCAACAGGTACCGGTTGCCTCCGAAAGTGTCGGAAGTCGATTGTATGTTTTCGCGGGCGCGCAAAGGTCATGTACATGCGGTTAGTTATTGGGACCGATTTAATGTTTCGGGGGCCCTAGTAAGAGAAAAAGAGAAAAATTTGGTTCCCATTGTTTGACTTATGCAACACATACCGGTTGCTTCTGAAAGATTCGTAAGTGGATTATATATTTTCGCGGGTGCGTAAAGGTCATGCACGTGGGGATAGATATTGAGACCGCTTTAATGTTACGGTGGCCCCAGTAAGAGAAAAGGGAAAATATTGGTTCCCATTGTTTGACTTATGCAACAGGTAGCGGTTGCTTCCGAAGGCATAAGTCGATATTTCATGTTTTCACGGGTGCGTAACCGGCACATATGAGTTGGTAGTCATCGTAACTACATTTCTTGTCTACATGTGAAGAGAAATAATACAAAATATAGTTCCTTTTGTTCGACTCATGCCACAGGAACAGTTGCTACAGAAATAGTTGTCTTTCTAAATTTATCCACTTGTGACAATATTTTCTGGGGCTTTTACACTGTCCATTGATCATCTTGGCATATTCAATGTATCAGTGTGCAGTGTGGAAGCCGGCCTGAACTAGAATGACAAATCGGATCCAGGGTTGTCAACCTGGCAGTATGCTCGAAAACATGTGACCAAGTTCTTCTGTCACCCTGTTTTCCTAAATTCTAGCCCAATGTCGGTAAATTCTGGCGTGTATGGATGGGGAATGCATCTCAATTTGCTAAGGATTACATATCAGCCTTCAATGAAGACCTAAAAGCACTTTAAAACTTCCCTTATTGTTTAGATCGATGGTTTAGCCGCCATTTTGTTTTTATTGGCCGCCATCTTGGATTTTTTCTCCAAGGAATTATGGGAAGGGAGGGGGGATATGGTTATAGGTATATATAGCCAGACTAATTTCCAGTTGCCTCCATAGCACAGTGGGTAAGACCGCTGTGCCAAGAGCCATTTTTGGTCCTGTTGGCCAGAGGTTCGAACCCCAGCTGTGCCATTTTTTTTTTTTTTTTTTTTTTCCTTTTAATATATTTTTATCATTTCCTTTAATTATTATCATTTATTCTTATGTAATTGGCCAATTTCAATATACTTTAAAGATGTATAAGATATTTTCATGGGAAAGATTTCGGTATCATGCTATATCTTTGAGCTCTTTGGCTGCGCGCAAGAGCCGCGTATGGCTGTTTCTGCACGGCGAGTAAAACTGCTACATATGAGTGGGTAGTCGTGAGAGCCAAGTTACAGTTCTTGTCCATGTATTTAGAAGAAAGGGTAGTTTTCTTTTTCTTACTTATGCAACAGGAGCCGGTTGCTTCCGAAAGCGTCGGAAGCCGATAATATGTTTTCGCGGGCACGCAAAGGTCATGTACATGCGGTTAGTTATTGGGACCGATTTAATGTTTTGGGGGCCCTAGTAAAAGAAAAAGGGAAAAAAATTTGGTTCCCATTGTTTGACTTATGCAACAGGTACCGGTTGCCTCCGAAAGTGTCGGAAGTCGATTGTATGTTTTCGCGGGCGCGCAAAGGTCATGTACATGCGGTTAGTTATTGGGACCGATTTAATGTTTCGGGGGCCCTAGTAAGAGAAAAAGAGAAAAATTTGGTTCCCATTGTTTGACTTATGCAACACATACCGGTTGCTTCTGAAAGATTCGTAAGTGGATTATATATTTTCGCGGGTGCGTAAAGGTCATGCACGTGGGGATAGATATTGAGACCGCTTTAATGTTACGGTGGCCCCAGTAAGAGAAAAGGGAAAATATTGGTTCCCATTGTTTGACTTATGCAACAGGTAGCGGTTGCTTCCGAAGGCATAAGTCGATATTTCATGTTTTCACGGGTGCGTAACCGGCACATATGAGTTGGTAGTCATCGTAACTACATTTCTTGTCTACATGTGAAGAGAAATAATACAAAATATAGTTCCTTTTGTTCGACTCATGCCACAGGAACAGTTGCTACAGAAATAGTTGTCTTTCTAAATTTATCCACTTGTGACAATATTTTCTGGGGCTTTTACACTGTCCATTGATCATCTTGGCATATTCAATGTATCAGTGTGCAGTGTGGAAGCCGGCCTGAACTAGAATGACAAATCGGATCCAGGGTTGTCAACCTGGCAGTATGCTCGAAAACATGTGACCAAGTTCTTCTGTCACCCTGTTTTCCTAAATTCTAGCCCAATGTCGGTAAATTCTGGCGTGTATGGATGGGGAATGCATCTCAATTTGCTAAGGATTACATATCAGCCTTCAATGAAGACCTAAAAGCACTTTAAAACTTCCCTTATTGTTTAGATCGATGGTTTAGCCGCCATTTTGTTTTTATTGGCCGCCATCTTGGATTTTTTCTCCAAGGAATTATGGGAAGGGAGGGGGGATATGGTTATAGGTATATATAGCCAGACTAATTTCCAGTTGCCTCCATAGCACAGTGGGTAAGACCGCTGTGCCAAGAGCCATTTTTGGTCCTGTTGGCCAGAGGTTCGAACCCCAGCTGTGCCATTTTTTTTTTTTTTTTTTTTTCCTTTTAATATATTTTTATCATTTCCTTTAATTATTATCATTTATTCTTATGTAATTGGCCAATTTCAATATACTTTAAAGATGTATAAGATATTTTCATGGGAAAGATTTCGGTATCATGCTATATCTTTGAGCTCTTTGGCTGCGCGCAAGAGCCGCGTATGGCTGTTTCTGCACGGCGAGTAAAACTGCTACATATGAGTGGGTAGTCGTGAGAGCCAAGTTACAGTTCTTGTCCATGTATTTAGAAGAAAGGGTAGTTTTCTTTTTCTTACTTATGCAACAGGAGCCGGTTGCTTCCGAAAGCGTCGGAAGCCGATAATATGTTTTCGCGGGCACGCAAAGGTCATGTACATGCGGTTAGTTATTGGGACCGATTTAATGTTTTGGGGGCCCTAGTAAAAGAAAAAGGGAAAAAAATTTGGTTCCCATTGTTTGACTTATGCAACAGGTACCGGTTGCCTCCGAAAGTGTCGGAAGTCGATTGTATGTTTTCGCGGGCGCGCAAAGGTCATGTACATGCGGTTAGTTATTGGGACCGATTTAATGTTTCGGGGGCCCTAGTAAGAGAAAAAGAGAAAAATTTGGTTCCCATTGTTTGACTTATGCAACACATACCGGTTGCTTCTGAAAGATTCGTAAGTGGATTATATATTTTCGCGGGTGCGTAAAGGTCATGCACGTGGGGATAGATATTGAGACCGCTTTAATGTTACGGTGGCCCCAGTAAGAGAAAAGGGAAAATATTGGTTCCCATTGTTTGACTTATGCAACAGGTAGCGGTTGCTTCCGAAGGCATCATAAGTCGATATTTCATGTTTTCACGGGTGCGTAACCGGCACATATGAGTTGGTAGTCATCGTAACTACATTTCTTGTCTACATGTGAAGAGAAATAATACAAAATATAGTTCCTTTTGTTCGACTCATGCCACAGGAACAGTTGCTACAGAAATAGTTGTCTTTCTAAATTTATCCACTTGTGACAATATTTTCTGGGGCTTTTACACTGTCCATTGATCATCTTGGCATATTCAATGTATCAGTGTGCAGTGTGGAAGCCGGCCTGAACTAGAATGACAAATCGGATCCAGGGTTGTCAACCTGGCAGTATGCTCGAAAACATGTGACCAAGTTCTTCTGTCACCCTGTTTTCCTAAATTCTAGCCCAATGTCGGTAAATTCTGGCGTGTATGGATGGGGAATGCATCTCAATTTGCTAAGGATTACATATCAGCCTTCAATGAAGACCTAAAAGCACTTTAAAACTTCCCTTATTGTTTAGATCGATGGTTTAGCCGCCATTTTGTTTTTATTGGCCGCCATCTTGGATTTTTTCTCCAAGGAATTATGGGAAGGGAGGGGGGATATGGTTATAGGTATATATAGCCAGACTAATTTCCAGTTGCCTCCATAGCACAGTGGGTAAGACCGCTGTGCCAAGAGCCATTTTTGGTCCTGTTGGCCAGAGGTTCGAACCCCAGCTGTGCCATTTTTTTTTTTTTTTTTTTTTCCTTTTAATATATTTTTATCATTTCCTTTAATTATTATCATTTATTCTTATGTAATTGGCCAATTTCAATATACTTTAAAGATGTATAAGATATTTTCATGGGAAAGATTTCGGTATCATGCTATATCTTTGAGCTCTTTGGCTGCGCGCAAGAGCCGCGTATGGCTGTTTCTGCACGGCGAGTAAAACTGCTACATATGAGTGGGTAGTCGTGAGAGCCAAGTTACAGTTCTTGTCCATGTATTTAGAAGAAAGGGTAGTTTTCTTTTTCTTACTTATGCAACAGGAGCCGGTTGCTTCCGAAAGCGTCGGAAGCCGATAATATGTTTTCGCGGGCACGCAAAGGTCATGTACATGCGGTTAGTTATTGGGACCGATTTAATGTTTTGGGGGCCCTAGTAAAAGAAAAAGGGAAAAAAATTTGGTTCCCATTGTTTGACTTATGCAACAGGTACCGGTTGCCTCCGAAAGTGTCGGAAGTCGATTGTATGTTTTCGCGGGCGCGCAAAGGTCATGTACATGCGGTTAGTTATTGGGACCGATTTAATGTTTCGGGGGCCCTAGTAAGAGAAAAAGAGAAAAATTTGGTTCCCATTGTTTGACTTATGCAACACATACCGGTTGCTTCTGAAAGATTCGTAAGTGGATTATATATTTTCGCGGGCGCGTAAAGGTCATGCACGTGGGGATAGATATTGAGACCGCTTTAATGTTACGGTGGCCCCAGTAAGAGAAAAGGGAAAATATTGGTTCCCATTGTTTGACTTATGCAACAGGTAGCGGTTGCTTCCGAAGGCATCATAAGTCGATATTTCATGTTTTCACGGGTGCGTAACCGGCACATATGAGTTGGTAGTCATCGTAACTACATTTCTTGTCTACATGTGAAGAGAAATAATACAAAATATAGTTCCTTTTGTTCGACTCATGCCACAGGAACAGTTGCTACAGAAATAGTTGTCTTTCTAAATTTATCCACTTGTGACAATATTTTCTGGGGCTTTTACACTGTCCATTGATCATCTTGGCATATTCAATGTATCAATGTGCAGTGTGGAAGCCGGCCTGAACTAGAATGACAAATCGGATCCAGGGTTGTCAACCTGGCAGTATGCTCGAAAACATGTGACCAAGTTCTTCTGTCACCCTGTTTTCCTAAATTCTAGCCCAATGTCGGTAAATTCTGGCGTGTATGGATGGGGAATGCATCTCAATTTGCTAAGGATTACATATCAGCCTTCAATGAAGACCTAAAAGCACTTTAAAACTTCCCTTATTGTTTAGATCGATGGTTTAGCCGCCATTTTGTTTTTATTGGCCGCCATCTTGGATTTTTTCTCCAAGGAATTATGGGAAGGGAGGGGGGATATGGTTATAGGTATATATAGCCAGACTAATTTCCAGTTGCCTCCATAGCACAGTGGGTAAGACCGCTGTGCCAAGAGCCATTTTTGGTCCTGTTGGCCAGAGGTTCGAACCCCAGCTGTGCCATTTTTTTTTTTTTTTTTTTTTCCTTTTAATATATTTTTATCATTTCCTTTAATTCTTATCATTTATTCTTATGTAATTGGCCAATTTCAATATACTTTAAAGATGTATAAGATATTTTCATGGGAAAGATTTCGGTATCATGCTATATCTTTGAGCTCTTTGGCTGCGCGCAAGAGCCGCGTATGGCTGTTTCTGCACGGCGAGTAAAACTGCTACATATGAGTGGGTAGTCGTGAGAGCCAAGTTACAGTTCTTGTCCATGTATTTAGAAGAAAGGGTAGTTTTCTTTTTCTTACTTATGCAACAGGAGCCGGTTGCTTCCGAAAGCGTCGGAAGCCGATAATATGTTTTCGCGGGCACGCAAAGGTCATGTACATGCGGTTAGTTATTGGGACCGATTTAATGTTTTGGGGGCCCTAGTAAAAGAAAAAGGGAAAAAAATTTGGTTCCCATTGTTTGACTTATGCAACAGGTACCGGTTGCCTCCGAAAGTGTCGGAAGTCGATTGTATGTTTTCGCGGGCGCGCAAAGGTCATGTACATGCGGTTAGTTATTGGGACCGATTTAATGTTTCGGGGGCCCTAGTAAGAGAAAAAGAGAAAAATTTGGTTCCCATTGTTTGACTTATGCAACACATACCGGTTGCTTCTGAAAGATTCGTAAGTGGATTATATATTTTCACGGGCGCGTAAAGGTCATGCACGTGGGGATAGATATTGAGACCGCTTTAATGTTACGGTGGCCCCAGTAAGAGAAAAGGGAAAATATTGGTTCCCATTGTTTGACTTATGCAACAGGTAGCGGTTGCTTCCGAAGGCATAAGTCGATATTTCATGTTTTCACGGGTGCGTAACCGGCACATATGAGTTGGTAGTCATCGTAACTACATTTCTTGTCTACATGTGAAGAGAAATAATACAAAATATAGTTCCTTTTGTTCGACTCATGCCACAGGAACAGTTGCTACAGAAATAGTTGTCTTTCTAAATTTATCCACTTGTGACAATATTTTCTGGGGCTTTTACACTGTCCATTGATCATCTTGGCATATTCAATGTATCAGTGTGCAGTGTGGAAGCCGGCCTGAACTAGAATGACAAATCGGATCCAGGGTTGTCAACCTGGCAGTATGCTCGAAAACATGTGACCAAGTTCTTCTGTCACCCTGTTTTCCTAAATTCTAGCCCAATGTCGGTAAATTCTGGCGTGTATGGATGGGGAATGCATCTCAATTTGCTAAGGATTACATATCAGCCTTCAATGAAGACCTAAAAGCACTTTAAAACTTCCCTTATTGTTTAGATCGATGGTTTAGCCGCCATTTTGTTTTTATTGGCCGCCATCTTGGATTTTTTCTCCAAGGAATTATGGGAAGGGAGGGGGGATATGGTTATAGGTATATATAGCCAGACTAATTTCCAGTTGCCTCCATAGCACAGTGGGTAAGACCGCTGTGCCAAGAGCCATTTTTGGTCCTGTTGGCCAGAGGTTCGAACCCCAGCTGTGCCATTTTTTTTTTTTTTTTTTTTTCCTTTTAATATATTTTTATCATTTCCTTTAATTATTATCATTTATTCTTATGTAATTGGCCAATTTCAATATACTTTAAAGATGTATAAGATATTTTCATGGGAAAGATTTCGGTATCATGCTATATCTTTGAGCTCTTTGGCTGCGCGCAAGAGCCGCGTATGGCTGTTTCTGCACGGCGAGTAAAACTGCTACATATGAGTGGGTAGTCGTGAGAGCCAAGTTACAGTTCTTGTCCATGTATTTAGAAGAAAGGGTAGTTTTCTTTTTCTTACTTATGCAACAGGAGCCGGTTGCTTCCGAAAGCGTCGGAAGCCGATAATATGTTTTCGCGGGCACGCAAAGGTCATGTACATGCGGTTAGTTATTGGGACCGATTTAATGTTTTGGGGGCCCTAGTAAAAGAAAAAGGGAAAAAAATTTGGTTCCCATTGTTTGACTTATGCAACAGGTACCGGTTGCCTCCGAAAGTGTCGGAAGTCGATTGTATGTTTTCGCGGGCGCGCAAAGGTCATGTACATGCGGTTAGTTATTGGGACCGATTTAATGTTTCGGGGGCCCTAGTAAGAGAAAAAGAGAAAAATTTGGTTCCCATTGTTTGACTTATGCAACACATACCGGTTGCTTCTGAAAGATTGGTAAGTGGATTATATATTTTCGCGGGTGCGTAAAGGTCATGCACGTGGGGATAGATATTGAGACCGCTTTAATGTTACGGTGGCCCCAGTAAGAGAAAAGGGAAAATATTGGTTCCCATTGTTTGACTTATGCAACAGGTAGCGGTTGCTTCCGAAGGCATAAGTCGATATTTCATGTTTTCACGGGTGCGTAACCGGCACATATGAGTTGGTAGTCATCGTAACTACATTTCTTGTCTACATGTGAAGAGAAATAATACAAAATATAGTTCCTTTTGTTCGACTCATGCCACAGGAACAGTTGCTACAGAAATAGTTGTCTTTCTAAATTTATCCACTTGTGACAATATTTTCTGGGGCTTTTACACTGTCCATTGATCATCTTGGCATATTCAATGTATCAGTGTGCAGTGTGGAAGCCGGCCTGAACTAGAATGACAAATCGGATCCAGGGTTGTCAACCTGGCAGTATGCTCGAAAACATGTGACCAAGTTCTTCTGTCACCCTGTTTTCCTAAATTCTAGCCCAATGTCGGTAAATTCTGGCGTGTATGGATGGGGAATGCATCTCAATTTGCTAAGGATTACATATCAGCCTTCAATGAAGACCTAAAAGCACTTTAAAACTTCCCTTATTGTTTAGATCGATGGTTTAGCCGCCATTTTGTTTTTATTGGCCGCCATCTTGGATTTTTTCTCCAAGGAATTATGGGAAGGGAGGGGGGATATGGTTATAGGTATATATAGCCAGACTAATTTCCAGTTGCCTCCATAGCACAGTGGGTAAGACCGCTGTGCCAAGAGCCATTTTTGGTCCTGTTGGCCAGAGGTTCGAACCCCAGCTGTGCCATTTTTTTTTTTTTTTTTTTTCCTTTTAATATATTTTTATCATTTCCTTTAATTATTATCATTTATTCTTATGTAATTGGCCAATTTCAATATACTTTAAAGATGTATAAGATATTTTCATGGGAAAGATTTCGGTATCATGCTATATCTTTGAGCTCTTTGGCTGCGCGCAAGAGCCGCGTATGGCTGTTTCTGCACGGCGAGTAAAACTGCTACATATGAGTGGGTAGTCGTGAGAGCCAAGTTACAGTTCTTGTCCATGTATTTAGAAGAAAGGGTAGTTTTCTTTTTCTTACTTATGCAACAGGAGCCGGTTGCTTCCGAAAGCGTCGGAAGCCGATAATATGTTTTCGCGGGCACGCAAAGGTCATGTACATGCGGTTAGTTATTGGGACCGATTTAATGTTTTGGGGGCCCTAGTAAAAGAAAAAGGGAAAAAAATTTGGTTCCCATTGTTTGACTTATGCAACAGGTACCGGTTGCCTCCGAAAGTGTCGGAAGTCGATTGTATGTTTTCGCGGGCGCGCAAAGGTCATGTACATGCGGTTAGTTATTGGGACCGATTTAATGTTTCGGGGGCCCTAGTAAGAGAAAAAGAGAAAAATTTGGTTCCCATTGTTTGACTTATGCAACACATACCGGTTGCTTCTGAAAGATTCGTAAGTGGATTATATATTTTCGCGGGTGCGTAAAGGTCATGCACGTGGGGATAGATATTGAGACCGCTTTAATGTTACGGTGGCCCCAGTAAGAGAAAAGGGAAAATATTGGTTCCCATTGTTTGACTTATGCAACAGGTAGCGGTTGCTTCCGAAGGCATAAGTCGATATTTCATGTTTTCACGGGTGCGTAACCGGCACATATGAGTTGGTAGTCATCGTAACTACATTTCTTGTCTACATGTGAAGAGAAATAATACAAAATATAGTTCCTTTTGTTCGACTCATGCCACAGGAACAGTTGCTACAGAAATAGTTGTCTTTCTAAATTTATCCACTTGTGACAATATTTTCTGGGGCTTTTACACTGTCCATTGATCATCTTGGCATATTCAATGTATCAGTGTGCAGTGTGGAAGCCGGCCTGAACTAGAATGACAAATCGGATCCAGGGTTGTCAACCTGGCAGTATGCTCGAAAACATGTGACCAAGTTCTTCTGTCACCCTGTTTTCCTAAATTCTAGCCCAATGTCGGTAAATTCTGGCGTGTATGGATGGGGAATGCATCTCAATTTGCTAAGGATTACATATCAGCCTTCAATGAAGACCTAAAAGCACTTTAAAACTTCCCTTATTGTTTAGATCGATGGTTTAGCCGCCATTTTGTTTTTATTGGCCGCCATCTTGGATTTTTTCTCCAAGGAATTATGGGAAGGGAGGGGGGATATGGTTATAGGTATATATAGCCAGACTAATTTCCAGTTGCCTCCATAGCACAGTGGGTAAGACCGCTGTGCCAAGAGCCATTTTTGGTCCTGTTGGCCAGAGGTTCGAACCCCAGCTGTGCCATTTTTTTTTTTTTTTTTTTTCCTTTTAATATATTTTTATCATTTCCTTTAATTATTATCATTTATTCTTATGTAATTGGCCAATTTCAATATACTTTAAAGATGTATAAGATATTTTCATGGGAAAGATTTCGGTATCATGCTATATCTTTGAGCTCTTTGGCTGCGCGCAAGAGCCGCGTATGGCTGTTTCTGCACGGCGAGTAAAACTGCTACATATGAGTGGGTAGTCGTGAGAGCCAAGTTACAGTTCTTGTCCATGTATTTAGAAGAAAGGGTAGTTTTCTTTTTCTTACTTATGCAACAGGAGCCGGTTGCTTCCGAAAGCGTCGGAAGCCGATAATATGTTTTCGCGGGCACGCAAAGGTCATGTACATGCGGTTAGTTATTGGGACCGATTTAATGTTTTGGGGGCCCTAGTAAAAGAAAAAGGGAAAAAAATTTGGTTCCCATTGTTTGACTTATGCAACAGGTACCGGTTGCCTCCGAAAGTGTCGGAAGTCGATTGTATGTTTTCGCGGGCGCGCAAAGGTCATGTACATGCGGTTAGTTATTGGGACCGATTTAATGTTTCGGGGGCCCTAGTAAGAGAAAAAGAGAAAAATTTGGTTCCCATTGTTTGACTTATGCAACACATACCGGTTGCTTCTGAAAGATTCGTAAGTGGATTATATATTTTCGCGGGTGCGTAAAGGTCATGCACGTGGGGATAGATATTGAGACCGCTTTAATGTTACGGTGGCCCCAGTAAGAGAAAAGGGAAAATATTGGTTCCCATTGTTTGACTTATGCAACAGGTAGCGGTTGCTTCCGAAGGCATAAGTCGATATTTCATGTTTTCACGGGTGCGTAACCGGCACATATGAGTTGGTAGTCATCGTAACTACATTTCTTGTCTACATGTGAAGAGAAATAATACAAAATATAGTTCCTTTTGTTCGACTCATGCCACAGGAACAGTTGCTACAGAAATAGTTGTCTTTCTAAATTTATCCACTTGTGACAATATTTTCTGGGGCTTTTACACTGTCCATTGATCATCTTGGCATATTCAATGTATCAGTGTGCAGTGTGGAAGCCGGCCTGAACTAGAATGACAAATCGGATCCAGGGTTGTCAACCTGGCAGTATGCTCGAAAACATGTGACCAAGTTCTTCTGTCACCCTGTTTTCCTAAATTCTAGCCCAATGTCGGTAAATTCTGGCGTGTATGGATGGGGAATGCATCTCAATTTGCTAAGGATTACATATCAGCCTTCAATGAAGACCTAAAAGCACTTTAAAACTTCCCTTATTGTTTAGATCGATGGTTTAGCCGCCATTTTGTTTTTATTGGCCGCCATCTTGGATTTTTTCTCCAAGGAATTATGGGAAGGGAGGGGGGATATGGTTATAGGTATATATAGCCAGACTAATTTCCAGTTGCCTCCATAGCACAGTGGGTAAGACCGCTGTGCCAAGAGCCATTTTTGGTCCTGTTGGCCAGAGGTTCGAACCCCAGCTGTGCCATTTTTTTTTTTTTTTTTTTTCCTTTTAATATATTTTTATCATTTCCTTTAATTATTATCATTTATTCTTATGTAATTGGCCAATTTCAATATACTTTAAAGATGTATAAGATATTTTCATGGGAAAGATTTCGGTATCATGCTATATCTTTGAGCTCTTTGGCTGCGCGCAAGAGCCGCGTATGGCTGTTTCTGCACGGCGAGTAAAACTGCTACATATGAGTGGGAAGTCGGGAGAGCCAAGTTACAGTTCTTGTCCATGTATTTAGAAGAAAGGGTAGTTTTCTTTTTCTTACTTATGCAACAGGAGCCGGTTGCTTCCGAAAGCGTCGGAAGCCGATAATATGTTTTCGCGGGCACGCAAAGGTCATGTACATGCGGTTAGTTATTGGGACCGATTTAATGTTTTGGGGGCCCTAGTAAAAGAAAAAGGGAAAAAAATTTGGTTCCCATTGTTTGACTTATGCAACAGGTACCGGTTGCCTCCGAAAGTGTCGGAAGTCGATTGTATGTTTTCGCGGGCGCGCAAAGGTCATGTACATGCGGTTAGTTATTGGGACCGATTTAATGTTTCGGGGGCCCTAGTAAGAGAAAAAGAGAAAAATTTGGTTCCCATTGTTTGACTTATGCAACACATACCGGTTGCTTCTGAAAGATTCGTAAGTGGATTATATATTTTCGCGGGTGCGTAAAGGTCATGCACGTGGGGATAGATATTGAGACCGCTTTAATGTTACGGTGGCCCCAGTAAGAGAAAAGGGAAAATATTGGTTCCCATTGTTTGACTTATGCAACAGGTAGCGGTTGCTTCCGAAGGCATAAGTCGATATTTCATGTTTTCACGGGTGCGTAACCGGCACATATGAGTTGGTAGTCATCGTAACTACATTTCTTGTCTACATGTGAAGAGAAATAATACAAAATATAGTTCCTTTTGTTCGACTCATGCCACAGGAACAGTTGCTACAGAAATAGTTGTCTTTCTAAATTTATCCACTTGTGACAATATTTTCTGGGGCTTTTACACTGTCCATTGATCATCTTGGCATATTCAATGTATCAGTGTGCAGTGTGGAAGCCGGCCTGAACTAGAATGACAAATCGGATCCAGGGTTGTCAACCTGGCAGTATGCTCGAAAACATGTGACCAAGTTCTTCTGTCACCCTGTTTTCCTAAATTCTAGCCCAATGTCGGTAAATTCTGGCGTGTATGGATGGGGAATGCATCTCAATTTGCTAAGGATTACATATCAGCCTTCAATGAAGACCTAAAAGCACTTTAAAACTTCCCTTATTGTTTAGATCGATGGTTTAGCCGCCATTTTGTTTTTATTGGCCGCCATCTTGGATTTTTTCTCCAAGGAATTATGGGAAGGGAGGGGGGATATGGTTATAGGTATATATAGCCAGACTAATTTCCAGTTGCCTCCATAGCACAGTGGGTAAGACCGCTGTGCCAAGAGCCATTTTTGGTCCTGTTGGCCAGAGGTTCGAACCCCAGCTGTGCCATTTTTTTTTTTTTTTTTTTTTCCTTTTAATATATTTTTATCATTTCCTTTAATTATTATCATTTATTCTTATGTAATTGGCCAATTTCAATATACTTTAAAGATGTATAAGATATTTTCATGGGAAAGATTTCGGTATCATGCTATATCTTTGAGCTCTTTGGCTGCGCGCAAGAGCCGCGTATGGCTGTTTCTGCACGGCGAGTAAAACTGCTACATATGAGTGGGTAGTCGTGAGAGCCAAGTTACAGTTCTTGTCCATGTATTTAGAAGAAAGGGTAGTTTTCTTTTTCTTACTTATGCAACAGGAGCCGGTTGCTTCCGAAAGCGTCGGAAGCCGATAATATGTTTTCGCGGGCACGCAAAGGTCATGTACATGCGGTTAGTTATTGGGACCGATTTAATGTTTTGGGGGCCCTAGTAAAAGAAAAAGGGAAAAAAATTTGGTTCCCATTGTTTGACTTATGCAACAGGTACCGGTTGCCTCCGAAAGTGTTGGAAGTCGATTGTATGTTTTCGCGGGCGCGCAAAGGTCATGTACATGCGGTTAGTTATTGGGACCGATTTAATGTTTCGGGGGCCCTAGTAAGAGAAAAAGAGAAAAATTTGGTTCCCATTGTTTGACTTATGCAACACATACCGGTTGCTTCTGAAAGATTCGTAAGTGGATTATATATTTTCGCGGGTGCGTAAAGGTCATGCACGTGGGGATAGATATTGAGACCGCTTTAATGTTACGGTGGCCCCAGTAAGAGAAAAGGGAAAATATTGGTTCCCATTGTTTGACTTATGCAACAGGTAGCGGTTGCTTCCGAAGGCATAAGTCGATATTTCATGTTTTCACGGGTGCGTAACCGGCACATATGAGTTGGTAGTCATCGTAACTACATTTCTTGTCTACATGTGAAGAGAAATAATACAAAATATAGTTCCTTTTGTTCGACTCATGCCACAGGAACAGTTGCTACAGAAATAGTTGTCTTTCTAAATTTATCCACTTGTGACAATATTTTCTGGGGCTTTTACACTGTCCATTGATCATCTTGGCATATTCAATGTATCAGTGTGCAGTGTGGAAGCCGGCCTGAACTAGAATGACAAATCGGATCCAGGGTTGTCAACCTGGCAGTATGCTCGAAAACATGTGACCAAGTTCTTCTGTCACCCTGTTTTCCTAAATTCTAGCCCAATGTCGGTAAATTCTGGCGTGTATGGATGGGGAATGCATCTCAATTTGCTAAGGATTACATATCAGCCTTCAATGAAGACCTAAAAGCACTTTAAAACTTCCCTTATTGTTTAGATCGATGGTTTAGCCGCCATTTTGTTTTTATTGGCCGCCATTTTGGATTTTTTCTCCAAGGAATTATGGGAAGGGAGGGGGGATATGGTTATAGGTATATATAGCCAGACTAATTTCCAGTTGCCTCCATAGCACAGTGGGTAAGACCGCTGTGCCAAGAGCCATTTTTGGTCCTGTTGGCCAGAGGTTCGAACCCCAGCTGTGCCATTTTTTTTTTTTTTTTTTTTTCCTTTTAATATATTTTTATCATTTCCTTTAATTATTATCATTTATTCTTATGTAATTGGCCAATTTCAATATACTTTAAAGATGTATAAGATATTTTCATGGGAAAGATTTCGGTATCATGCTATATCTTTGAGCTCTTTGGCTGCGCGCAAGAGCCGCGTATGGCTGTTTCTGCACGGCGAGTAAAACTGCTACATATGAGTGGGTAGTCGTGAGAGCCAAGTTACAGTTCTTGTCCATGTATTTAGAAGAAAGGGTAGTTTTCTTTTTCTTACTTATGCAACAGGAGCCGGTTGCTTCCGAAAGCGTCGGAAGCCGATAATATGTTTTCGCGGGCACGCAAAGGTCATGTACATGCGGTTAGTTATTGGGACCGATTTAATGTTTTGGGGGCCCTAGTAAAAGAAAAAGGGAAAAAAATTTGGTTCCCATTGTTTGACTTATGCAACAGGTACCGGTTGCCTCCGAAAGTGTCGGAAGTCGATTGTATGTTTTCGCGGGCGCGCAAAGGTCATGTACATGCGGTTAGTTATTGGGACCGATTTAATGTTTCGGGGGCCCTAGTAAGAGAAAAAGAGAAAAATTTGGTTCCCATTGTTTGACTTATGCAACACATACCGGTTGCTTCTGAAAGATTCGTAAGTGGATTATATATTTTCGCGGGTGCGTAAAGGTCATGCACGTGGGGATAGATATTGAGACCGCTTTAATGTTACGGTGGCCCCAGTAAGAGAAAAGGGAAAATATTGGTTCCCATTGTTTGACTTATGCAACAGGTAGCGGTTGCTTCCGAAGGCATAAGTCGATATTTCATGTTTTCACGGGTGCGTAACCGGCACATATGAGTTGGTAGTCATCGTAACTACATTTCTTGTCTACATGTGAAGAGAAATAATACAAAATATAGTTCCTTTTGTTCGACTCATGCCACAGGAACAGTTGCTACAGAAATAGTTGTCTTTCTAAATTTATCCACTTGTGACAATATTTTCTGGGGCTTTTACACTGTCCATTGATCATCTTGGCATATTCAATGTATCAGTGTGCAGTGTGGAAGCCGGCCTGAACTAGAATGACAAATCGGATCCAGGGTTGTCAACCTGGCAGTATGCTCGAAAACATGTGACCAAGTTCTTCTGTCACCCTGTTTTCCTAAATTCTAGCCCAATGTCGGTAAATTCTGGCGTGTATGGATGGGGAATGCATCTCAATTTGCTAAGGATTACATATCAGCCTTCAATGAAGACCTAAAAGCACTTTAAAACTTCCCTTATTGTTTAGATCGATGGTTTAGCCGCCATTTTGTTTTTATTGGCCGCCATCTTGGATTTTTTCTCCAAGGAATTATGGGAAGGGAGGGGGGATATGGTTATAGGTATATATAGCCAGACTAATTTCCAGTTGCCTCCATAGCACAGTGGGTAAGACCGCTGTGCCAAGAGCCATTTTTGGTCCTGTTGGCCAGAGGTTCGAACCCCAGCTGTGCCATTTTTTTTTTTTTTTTTTTTCCTTTTAATATATTTTTATCATTTCCTTTAATTATTATCATTTATTCTTATGTAATTGGCCAATTTCAATATACTTTAAAGATGTATAAGATATTTTCATGGGAAAGATTTCGGTATCATGCTATATCTTTGAGCTCTTTGGCTGCGCGCAAGAGCCGCGTATGGCTGTTTCTGCACGGCGAGTAAAACTGCTACATATGAGTGGGTAGTCGTGAGAGCCAAGTTACAGTTCTTGTCCATGTATTTAGAAGAAAGGGTAGTTTTCTTTTTCTTACTTATGCAACAGGAGCCGGTTGCTTCCGAAAGCGTCGGAAGCCGATAATATGTTTTCGCGGGCACGCAAAGGTCATGTACATGCGGTTAGTTATTGGGACCGATTTAATGTTTTGGGGGCCCTAGTAAAAGAAAAAGGGAAAAAAATTTGGTTCCCATTGTTTGACTTATGCAACAGGTACCGGTTGCCTCCGAAAGTGTCGGAAGTTGATTGTATGTTTTCGCGGGCGCGCAAAGGTCATGTACATGCGGTTAGTTATTGGGACCGATTTAATGTTTCGGGGGCCCTAGTAAGAGAAAAAGAGAAAAATTTGGTTCCCATTGTTTGACTTATGCAACACATACCGGTTGCTTCTGAAAGATTCGTAAGTGGATTATATATTTTCGCGGGTGCGTAAAGGTCATGCACGTGGGGATAGATATTGAGACCGCTTTAATGTTACGGTGGCCCCAGTAAGAGAAAAGGGAAAATATTGGTTCCCATTGTTTGACTTATGCAACAGGTAGCGGTTGCTTCCGAAGGCATAAGTCGATATTTCATGTTTTCACGGGTGCGTAACCGGCACATATGAGTTGGTAGTCATCGTAACTACATTTCTTGTCTACATGTGAAGAGAAATAATACAAAATATAGTTCCTTTTGTTCGACTCATGCCACAGGAACAGTTGCTACAGAAATAGTTGTCTTTCTAAATTTATCCACTTGTGACAATATTTTCTGGGGCTTTTACACTGTCCATTGATCATCTTGGCATATTCAATGTATCAGTGTGCAGTGTGGAAGCCGGCCTGAACTAGAATGACAAATCGGATCCAGGGTTGTCAACCTGGCAGTATGCTCGAAAACATGTGACCAAGTTCTTCTGTCACCCTGTTTTCCTAAATTCTAGCCCAATGTCGGTAAATTCTGGCGTGTATGGATGGGGAATGCATCTCAATTTGCTAAGGATTACATATCAGCCTTCAATGAAGACCTAAAAGCACTTTAAAACTTCCCTTATTGTTTAGATCGATGGTTTAGCCGCCATTTTGTTTTTATTGGCCGCCATCTTGGATTTTTTCTCCAAGGAATTATGGGAAGGGAGGGGGGATATGGTTATAGGTATATATAGCCAGACTAATTTCCAGTTGCCTCCATAGCACAGTGGGTAAGACCGCTGTGCCAAGAGCCATTTTTGGTCCTGTTGGCCAGAGGTTCGAACCCCAGCTGTGCCATTTTTTTTTTTTTTTTTTTTTCCTTTTAATATATTTTTATCATTTCCTTTAATTATTATCATTTATTCTTATGTAATTGGCCAATTTCAATATACTTTAAAGATGTATAAGATATTTTCATGGGAAAGATTTCGGTATCATGCTATATCTTTGAGCTCTTTGGCTGCGCGCAAGAGCCGCGTATGGCTGTTTCTGCACGGCGAGTAAAACTGCTACATATGAGTGGGTAGTCGTGAGAGCCAAGTTACAGTTCTTGTCCATGTATTTAGAAGAAAGGGTAGTTTTCTTTTTCTTACTTATGCAACAGGAGCCGGTTGCTTCCGAAAGCGTCGGAAGCCGATAATATGTTTTCGCGGGCACGCAAAGGTCATGTACATGCGGTTAGTTATTGGGACCGATTTAATGTTTTGGGGGCCCTAGTAAAAGAAAAAGGGAAAAAAATTTGGTTCCCATTGTTTGACTTATGCAACAGGTACCGGTTGCCTCCGAAAGTGTCGGAAGTTGATTGTATGTTTTCGCGGGCGCGCAAAGGTCATGTACATGCAGTTAGTTATTGGGACCGATTTAATGTTTCGGGGGCCCTAGTAAGAGAAAAAGAGAAAAATTTGGTTCCCATTGTTTGACTTATGCAACACATACCGGTTGCTTCTGAAAGATTCGTAAGTGGATTATATATTTTCGCGGGTGCGTAAAGGTCATGCACGTGGGGATAGATATTGAGACCGCTTTAATGTTACGGTGGCCCCAGTAAGAGAATAGGGAAAATATTGGTTCCCATTGTTTGACTTATGCAACAGGTAGCGGTTGCTTCCGAAGGCATAAGTCGATATTTCATGTTTTCACGGGTGCGTAACCGGCACATATGAGTTGGTAGTCATCGTAACTACATTTCTTGTCTACATGTGAAGAGAAATAATACAAAATATAGTTCCTTTTGTTCGACTCATGCCACAGGAACAGTTGCTACAGAAATAGTTGTCTTTCTAAATTTATCCACTTGTGACAATATTTTCTGGGGCTTTTACACTGTCCATTGATCATCTTGGCATATTCAATGTATCAGTGTGCAGTGTGGAAGCCGGCCTGAACTAGAATGACAAATCGGATCCAGGGTTGTCAACCTGGCAGTATGCTCGAAAACATGTGACCAAGTTCTTCTGTCACCCTGTTTTCCTAAATTCTAGCCCAATGTCGGTAAATTCTGGCGTGTATGGATGGGGAATGCATCTCAATTTGCTAAGGATTACATATCAGCCTTCAATGAAGACCTAAAAGCACTTTAAAACTTCCCTTATTGTTTAGATCGATGGTTTAGCCGCCATTTTGTTTTTATTGGCCGCCATCTTGGATTTTTTCTCCAAGGAATTATGGGAAGGGAGGGGGGATATGGTTATAGGTATATATAGCCAGACTAATTTCCAGTTGCCTCCATAGCACAGTGGGTAAGACCGCTGTGCCAAGAGCCATTTTTGGTCCTGTTGGCCAGAGGTTCGAACCCCAGCTGTGCCATTTTTTTTTTTTTTTTTTTCCTTTTAATATATTTTTATCATTTCCTTTAATTATTATCATTTATTCTTATGTAATTGGCCAATTTCAATATACTTTAAAGATGTATAAGATATTTTCATGGGAAAGATTTCGGTATCATGCTATATCTTTGAGCTCTTTGGCTGCGCGCAAGAGCCGCGTATGGCTGTTTCTGCACGGCGAGTAAAACTGCTACATATGAGTGGGTAGTCGTGAGAGCCAAGTTACAGTTCTTGTCCATGTATTTAGAAGAAAGGGTAGTTTTCTTTTTCTTACTTATGCAACAGGAGCCGGTTGCTTCCGAAAGCGTCGGAAGCCGATAATATATTTTCGCGGGCACGCAAAGGTCATGTACATGCGGTTAGTTATTGGGACCGATTTAATGTTTTGGGGGCCCTAGTAAAAGAAAAAGGGAAAAAAATTTGGTTCCCATTGTTTGACTTATGCAACAGGTACCGGTTGCCTCCGAAAGTGTCGGAAGTCAATTGTATGTTTTCGCGGGCGTGCAAAGGTCATGTACATGCGGTTAGTTATTGGGACCGATTTAATGTTTCGGGGGCCCTAGTAAGAGAAAAAGAGAAAAATTTGGTTCCCATTGTTTGACTTATGCAACACATACCGGTTGCTTCTGAAAGATTCGTAAGTGGATTATATATTTTCGCGGGTGCGTAAAGGTCATGCACGTGGGGATAGATATTGAGACCGCTTTAATGTTACGGTGGCCCCAGTAAGAGAAAAGGGAAAATATTGGTTCCCATTGTTTGACTTATGCAACAGGTAGCGGTTGCTTCCGAAGGCATAAGTCGATATTTCATGTTTTCACGGGTGCGTAACCGGCACATATGAGTTGGTAGTCATCGTAACTACATTTCTTGTCTACATGTGAAGAGAAATAATACAAAATATAGTTCCTTTTGTTCGACTCATGCCACAGGAACAGTTGCTACAGAAATAGTTGTCTTTCTAAATTTATCCACTTGTGACAATATTTTCTGGGGCTTTTACACTGTCCATTGATCATCTTGGCATATTCAATGTATCAGTGTGCAGTGTGGAAGCCGGCCTGAACTAGAATGACAAATCGGATCCAGGGTTGTCAACCTGGCAGTATGCTCGAAAACATGTGACCAAGTTCTTCTGTCACCCTGTTTTCCTAAATTCTAGCCCAATGTCGGTAAATTCTGGCGTGTATGGATGGGGAATGCATCTCAATTTGCTAAGGATTACATATCAGCCTTCAATGAAGACCTAAAAGCACTTTAAAACTTCCCTTATTGTTTAGATCGATGGTTTAGCCGCCATTTTGTTTTTATTGGCCGCCATCTTGGATTTTTTCTCCAAGGAATTATGGGAAGGGAGGGGGGATATGGTTATAGGTATATATAGCCAGACTAATTTCCAGTTGCCTCCATAGCACAGTGGGTAAGACCGCTGTGCCAAGAGCCATTTTTGGTCCTGTTGGCCAGAGGTTCGAACCCCAGCTGTGCCATTTTTTTTTTTTTTTTTTTTCCTTTTAATATATTTTTATCATTTCCTTTAATTATTATCATTTATTCTTATGTAATTGGCCAATTTCAATATACTTTAAAGATGTATAAGATATTTTCATGGGAAAGATTTCGGTATCATGCTATATCTTTGAGCTCTTTGGCTGCGCGCAAGAGCCGCGTATGGCTGTTTCTGCACGGCGAGTAAAACTGCTACATATGAGTGGGTAGTCGTGAGAGCCAAGTTACAGTTCTTGTCCATGTATTTAGAAGAAAGGGTAGTTTTCTTTTTCTTACTTATGCAACAGGAGCCGGTTGCTTCCGAAAGCGTCGGAAGCCGATAATATGTTTTCGCGGGCACGCAAAGGTCATGTACATGCGGTTAGTTATTGGGACCGATTTAATGTTTTGGGGGCCCTAGTAAAAGAAAAAGGGAAAAAAATTTGGTTCCCATTGTTTGACTTATGCAACAGGTACCGGTTGCCTCCGAAAGTGTCGGAAGTCGATTGTATGTTTTCGCGGGCGCGCAAAGGTCATGTACATGCGGTTAGTTATTGGGACCGATTTAATGTTTCGGGGGCCCTAGTAAGAGAAAAAGAGAAAAATTTGGTTCCCATTGTTTGACTTATGCAACACATACCGGTTGCTTCTGAAAGATTCGTAAGTGGATTATATATTTTCGCGGGTGCGTAAAGGTCATGCACGTGGGGATAGATATTGAGACCGCTTTAATGTTACGGTGGCCCCAGTAAGAGAAAAGGGAAAATATTGGTTCCCATTGTTTGACTTATGCAACAGGTAGCGGTTGCTTCCGAAGGCATAAGTCGATATTTCATGTTTTCACGGGTGCGTAACCGGCACATATGAGTTGGTAGTCATCGTAACTACATTTCTTGTCTACATGTGAAGAGAAATAATACAAAATATAGTTCCTTTTGTTCGACTCATGCCACAGGAACAGTTGCTACAGAAATAGTTGTCTTTCTAAATTTATCCACTTGTGACAATATTTTCTGGGGCTTTTACACTGTCCATTGATCATCTTGGCATATTCAATGTATCAGTGTGCAGTGTGGAAGCCGGCCTGAACTAGAATGACAAATCGGATCCAGGGTTGTCAACCTGGCAGTATGCTCGAAAACATGTGACCAAGTTCTTCTGTCACCCTGTTTTCCTAAATTCTAGCCCAATGTCGGTAAATTCTGGCGTGTATGGATGGGGAATGCATCTCAATTTGCTAAGGATTACATATCAGCCTTCAATGAAGACCTAAAAGCACTTTAAAACTTCCCTTATTGTTTAGATCGATGGTTTAGCCGCCATTTTGTTTTTATTGGCCGCCATCTTGGATTTTTTCTCCAAGGAATTATGGGAAGGGAGGGGGGATATGGTTATAGGTATATATAGCCAGACTAATTTCCAGTTGCCTCCATAGCACAGTGGGTAAGACCGCTGTGCCAAGAGCCATTTTTGGTCCTGTTGGCCAGAGGTTCAAACCCCAGCTGTGCCATTTTTTTTTTTTTTTTCCTTTTAATATATTTTTATCATTTCCTTTAATTATTATCATTTATTCTTATGTAATTGGCCAATTTCAATATACTTTAAAGATGTATAAGATATTTTCATGGGAAAGATTTCGGTATCATGCTATATCTTTGAGCTCTTTGGCTGCGCGCAAGAGCCGCGTATGGCTGTTTCTGCACGGCGAGTAAAACTGCTACATATGAGTGGGTAGTCGTGAGAGCCAAGTTACAGTTCTTGTCCATGTATTTAGAAGAAAGGGTAGTTTTCTTTTTCTTACTTATGCAACAGGAGCCGGTTGCTTCCGAAAGCGTCGGAAGCCGATAATATGTTTTCGCGGGCACGCAAAGGTCATGTACATGCGGTTAGTTATTGGGACCGATTTAATGTTTTGGGGGCCCTAGTAAAAGAAAAAGGGAAACAAATTTGGTTCCCATTGTTTGACTTATGCAACAGGTACCGGTTGCCTCCGAAAGTGTCGGAAGTCGATTGTATGTTTTCGCGGGCGCGCAAAGGTCATGTACATGCGGTTAGTTATTGGGACCGATTTAATGTTTCGGGGGCCCTAGTAAGAGAAAAAGAGAAAAATTTGGTTCCCATTGTTTGACTTATGCAACACATACCGGTTGCTTCTGAAAGATTCGTAAGTGGATTATATATTTTCGCGGGTGCGTAAAGGTCATGCACGTGGGGATAGATATTGAGACCGCTTTAATGTTACGGTGGCCCCAGTAAGAGAAAAGGGAAAATATTGGTTCCCATTGTTTGACTTATGCAACAGGTAGCGGTTGCTTCCGAAGGCATAAGTCGATATTTCATGTTTTCACGGGTGCGTAACCGGCACATATGAGTTGGTAGTCATCGTAACTACATTTCTTGTCTACATGTGAAGAGAAATAATACAAAATATAGTTCCTTTTGTTCGACTCATGCCACAGGAACAGTTGCTACAGAAATAGTTGTCTTTCTAAATTTATCCACTTGTGACAATATTTTCTGGGGCTTTTACACTGTCCATTGATCATCTTGGCATATTCAATGTATCAGTGTGCAGTGTGGAAGCCGGCCTGAACTAGAATGACAAATCGGATCCAGGGTTGTCAACCTGGCAGTATGCTCGAAAACAAGTGACCAAGTTCTTCTGTCACCCTGTTTTCCTAAATTCTAGCCCAATGTCGGTAAATTCTGGCGTGTATGGATTGGGAATGCATCTCAATTTGCTAAGGATTACATATCAGCCTTCAATGAAGACCTAAAAGCACTTTAAAACTTCCCTTATTGTTTAGATCGATGGTTTAGCCGCCATTTTGTTTTTATTGGCCGCCATCTTGGATTTTTTCTCCAAGGAATTATGGGAAGGGAGGGGGGATATGGTTATAGGTATATATAGCCAGACTAATTTCCAGTTGCCTCCATAGCACAGTGGGTAAGACCGCTGTGCCAAGAGCCATTTTTGGTCCTGTTGGCCAGAGGTTCGAACCCCAGCTGTGCCATTTTTTTTTTTTTTTTTTTTCCTTTTAATATATTTTTATCATTTCCTTTAATTATTATCATTTATTCTTATGTAATTGGCCAATTTCAATATACTTTAAAGATGTATAAGATATTTTCATGGGAAAGATTTCGGTATCATGCTATATCTTTGAGCTCTTTGGCTGCGCGCAAGAGCCGCGTATGGCTGTTTCTGCACGGCGAGTAAAACTGCTACATATGAGTGGGTAGTCGTGAGAGCCAAGTTACAGTTCTTGTCCATGTATTTAGAAGAAAGGGTAGTTTTCTTTTTCTTACTTATGCAACAGGAGCCGGTTGCTTCCGAAAGCGTCGGAAGCCGATAATATGTTTTCGCGGGCACGCAAAGGTCATGTACATGCGGTTAGTTATTGGGACCGATTTAATGTTTTGGGGGCCCTAGTAAAAGAAAAAGGGAAAAAAATTTGGTTCCCATTGTTTGACTTATGCAACAGGTACCGGTTGCCTCCGAAAGTGTCGGAAGTCGATTGTATGTTTTCGCGGGCGCGCAAAGGTCATGTACATGCGGTTAGTTATTGGGACCGATTTAATGTTTCGGGGGCCCTAGTAAGAGAAAAAGAGAAAAATTTGGTTCCCATTGTTTGACTTATGCAACACATACCGGTTGCTTCTGAAAGATTCGTAAGTGGATTATATATTTTCGCGGGTGCGTAAAGGTCATGCACGTGGGGATAGATATTGAGACCGCTTTAATGTTACGGTGGCCCCAGTAAGAGAAAAGGGAAAATATTGGTTCCCATTGTTTGACTTATGCAACAGGTAGCGGTTGCTTCCGAAGGCATAAGTCGATATTTCATGTTTTCACGGGTGCGTAACCGGCACATATGAGTTGGTAGTCATCGTAACTACATTTCTTGTCTACATGTGAAGAGAAATAATACAAAATATAGTTCCTTTTGTTCGACTCATGCCACAGGAACAGTTGCTACAGAAATAGTTGTCTTTCTAAATTTATCCACTTGTGACAATATTTTCTGGGGCTTTTACACTGTCCATTGATCATCTTGGCATATTCAATGTATCAGTGTGCAGTGTGGAAGCCGGCCTGAACTAGAATGACAAATCGGATCCAGGGTTGTCAACCTGGCAGTATGCTCGAAAACATGTGACCAAGTTCTTCTGTCACCCTGTTTTCCTAAATTCTAGCCCAATGTCGGTAAATTCTGGCGTGTATGGATGGGGAATGCATCTCAATTTGCTAAGGATTACATATCAGCCTTCAATGAAGACCTAAAAGCACTTTAAAACTTCCCTTATTGTTTAGATCGATGGTTTAGCCGCCATTTTGTTTTTATTGGCCGCCATCTTGGATTTTTTCTCCAAGGAATTATGGGAAGGGAGGGGGGATATGGTTATAGGTATATATAGCCAGACTAATTTCCAGTTGCCTCCATAGCACAGTGGGTAAGACCGCTGTGCCAAGAGCCATTTTTGGTCCTGTTGGCCAGAGGTTCGAACCCCAGCTGTGCCATTTTTTTTTTTTTTTTTTTTCCTTTTAATATATTTTTATCATTTCCTTTAATTATTATCATTTATTCTTATGTAATTGGCCAATTTCAATATACTTTAAAGATGTATAAGATATTTTCATGGGAAAGATTTCGGTATCATGCTATATCTTTGAGCTCTTTGGCTGCGCGCAAGAGCCGCGTATGGCTGTTTCTGCACGGCGAGTAAAACTGCTACATATGAGTGGGTAGTCGTGAGAGCCAAGTTACAGTTCTTGTCCATGTATTTAGAAGAAAGGGTAGTTTTCTTTTTCTTACTTATGCAACAGGAGCCGGTTGCTTCCGAAAGCGTCGGAAGCCGATAATATGTTTTCGCGGGCACGCAAAGGTCATGTACATGCGGTTAGTTATTGGGACCGATTTAATGTTTTGGGGGCCCTAGTAAAAGAAAAAGGGAAACAAATTTGGTTCCCATTGTTTGACTTATGCAACAGGTACCGGTTGCCTCCGAAAGTGTCGGAAGTCGATTGTATGTTTTCGCGGGCGCGCAAAGGTCATGTACATGCGGTTAGTTATTGGGACCGATTTAATGTTTCGGGGGCCCTAGTAAGAGAAAAAGAGAAAAATTTGGTTCCCATTGTTTGACTTATGCAACACATACCGGTTGCTTCTGAAAGATTCGTAAGTGGATTATATATTTTCGCGGGTGCGTAAAGGTCATGCACGTGGGGATAGATATTGAGACCGCTTTAATGTTACGGTGGCCCCAGTAAGAGAAAAGGGAAAATATTGGTTCCCATTGTTTGACTTATGCAACAGGTAGCGGTTGCTTCCGAAGGCATAAGTCGATATTTCATGTTTTCACGGGTGCGTAACCGGCACATATGAGTTGGTAGTCATCGTAACTACATTTCTTGTCTACATGTGAAGAGAAATAATACAAAATATAGTTCCTTTTGTTCGACTCATGCCACAGGAACAGTTGCTACAGAAATAGTTGTCTTTCTAAATTTATCCACTTGTGACAATATTTTCTGGGGCTTTTACACTGTCCATTGATCATCTTGGCATATTCAATGTATCAGTGTGCAGTGTGGAAGCCGGCCTGAACTAGAATGACAAATCGGATCCAGGGTTGTCAACCTGGCAGTATGCTCGAAAACATGTGACCAAGTTCTTCTGTCACCCTGTTTTCCTAAATTCTAGCCCAATGTCGGTAAATTCTGGCGTGTATGGATTGGGAATGCATCTCAATTTGCTAAGGATTACATATCAGCCTTCAATGAAGACCTAAAAGCACTTTAAAACTTCCCTTATTGTTTAGATCGATGGTTTAGCCGCCATTTTGTTTTTATTGGCCGCCATCTTGGATTTTTTCTCCAAGGAATTATGGGAAGGGAGGGGGGATATGGTTATAGGTATATATAGCCAGACTAATTTCCAGTTGCCTCCATAGCACAGTGGGTAAGACCGCTGTGCCAAGAGCCATTTTTGGTCCTGTTGGCCAGAGGTTCGAACCCCAGCTGTGCCATTTTTTTTTTTTTTTTTTTTCCTTTTAATATATTTTTATCATTTCCTTTAATTATTATCATTTATTCTTATGTAATTGGCCAATTTCAATATACTTTAAAGATGTATAAGATATTTTCATGGGAAAGATTTCGGTATCATGCTATATCTTTGAGCTCTTTGGCTGCGCGCAAGAGCCGCGTATGGCTGTTTCTGCACGGCGAGTAAAACTGCTACATATGAGTGGGTAGTCGTGAGAGCCAAGTTACAGTTCTTGTCCATGTATTTAGAAGAAAGGGTAGTTTTCTTTTTCTTACTTATGCAACAGGAGCCGGTTGCTTCCGAAAGCGTCGGAAGCCGATAATATGTTTTCGCGGGCACGCAAAGGTCATGTACATGCGGTTAGTTATTGGGACCGATTTAATGTTTTGGGGGCCCTAGTAAAAGAAAAAGGGAAAAAAATTTGGTTCCCATTGTTTGACTTATGCAACAGGTACCGGTTGCCTCCGAAAGTGTCGGAAGTCGATTGTATGTTTTCGCGGGCGCGCAAAGGTCATGTACATGCGGTTAGTTATTGGGACCGATTTAATGTTTCGGGGGCCCTAGTAAGAGAAAAAGAGAAAAATTTGGTTCCCATTGTTTGACTTATGCAACACATACCGGTTGCTTCTGAAAGATTCGTAAGTGGATTATATATTTTCGCGGGTGCGTAAAGGTCATGCACGTGGGGATAGATATTGAGACCGCTTTAATGTTACGGTGGCCCCAGTAAGAGAAAAGGGAAAATATTGGTTCCCATTGTTTGACTTATGCAACAGGTAGCGGTTGCTTCCGAAGGCATAAGTCGATATTTCATGTTTTCACGGGTGCGTAACCGGCACATATGAGTTGGTAGTCATCGTAACTACATTTCTTGTCTACATGTGAAGAGAAATAATACAAAATATAGTTCCTTTTGTTCGACTCATGCCACAGGAACAGTTGCTACAGAAATAGTTGTCTTTCTAAATTTATCCACTTGTGACAATATTTTCTGGGGCTTTTACACTGTCCATTGATCATCTTGGCATATTCAATGTATCAGTGTGCAGTGTGGAAGCCGGCCTGAACTAGAATGACAAATCGGATCCAGGGTTGTCAACCTGGCAGTATGCTCGAAAACATGTGACCAAGTTCTTCTGTCACCCTGTTTTCCTAAATTCTAGCCCAATGTCGGTAAATTCTGGCGTGTATGGATGGGGAATGCATCTCAATTTGCTAAGGATTACATATCAGCCTTCAATGAAGACCTAAAAGCACTTTAAAACTTCCCTTATTGTTTAGATCGATGGTTTAGCCGCCATTTTGTTTTTATTGGCCGCCATCTTGGATTTTTTCTCCAAGGAATTATGGGAAGGGAGGGGGGATATGGTTATAGGTATATATAGCCAGACTAATTTCCAGTTGCCTCCATAGCACAGTGGGTAAGACCGCTGTGCCAAGAGCCATTTTTGGTCCTGTTGGCCAGAGGTTCGAACCCCAGCTGTGCCATTTTTTTTTTTTTTTTTTTTTCCTTTTAATATATTTTTATCATTTCCTTTAATTATTATCATTTATTCTTATGTAATTGGCCAATTTCAATATACTTTAAAGATGTATAAGATATTTTCATGGGAAAGATTTCGGTATCATGCTATATCTTTGAGCTCTTTGGCTGCGCGCAAGAGCCGCGTATGGCTGTTTCTGCACGGCGAGTAAAACTGCTACATATGAGTGGGTAGTCGTGAGAGCCAAGTTACAGTTCTTGTCCATGTATTTAGAAGAAAGGGTAGTTTTCTTTTTCTTACTTATGCAACAGGAGCCGGTTGCTTCCGAAAGCGTCGGAAGCCGCTAATATGTTTTCGCGGGCACGCAAAGGTCATGTACATGCGGTTAGTTATTGGGACCGATTTAATGTTTTGGGGGCCCTAGTAAAAGAAAAAGGGAAAAAAATTTGGTTCCCATTGTTTGACTTATGCAACAGGTACCGGTTGCCTCCGAAAGTGTCGGAAGTCGATTGTATGTTTTCGCGGGCGCGCAAAGGTCATGTACATGCGGTTAGTTATTGGGACCGATTTAATGTTTCGGGGGCCCTAGTAAGAGAAAAAGAGAAAAATTTGGTTCCCATTGTTTGACTTATGCAACACATACCGGTTGCTTCTGAAAGATTCGTAAGTGGATTATATATTTTCGCGGGTGCGTAAAGGTCATGCACGTGGGGATAGATATTGAGACCGCTTTAATGTTACGGTGGCCCCAGTAAGAGAAAAGGGAAAATATTGGTTCCCATTGTTTGACTTATGCAACAGGTAGCGGTTGCTTCCGAAGGCATAAGTCGATATTTCATGTTTTCACGGGTGCGTAACCGGCACATATGAGTTGGTAGTCATCGTAACTACATTTCTTGTCTACATGTGAAGAGAAATAATACAAAATATAGTTCCTTTTGTTCGACTCATGCCACAGGAACAGTTGCTACAGAAATAGTTGTCTTTCTAAATTTATCCACTTGTGACAATATTTTCTGGGGCTTTTACACTGTCCATTGATCATCTTGGCATATTCAATGTATCAGTGTGCAGTGTGGAAGCCGGCCTGAACTAGAATGACAAATCGGATCCAGGGTTGTCAACCTGGCAGTATGCTCGAAAACATGTGACCAAGTTCTTCTGTCACCCTGTTTTCCTAAATTCTAGCCCAATGTCGGTAAATTCTGGCGTGTATGGATGGGGAATGCATCTCAATTTGCTAAGGATTACATATCAGCCTTCAATGAAGACCTAAAAGCACTTTAAAACTTCCCTTATTGTTTAGATCGATGGTTTAGCCGCCATTTTGTTTTTATTGGCCGCCATCTTGGATTTTTTCTCCAAGGAATTATGGGAAGGGAGGGGGGATATGGTTATAGGTATATATAGCCAGACTAATTTCCAGTTGCCTCCATAGCACAGTGGGTAAGACCGCTGTGCCAAGAGCCATTTTTGGTCCTGTTGGCCAGAGGTTCGAACCCCAGCTGTGCCATTTTTTTTTTTTTTTTTTTTTCCTTTTAATATATTTTTATCATTTCCTTTAATTATTATCATTTATTCTTATGTAATTGGCCAATTTCAATATACTTTAAAGATGTATAAGATATTTTCATGGGAAAGATTTCGGTATCATGCTATATCTTTGAGCTCTTTGGCTGCGCGCAAGAGCCGCGTATGGCTGTTTCTGCACGGCGAGTAAAACTGCTACATATGAGTGGGTAGTCGTGAGAGCCAAGTTACAGTTCTTGTCCATGTATTTAGAAGAAAGGGTAGTTTTCTTTTTCTTACTTATGCAACAGGAGCCGGTTGCTTCCGAAAGCGTCGGAAGCCGATAATATGTTTTCGCGGGCACGCAAAGGTCATGTACATGCGGTTAGTTATTGGGACCGATTTAATGTTTTGGGGGCCCTAGTAAAAGAAAAAGGGAAAAAAATTTGGTTCCCATTGTTTGACTTATGCAACAGGTACCGGTTGCCTCCGAAAGTGTCGGAAGTCGATTGTATGTTTTCGCGGGCGCGCAAAGGTCATGTACATGCGGTTAGTTATTGGGACCGATTTAATGTTTCGGGGGCCCTAGTAAGAGAAAAAGAGAAAAATTTGGTTCCCATTGTTTGACTTATGCAACACATACCGGTTGCTTCTGAAAGATTCGTAAGTGGATTATATATTTTCGCGGGTGCGTAAAGGTCATGCACGTGGGGATAGATATTGAGACCGCTTTAATGTTACGGTGGCCCCAGTAAGAGAAAAGGGAAAATATTGGTTCCCATTGTTTGACTTATGCAACAGGTAGCGGTTGCTTCCGAAGTCATAAGTCGATATTTCATGTTTTCACGGGTGCGTAACCGGCACATATGAGTTGGTAGTCATCGTAACTACATTTCTTGTCTACATGTGAAGAGAAATAATACAAAATATAGTTCCTTTTGTTCGACTCATGCCACAGGAACAGTTGCTACAGAAATAGTTGTCTTTCTAAATTTATCCACTTGTGACAATATTTTCTGGGGCTTTTACACTGTCCATTGATCATCTTGGCATATTCAATGTATCAGTGTGCAGTGTGGAAGCCGGCCTGAACTAGAATGACAAATCGGATCCAGGGTTGTCAACCTGGCAGTATGCTCGAAAACATGTGACCAAGTTCTTCTGTCACCCTGTTTTCCTAAATTCTAGCCCAATGTCGGTAAATTCTGGCGTGTATGGATGGGGAATGCATCTCAATTTGCTAAGGATTACATATCAGCCTTCAATGAAGACCTAAAAGCACTTTAAAACTTCCCTTATTGTTTAGATCGATGGTTTAGCCGCCATTTTGTTTTTATTGGCCGCCATCTTGGATTTTTTCTCCAAGGAATTATGGGAAGGGAGGGGGGATATGGTTATAGGTATATATAGCCAGACTAATTTCCAGTTGCCTCCATAGCACAGTGGGTAAGACCGCTGTGCCAAGAGCCATTTTTGGTCCTGTTGGCCAGAGGTTCGAACCCCAGCTGTGCCATTTTTTTTTTTTTTTTTTTTCCTTTTAATATATTTTTATCATTTCCTTTAATTATTATCATTTATTCTTATGTAATTGGCCAATTTCAATATACTTTAAAGATGTATAAGATATTTTCATGGGAAAGATTTCGGTATCATGCTATATCTTTGAGCTCTTTGGCTGCGCGCAAGAGCCGCGTATGGCTGTTTCTGCACGGCGAGTAAAACTGCTACATATGAGTGGGTAGTCGTGAGAGCCAAGTTACAGTTCTTGTCCATGTATTTAGAAGAAAGGGTAGTTTTCTTTTTCTTACTTATGCAACAGGAGCCGGTTGCTTCCGAAAGCGTCGGAAGCCGATAATATGTTTTCGCGGGCACGCAAAGGTCATGTACATGCGGTTAGTTATTGGGACCGATTTAATGTTTTGGGGGCCCTAGTAAAAGAAAAAGGGAAAAAAATTTGGTTCCCATTGTTTGACTTATGCAACAGGTACCGGTTGCCTCCGAAAGTGTCGGAAGTCGATTGTATGTTTTCGCGGGCGCGCAAAGGTCATGTACATGCGGTTAGTTATTGGGACCGATTTAATGTTTCGGGGGCCCTAGTAAGAGAAAAAGAGAAAAATTTGGTTCCCATTGTTTGACTTATGCAACACATACCGGTTGCTTCTGAAAGATTCGTAAGTGGATTATATATTTTCGCGGGTGCGTAAAGGTCATGCACGTGGGGATAGATATTGAGACCGCTTTAATGTTACGGTGGCCCCAGTAAGAGAAAAGGGAAAATATTGGTTCCCATTGTTTGACTTATGCAACAGGTAGCGGTTGCTTCCGAAGGCATAAGTCGATATTTCATGTTTTCACGGGTGCGTAACCGGCACATATGAGTTGGTAGTCATCGTAACTACATTTCTTGTCTACATGTGAAGAGAAATAATACAAAATATAGTTCCTTTTGTTCGACTCATGCCACAGGAACAGTTGCTACAGAAATAGTTGTCTTTCTAAATTTATCCACTTGTGACAATATTTTCTGGGGCTTTTACACTGTCCATTGATCATCTTGGCATATTCAATGTATCAGTGTGCAGTGTGGAAGCCGGCCTGAACTAGAATGACAAATCGGATCCAGGGTTGTCAACCTGGCAGTATGCTCGAAAACATGTGACCAAGTTCTTCTGTCACCCTGTTTTCCTAAATTCTAGCCCAATGTCGGTAAATTCTGGCGTGTATGGATGGGGAATGCATCTCAATTTGCTAAGGATTACATATCAGCCTTCAATGAAGACCTAAAAGCACTTTAAAACTTCCCTTATTGTTTAGATCGATGGTTTAGCCGCCATTTTGTTTTTATTGGCCGCCATCTTGGATTTTTTCTCCAAGGAATTATGGGAAGGGAGGGGGGATATGGTTATAGGTATATATAGCCAGACTAATTTCCAGTTGCCTCCATAGCACAGTGGGTAAGACCGCTGTGCCAAGAGCCATTTTTGGTCCTGTTGGCCAGAGGTTCGAACCCCAGCTGTGCCATTTTTTTTTTTTTTTTTTTTCCTTTTAATATATTTTTATCATTTCCTTTAATTATTATCATTTATTCTTATGTAATTGGCCAATTTCAATATACTTTAAAGATGTATAAGATATTTTCATGGGAAAGATTTCGGTATCATGCTATATCTTTGAGCTCTTTGGCTGCGCGCAAGAGCCGCGTATGGCTGTTTCTGCACGGCGAGTAAAACTGCTACATATGAGTGGGTAGTCGTGAGAGCCAAGTTACAGTTCTTGTCCATGTATTTAGAAGAAAGGATAGTTTTCTTTTTCTTACTTATGCAACAGGAGCCGGTTGCTTCCGAAAGCGTCGGAAGCCGATAATATGTTTTCGCGGGCACGCAAAGGTCATGTACATGCGGTTAGTTATTGGGACCGATTTAATGTTTTGGGGGCCCTAGTAAAAGAAAAAGGGAAAAAAATTTGGTTCCCATTGTTTGACTTATGCAACAGGTACCGGTTGCCTCCGAAAGTGTCGGAAGTCGATTGTATGTTTTCGCGGGCGCGCAAAGGTCATGTACATGCGGTTAGTTATTGGGACCGATTTAATGTTTCGGGGGCCCTAGTAAGAGAAAAAGAGAAAAATTTGGTTCCCATTGTTTGACTTATGCAACACATACCGGTTGCTTCTGAAAGATTCGTAAGTGGATTATATATTTTCGCGGGTGCGTAAAGGTCATGCACGTGGGGATAGATATTGAGACCGCTTTAATGTTACGGTGGCCCCAGTAAGAGAAAAGGGAAAATATTGGTTCCCATTGTTTGACTTATGCAACAGGTAGCGGTTGCTTCCGAAGGCATAAGTCGATATTTCATGTTTTCACGGGTGCGTAACCGGCACATATGAGTTGGTAGTCATCGTAACTACATTTCTTGTCTACATGTGAAGAGAAATAATACAAAATATAGTTCCTTTTGTTCGACTCATGCCACAGGAACAGTTGCTACAGAAATAGTTGTCTTTCTAAATTTATCCACTTGTGACAATATTTTCTGGGGCTTTTACACTGTCCATTGATCATCTTGGCATATTCAATGTATCAGTGTGCAGTGTGGAAGCCGGCCTGAACTAGAATGACAAATCGGATCCAGGGTTGTCAACCTGGCAGTATGCTCGAAAACATGTGACCAAGTTCTTCTGTCACCCTGTTTTCCTAAATTCTAGCCCAATGTCGGTAAATTCTGGCGTGTATGGATGGGGAATGCATCTCAATTTGCTAAGGATTACATATCAGCCTTCAATGAAGACCTAAAAGCACTTTAAAACTTCCCTTATTGTTTAGATCGATGGTTTAGCCGCCATTTTGTTTTTATTGGCCGCCATCTTGGATTTTTTCTCCAAGGAATTATGGGAAGGGAGGGGGGATATGGTTATAGGTATATATAGCCAGACTAATTTCCAGTTGCCTCCATAGCACAGTGGGTAAGACCGCTGTGCCAAGAGCCATTTTTGGTCCTGTTGGCCAGAGGTTCGAACCCCAGCTGTGCCATTTTTTTTTTTTTTTTTTTCCTTTTAATATATTTTTATCATTTCCTTTAATTATTATCATTTATTCTTATGTAATTGGCCAATTTCAATATACTTTAAAGATGTATAAGATATTTTCATGGGAAAGATTTCGGTATCATGCTATATCTTTGAGCTCTTTGGCTGCGCGCAAGAGCCGCGTATGGCTGTTTCTGCACGGCGAGTAAAACTGCTACATATGAGTGGGTAGTCGTGAGAGCCAAGTTACAGTTCTTGTCCATGTATTTAGAAGAAAGGGTAGTTTTCTTTTTCTTACTTATGCAACAGGAGCCGGTTGCTTCCGAAAGCGTCGGAAGCCGATAATATGTTTTCGCGGGCACGCAAAGGTCATGTACATGCGGTTAGTTATTGGGACCGATTTAATGTTTTGGGGGCCCTAGTAAAAGAAAAAGGGAAAAAAATTTGGTTCCCATTGTTTGACTTATGCAACAGGTACCGGTTGCCTCCGAAAGTGTCGGAAGTCGATTGTATGTTTTCGCGGGCGCGCAAAGGTCATGTACATGCGGTTAGTTATTGGGACCGATTTAATGTTTCGGGGGCCCTAGTAAGAGAAAAAGAGAAAAATTTGGTTCCCATTGTTTGACTTATGCAACACATACCGGTTGCTTCTGAAAGATTCGTAAGTGGATTATATATTTTCGCGGGTGCTTAAAGGTCATGCACGTGGGGATAGATATTGAGACCGCTTTAATGTTACGGTGGCCCCAGTAAGAGAAAAGGGAAAATATTGGTTCCCATTGTTTGACTTATGCAACAGGTAGCGGTTGCTTCCGAAGGCATAAGTCGATATTTCATGTTTTCACGGGTGCGTAACCGGCACATATGAGTTGGTAGTCATCGTAACTACATTTCTTGTCTACATGTGAAGAGAAATAATACAAAATATAGTTCCTTTTGTTCGACTCATGCCACAGGAACAGTTGCTACAGAAATAGTTGTCTTTCTAAATTTATCCACTTGTGACAATATTTTCTGGGGCTTTTACACTGTCCATTGATCATCTTGGCATATTCAATGTATCAGTGTGCAGTGTGGAAGCCGGCCTGAACTAGAATGACAAATCGGATCCAGGGTTGTCAACCTGGCAGTATGCTCGAAAACATGTGACCAAGTTCTTCTGTCACCCTGTTTTCCTAAATTCTAGCCCAATGTCGGTAAATTCTGGCGTGTATGGATGGGGAATGCATCTCAATTTGCTAAGGATTACATATCAGCCTTCAATGAAGACCTAAAAGCACTTTAAAACTTCCCTTATTGTTTAGATCGATGGTTTAGCCGCCATTTTGTTTTTATTGGCCGCCATCTTGGATTTTTTCTCCAAGGAATTATGGGAAGGGAGGGGGGATATGGTTATAGGTATATATAGCCAGACTAATTTCCAGTTGCCTCCATAGCACAGTGGGTAAGACCGCTGTGCCAAGAGCCATTTTTGGTCCTGTTGGCCAGAGGTTCGAACCCCAGCTGTGCCATTTTTTTTTTTTTTTTTTCCTTTTAATATATTTTTATCATTTCCTTTAATTATTATCATTTATTCTTATGTAATTGGCCAATTTCAATATACTTTAAAGATGTATAAGATATTTTCATGGGAAAGATTTCGGTATCATGCTATATCTTTGAGCTCTTTGGCTGCGCGCAAGAGCCGCGTATGGCTGTTTCTGCACGGCGAGTAAAACTGCTACATATCAGTGGGTAGTCGTGAGAGCCAAGTTACAGTTCTTGTCCATGTATTTAGAAGAAAGGGTAGTTTTCTTTTTCTTACTTATGCAACAGGAGCCGGTTGCTTCCGAAAGCGTCGGAAGCCGATAATATGTTTTCGCGGGCACGCAAAGGTCATGTACATGCGGTTAGTTATTGGGACCGATTTAATGTTTTGGGGGCCCTAGTAAAAGAAAAAGGGAAAAAAATTTGGTTCCCATTGTTTGACTTATGCAACAGGTACCGGTTGCCTCCGAAAGTGTCGGAAGTCGATTGTATGTTTTCGCGGGCGCGCAAAGGTCATGTACATGCGGTTAGTTATTGGGACCGATTTAATGTTTCGGGGGCCCTAGTAAGAGAAAAAGAGAAAAATTTGGTTCCCATTGTTTGACTTATGCAACACATACCGGTTGCTTCTGAAAGATTCGTAAGTGGATTATATATTTTCGCGGGTGCGTAAAGGTCATGCACGTGGGGATAGATATTGAGACCGCTTTAATGTTACGGTGGCCCCAGTAAGAGAAAAGGGAAAATATTGGTTCCCATTGTTTGACTTATGCAACAGGTAGCGGTTGCTTCCGAAGGCATAAGTCGATATTTCATGTTTTCACGGGTGCGTAACCGGCACATATGAGTTGGTAGTCATCGTAACTACATTTCTTGTCTACATGTGAAGAGAAATAATACAAAATATAGTTCCTTTTGTTCGACTCATGCCACAGGAACAGTTGCTACAGAAATAGTTGTCTTTCTAAATTTATCCACTTGTGACAATATTTTCTGGGGCTTTTACACTGTCCATTGATCATCTTGGCATATTCAATGTATCAGTGTGCAGTGTGGAAGCCGGCCTGAACTAGAATGACAAATCGGATCCAGGGTTGTCAACCTGGCAGTATGCTCGAAAACATGTGACCAAGTTCTTCTGTCACCCTGTTTTCCTAAATTCTAGCCCAATGTCGGTAAATTCTGGCGTGTATGGATGGGGAATGCATCTCAATTTGCTAAGGATTACATATCAGCCTTCAATGAAGACCTAAAAGCACTTTAAAACTTCCCTTATTGTTTAGATCGATGGTTTAGCCGCCATTTTGTTTTTATTGGCCGCCATCTTGGATTTTTTCTCCAAGGAATTATGGGAAGGGAGGGGGGATATGGTTATAGGTATATATAGCCAGACTAATTTCCAGTTGCCTCCATAGCACAGTGGGTAAGACCGCTGTGCCAAGAGCCATTTTTGGTCCTGTTGGCCAGAGGTTCGAACCCCAGCTGTGCCATTTTTTTTTTTTTTTTTTTTTCCTTTTAATATATTTTTATCATTTCCTTTAATTATTATCATTTATTCTTATGTAATTGGCCAATTTCAATATACTTTAAAGATGTATAAGATATTTTCATGGGAAAGATTTCGGTATCATGCTATATCTTTGAGCTCTTTGGCTGCGCGCAAGAGCCGCGTATGGCTGTTTCTGCACGGCGAGTAAAACTGCTACATATGAGTGGGTAGTCGTGAGAGCCAAGTTACAGTTCTTGTCCATGTATTTAGAAGAAAGGGTAGTTTTCTTTTTCTTACTTATGCAACAGGAGCCGGTTGCTTCCGAAAGCGTCGGAAGCTGATAATATGTTTTCGCGGGCACGCAAAGGTCATGTACATGCGGTTAGTTATTGGGACCGATTTAATGTTTTGGGGGCCCTAGTAAAAGAAAAAGGGAAAAAAATTTGGTTCCCATTGTTTGACTTATGCAACAGGTACCGGTTGCCTCCGAAAGTGTCGGAAGTCGATTGTATGTTTTCGAAGGCGCGCAAAGGTCATGTACATGCGGTTAGTTATTGGGACCGATTTAATGTTTCGGGGGCCCTAGTAAGAGAAAAAGAGAAAAATTTGGTTCCCATTGTTTGACTTATGCAACACATACCGGTTGCTTCTGAAAGATTCGTAAGTGGATTATATATTTTCGCGGGTGCGTAAAGGTCATGCACGTGGGGATAGATATTGAGACCGCTTTAATGTTACGGTGGCCCCAGTAAGAGAAAAGGGAAAATATTGGTTCCCATTGTTTGACTTATGCAACAGGTAGCGGTTGCTTCCGAAGGCATAAGTCGATATTTCATGTTTTCACGGGTGCGTAACCGGCACATATGAGTTGGTAGTCATCGTAACTACATTTCTTGTCTACATGTGAAGAGAAATAATACAAAATATAGTTCCTTTTGTTCGACTCATGCCACAGGAACAGTTGCTACAGAAATAGTTGTCTTTCTAAATTTATCCACTTGTGACAATATTTTCTGGGGCTTTTACACTGTCCATTGATCATCTTGGCATATTCAATGTATCAGTGTGCAGTGTGGAAGCCGGCCTGAACTAGAATGACAAATCGGATCCAGGGTTGTCAACCTGGCAGTATGCTCGAAAACATGTGACCAAGTTCTTCTGTCACCCTGTTTTCCTAAATTCTAGCCCAATGTCGGTAAATTCTGGCGTGTATGGATGGGGAATGCATCTCAATTTGCTAAGGATTACATATCAGCCTTCAATGAAGACCTAAAAGCACTTTAAAACTTCCCTTATTGTTTAGATCGATGGTTTAGCCGCCATTTTGTTTTTATTGGCCGCCATCTTGGATTTTTTCTCCAAGGAATTATGGGAAGGGAGGGGGGATATGGTTATAGGTATATATAGCCAGACTAATTTCCAGTTGCCTCCATAGCACAGTGGGTAAGACCGCTGTGCCAAGAGCCATTTTTGGTCCTGTTGGCCAGAGGTTCGAACCCCAGCTGTGCCATTTTTTTTTTTTTTTTTTTTCCTTTTAATATATTTTTATCATTTCCTTTAATTATTATCATTTATTCTTATGTAATTGGCCAATTTCAATATACTTTAAAGATGTATAAGATATTTTCATGGGAAAGATTTCGGTATCATGCTATATCTTTGAGCTCTTTGGCTGCGCGCAAGAGCCGCGTATGGCTGTTTCTGCACGGCGAGTAAAACTGCTACATATGAGTGGGTAGTCGTGAGAGCCAAGTTACAGTTCTTGTCCATGTATTTAGAAGAAAGGGTAGTTTTCTTTTTCTTACTTATGCAACAGGAGCCGGTTGCTTCCGAAAGCGTCGGAAGCCGATAATATGTTTTTGCGGGCACGCAAAGGTCATGTACATGCGGTTAGTTATTGGGACCGATTTAATGTTTTGGGGGCCCTAGTAAAAGAAAAAGGGAAAAAAATTTGGTTCCCATTGTTTGACTTATGCAACAGGTACCGGTTGCCTCCGAAAGTGTCGGAAGTTGATTGTATGTTTTCGCGGGCGCGCAAAGGTCATGTACATGCGGTTAGTTATTGGGACCGATTTAATGTTTCGGGAGCCCTAGTAAGAGAAAAAGAGAAAAATTTGGTTCCCATTGTTTGACTTATGCAACACATACCGGTTGCTTCTGAAAGATTCGTAAGTGGATTATATATTTTCGCGGGTGCGTAAAGGTCATGCACGTGGGGATAGATATTGAGACCGCTTTAATGTTACGGTGGCCCCAGTAAGAGAAAAGGGAAAATATTGGTTCCCATTGTTTGACTTATGCAACAGGTAGCGGTTGCTTCCGAAGGCATAAGTCGATATTTCATGTTTTCACGGGTGCGTAACCGGCACATATGAGTTGGTAGTCATCGTAACTACATTTCTTGTCTACATGTGAAGAGAAATAATACAAAATATAGTTCCTTTTGTTCGACTCATGCCACAGGAACAGTTGCTACAGAAATAGTTGTCTTTCTAAATTTATCCACTTGTGACAATATTTTCTGGGGCTTTTACACTGTCCATTGATCATCTTGGCATATTCAATGTATCAGTGTGCAGTGTGGAAGCCGGCCTGAACTAGAATGACAAATCGGATCCAGGGTTGTCAACCTGGCAGTATGCTCGAAAACATGTGACCAAGTTCTTCTGTCACCCTGTTTTCCTAAATTCTAGCCCAATGTCGGTAAATTCTGGCGTGTATGGATGGGGAATGCATCTCAATTTGCTAAGGATTACATATCAGCCTTCAATGAAGACCTAAAAGCACTTTAAAACTTCCCTTATTGTTTAGATCGATGGTTTAGCCGCCATTTTGTTTTTATTGGCCGCCATCTTGGATTTTTTCTCCAAGGAATTATGGGAAGGGAGGGGGGATATGGTTATAGGTATATATAGCCAGACTAATTTCCAGTTGCCTCCATAGCACAGTGGGTAAGACCGCTGTGCCAAGAGCCATTTTTGGTCCTGTTGGCCAGAGGTTCGAACCCCAGCTGTGCCATTTTTTTTTTTTTTTTTTCTTTTAATATATTTTTATCATTTCCTTTAATTATTATCATTTATTCTTATGTAATTGGCCAATTTCAATATACTTTAAAGATGTATAAGATATTTTCATGGGAAAGATTTCGGTATCATGCTATATCTTTGAGCTCTTTGGCTGCGCGCAAGAGCCGCGTATGGCTGTTTCTGCACGGCGAGTAAAACTGCTACATATGAGTGGGTAGTCGTGAGAGCCAAGTTACAGTTCTTGTCCATGTATTTAGAAGAAAGGGTAGTTTTCTTTTTCTTACTTATGCAACAGGAGCCGGTTGCTTCCGAAAGCGTCGGAAGCCGATAATATGTTTTCGCGGGCACGCAAAGGTCATGTACATGCGGTTAGTTATTGGGACCGATTTAATGTTTTGGGGGCCCTAGTAAAAGAAAAAGGGAAAAAAATTTGGTTCCCATTGTTTGACTTATGCAACAGGTACCGGTTGCCTCCGAAAGTGTCGGAAGTCGATTGTATGTTTTCGCGGGCGCGCAAAGGTCATGTACATGCGGTTAGTTATTGGGACCGATTTAATGTTTCGGGGGCCCTAGTAAGAGAAAAAGAGAAAAATTTGGTTCCCATTGTTTGACTTATGCAACACATACCGGTTGCTTCTGAAAGATTCGTAAGTGGATTATATATTTTCGCGGGTGCGTAAAGGTCATGCACGTGGGGATAGATATTGAGACCGCTTTAATGTTACGGTGGCCCCAGTAAGAGAAAAGGGAAAATATTGGTTCCCATTGTTTGACTTATGCAACAGGTAGCGGTTGCTTCCGAAGGCATAAGTCGATATTTCATGTTTTCACGGGTGCGTAACCGGCACATATGAGTTGGTAGTCATCGTAACTACATTTCTTGTCTACATGTGAAGAGAAATAATACAAAATATAGTTCCTTTTGTTCGACTCATGCCACAGGAACAGTTGCTACAGAAATAGTTGTCTTTCTAAATTTATCCACTTGTGACAATATTTTCTGGGGCTTTTACACTGTCCATTGATCATCTTGGCATATTCAATGTATCAGTGTGCAGTGTGGAAGCCGGCCTGAACTAGAATGACAAATCGGATCCAGGGTTGTCAACCTGGCAGTATGCTCGAAAACATGTGACCAAGTTCTTCTGTCACCCTGTTTTCCTAAATTCTAGCCCAATGTCGGTAAATTCTGGCGTGTATGGATGGGGAATGCATCTCAATTTGCTAAGGATTACATATCAGCCTTCAATGAAGACCTAAAAGCACTTTAAAACTTCCCTTATTGTTTAGATCGATGGTTTAGCCGCCATTTTGTTTTTATTGGCCGCCATCTTGGATTTTTTCTCCAAGGAATTATGGGAAGGGAGGGGGGATATGGTTATAGGTATATATAGCCAGACTAATTTCCAGTTGCCTCCATAGCACAGTGGGTAAGACCGCTGTGCCAAGAGCCATTTTTGGTCCTGTTGGCCAGAGGTTCGAACCCCAGCTGTGCCATTTTTTTTTTTTTTTTTTTCCTTTTAATATATTTTTATCATTTCCTTTAATTATTATCATTTATTCTTATGTAATTGGCCAATTTCAATATACTTTAAAGATGTATAAGATATTTTCATGGGAAAGATTTCGGTATCATGCTATATCTTTGAGCTCTTTGGCTGCGCGCAAGAGCCGCGTATGGCTGTTTCTGCACGGCGAGTAAAACTGCTACATATGAGTGGGTAGTCGTGAGAGCCAAGTTACAGTTCTTGTCCATGTATTTAGAAGAAAGGGTAGTTTTCTTTTTCTTACTTATGCAACAGGAGCCGGTTGCTTCCGAAAGCGTCGGAAGCCGATAATATGTTTTCGCGGGCACGCAAAGGTCATGTACATGCGGTTAGTTATTGGGACCGATTTAATGTTTTGGGGGCCCTAGTAAAAGAAAAAGGGAAAAAAATTTGGTTCCCATTGTTTGACTTATGCAACAGGTACCGGTTGCCTCCGAAAGTGTCGGAAGTCGATTGTATGTTTTCGCGGGCGCGCAAAGGTCATGTACATGCGGTTAGTTATTGGGACCGATTTAATGTTTCGGGGGCCCTAGTAAGAGAAAAAGAGAAAAATTTGGTTCCCATTGTTTGACTTATGCAACACATACCGGTTGCTTCTGAAAGATTCGTAAGTGGATTATATATTTTCGCGGGTGCGTAAAGGTCATGCACGTGGGGATAGATATTGAGACCGCTTTAATGTTACGGTGGCCCCAGTAAGAGAAAAGGGAAAATATTGGTTCCCATTGTTTGACTTATGCAACAGGTAGCGGTTGCTTCCGAAGGCATAAGTCGATATTTCATGTTTTCACGGGTGCGTAACCGGCACATATGAGTTGGTAGTCATCGTAACTACATTTCTTGTCTACATGTGAAGAGAAATAATACAAAATATAGTTCCTTTTGTTCGACTCATGCCACAGGAACAGTTGCTACAGAAATAGTTGTCTTTCTAAATTTATCCACTTGTGACAATATTTTCTGGGGCTTTTACACTGTCCATTGATCATCTTGGCATATTCAATGTATCAGTGTGCAGTGTGGAAGCCGGCCTGAACTAGAATGACAAATCGGATCCAGGGTTGTCAACCTGGCAGTATGCTCGAAAACATGTGACCAAGTTCTTCTGTCACCCTGTTTTCCTAAATTCTAGCCCAATGTCGGTAAATTCTGGCGTGTATGGATGGGGAATGCATCTCAATTTGCTAAGGATTACATATCAGCCTTCAATGAAGACCTAAAAGCACTTTAAAACTTCCCTTATTGTTTAGATCGATGGTTTAGCCGCCATTTTGTTTTTATTGGCCGCCATCTTGGATTTTTTCTCCAAGGAATTATGGGAAGGGAGGGGGGATATGGTTATAGGTATATATAGCCAGACTAATTTCCAGTTGCCTCCATAGCACAGTGGGTAAGACCGCTGTGCCAAGAGCCATTTTTGGTCCTGTTGGCCAGAGGTTCGAACCCCAGCTGTGCCATTTTTTTTTTTTTTTTTTTTTTCCTTTTAATATATTTTTATCATTTCCTTTAATTATTATCATTTATTCTTATGTAATTGGCCAATTTCAATATACTTTAAAGATGTATAAGATATTTTCATGGGAAAGATTTCGGTATCATGCTATATCTTTGAGCTCTTTGGCTGCGCGCAAGAGCCGCGTATGGCTGTTTCTGCACGGCGAGTAAAACTGCTACATATGAGTGGGTAGTCGTGAGAGCCAAGTTACAGTTCTTGTCCATGTATTTAGAAGAAAGGGTAGTTTTCTTTTTCTTACTTATGCAACAGGAGCCGGTTGCTTCCGAAAGCGTCGGAAGCCGATAATATGTTTTCGCGGGCACGCAAAGGTCATGTACATGCGGTTAGTTATTGGGACCGATTTAATGTTTTGGGGGCCCTAGTAAAAGAAAAAGGGAAAAAAATTTGGTTCCCATTGTTTGACTTATGCAACAGGTACCGGTTGCCTCCGAAAGTGTCGGAAGTCGATTGTATGTTTTCGCGGGCGCGCAAAGGTCATGTACATGCGGTTAGTTATTGGGACCGATTTAATGTTTCGGGGGCCCTAGTAAGAGAAAAAGAGAAAAATTTGGTTCCCATTGTTTGACTTATGCAACACATACCGGTTGCTTCTGAAAGATTCGTAAGTGGATTATATATTTTCGCGGGTGCGTAAAGGTCATGCACGTGGGGATAGATATTGAGACCGCTTTAATGTTACGGTGGCCCCAGTAAGAGAAAAGGGAAAATATTGGTTCCCATTGTTTGACTTATGCAACAGGTAGCGGTTGCTTCCGAAGGCATAAGTCGATATTTCATGTTTTCACGGGTGCGTAACCGGCACATATGAGTTGGTAGTCATCGTAACTACATTTCTTGTCTACATGTGAAGAGAAATAATACAAAATATAGTTCCTTTTGTTCGACTCATGCCACAGGAACAGTTGCTACAGAAATAGTTGTCTTTCTAAATTTATCCACTTGTGACAATATTTTCTGGGGCTTTTACACTGTCCATTGATCATCTTGGCATATTCAATGTATCAGTGTGCAGTGTGGAAGCCGGCCTGAACTAGAATGACAAATCGGATCCAGGGTTGTCAACCTGGCAGTATGCTCGAAAACATGTGACCAAGTTCTTCTGTCACCCTGTTTTCCTAAATTCTAGCCCAATGTCGGTAAATTCTGGCGTGTATGGATGGGGAATGCATCTCAATTTGCTAAGGATTACATATCAGCCTTCAATGAAGACCTAAAAGCACTTTAAAACTTCCCTTATTGTTTAGATCGATGGTTTAGCCGCCATTTTGTTTTTATTGGCCGCCATCTTGGATTTTTTCTCCAAGGAATTATGGGAAGGGAGGGGGGATATGGTTATAGGTATATATAGCCAGACTAATTTCCAGTTGCCTCCATAGCACAGTGGGTAAGACCGCTGTGCCAAGAGCCATTTTTGGTCCTGTTGGCCAGAGGTTCGAACCCCAGCTGTGCCATTTTTTTTTTTTTTTTTTTTTTTCCTTTTAATATATTTTTATCATTTCCTTTAATTATTATCATTTATTCTTATGTAATTGGCCAATTTCAATATACTTTAAAGATGTATAAGATATTTTCATGGGAAAGATTTCGGTATCATGCTATATCTTTGAGCTCTTTGGCTGCGCGCAAGAGCCGCGTATGGCTGTTTCTGCACGGCGAGTAAAACTGCTACATATGAGTGGGTAGTCGTGAGAGCCAAGTTACAGTTCTTGTCCATGTATTTAGAAGAAAGGGTAGTTTTCTTTTTCTTACTTATGCAACAGGAGCCGGTTGCTTCCGAAAGCGTCGGAAGCCGATAATATGTTTTCGCGGGCACGCAAAGGTCATGTACATGCGGTTAGTTATTGGGACCGATTTAATGTTTTGGGGGCCCTAGTAAAAGAAAAAGGGAAAAAAATTTGGTTCCCATTGTTTGACTTATGCAACAGGTACCGGTTGCCTCCGAAAGTGTCGGAAGTCGATTGTATGTTTTCGCGGGCGCGCAAAGGTCATGTACATGCGGTTAGTTATTGGGACCGATTTAATGTTTCGGGGCCCCTAGTAAGAGAAAAAGAGAAAAATTTGGTTCCCATTGTTTGACTTATGCAACACATACCGGTTGCTTCTGAAAGATTCGTAAGTGGATTATATATTTTCGCGGGTGCGTAAAGGTCATGCACGTGGGGATAGATATTGAGACCGCTTTAATGTTACGGTGGCCCCAGTAAGAGAAAAGGGAAAATATTGGTTCCCATTGTTTGACTTATGCAACAGGTAGCGGTTGCTTCCGAAGGCATAAGTCGATATTTCATGTTTTCACGGGTGCGTAACCGGCACATATGAGTTGGTAGTCATCGTAACTACATTTCTTGTCTACATGTGAAGAGAAATAATACAAAATATAGTTCCTTTTGTTCGACTCATGCCACAGGAACAGTTGCTACAGAAATAGTTGTCTTTCTAAATTTATCCACTTGTGACAATATTTTCTGGGGCTTTTACACTGTCCATTGATCATCTTGGCATATTCAATGTATCAGTGTGCAGTGTGGAAGCCGGCCTGAACTAGAATGACAAATCGGATCCAGGGTTGTCAACCTGGCAGTATGCTCGAAAACATGTGACCAAGTTCTTCTGTCACCCTGTTTTCCTAAATTCTAGCCCAATGTCGGTAAATTCTGGCGTGTATGGATGGGGAATGCATCTCAATTTGCTAAGGATTACATATCAGCCTTCAATGAAGACCTAAAAGCACTTTAAAACTTCCCTTATTGTTTAGATCGATGGTTTAGCCGCCATTTTGTTTTTATTGGCCGCCATCTTGGATTTTTTCTCCAAGGAATTATGGGAAGGGAGGGGGGATATGGTTATAGGTATATATAGCCAGACTAATTTCCAGTTGCCTCCATAGCACAGTGGGTAAGACCGCTGTGCCAAGAGCCATTTTTGGTCCTGTTGGCCAGAGGTTCGAACCCCAGCTGTGCCATTTTTTTTTTTTTTTTTTTTTTTCCTTTTAATATATTTTTATCATTTCCTTTAATTATTATCATTTATTCTTATGTAATTGGCCAATTTCAATATACTTTAAAGATGTATAAGATATTTTCATGGGAAAGATTTCGGTATCATGCTATATCTTTGAGCTCTTTGGCTGCGCGCAAGAGCCGCGTATGGCTGTTTCTGCACGGCGAGTAAAACTGCTACATATGAGTGGGTAGTCGTGAGAGCCAAGTTACAGTTCTTGTCCATGTATTTAGAAGAAAGGGTAGTTTTCTTTTTCTTACTTATGCAACAGGAGCCGGTTGCTTCCGAAAGCGTCGGAAGCCGATAATATGTTTTCGCGGGCACGCAAAGGTCATGTACATGCGGTTAGTTATTGGGACCGATTTAATGTTTTGGGGGCCCTAGTAAAAGAAAAAGGGAAAAAAATTTGGTTCCCATTGTTTGACTTATGCAACAGGTACCGGTTGCCTCCGAAAGTGTCGGAAGTCGATTGTATGTTTTCGCGGGCGCGCAAAGGTCATGTACATGCGGTTAGTTATTGGGACCGATTTAATGTTTCGGGGGCCCTAGTAAGAGAAAAAGAGAAAAATTTGGTTCCCATTGTTTGACTTATGCAACACATACCGGTTGCTTCTGAAAGATTCGTAAGTGGATTATATATTTTCGCGGGTGCGTAAAGGTCATGCACGTGGGGATAGATATTGAGACCGCTTTAATGTTACGGTGGCCCCAGTAAGAGAAAAGGGAAAATATTGGTTCCCATTGTTTGACTTATGCAACAGGTAGCGGTTGCTTCCGAAGGCATAAGTCGATATTTCATGTTTTCACGGGTGCGTAACCGGCACATATGAGTTGGTAGTCATCGTAACTACATTTCTTGTCTACATGTGAAGAGAAATAATACAAAATATAGTTCCTTTTGTTCGACTCATGCCACAGGAACAGTTGCTACAGAAATAGTTGTCTTTCTAAATTTATCCACTTGTGACAATATTTTCTGGGGCTTTTACACTGTCCATTGATCATCTTGGCATATTCAATGTATCAGTGTGCAGTGTGGAAGCCGGCCTGAACTAGAATGACAAATCGGATCCAGGGTTGTCAACCTGGCAGTATGCTCGAAAACATGTGACCAAGTTCTTCTGTCACCCTGTTTTCCTAAATTCTAGCCCAATGTCGGTAAATTCTGGCGTGTATGGATGGGGAATGCATCTCAATTTGCTAAGGATTACATATCAGCCTTCAATGAAGACCTAAAAGCACTTTAAAACTTCCCTTATTGTTTAGATCGATGGTTTAGCCGCCATTTTGTTTTTATTGGCCGCCATCTTGGATTTTTTCTCCAAGGAATTATGGGAAGGGAGGGGGGATATGGTTATAGGTATATATAGCCAGACTAATTTCCAGTTGCCTCCATAGCACAGTGGGTAAGACCGCTGTGCCAAGAGCCATTTTTGGTCCTGTTGGCCAGAGGTTCGAACCCCAGCTGTGCCATTTTTTTTTTTTTTTTTTTTCCTTTTAATATATTTTTATCATTTCCTTTAATTATTATCATTTATTCTTATGTAATTGGCCAATTTCAATATACTTTAAAGATGTATAAGATATTTTCATGGGAAAGATTTCGGTATCATGCTATATCTTTGAGCTCTTTGGCTGCGCGCAAGAGCCGCGTATGGCTGTTTCTGCACGGCGAGTAAAACTGCTACATATGAGTGGGTAGTCGTGAGAGCCAAGTTACAGTTCTTGTCCATGTATTTAGAAGAAAGGGTAGTTTTCTTTTTCTTACTTATGCAACAGGAGCCGGTTGCTTCCGAAAGCGTCGGAAGCCGATAATATGTTTTCGCGGGCACGCAAAGGTCATGTACATGCGGTTAGTTATTGGGACCGATTTAATGTTTTGGGGGCCCTAGTAAAAGAAAAAGGGAAAAAAATTTGGTTCCCATTGTTTGACTTATGCAACAGGTACCGGTTGCCTCCGAAAGTGTCGGAAGTCGATTGTATGTTTTCGCGGGCGCGCAAAGGTCATGTACATGCGGTTAGTTATTGGGACCGATTTAATGTTTCGGGGGCCCTAGTAAGAGAAAAAGAGAAAAATTTGGTTCCCATTGTTTGACTTATGCAACACATACCGGTTGCTTCTGAAAGATTCGTAAGTGGATTATATATTTTCGCGGGCGCGTAAAGGTCATGCACGTGGGGATAGATATTGAGACCACTTTAATGTTACGGTGGCCCCAGTAAGAGAAAAGGGAAAATATTGGTTCCCATTGTTTGACTTATGCAACAGGTAGCGGTTGCTTCCGAAGGCATAAGTCGATATTTCATGTTTTCACGGGTGCATAACCGGCACATATGAGTTGGTAGTCATCGTAACTACATTTCTTGTCTACATGTGAAGAGAAATAATACAAAATATAGTTCCTTTTGTTCGACTCATGCCACAGGAACAGTTGCTACAGAAATAGTTGTCTTTCTAAATTTATCCACTTGTGACAATATTTTCTGGGGCTTTTACACTGTCCATTGATCATCTTGGCATATTCAATGTATCAGTGTGCAGTGTGGAAGCCGGCCTGAACTAGAATGACAAATCGGATCCAGGGTTGTCAACCTGGCAGTATGCTCGAAAACATGTGACCAAGTTCTTCTGTCACCCTGTTTTCCTAAATTCTAGCCCAATGTCGGTAAATTCTGGCGTGTATGGATGGGGAATGCATCTCAATTTGCTAAGGATTACATATCAGCCTTCAATGAAGACCTAAAAGCACTTTAAAACTTCCCTTATTGTTTAGATCGATGGTTTAGCCGCCATTTTGTTTTTATTGGCCGCCATCTTGGATTTTTTCTCCAAGGAATTATGGGAAGGGAGGGGGGATATGGTTATAGGTATATATAGCCAGACTAATTTCCAGTTGCCTCCATAGCACAGTGGGTAAGACCGCTGTGCCAAGAGCCATTTTTGGTCCTGTTGGCCAGAGGTTCGAACCCCAGCTGTGCCATTTTTTTTTTTTTTTTTTTTTCCTTTTAATATATTTTTATCATTTCCTTTAATTATTATCATTTATTCTTATGTAATTGGCCAATTTCAATATACTTTAAAGATGTATAAGATATTTTCATGGGAAAGATTTCGGTATCATGCTATATCTTTGAGCTCTTTGGCTGCGCGCAAGAGCCGCGTATGGCTGTTTCTGCACGGCGAGTAAAACTGCTACATATGAGTGGGTAGTCGTGAGAGCCAAGTTACAGTTCTTGTCCATGTATTTAGAAGAAAGGGTAGTTTTCTTTTTCTTACTTATGCAACAGGAGCCGGTTGCTTCCGAAAGCGTCAGAAGCCGATAATATGTTTTCGCGGGCACGCAAAGGTCATGTACATGCGGTTAGTTATTGGGACCGATTTAATGTTTTGGGGGCCCCAGTAAAAGAAAAAGGGAAAAAAATTTGGTTCCCATTGTTTGACTTATGCAACAGGTACCGGTTGCCTCCGAAAGTGTCGGAAGTCGATTGTATGTTTTCGCGGGCGCGCAAAGGTCATGTACATGCGGTTAGTTATTGGGACCGATTTAATGTTTCAGGGGCCCTAGTAAGAGAAAAAGAGAAAAATTTGGTTCCCATTGTTTGACTTATGCAACACATACCGGTTGCTTCTGAAAGATTCGTAAGTGGATTATATATTTTCGCGGGTGCGTAAAGGTCATGCACGTGGGGATAGATATTGAGACCGCTTTAATGTTACGGTGGCCCCAGTAAGAGAAAAGGGAAAATATTGGTTCCCGAAGACATAAGTCGATATTTCATGTTTTCACGGGTGCGTAACCGGCACATATGAGTTGGTAGTCATCGTAACTACATTTCTTGTCTACATGTGAAGAGAAATAATACAAAATATAGTTCCTTTTGTTCGACTCATGCCACAGGAACAGTTGCTACAGAAATAGTTGTCTTTCTAAATTTATCCACTTGTGACAATATTTTCTGGGGCTTTTACACTGTCCATTGATCATCTTGGCATATTCAATGTATCAGTGTGCAGTGTGGAAGCCGGCCTGAACTAGAATGACAAATCGGATCCAGGGTTGTCAACCTGCCAGTATGCTCGAAAACATGTGACCAAGTTCTTCTGTCACCCTGTTTTCCTAAATTCTAGCCCAATGTCGGTAAATTCTGGCGTGTATGGATGGGGAATGCATCTCAATTTGCTAAGGATTACATATCAGCCTTCAATGAAGACCTAAAAGCACTTTAAAACTTCCCTTATTGTTTAGATCGATGGTTTAGCCGCCATTTTGTTTTTATTGGCCGCCATCTTGGATTTTTTCTCCAAGGAATTATGGGAAGGGAGGGGGGATATGGTTATAGGTATATATAGCCAGACTAATTTCCAGTTGCCTCCATAGCACAGTGGGTAAGACCGCTGTGCCAAGAGCCATTTTTGGTCCTGTTGGCCAGAGGTTCGAACCCCAGCTGTGCCATTTTTTTTTTTTTTTTTTCCTTTTAATATATTTTTATCATTTCCTTTAATTATTATCATTTATTCTTATATAATTGGCCAATTTCAATATACTTTAAAGATGTATAAGATATTTTCATGGGAAAGATTTCGGTATCATGCTATATCTTTGAGCTCTTTGGCTGCGCGCAAGAGCCGCGTATGGCTGTTTCTGCACGGCGAGTAAAACTGCTACATATGAGTGGGTAGTCGTGAGAGCCAAGTTACAGTTCTTGTCCATGTATTTAGAAGAAAGGGTAGTTTTCTTTTTCTTACTTATGCAACAGGAGCCGGTTGCTTCCGAAAGCGTCAGAAGCCGATAATATGTTTTCGCGGGCACGCAAAGGTCATGTACATGCGGTTAGTTATTGGGACCGATTTAATGTTTTGGGGGCCCTAGTAAAAGAAAAAGGGAAAAAAATTTGGTTCCCATTGTTTGACTTATGCAACAGGTACCGGTTGCCTCCGAAAGTGTCGAAAGTCGATTGTATGTTTTCGCGGGCGCGCAAAGGTCATGTACATGCGGTTAGTTATTGGGACCGATTTAATGTTTCGGGGGCCCTAGTAAGAGAAAAAGAGAAAAATTTGGTTCCCATTGTTTGACTTATGCAACACATACCGGTTGCTTCTGAAAGATTCGTAAGTGGATTATATATTTTCGCGGGTGCGTAAAGGTCATGCACGTGGGGATAGATATTGAGACCGCTTTAATGTTACGGTGGCCCCAGTAAGAGAAAAGGGAAAATATTGGTTCCCATTGTTTGACTTATGCAACAGGTAGCGGTTGCTTCCGAAGGCATAAGTCGATATTTCATGTTTTCACGGGTGCGTAACCGGCACATATGAGTTGGTAGTCATCGTAACTACATTTCTTGTCTACATGTGAAGAGAAATAATACAAAATATAGTTCCTTTTGTTCGACTAATGCCACAGGAACAGTTGCTACAGAAATAGTTGTCTTTCTAAATTTATCCACTTGTGACAATATTTTCTGGGGCTTTTACACTGTCCATTGATCATCTTGGCATATTCAATGTATCAGTGTGCAGTGTGGAAGCCGGCCTGAACTAGAATGACAAATCGGATCCAGGGTTGTCAACCTGGCAGTATGCTCGAAAACATGTGACCAAGTTCTTCTGTCACCCTGTTTTCCTAAATTCTTGCCCAATGTCGGTAAATTCTGGCGTGTATGGATGGGGAATGCATCTCAATTTGCTAAGGATTACATATCAGCCTTCAATGAAGACCTAAAAGCACTTTAAAACTTCCCTTATTGTTTAGATCGATGGTTTAGCCGCCATTTTGTTTTTATTGGCCGCCATCTTGGATTTTTTCTCCAAGGAATTATGGGAAGGGAGGGGGGATATGGTTATAGGTATATATAGCCAGACTAATTTCCAGTTGCCTCCATAGCACAGTGGGTAAGACCGCTGTGCCAAGAGCCATTTTTGGTCCTGTTGGCCAGAGGTTCGAACCCCAGCTGTGCCATTTTTTTTTTTTTTTTTTTTTTTCCTTTTAATATATTTTTATCATTTCCTTTAATTATTATCATTTATTCTTATGTAATTGGCCAATTTCAATATACTTTAAAGATGTATAAGATATTTTCATGGGAAAGATTTCGGTATCATGCTATATCTTTGAGCTCTTTGGCTGCGCGCAAGAGCCGCGTATGGCTGTTTCTGCACGGCGAGTAAAACTGCTACATATGAATGGGTAGTCGTGAGAGCCAAGTTACAGTTCTTGTCCATGTATTTAGAAGAAAGGGTAGTTTTCTTTTTCTTACTTATGCAACAGGAGCCGGTTGCTTCCGAAAGCGTCGGAAGCCGATAATATGTTTTCGCGGGCACGCAAAGGTCATGTACATGCGGTTAGTTATTGGGACCGATTTAATGTTTTGGGGGCCCTAGTAAAAGAAAAAGGGAAAAAAATTTGGTTCCCATTGTTTGACTTATGCAACAGGTACCGGTTGCCTCCGAAAGTGTCGGAAGTCGATTGTATGTTTTCGCGGGCGCGCAAAGGTCATGTACATGCGGTTAGTTATTGGGACCGATTTAATGTTTCGGGGCCCCTAGTAAGAGAAAAAGAGAAAAATTTGGTTCCCATTGTTTGACTTATGCAACACATACCGGTTGCTTCTGAAAGATTCGTAAGTGGATTATATATTTTCGCGGGCGCGTAAAGGTCATGCACGTGGGGATAGATATTGAGACCGCTTTAATGTTACGGTGGCCCCAGTAAGAGAAAAGGGAAAATATTGGTTCCCATTGTTTGACTTATGCAACAGGTAGCGGTTGCTTCCGAAGGCATAAGTCGATATTTCATGTTTTCACGGGTGCGTAACCGGCACATATGAGTTGGTAGTCATCGTAACTACATTTCTTGTCTACATGTGAAGAGAAATAATACAAAATATAGTTCCTTTTGTTCGACTCATGCCACAGGAACAGTTGCTACAGAAATAGTTGTCTTTCTAAATTTATCCACTTGTGACAATATTTTCTGGGGCTTTTACACTGTCCATTGATCATCTTGGCATATTCAATGTATCAGTGTGCAGTGTGGAAGCCGGCCTGAACTAGAATGACAAATCGGATCCAGGGTTGTCAACCTGGCAGTATGCTCGAAAACATGTGACCAAGTTCTTCTGTCACCCTGTTTTCCTAAATTCTAGCCCAATGTCGGTAAATTCTGGCGTGTATGGATGGGGAATGCATCTCAATTTGCTAAGGATTACATATCAGCCTTCAATGAAGACCTAAAAGCACTTTAAAACTTCCCTTATTGTTTAGATCGATGGTTTAGCCGCCATTTTGTTTTTATTGGCCGCCATCTTGGATTTTTTCTCCAAGGAATTATGGGAAGGGAGGGGGGATATGGTTATAGGTATATATAGCCAGACTAATTTCCAGTTGCCTCCATAGCACAGTGGGTAAGACCGCTGTGCCAAGAGCCATTTTTGGTCCTGTTGGCCAGAGGTTCGAACCCCAGCTGTGCCATTTTTTTTTTTTTTTTTTTTTTCCTTTTAATATATTTTTATCATTTCCTTTAATTATTATCATTTATTCTTATGTAATTGGCCAATTTCAATATACTTTAAAGATGTATAAGATATTTTCATGGGAAAGATTTCGGTATCATGCTATATCTTTGAGCTCTTTGGCTGCGCGCAAGAGCCGCGTATGGCTGTTTCTGCACGGCGAGTAAAACTGCTACATATGAGTGGGTAGTCGTGAGAGCCAAGTTACAGTTCTTGTCCATGTATTTAGAAGAAAGGGTAGTTTTCTTTTTCTTACTTATGCAACAGGAGCCGGTTGCTTCCGAAAGCGTCGGAAGCCGATAATATGTTTTCGCGGGCACGCAAAGGTCATGTACATGCGGTTAGTTATTGGGACCGATTTAATGTTTTGGGGGCCCTAGTAAAAGAAAAAGGGAAAAAAATTTGGTTCCCATTGTTTGACTTATGCAACAGGTACCGGTTGCCTCCGAAAGTGTCGGAAGTCGATTGTATGTTTTCGCGGGCGCGCAAAGGTCATGTACATGCGGTTAGTTATTGGGACCGATTTAATGTTTCGGGGGCCCTAGTAAGAGAAAAAGAGAAAAATTTGGTTCCCATTGTTTGACTTATGCAACACATACCGGTTGCTTCTGAAAGATTCGTAAGTGGATTATATATTTTCGCGGGCGCGTAAAGGTCATGCACGTGGGGATAGATATTGAGACCGCTTTAATGTTACGGTGGCCCCAGTAAGAGAAAAGGGAAAATATTGGTTCCCATTGTTTGACTTATGCAACAGGTAGCGGTTGCTTCCGAAGGCATAAGTCGATATTTCATGTTTTCACGGGTGCGTAACCGGCACATATGAGTTGGTAGTCATCGTAACTACATTTCTTGTCTACATGTGAAGAGAAATAATACAAAATATAGTTCCTTTTGTTCGACTCATGCCACAGGAACAGTTGCTACAGAAATAGTTGTCTTTCTAAATTTATCCACTTGTGACAATATTTTCTGGGGCTTTTACACTGTCCATTGATCATCTTGGCATATTCAATGTATCAGTGTGCAGTGTGGAAGCCGGCCTGAACTAGAATGACAAATCGGATCCAGGGTTGTCAACCTGGCAGTATGCTCGAAAACATGTGACCAAGTTCTTCTGTCACCCTGTTTTCCTAAATTCTAGCCCAATGTCGGTAAATTCTGGCGTGTATGGATGGGGAATGCATCTCAATTTGCTAAGGATTACATATCAGCCTTCAATGAAGACCTAAAAGCACTTTAAAACTTCCCTTATTGTTTAGATCGATGGTTTAGCCGCCATTTTGTTTTTATTGGCCGCCATCTTGGATTTTTTCTCCAAGGAATTATGGGAAGGGAGGGGGGATATGGTTATAGGTATATATAGCCAGACTAATTTCCAGTTGCCTCCATAGCACAGTGGGTAAGACCGCTGTGCCAAGAGCCATTTTTGGTCCTGTTGGCCAGAGGTTCGAACCCCAGCTGTGCCATTTTTTTTTTTTTTTTTTTTTCCTTTTAATATATTTTTATCATTTCCTTTAATTATTATCATTTATTCTTATGTAATTGGCCAATTTCAATATACTTTAAAGATGTATAAGATATTTTCATGGGAAAGATTTCGGTATCATGCTATATCTTTGAGCTCTTTGGCTGCGCGCAAGAGCCGCGTATGGCTGTTTCTGCACGGCGAGTAAAACTGCTACATATGAGTGGGTAGTCGTGAGAGCCAAGTTACAGTTCTTGTCCATGTATTTAGAAGAAAGGGTAGTTTTCTTTTTCTTACTTATGCAACAGGAGCCGGTTGCTTCCGAAAGCGTCGGAAGCCGATAATATGTTTTCGCGGGCACGCAAAGGTCATGTACATGCGGTTAGTTATTGGGACCGATTTAATGTTTTGGGGGCCCTAGTAAAAGAAAAAGGGAAAAAAATTTGGTTCCCATTGTTTGACTTATGCAACAGGTACCGGTTGCCTCCGAAAGTGTCGGAAGTCGATTGTATGTTTTCGCGGGCGCGCAAAGGTCATGTACATGCGGTTAGTTATTGGGACCGATTTAATGTTTCGGGGGCCCTAGTAAGAGAAAAAGAGAAAAATTTGGTTCCCATTGTTTGACTTATGCAACACATACCGGTTGCTTCTGAAAGATTCGTAAGTGGATTATATATTTTCGCGGGCGCGTAAAGGTCATGCACGTGGGGATAGATATTGAGACTGCTTTAATGTTACGGTGGCCCCAGTAAGAGAAAAGGGAAAATATTGGTTCCCATTGTTTGACTTATGCAACAGGTAGCGGTTGCTTCCGAAGGCATCATAAGTCGATATTTCATGTTTTCACGGGTGCGTAACCGGCACATATGAGTTGGTAGTCATCGTAACTACATTTCTTGTCTACATGTGAAGAGAAATAATACAAAATATAGTTCCTTTTGTTCGACTCATGCCACAGGAACAGTTGCTACAGAAATAGTTGTCTTTCTAAATTTATCCACTTGTGACAATATTTTCTGGGGCTTTTACACTGTCCATTGATCATCTTGGCATATTCAATGTATCAGTGTGCAGTGTGGAAGCCGGCCTGAACTAGAATGACAAATCGGATCCAGGGTTGTCAACCTGGCAGTATGCTCGAAAACATGTGACCAAGTTCTTCTGTCACCCTGTTTTCCTAAATTCTAGCCCAATGTCGGTAAATTCTGGCGTGTATGGATGGGGAATGCATCTCAATTTGCTAAGGATTACATATCAGCCTTCAATGAAGACCTAAAAGCACTTTAAAACTTCCCTTATTGTTTAGATCGATGGTTTAGCCGCCATTTTGTTTTTATTGGCCGCCATCTTGGATTTTTTCTCCAAGGAATTATGGGAAGGGAGGGGGGATATGGTTATAGGTATATATAGCCAGACTAATTTCCAGTTGCCTCCATAGCACAGTGGGTAAGACCGCTGTGCCAAGAGCCATTTTTGGTCCTGTTGGCCAGAGGTTCGAACCCCAGCTGTGCCATTTTTTTTTTTTTTTTTTTTTTTTCTTTTAATATATTTTTATCATTTCCTTTAATTATTATCATTTATTCTTATGTAATTGGCCAATTTCAATATACTTTAAAGATGTATAAGATATTTTCATGGGAAAGATTTCGGTATCATGCTATATCTTTGAGCTCTTTGGCTGCGCGCAAGAGCCGCGTATGGCTGTTTCTGCACGGCGAGTAAAACTGCTACATATGAGTGGGTAGTCGTGAGAGCCAAGTTACAGTTCTTGTCCATGTATTTAGAAGAAAGGGTAGTTTTCTTTTTCTTACTTATGCAACAGGAGCCGGTTGCTTCCGAAAGCGTCGGAAGCCGATAATATGTTTTCGCGGGCACGCAAAGGTCATGTACATGCGGTTAGTTATTGGGACCGATTTAATGTTTTGGGGGCCCTAGTAAAAGAAAAAGGGAAAAAAATTTGGTTCCCATTGTTTGACTTATGCAACAGGTACCGGTTGCCTCCGAAAGTGTCGGAAGTCGATTGTATGTTTTCACGGGCGCGCAAAGGTCATGTACATGCGGTTAGTTATTGGGACCGATTTAATGTTTCGGGGGCCCTAGTAAGAGAAAAAGAGAAAAATTTGGTTCCCATTGTTTGACTTATGCAACACATACCGGTTGCTTCTGAAAGATTCGTAAGTGGATTATATATTTTCGCGGGCGCGTAAAGGTCATGCACGTGGGGATAGATATTGAGACCGCTTTAATGTTACGGTGGCCCCAGTAAGAGAAAAGGGAAAATATTGGTTCCCATTGTTTGACTTATGCAACAGGTAGCGGTTGCTTCCGAAGGCATAAGTCGATATTTCATGTTTTCACGGGTGCGTAACCGGCACATATGAGTTGGTAGTCATCGTAACTACATTTCTTGTCTACATGTGAAGAGAAATAATACAAAATATAGTTCCTTTTGTTCGACTCATGCCACAGGAACAGTTGCTACAGAAATAGTTGTCTTTCTAAATTTATCCACTTGTGACAATATTTTCTGGGGCTTTTACACTGTCCATTGATCATCTTGGCATATTCAATGTATCAGTGTGCAGTGTGGAAGCCGGCCTGAACTAGAATGACAAATCGGATCCAGGGTTGTCAACCTGGCAGTATGCTCGAAAACATGTGACCAAGTTCTTCTGTCACCCTGTTTTCCTAAATTCTATCCCAATGTCGGTAAATTCTGGCGTGTATGGATGGGGAATGCATCTCAATTTGCTAAGGATTACATATCAGCCTTCAATGAAGACCTAAAAGCACTTTAAAACTTCCCTTATTGTTTAGATCGATGGTTTAGCCGCCATTTTGTTTTTATTGGCCGCCATCTTGGATTTTTTCTCCAAGGAATTATGGGAAGGGAGGGGGGATATGGTTATAGGTATATATAGCCAGACTAATTTCCAGTTGCCTCCATAGCACAGTGGGTAAGACCGCTGTGCCAAGAGCCATTTTTGGTCCTGTTGGCCAGAGGTTCGAACCCCAGCTGTGCCATTTTTTTTTTTTTTTTTTTTTTTCCTTTTAATATATTTTTATCATTTCCTTTAATTATTATCATTTATTCTTATGTAATTGGCCAATTTCAATATACTTTAAAGATGTATAAGATATTTTCATGGGAAAGATTTCGGTATCATGCTATATCTTTGAGCTCTTTGGCTGCGCGCAAGAGCCGCGTATGGCTGTTTCTGCACGGCGAGTAAAACTGCTACATATGAGTGGGTAGTCGTGAGAGCCAAGTTACAGTTCTTGTCCATGTATTTAGAAGAAAGGGTAGTTTTCTTTTTCTTACTTATGCAACAGGAGCCGGTTGCTTCCGAAAGCGTCGGAAGCCGATAATATGTTTTCGCGGGCACGCAAAGGTCATGTACATGCGGTTAGTTATTGGGACCGATTTAATGTTTTGGGGGCCCTAGTAAAAGAAAAAGGGAAAAAAATTTGGTTCCCATTGTTTGACTTATGCAACAGGTACCGGTTGCCTCCGAAAGTGTCGGAAGTCGATTGTATGTTTTCGCGGGCGCGCAAAGGTCATGTACATGCGGTTAGTTATTGGGACCGATTTAATGTTTCGGGGGCCCTAGTAAGAGAAAAAGAGAAAAATTTGGTTCCCATTGTTTGACTTATGCAACACATACCGGTTGCTTCTGAAAGATTCGTAAGTGGATTATATATTTTCGCGGGCGCGTAAAGGTCATGCACGTGGGGATAGATATTGAGACCGCTTTAATGTTACGGTGGCCCCAGTAAGAGAAAAGGGAAAATATTGGTTCCCATTGTTTGACTTATGCAACAGGTAGCGGTTGCTTCCGAAGGCATAAGTCGATATTTCATGTTTTCACGGGTGCATAACCGGCACATATGAGTTGGTAGTCATCGTAACTACATTTCTTGTCTACATGTGAAGAGAAATAATACAAAATATAGTTCCTTTTGTTCGACTCATGCCACAGGAACAGTTGCTACAGAAATAGTTGTCTTTCTAAATTTATCCACTTGTGACAATATTTTCTGGGGCTTTTACACTGTCCATTGATCATCTTGGCATATTCAATGTATCAGTGTGCAGTGTGGAAGCCGGCCTGAACTAGAATGACAAATCGGATCCAGGGTTGTCAACCTGGCAGTATGCTCGAAAACATGTGACCAAGTTCTTCTGTCACCCTGTTTTCCTAAATTCTAGCCCAATGTCGGTAAATTCTGGCGTGTATGGATGGGGAATGCATCTCAATTTGCTAAGGATTACATATCAGCCTTCAATGAAGACCTAAAAGCACTTTAAAACTTCCCTTATTGTTTAGATCGATGGTTTAGCCGCCATTTTGTTTTTATTGGCCGCCATCTTGGATTTTTTCTCCAAGGAATTATGGGAAGGGAGGGGGGATATGGTTATAGGTATATATAGCCAGACTAATTTCCAGTTGCCTCCATAGCACAGTGGGTAAGACCGCTGTGCCAAGAGCCATTTTTGGTCCTGTTGGCCAGAGGTTCGAACCCCAGCTGTGCCATTTTTTTTTTTTTTTTTTTTTTTCCTTTTAATATATTTTTATCATTTCCTTTAATTATTATCATTTATTCTTATGTAATTGGCCAATTTCAATATACTTTAAAGATGTATAAGATATTTTCATGGGAAAGATTTCGGTATCATGCTATATCTTTGAGCTCTTTGGCTGCGCGCAAGAGCCGCGTATGGCTGTTTCTGCACGGCGAGTAAAACTGCTACATATGAGTGGGTAGTCGTGAGAGCCAAGTTACAGTTCTTGTCCATGTATTTAGAAGAAAGGGTAGTTTTCTTTTTCTTACTTATGCAACAGGAGCCGGTTGCTTCCGAAAGCGTCGGAAGCCGATAATATGTTTTCGCGGGCACGCAAAGGTCATGTACATGCGGTTAGTTATTGGGACCGATTTAATGTTTTGGGGGCCCTAGTAAAAGAAAAAGGGAAAAAAATTTGGTTCCCATTGTTTGACTTATGCAACAGGTACCGGTTGCCTCCGAAAGTGTCGGAAGTCGATTGTATGTTTTCGCGGGCGCGCAAAGGTCATGTACATGCGGTTAGTTATTGGGACCGATTTAATGTTTCGGGGCCCCTAGTAAGAGAAAAAGAGAAAAATTTGGTTCCCATTGTTTGACTTATGCAACACATACCGGTTGCTTCTGAAAGATTCGTAAGTGGATTATATATTTTCGCGGGTGCGTAAAGGTCATGCACGTGGGGATAGATATTGAGACCGCTTTAATGTTACGGTGGCCCCAGTAAGAGAAAAGGGAAAATATTGGTTCCCATTGTTTGACTTATGCAACAGGTAGCGGTTGCTTCCGAAGGCATAAGTCGATATTTCATGTTTTCACGGGTGCGTAACCGGCACATATGAGTTGGTAGTCATCGTAACTACATTTCTTGTCTACATGTGAAGAGAAATAATACAAAATATAGTTCCTTTTGTTCGACTCATGCCACAGGAACAGTTGCTACAGAAATAGTTGTCTTTCTAAATTTATCCACTTGTGACAATATTTTCTGGGGCTTTTACACTGTCCATTGATCATCTTGGCATATTCAATGTATCAGTGTGCAGTGTGGAAGCCGGCCTGAACTAGAATGACAAATCGGATCCAGGGTTGTCAACCTGGCAGTATGCTCGAAAACATGTGACCAAGTTCTTCTGTCACCCTGTTTTCCTAAATTCTAGCCCAATGTCGGTAAATTCTGGCGTGTATGGATGGGGAATGCATCTCAATTTGCTAAGGATTACATATCAGCCTTCAATGAAGACCTAAAAGCACTTTAAAACTTCCCTTATTGTTTAGATCGATGGTTTAGCCGCCATTTTGTTTTTATTGGCCGCCATCTTGGATTTTTTCTCCAAGGAATTATGGGAAGGGAGGGGGGATATGGTTATAGGTATATATAGCCAGACTAATTTCCAGTTGCCTCCATAGCACAGTGGGTAAGACCGCTGTGCCAAGAGCCATTTTTGGTCCTGTTGGCCAGAGGTTCGAACCCCAGCTGTGCCATTTTTTTTTTTTTTTTTTTTTCCTTTTAATATATTTTTATCATTTCCTTTAATTATTATCATTTATTCTTATGTAATTGGCCAATTTCAATATACTTTAAAGATGTATAAGATATTTTCATGGGAAAGATTTCGGTATCATGCTATATCTTTGAGCTCTTTGGCTGCGCGCAAGAGCCGCGTATGGCTGTTTCTGCACGGCGAGTAAAACTGCTACATATGAGTGGGTAGTCGTGAGAGCCAAGTTACAGTTCTTGTCCATGTATTTAGAAGAAAGGGTAGTTTTCTTTTTCTTACTTATGCAACAGGAGCCGGTTGCTTCCGAAAGCGTCAGAAGCCGATAATATGTTTTCGCGGGCACGCAAAGGTCATGTACATGCGGTTAGTTATTGGGACCGATTTAATGTTTTGGGGGCCCCAGTAAAAGAAAAAGGGAAAAAAATTTGGTTCCCATTGTTTGACTTATGCAACAGGTACCGGTTGCCTCCGAAAGTGTCGGAAGTCGATTGTATGTTTTCGCGGGCGCGCAAAGGTCATGTACATGCGGTTAGTTATTGGGACCGATTTAATGTTTCAGGGGCCCTAGTAAGAGAAAAAGAGAAAAATTTGGTTCCCATTGTTTGACTTATGCAACACATACCGGTTGCTTCTGAAAGATTCGTAAGTGGATTATATATTTTCGCGGGTGCGTAAAGGTCATGCACGTGGGGATAGATATTGAGACCGCTTTAATGTTACGGTGGCCCCAGTAAGAGAAAAGGGAAAATATTCGTTCCCGAAGGCATAAGTCGATATTTCATGTTTTCACGGGTGCGTAACCGGCACATATGAGTTGGTAGTCATCGTAACTACATTTCTTGTCTACATGTGAAGAGAAATAATACAAAATATAGTTCCTTTTGTTCGACTCATGCCACAGGAACAGTTGCTACAGAAATAGTTGTCTTTCTAAATTTATCCACTTGTGACAATATTTTCTGGGGCTTTTACACTGTCCATTGATCATCTTGGCATATTCAATGTATCAGTGTGCAGTGTGGAAGCCGGCCTGAACTAGAATGACAAATCGGATCCAGGGTTGTCAACCTGGCAGTATGCTCGAAAACATGTGACCAAGTTCTTCTGTCACCCTGTTTTCCTAAATTCTAGCCCAATGTCGGTAAATTCTGGCGTGTATGGATGGGGAATGCATCTCAATTTGCTAAGGATTACATATCAGCCTTCAATGAAGACCTAAAAGCACTTTAAAACTTCCCTTATTGTTTAGATCGATGGTTTAGCCGCCATTTTGTTTTTATTGGCCGCCATCTTGGATTTTTTCTCCAAGGAATTATGGGAAGGGAGGGGGGATATGGTTATAGGTATATATAGCCAGACTAATTTCCAGTTGCCTCCATAGCACAGTGGGTAAGACCGCTGTGCCAAGAGCCATTTTTGGTCCTGTTGGCCAGAGGTTCGAACCCCAGCTGTGCCATTTTTTTTTTTTTTTTTTTTTCCTTTTAATATATTTTTATCATTTCCTTTAATTATTATCATTTATTCTTATGTAATTGGCCAATTTCAATATACTTTAAAGATGTATAAGATATTTTCATGGGAAAGATTTCGGTATCATGCTATATCTTTGAGCTCTTTGGCTGCGCGCAAGAGCCGCGTATGGCTGTTTCTGCACGGCGAGTAAAACTGCTACATATGAGTGGGTAGTCGTGAGAGCCAAGTTACAGTTCTTGTCCATGTATTTAGAAGAAAGGGTAGTTTTCTTTTTCTTACTTATGCAACAGGAGCCGGTTGCTTCCAAAAGCGTCAGAAGCCGATAATATGTTTTCGCGGGCACGCAAAGGTCATGTACATGCGGTTAGTTATTGGGACCGATTTAATGTTTTGGGGGCCCTAGTAAAAGAAAAAGGGAAAAAAATTTGGTTCCCATTGTTTGACTTATGCAACAGGTACCGGTTGCCTCCGAAAGTGTCGAAAGTCGATTGTATGTTTTCGCGGGCGCGCAAAGGTCATGTACATGCGGTTAGTTATTGGGACCGATTTAATGTTTCGGGGGCCCTAGTAAGAGAAAAAGAGAAAAATTTGGTTCCCATTGTTTGACTTATGCAACACATACCGGTTGCTTCTGAAAGATTCGTAAGTGGATTATATATTTTCGCGGGTGCGTAAAGGTCATGCACGTGGGGATAGATATTGAGACCGCTTTAATGTTACGGTGGCCCCAGTAAGAGAAAAGGGAAAATATTGGTTCCCATTGTTTGACTTATGCAACAGGTAGCGGTTGCTTCCGAAGGCATAAGTCGATATTTCATGTTTTCACGGGTGCGTAACCGGCACATATGAGTTGGTAGTCATCGTAACTACATTTCTTGTCTACATGTGAAGAGAAATAATACAAAATATAGTTCCTTTTGTTCGACTAATGCCACAGGAACAGTTGCTACAGAAATAGTTGTCTTTCTAAATTTATCCACTTGTGACAATATTTTCTGGGGCTTTTACACTGTCCATTGATCATCTTGGCATATTCAATGTATCAGTGTGCAGTGTGGAAGCCGGCCTGAACTAGAATGACAAATCGGATCCAGGGTTGTCAACCTGGCAGTATGCTCGAAAACATGTGACCAAGTTCTTCTGTCACCCTGTTTTCCTAAATTCTTGCCCAATGTCGGTAAATTCTGGCGTGTATGGATGGGGAATGCATCTCAATTTGCTAAGGATTACATATCAGCCTTCAATGAAGACCTAAAAGCACTTTAAAACTTCCCTTATTGTTTAGATCGATGGTTTAGCCGCCATTTTGTTTTTATTGGCCGCCATCTTGGATTTTTTCTCCAAGGAATTATGGGAAGGGAGGGGGGATATGGTTATAGGTATATATAGCCAGACTAATTTCCAGTTGCCTCCATAGCACAGTGGGTAAGACCGCTGTGCCAAGAGCCATTTTTGGTCCTGTTGGCCAGAGGTTCGAACCCCAGCTGTGCCATTTTTTTTTTTTTTTTTTTTTCCTTTTAATATATTTTTATCATTTCCTTTAATTATTATCATTTATTCTTATGTAATTGGCCAATTTCAATATACTTTAAAGATGTATAAGATATTTTCATGGGAAAGATTTCGGTATCATGCTATATCTTTGAGCTCTTTGGCTGCGCGCAAGAGCCGCGTATGGCTGTTTCTGCACGGCGAGTAAAACTGCTACATATGAGTGGGTAGTCGTGAGAGCCAAGTTACAGTTCTTGTCCATGTATTTAGAAGAAAGGGTAGTTTTCTTTTTCTTACTTATGCAACAGGAGCCGGTTGCTTCCGAAAGCGTCGGAAGCCGATAATATGTTTTCGCGGGCACGCAAAGGTCATGTACATGCGGTTAGTTATTGGGACCGATTTAATGTTTTGGGGGCCCTAGTAAAAGAAAAAGGGAAAAAAATTTGGTTCCCATTGTTTGACTTATGCAACAGGTACCGGTTGCCTCCGAAAGTGTCGGAAGTCGATTGTATGTTTTCGCGGGCGCGCAAAGGTCATGTACATGCGGTTAGTTATTGGGACCGATTTAATGTTTCGGGGGCCCTAGTAAGAGAAAAAGAGAAAAATTTGGTTCCCATTGTTTGACTTATGCAACACATACCGGTTGCTTCTGAAAGATTCGTAAGTGGATTATATATTTTCGCGGGCGCGTAAAGGTCATGCACGTGGGGATAGATATTGAGACCGCTTTAATGTTACGGTGGCCCCAGTAAGAGAAAAGGGAAAATATTGGTTCCCATTGTTTGACTTATGCAACAGGTAGCGGTTGCTTCCGAAGGCATCATAAGTCGATATTTCATGTTTTCACGGGTGCGTAACCGGCACATATGAGTTGGTAGTCATCGTAACTACATTTCTTGTCTACATGTGAAGAGAAATAATACAAAATATAGTTCCTTTTGTTCGACTCATGCCACAGGAACAGTTGCTACAGAAATAGTTGTCTTTCTAAATTTATCCACTTGTGACAATATTTTCTGGGGCTTTTACACTGTCCATTGATCATCTTGGCATATTCAATGTATCAGTGTGCAGTGTGGAAGCCGGCCTGAACTAGAATGACAAATCGGATCCAGGGTTGTCAACCTGGCAGTATGCTCGAAAACATGTGACCAAGTTCTTCTGTCACCCTGTTTTCCTAAATTCTAGCCCAATGTCGGTAAATTCTGGCGTGTATGGATGGGGAATGCATCTCAATTTGCTAAGGATTACATATCAGCCTTCAATGAAGACCTAAAAGCACTTTAAAACTTCCCTTATTGTTTAGATCGATGGTTTAGCCGCCATTTTGTTTTTATTGGCCGCCATCTTGGATTTTTTCTCCAAGGAATTATGGGAAGGGAGGGGGGATATGGTTATAGGTATATATAGCCAGACTAATTTCCAGTTGCCTCCATAGCACAGTGGGTAAGACCGCTGTGCCAAGAGCCATTTTTGGTCCTGTTGGCCAGAGGTTCGAACCCCAGCTGTGCCATTTTTTTTTTTTTTTTTTTTTTTCTTTTAATATATTTTTATCATTTCCTTTAATTATTATCATTTATTCTTATGTAATTGGCCAATTTCAATATACTTTAAAGATGTATAAGATATTTTCATGGGAAAGATTTCGGTATCATGCTATATCTTTGAGCTCTTTGGCTGCGCGCAAGAGCTGCGTATGGCTGTTTCTGCACGGCGAGTAAAACTGCTACATATGAGTGGGTAGTCGTGAGAGCCAAGTTACAGTTCTTGTCCATGTATTTAGAAGAAAGGGTAGTTTTCTTTTTCTTACTTATGCAACAGGAGCCGGTTGCTTCCGAAAGCGTCAGAAGCCGATAATATGTTTTCGCGGGCACGCAAAGGTCATGTACATGCGGTTAGTTATTGGGACCGATTTAATGTTTTGGGGGCCCTAGTAAAAGAAAAAGGGAAAAAAATTTGGTTCCCATTGTTTGACTTATGCAACAGGTACCGGTTGCCTCCGAAAGTGTCGGAAGTCGATTGTATGTTTTCGCGGGCGCGCAAAGGTCATGTACATGCGGTTAGTTATTGGGACCGATTTAATGTTTCGGGGGCCCTAGTAAGAGAAAAAGAGAAAAATTTGGTTCCCATTGTTTGACTTATGCAACACATACCGGTTGCTTCTGAAAGATTCGTAAGTGGATTATATATTTTCGCGGGTGCGTAAAGGTCATGCACGTGGGGATAGATATTGAGACCGCTTTAATGTTACGGTGGCCCCAGTAAGAGAAAAGGGAAAATATTGGTTCCCATTGTTTGACTTATGCAACAGGTAGCGGTTGCTTCCGAAGGCATAAGTCGATATTTCATGTTTTCATGGGTGCGTAACCGGCACATATGAGTTGGTAGTCATCGTAACTACATTTCTTGTCTACATGTGAAGAGAAATAATACAAAATATAGTTCCTTTTGTTCGACTCATGCCACAGGAACAGTTGCTACAGAAATAGTTGTCTTTCTAAATTTATCCACTTGTGACAATATTTTCTGGGGCTTTTACACTGTCCATTGATCATCTTGGCATATTCAATGTATCAGTGTGCAGTGTGGAAGCCGGCCTGAACTAGAATGACAAATCGGATCCAGGGTTGTCAACCTGGCAGTATGCTCGAAAACATGTGACCAAGTTCTTCTGTCACCCTGTTTTCCTAAATTCTAGCCCAATGTCGGTAAATTCTGGCGTGTATGGATGGGGAATGCATCTCAATTTGCTAAGGATTACATATCAGCCTTCAATGAAGACCTAAAAGCACTTTAAAACTTCCCTTATTGTTTAGATCGATGGTTTAGCCGCCATTTTGTTTTTATTGGCCGCCATCTTGGATTTTTTCTCCAAGGAATTATGGGAAGGGAGGGGGGATATGGTTATAGGTATATATAGCCAGACTAATTTCCAGTTGCCTCCATAGCACAGTGGGTAAGACCGCTGTGCCAAGAGCCATTTTTGGTCCTGTTGGCCAGAGGTTCGAACCCCAGCTGTGCCATTTTTTTTTTTTTTTTTTTCCTTTTAATATATTTTTATCATTTCCTTTAATTATTATCATTTATTCTTATGTAATTGGCCAATTTCAATATACTTTAAAGATGTATAAGATATTTTCATGGGAAAGATTTCGGTATCATGCTATATCTTTGAGCTCTTTGGCTGCGTGCAAGAGCCGCGTATGGCTGTTTCTGCACGGCGAGTAAAACTGCTACATATGAGTGGGTAGTCGTGAGAGCCAAGTTACAGTTCTTGTCCATGTATTTAGAAGAAAGGGTAGTTTTCTTTTTCTTACTTATGCAACAGGAGCCGGTTGCTTCCGAAAGCGTCGGAAGCCGATAATATGTTTTCGCGGGCACGCAAAGGTCATGTACATGCGGTTAGTTATTGGGACCGATTTAATGTTTTGGGGGCCCTAGTAAAAGAAAAAGGGAAAAAAATTTGGTTCCCATTGTTTGACTTATGCAACAGGTACCGGTTGCCTCCGAAAGTGTCGGAAGTCGATTGTATGTTTTCGCGGGCGCGCAAAGGTCATGTACATGCGGTTAGTTATTGGGACCGATTTAATGTTTCGGGGGCCCTAGTAAGAGAAAAAGAGAAAAATTTGGTTCCCATTGTTTGACTTATGCAACACATACCGGTTGCTTCTGAAAGATTCGTAAGTGGATTATATATTTTCGCGGGTGCGTAAAGGTCATGCACGTGGGGATAGATATTGAGACCGCTTTAATGTTACGGTGGCCCCAGTAAGAGAAAAGGGAAAATATTGGTTCCCATTGTTTGACTTATGCAACAGGTAGCGGTTGCTTCCGAAGGCATAAGTCGATATTTCATGTTTTCACGGGTGCGTAACCGGCACATATGAGTTGGTAGTCATCGTAACTACATTTCTTGTCTACATGTGAAGAGAAATAATACAAAATATAGTTCCTTTTGTTCGACTCATGCCACAGGAACAGTTGCTACAGAAATAGTTGTCTTTCTAAATTTATCCACTTGTGACAATATTTTCTGGGGCTTTTACACTGTCCATTGATCATCTTGGCATATTCAATGTATCAGTGTGCAGTGTGGAAGCCGGCCTGAACTAGAATGACAAATCGGATCCAGGGTTGTCAACCTGGCAGTATGCTCGAAAACAAGTGACCAAGTTCTTCTGTCACCCTGTTTTCCTAAATTCTAGCCCAATGTCGGTAAATTCTGGCGTGTATGGATTGGGAATGCATCTCAATTTGCTAAGGATTACATATCAGCCTTCAATGAAGACCTAAAAGCACTTTAAAACTTCCCTTATTGTTTAGATCGATGGTTTAGCCGCCATTTTGTTTTTATTGGCCGCCATCTTGGATTTTTTCTCCAAGGAATTATGGGAAGGGAGGGGGGATATGGTTATAGGTATATATAGCCAGACTAATTTCCAGTTGCCTCCATAGCACAGTGGGTAAGACCGCTGTGCCAAGAGCCATTTTTGGTCCTGTTGGCCAGAGGTTCGAACCCCAGCTGTGCCATTTTTTTTTTTTTTTTTTTTTCCTTTTAATATATTTTTATCATTTCCTTTAATTATTATCATTTATTCTTATGTAATTGGCCAATTTCAATATACTTTAAAGATGTATAAGATATTTTCATGGGAAAGATTTCGGTATCATGCTATATCTTTGAGCTCTTTGGCTGCGCGCAAGAGCCGCGTATGGCTGTTTCTGCACGGCGAGTAAAACTGCTACATATGAGTGGGTAGTCGTGAGAGCCAAGTTACAGTTCTTGTCCATGTATTTAGAAGAAAGGGTAGTTTTCTTTTTCTTACTTATGCAACAGGAGCCGGTTGCTTCCGAAAGCGTCGGAAGCCGATAATATGTTTTCGCGGGCACGCAAAGGTCATGTACATGCGGTTAGTTATTGGGACCGATTTAATGTTTTGGGGGCCCTAGTAAAAGAAAAAGGGAAAAAAATTTGGTTCCCATTGTTTGACTTATGCAACAGGTACCGGTTGCCTCCGAAAGTGTCGGAAGTCGATTGTATGTTTTCGCGGGCGCGCAAAGGTCATGTACATGCGGTTAGTTATTGGGACCGATTTAATGTTTCGGGGGCCCTAGTAAGAGAAAAAGAGAAAAATTTGGTTCCCATTGTTTGACTTATGCAACACATACCGGTTGCTTCTGAAAGATTCGTAAGTGGATTATATATTTTCGCGGGTGCGTAAAGGTCATGCACGTGGGGATAGATATTGAGACCGCTTTAATGTTACGGTGGCCCCAGTAAGAGAAAAGGGAAAATATTGGTTCCCATTGTTTGACTTATGCAACAGGTAGCGGTTGCTTCCGAAGGCATAAGTCGATATTTCATGTTTTCACGGGTGCGTAACCGGCACATATGAGTTGGTAGTCATCGTAACTACATTTCTTGTCTACATGTGAAGAGAAATAATACAAAATATAGTTCCTTTTGTTCGACTCATGCCACAGGAACAGTTGCTACAGAAATAGTTGTCTTTCTAAATTTATCCACTTGTGACAATATTTTCTGGGGCTTTTACACTGTCCATTGATCATCTTGGCATATTCAATGTATCAGTGTGCAGTGTGGAAGCCGGCCTGAACTAGAATGACAAATCGGATCCAGGGTTGTCAACCTGGCAGTATGCTCGAAAACATGTGACCAAGTTCTTCTGTCACCCTGTTTTCCTAAATTCTAGCCCAATGTCGGTAAATTCTGGCGTGTATGGATGGGGAATGCATCTCAATTTGCTAAGGATTACATATCAGCCTTCAATGAAGACCTAAAAGCACTTTAAAACTTCCCTTATTGTTTAGATCGATGGTTTAGCCGCCATTTTGTTTTTATTGGCCGCCATCTTGGATTTTTTCTCCAAGGAATTATGGGAAGGGAGGGGGGATATGGTTATAGGTATATATAGCCAGACTAATTTCCAGTTGCCTCCATAGCACAGTGGGTAAGACCGCTGTGCCAAGAGCCATTTTTGGTCCTGTTGGCCAGAGGTTCGAACCCCAGCTGTGCCATTTTTTTTTTTTTTTTTTTTCCTTTTAATATATTTTTATCATTTCCTTTAATTATTATCATTTATTCTTATGTAATTGGCCAATTTCAATATACTTTAAAGATGTATAAGATATTTTCATGGGAAAGATTTCGGTATCATGCTATATCTTTGAGCTCTTTGGCTGCGCGCAAGAGCCGCGTATGGCTGTTTCTGCACGGCGAGTAAAACTGCTACATATGAGTGGGTAGTCGTGAGAGCCAAGTTACAGTTCTTGTCCATGTATTTAGAAGAAAGGGTAGTTTTCTTTTTCTTACTTATGCAACAGGAGCCGGTTGCTTCCGAAAGCGTCGGAAGCCGATAATATGTTTTCGCGGGCACGCAAAGGTCATGTACATGCGGTTAGTTATTGGGACCGATTTAATGTTTTGGGGGCCCTAGTAAAAGAAAAAGGGAAAAAAATTTGGTTCCCATTGTTTGACTTATGCAACAGGTACCGGTTGCCTCCGAAAGTGTCGGAAGTCGATTGTATGTTTTCGCGGGCGCGCAAAGGTCATGTACATGCGGTTAGTTATTGGGACCGATTTAATGTTTCGGGGGCCCTAGTAAGAGAAAAAGAGAAAAATTTGGTTCCCATTGTTTGACTTATGCAACACATACCGGTTGCTTCTGAAAGATTCGTAAGTGGATTATATATTTTCGCGGGCGCGTAAAGGTCATGCACGTGGGGATAGATATTGAGACCGCTTTAATGTTACGGTGGCCCCAGTAAGAGAAAAGGGAAAATATTGGTTCCCATTGTTTGACTTATGCAACAGGTAGCGGTTGCTTCCGAAGGCATAAGTCGATATTTCATGTTTTCACGGGTGCGTAACCGGCACATATGAGTTGGTAGTCATCGTAACTACATTTCTTGTCTACATGTGAAGAGAAATAATACAAAATATAGTTCCTTTTGTTCGACTCATGCCACAGGAACAGTTGCTACAGAAATAGTTGTCTTTCTAAATTTATCCACTTGTGACAATATTTTCTGGGGCTTTTACACTGTCCATTGATCATCTTGGCATATTCAATGTATCAGTGTGCAGTGTGGAAGCCGGCCTGAACTAGAATGACAAATCGGATCCAGGGTTGTCAACCTGGCAGTATGCTCGAAAACATGTGACCAAGTTCTTCTGTCACCCTGTTTTCCTAAATTCTAGCCCAATGTCGGTAAATTCTGGCGTGTATGGATGGGGAATGCATCTCAATTTGCTAAGGATTACATATCAGCCTTCAATGAAGACCTAAAAGCACTTTAAAACTTCCCTTATTGTTTAGATCGATGGTTTAGCCGCCATTTTGTTTTTATTGGCCGCCATCTTGGATTTTTTCTCCAAGGAATTATGGGAAGGGAGGGGGGATATGGTTATAGGTATATATAGCCAGACTAATTTCCAGTTGCCTCCATAGCACAGTGGGTAAGACCGCTGTGCCAAGAGCCATTTTTGGTCCTGTTGGCCAGAGGTTCGAACCCCAGCTGTGCCATTTTTTTTTTTTTTTCCTTTTAATATATTTTTATCATTTCCTTTAATTATTATCATTTATTCTTATGTAATTGGCCAATTTCAATATACTTTAAAGATGTATAAGATATTTTCATGGGAAAGATTTCGGTATCATGCTATATCTTTGAGCTCTTTGGCTGCGCGCAAGAGCCGCGTATGGCTGTTTCTGCACGGCGAGTAAAACTGCTACATATGAGTGGGTAGTCGTGAGAGCCAAGTTACAGTTCTTGTCCATGTATTTAGAAGAAAGGGTAGTTTTCTTTTTCTTACTTATGCAACAGGAGCCGGTTGCTTCCGAAAGCGTCGGAAGCCGATAATATGTTTTCGCGGGCACGCAAAGGTCATGTACATGCGGTTAGTTATTGGGACCGATTTAATGTTTTGGGGGCCCTAGTAAAAGAAAAAGGGAAAAAAATTTGGTTCCCATTGTTTGACTTATGCAACAGGTACCGGTTGCCTCCGAAAGTGTCGGAAGTCGATTGTATGTTTTCGCGGGCGCGCAAAGGTCATGTACATGCGGTTAGTTATTGGGACCGATTTAATGTTTCGGGGGCCCTAGTAAGAGAAAAAGAGAAAAATTTGGTTCCCATTGTTTGACTTATGCAACACATACCGGTTGCTTCTGAAAGATTCGTAAGTGGATTATATATTTTCGCGGGCGCGTAAAGGTCATGCACGTGGGGATAGATATTGAGACCGCTTTAATGTTACGGTGGCCCCAGTAAGAGAAAAGGGAAAATATTGGTTCCCATTGTTTGACTTATGCAACAGGTAGCGGTTGCTTCCGAAGGCATAAGTCGATATTTCATGTTTTCACGGGTGCGTAACCGGCACATATGAGTTGGTAGTCATTGTAACTACATTTCTTGTCTACATGTGAAGAGAAATAATACAAAATATAGTTCCTTTTGTTCGACTCATGCCACAGGAACAGTTGCTACAGAAATAGTTGTCTTTCTAAATTTATCCACTTGTGACAATATTTTCTGGGGCTTTTACACTGTCCATTGATCATCTTGGCATATTCAATGTATCAGTGTGCAGTGTGGAAGCCGGCCTGAACTAGAATGACAAATCGGATCCAGGGTTGTCAACCTGGCAGTATGCTCGAAAACATGTGACCAAGTTCTTCTGTCACCCTGTTTTCCTAAATTCTAGCCCAATGTCGGTAAATTCTGGCGTGTATGGATGGGGAATGCATCTCAATTTGCTAAGGATTACATATCAGCCTTCAATGAAGACCTAAAAGCACTTTAAAACTTCCCTTATTGTTTAGATCGATGGTTTAGCCGCCATTTTGTTTTTATTGGCCGCCATCTTGGATTTTTTCTCCAAGGAATTATGGGAAGGGAGGGGGGGATATGGTTATAGGTATATATAGCCAGACTAATTTCCAGTTGCCTCCATAGCACAGTGGGTAAGACCGCTGTGCCAAGAGCCATTTTTGGTCCTGTTGGCCAGAGGTTCGAACCCCAGCTGTGCCATTTTTTTTTTTTTTTTTTTTTTCCTTTTAATATATTTTTATCATTTCCTTTAATTATTATCATTTATTCTTATGTAATTGGCCAATTTCAATATACTTTAAAGATGTATAAGATATTTTCATGGGAAAGATTTCGGTATCATGCTATATCTTTGAGCTCTTTGGCTGCGCGCAAGAGCCGCGTATGGCTGTTTCTGCACGGCGAGTAAAACTGCTACATATGAGTGGGTAGTCGTGAGAGCCAAGTTACAGTTCTTGTCCATGTATTTAGAAGAAAGGGTAGTTTTCTTTTTCTTACTTATGCAACAGGAGCCGGTTGCTTCCGAAAGCGTCGGAAGCCGATAATATGTTTTCGCGGGCACGCAAAGGTCATGTACATGCGGTTAGTTATTGGGACCGATTTAATGTTTTGGGGGCCCTAGTAAAAGAAAAAGGGAAAAAAATTTGGTTCCCATTGTTTGACTTATGCAACAGGTACCGGTTGCCTCCGAAAGTGTCGGAAGTCGATTGTATGTTTTCGCGGGCGCGCAAAGGTCATGTACATGCGGTTAGTTATTGGGACTGATTTAATGTTTCGGGGGCCCTAGTAAGAGAAAAAGAGAAAAATTTGGTTCCCATTGTTTGACTTATGCAACACATACCGGTTGCTTCTGAAAGATTCGTAAGTGGATTATATATTTTTGCGGGCGCGTAAAGGTCATGCACGTGGGGATAGATATTGAGACCGCTTTAATGTTACGGTGGCCCCAGTAAGAGAAAAGGGAAAATATTGGTTCCCATTGTTTGACTTATGCAACAGGTAGCGGTTGCTTCCGAAGGCATAAGTCGATATTTCATGTTTTCACGGGTGCGTAACCGGCACATATGAGTTGGTAGTCATCGTAACTACATTTCTTGTCTACATGTGAAGAGAAATAATACAAAATATAGTTCCTTTTGTTCGACTCATGCCACAGGAACAGTTGCTACAGAAATAGTTGTCTTTCTAAATTTATCCACTTGTGACAATATTTTCTGGGGCTTTTACACTGTCCATTGATCATCTTGGCATATTCAATGTATCAGTGTGCAGTGTGGAAGCCGGCCTGAACTAGAATGACAAATCGGATCCAGGGTTGTCAACCTGGCAGTATGCTCGAAAACATGTGACCAAGTTCTTCTGTCACCCTGTTTTCCTAAATTCTAGCCCAATGTCGGTAAATTCTGGCGTGTATGGATGGGGAATGCATCTCAATTTGCTAAGGATTACATATCAGCCTTCAATGAAGACCTAAAAGCACTTTAAAACTTCCCTTATTGTTTAGATCGATGGTTTAGCCGCCATTTTGTTTTTATTGGCCGCCATCTTGGATTTTTTCTCCAAGGAATTATGGGAAGGGAGGGGGGATATGGTTATAGGTATATATAGCCAGACTAATTTCCAGTTGCCCCCATAGCACAGTGGGTAAGACCGCTGTGCCAAGAGCCATTTTTGGTCCTGTTGGCCAGAGGTTCGAACCCCAGCTGTGCCATTTTTTTTTTTTTTTTTTTTCCTTTTAATATATTTTTATCATTTCCTTTAATTATTATCATTTATTCTTATGTAATTGGCCAATTTCAATATACTTTAAAGATGTATAAGATATTTTCATGGGAAAGATTTCGGTATCATGCTATATCTTTGAGCTCTTTGGCTGCGCGCAAGAGCCGCGTATGGCTGTTTCTGCACGGCGAGTAAAACTGCTACATATGAGTGGGTAGTCGTGAGAGCCAAGTTACAGTTCTTGTCCATGTATTTAGAAGAAAGGGTAGTTTTCTTTTTCTTACTTATGCAACAGGAGCCGGTTGCTTCCGAAAGCGTCGGAAGCCGATAATATGTTTTCGCGGGCACGCAAAGGTCATGTACATGCGGTTAGTTATTGGGACCGATTTAATGTTTTGGGGGCCCTAGTAAAAGAAAAAGGGAAAAAAATTTGGTTCCCATTGTTTGACTTATGCAACAGGTACCGGTTGCCTCCGAAAGTGTCGGAAGTCGATTGTATGTTTTCGCGGGCGCACAAAGGTCATGTACATGCGGTTAGTTATTGGGACCGATTTAATGTTTCGGGGGCCCTAGTAAGAGAAAAAGAGAAAAATTTGGTTCCCATTGTTTGACTTATGCAACACATACCGGTTGCTTCTGAAAGATTCGTAAGTGGATTATATATTTTCGCGGGCGCGTAAAGGTCATGCACGTGGGGATAGATATTGAGACCGCTTTAATGTTACGGTGGCCCCAGTAAGAGAAAAGGGAAAATATTGGTTCCCATTGTTTGACTTATGCAACAGGTAGCGGTTGCTTCCGAAGGCATCATAAGTCGATATTTCATGTTTTCACGGGTGCGTAACCGGCACATATGAGTTGGTAGTCATCGTAACTACATTTCTTGTCTACATGTGAAGAGAAATAATACAAAATATAGTTCCTTTTGTTCGACTCATGCCACAGGAACAGTTGCTACAGAAATAGTTGTCTTTCTAAATTTATCCACTTGTGACAATATTTTCTGGGGCTTTTACACTGTCCATTGATCATCTTGGCATATTCAATGTATCAGTGTGCAGTGTGGAAGCCGGCCTGAACTAGAATGACAAATCGGATCCAGGGTTGTCAACCTGGCAGTATGCTCGAAAACATGTGACCAAGTTCTTCTGTCACCCTGTTTTCCTAAATTCTAGCCCAATGTCGGTAAATTCTGGCGTGTATGGATGGGGAATGCATCTCAATTTGCTAAGGATTACATATCAGCCTTCAATGAAGACCTAAAAGCACTTTAAAACTTCCCTTATTGTTTAGATCGATGGTTTAGCCGCCATTTTGTTTTTATTGGCCGCCATCTTGGATTTTTTCTCCAAGGAATTATGGGAAGGGAGGGGGGATATGGTTATAGGTATATATAGCCAGACTAATTTCCAGTTGCCTCCATAGCACAGTGGGTAAGACCGCTGTGCCAAGAGCCATTTTTGGTCCTGTTGGCCAGAGGTTCGAACCCCAGCTGTGCCATTTTTTTTTTTTTTTTTTTTTCTTTTAATATATTTTTATCATTTCCTTTAATTATTATCATTTATTCTTATGTAATTGGCCAATTTCAATATACTTTAAAGATGTATAAGATATTTTCATGGGAAAGATTTCGGTATCATGCTATATCTTTGAGCTCTTTGGCTGCGCGCAAGAGCCGCGTATGGCTGTTTCTGCACGGCGAGTAAAACTGCTACATATGAGTGGGTAGTCGTGAGAGCCAAGTTACAGTTCTTGTCCATGTATTTAGAAGAAAGGGTAGTTTTCTTTTTCTTACTTATGCAACAGGAGCCGGTTGCTTCCGAAAGCGTCGGAAGCCGATAATATGTTTTCGCGGGCACGCAAAGGTCATGTACATGCGGTTAGTTATTGGGACTGATTTAATGTTTTGGGGGCCCTAGTAAAAGAAAACGGGAAAAAAATTTGGTTCCCATTGTTTGACTTATGCAACAGGTACCGGTTGCCTCCGAAAGTGTCGGAAGTCGATTGTATGTTTTCGCGGGCGCGCAAAGGTCATGTACATGCGGTTAGTTATTGGGACCGATTTAATGTTTCGGGGGCCCTAGTAAGAGAAAAAGAGAAAAATTTGGTTCCCATTGTTTGACTTATGCAACACATACCGGTTGCTTCTGAAAGATTCGTAAGTGGATTATATATTTTCGCGGGCGCGTAAAGGTCATGCACGTGGGGATAGATATTGAGACCGCTTTAATGTTACGGTGGCCCCAGTAAGAGAAAAGGGAAAATATTGGTTCCCATTGTTTGACTTATGCAACAGGTAGCGGTTGCTTCCGAAGGCATAAGTCGATATTTCATGTTTTCACGGGTGCGTAACCGACACATATGAGTTGGTAGTCATCGTAACTACATTTCTTGTCTACATGTGAAGAGAAATAATACAAAATATAGTTCCTTTTGTTCGACTCATGCCACAGGAACAGTTGCTACAGAAATAGTTGTCTTTCTAAATTTATCCACTTGTGACAATATTTTCTGGGGCTTTTACACTGTCCATTGATCATCTTGGCATATTCAATGTATCAGTGTGCAGTGTGGAAGCCGGCCTGAATTAGAATGACAAATCGGATCCAGGGTTGTCAACCTGGCAGTATGCTCGAAAACATGTGACCAAGTTCTTCTGTCACCCTGTTTTCCTAAATTCTAGCCCAATGTCGGTAAATTCTGGCGTGTATGGATGGGGAATGCATCTCAATTTGCTAAGGATTACATATCAGCCTTCAATGAAGACCTAAAAGCACTTTAAAACTTCCCTTATTGTTTAGATCGATGGTTTAGCCGCCATTTTGTTTTTATTGGCCGCCATCTTGGATTTTTTCTCCAAGGAATTATGGGAAGGGAGGGGGGATATGGTTATAGGTATATATAGCCAGACTAATTTCCAGTTGCCTCCATAGCACAGTGGGTAAGACCGCTGTGCCAAGAGCCATTTTTGGTCCTGTTGGCCAGAGGTTCGAACCCCAGCTGTGCCATTTTTTTTTTTTTTTTTTTTTCCTTTTAATATATTTTTATCATTTCCTTTAATTATTATCATTTATTCTTATGTAATTGGCCAATTTCAATATACTTTAAAGATGTATAAGATATTTTCATGGGAAAGATTTCGGTATCATGCTATATCTTTGAGCTCTTTGGCTGCGCGCAAGAGCCGCGTATGGCTGTTTCTGCACGGCGAGTAAAACTGCTACATATGAGTGGGTAGTCGTGAGAGCCAAGTTACAGTTCTTGTCCATGTATTTAGAAGAAAGGGTAGTTTTCTTTTTCTTACTTATGCAACAGGAGCCGGTTGCTTCCGAAAGCGTCGGAAGCCGATAATATGTTTTCGCGGGCACGCAAAGGTCATGTACATGCGGTTAGTTATTGGGACCGATTTAATGTTTTGGGGGCCCTAGTAAAAGAAAAAGGGAAAAAAATTTGGTTCCCATTGTTTGACTTATGCAACAGGTACCGGTTGCCTCCGAAAGTGTCGGAAGTCGATTGTATGTTTTCACGGGCGCGCAAAGGTCATGTACATGCGGTTAGTTATTGGGACCGATTTAATGTTTCGGGGGCCCTAGTAAGAGAAAAAGAGAAAAATTTGGTTCCCATTGTTTGACTTATGCAACACATACCGGTTGCTTCTGAAAGATTCGTAAGTGGATTATATATTTTCGCGGGTGCGTAAAGGTCATGCACGTGGGGATAGATATTGAGACCGCTTTAATGTTACGGTGGCCCCAGTAAGAGAAAAGGGAAAATATTGGTTCCCATTGTTTGACTTATGCAACAGGTAGCGGTTGCTTCCGAAGGCATAAGTCGATATTTCATGTTTTCACGGGTGCGTAACCGGCACATATGAGTTGGTAGTCATCGTAACTACATTTCTTGTCTACATGTGAAGAGAAATAATACAAAATATAGTTCCTTTTGTTCGACTCATGCCACAGGAACAGTTGCTACAGAAATAGTTGTCTTTCTAAATTTATCCACTTGTGACAATATTTTCTGGGGCTTTTACACTGTCCATTGATCATCTTGGCATATTCAATGTATCAGTGTGCAGTGTGGAAGCCGGCCTGAACTAGAATGACAAATCGGATCCAGGGTTGTCAACCTGGCAGTATGCTCGAAAACATGTGACCAAGTTCTTCTGTCACCCTGTTTTCCTAAATTCTAGCCCAATGTCGGTAAATTCTGGCGTGTATGGATGGGGAATGCATCTCAATTTGCTAAGGATTACATATCAGCCTTCAATGAAGACCTAAAAGCACTTTAAAACTTCCCTTATTGTTTAGATCGATGGTTTAGCCGCCATTTTGTTTTTATTGGCCGCCATCTTGGATTTTTTCTCCAAGGAATTATGGGAAGGGAGGGGGGATATGGTTATAGGTATATATAGCCAGACTAATTTCCAGTTGCCTCCATAGCACAGTGGGTAAGACCGCTGTGCCAAGAGCCATTTTTGGTCCTGTTGGCCAGAGGTTCGAACCCCAGCTGTGCCATTTTTTTTTTTTTTTTTTTTCCTTTTAATATATTTTTATCATTTCCTTTAATTATTATCATTTATTCTTATGTAATTGGCCAATTTCAATATACTTTAAAGATGTATAAGATATTTTCATGGGAAAGATTTCGGTATCATGCTATATCTTTGAGCTCTTTGGCTGCGCGCAAGAGCCGCGTATGGCTGTTTCTGCACGGCGAGTAAAACTGCTACATATGAGTGGGTAGTCGTGAGAGCCAAGTTACAGTTCTTGTCCATGTATTTAGAAGAAAGGGTAGTTTTCTTTTTCTTACTTATGCAACAGGAGCCGGTTGCTTCCGAAAGCGTCGGAAGCCGATAATATGTTTTCGCGGGCACGCAAAGGTCATGTACATGCGGTTAGTTATTGGGACCGATTTAATGTTTTGGGGGCCCTAGTAAAAGAAAAAGGGAAAAAAATTTGGTTCCCATTGTTTGACTTATGCAACAGGTACCGGTTGCCTCCGAAAGTGTCGGAAGTCGATTGTATGTTTTCGCGGGCGCGCAAAGGTCATGTACATGCGGTTAGTTATTGGGACCGATTTAATGTTTCGGGGGCCCTAGTAAGAGAAAAAGAGAAAAATTTGGTTCCCATTGTTTGACTTATGCAACACATACCGGTTGCTTCTGAAAGATTCGTAAGTGGATTATATATTTTCGCGGGCGCGTAAAGGTCATGCACGTGGGGATAGATATTGAGACCGCTTTAATGTTACGGTGGCCCCAGTAAGAGAAAAGGGAAAATATTGGTTCCCATTGTTTGACTTATGCAACAGGTAGCGGTTGCTTCCGAAGGCATAAGTCGATATTTCATGTTTTCACGGGTGCGTAACCGGCACATATGAGTTGGTAGTCATCGTAACTACATTTCTTGTCTACATGTGAAGAGAAATAATACAAAATATAGTTCCTTTTGTTCGACTCATGCCACAGGAACAGTTGCTACAGAAATAGTTGTCTTTCTAAATTTATCCACTTGTGACAATATTTTCTGGGGCTTTTACACTGTCCATTGATCATCTTGGCATATTCAATGTATCAGTTGCAGTGTGGAAGCCGGCCTGAACTAGAATGACAAATCGGATCCAGGGTTGTCAACCTGGCAGTATGCTCGAAAACATGTGACCAAGTTCTTCTGTCACCCTGTTTTCCTAAATTCTAGCCCAATGTCGGTAAATTCTGGCGTGTATGGATGGGGAATGCATCTCAATTTGCTAAGGATTACATATCAGCCTTCAATGAAGACCTAAAAGCACTTTAAAACTTCCCTTATTGTTTAGATCGATGGTTTAGCCGCCATTTTGTTTTTATTGGCCGCCATCTTGGATTTTTTCTCCAAGGAATTATGGGAAGGGAGGGGGGATATGGTTATAGGTATATATAGCCAGACTAATTTCCAGTTGCCTCCATAGCACAGTGGGTAAGACCGCTGTGCCAAGAGCCATTTTTGGTCCTGTTGGCCAGAGGTTCGAACCCCAGCTGTGCCATTTTTTTTTTTTTTTTTTTTCCTTTTAATATATTTTTATCATTTCCTTTAATTATTATCATTTATTCTTATGTAATTGGCCAATTTCAATATACTTTAAAGATGTATAAGATATTTTCATGGGAAAGATTTCGGTATCATGCTATATCTTTGAGCTCTTTGGCTGCGCGCAAGAGCCGCGTATGGCTGTTTCTGCACGGCGAGTAAAACTGCTACATATGAGTGGGTAGTCGTGAGAGCCAAGTTACAGTTCTTGTCCATGTATTTAGAAGAAAGGGTAGTTTTCTTTTTCTTACTTATGCAACAGGAGCCGGTTGCTTCCGAAAGCGTCGGAAGCCGATAATATGTTTTCGCGGGCACGCAAAGGTCATGTACATGCGGTTAGTTATTGGGACCGATTTAATGTTTTGGGGGCCCTAGTAAAAGAAAAAGGGAAAAAAATTTGGTTCCCATTGTTTGACTTATGCAACAGGTACCGGTTGCCTCCGAAAGTGTCGGAAGTCGATTGTATGTTTTCGCGGGCGCGCAAAGGTCATGTACATGCGGTTAGTTATTGGGACCGATTTAATGTTTCGGGGGCCCTAGTAAGAGAAAAAGAGAAAAATTTGGTTCCCATTGTTTGACTTATGCAACACATACCGGTTGCTTCTGAAAGATTCGTAAGTGGATTATATATTTTCGCGGGCGCGTAAAGGTCATGCACGTGGGGATAGATATTGAGACCGCTTTAATGTTACGGTGGCCCCAGTAAGAGAAAAGGGAAAATATTGGTTCCCATTGTTTGACTTATGCAACAGGTAGCGGTTGCTTCCGAAGGCATCATAAGTCGATATTTCATGTTTTCACGGGTGCGTAACCGGCACATATGAGTTGGTAGTCATCGTAACTACATTTCTTGTCTACATGTGAAGAGAAATAATACAAAATATAGTTCCTTTTGTTCGACTCATGCCACAGGAACAGTTGCTACAGAAATAGTTGTCTTTCTAAATTTATCCACTTGTGACAATATTTTCTGGGGCTTTTACACTGTCCATTGATCATCTTGGCATATTCAATGTATCAGTGTGCAGTGTGGAAGCCGGCCTGAACTAGAATGACAAATCGGATCCAGGGTTGTCAACCTGGCAGTATGCTCGAAAACATGTGACCAAGTTCTTCTGTCACCCTGTTTTCCTAAATTCTAGCCCAATGTCGGTAAATTCTGGCGTGTATGGATGGGGAATGCATCTCAATTTGCTAAGGATTACATATCAGCCTTCAATGAAGACCTAAAAGCACTTTAAAACTTCCCTTATTGTTTAGATCGATGGTTTAGCCGCCATTTTGTTTTTATTGGCCGCCATCTTGGATTTTTTTCTCCAAGGAATTATGGGAAGGGAGGGGGGATATGGTTATAGGTATATATAGCCAGACTAATTTCCAGTTGCCTCCATAGCACAGTGGGTAAGACCGCTGTGCCAAGAGCCATTTTTGGTCCTGTTGGCCAGAGGTTCGAACCCCAGCTGTGCCATTTTTTTTTTTTTTTTTTTCCTTTTAATATATTTTTATCATTTCCTTTAATTATTATCATTTATTCTTATGTAATTGGCCAATTTCAATATACTTTAAAGATGTATAAGATATTTTCATGGGAAAGATTTCGGTATCATGCTATATCTTTGAGCTCTTTGGCTGCGCGCAAGAGCCGCGTATGGCTGTTTCTGCACGGCGAGTAAAACTGCTACATATGAGTGGGTAGTTGTGAGAGCCAAGTTACAGTTCTTGTCCATGTATTTAGAAGAAAGGGTAGTTTTCTTTTTCTTACTTATGCAACAGGAGCCGGTTGCTTCCGAAAGCGTCGGAAGCCGATAATATGTTTTCGCGGGCACGCAAAGGTCATGTACATGCGGTTAGTTATTGGGACCGATTTAATGTTTTGGGGGCCCTAGTAAAAGAAAAAGGGAAAAAAATTTGGTTCCCATTGTTTGACTTATGCAACAGGTACCGGTTGCCTCCGAAAGTGTCGGAAGTCGATTGTATGTTTTCGCGGGCGCGCAAAGGTCATGTACATGCGGTTAGTTATTGGGACCGATTTAATGTTTCGGGGGCCCTAGTAAGAGAAAAAGAGAAAAATTTGGTTCCCATTGTTTGACTTATGCAACACATACCGGTTGCTTCTGAAAGATTCGTAAGTGGATTATATATTTTCGCGGGCGCGTAAAGGTCATGCACGTGGGGATAGATATTGAGACCGCTTTAATGTTACGGTGGCCCCAGTAAGAGAAAAGGCAAAATATTCGTTCCCATTGTTTGACTTATGCAACAGGTAGCGGTTGCTTCCGAAGGCATCATAAGTCGATATTTCATGTTTTCACGGGTGCGTAACCGGCACATATGAGTTGGTAGTCATCGTAACTACATTTCTTGTCTACATGTGAAGAGAAATAATACAAAATATAGTTCCTTTTGTTCGACTCATGCCACAGGAACAGTTGCTACAGAAATAGTTGTCTTTCTAAATTTATCCACTTGTGACAATATTTTCTGGGGCTTTTACACTGTCCATTGATCATCTTGGCATATTCAATGTATCAGTGTGCAGTGTGGAAGCCGGCCTGAACTAGAATGACAAATCGGATCCAGGGTTGTCAACCTGCCAGTATGCTCGAAAACATGTGACCAAGTTCTTCTGTCACCCTGTTTTCCTAAATTCTAGCCCAATGTCGGTAAATTCTGGCGTGTATGGATGGGGAATGCATCTCAATTTGCTAAGGATTACATATCAGCCTTCAATGAAGACCTAAAAGCAATTTAAAACTTCCCTTATTGTTTAGATCGATGGTTTAGCCGCCATTTTGTTTTTATTGGCCGCCATCTTGGATTTTTTTCTCCAAGGAATTATGGGAAGGGAGGGGGGATATGGTTATAGGTATATATAGCCAGACTAATTTCCAGTTGCCTCCATAGCACAGTGGGTAAGACCGCTGTGCCAAGAGCCATTTTTGGTCCTGTTGGCCAGAGGTTCGAACCCCAGCTGTGCCATTTTTTTTTTTTTTTTTCCTTTTAATATATTTTTATCATTTCCTTTAATTATTATCATTTATTCTTATGTAATTGGCCAATTTCAATATACTTTAAAGATGTATAAGATATTTTCATGGGAAAGATTTCGGTATCATGCTATATCTTTGAGCTCTTTGGCTGCGTGCAAGAGCCGCGTATGGCTGTTTCTGCACGGCGAGTAAAACTGCTACATATGAGTGGGTAGTCGTGAGAGCCAAGTTACAGTTCTTGTCCATGTATTTAGAAGAAAGGGTAGTTTTCTTTTTCTTACTTATGCAACAGGAGCCGGTTGCTTCCGAAAGCGTCGGAAGCCGATAATATGTTTTCGCGGGCACGCAAAGGTCATGTACATGCGGTTAGTTATTGGGACCGATTTAATGTTTTGGGGGCCCTAGTAAAAGAAAAAGGGAAAAAAATTTGGTTCCCATTGTTTGACTTATGCAACAGGTACCGGTTGCCTGCGAAAGTGTCGGAAGTCGATTGTATGTTTTCGCGGGCGCGCAAAGGTCATGTACATGCGGTTAGTTATTGGGACCGATTTAATGTTTCGGGGGCCCTAGTAAGAGAAAAAGAGAAAAATTTGGTTCCCATTGTTTGACTTATGCAACACATACCGGTTGCTACTGAAAGATTCGTAAGTGGATTATATATTTTCGCGGGCGCGTAAAGGTCATGCACGTGGGGA